>VMRM01000004.1:7457500-8057500 GCA_010277075.1 Poeciliopsis retropinna | reverse complement strand
GATTATGCAAGATGGTAAATAATTTTCTGAGAGATTTTTTAAAAATTTTGGTCACACTTCATGAAACACTGCACCAGAGTAAAGGAGTGTCTACATAAGCTTTGCATGGTCTTCAGTGATGTTTCCTACCCTTTACATCAAGGCCAAAGTCACCAATTATGACAGTCTGAACAGACAAGACACCACAATTAGACCCAGATGGTCAAATGGCCTGAGAGAAACTTGTTTGCTGGAAGGTGTGTGTGTGTGTGTGATTGTGTGTGTTCACAAAACTGCATCGCTTTCAACAGTTCTGAAATCGTGACAGACTGTTGCGTTCTCATTGTATCACCCTGCTTCGACAGTGCTGCGGGTTCGTGTGTCTGCGCAGGTGCCACTCGTGTTTTCGTTTTCGTCAAGGTCACACTCACGGTGCCGATGCGGTGGCCCGCTCTGAGGGCGCACACGAAGGTGCCAGGGCCTTGCAACATGGTATTGATGCAAGTCTGAGGAGCGTTGAGCTGATCCCTGATGGTCTGGCTGACCGCTGGCATGTAAGGCAGAAGCATCACCGACAGCAAGCAGGCGATATTCACAGAAACGCCCGTCACGGTGCCAGCGCGCTGCCTGAAAGGAACAAACAACTCACATCACCTAATCAAACACGTCGGGAATGTGAACACAGGTATAGACGCGGTGAGAGAGTCTGACTCTGAATAAAAATAACACAATTTCATGTAAACTGTAAAAAATATATATATTAAAAGTGAAAAAAATTACATACTTGTATTTAAAACTGAAATGCAACAATTGTTGTTAAAATGAAAAATACTATTAGAGAAATAAAGCAAATTAAAATATTTAATATCGGTTATTTGATAAAGCTACATATACGTAAGCCTTCACATTTACACACCTTGTTGCTCTGATCTTTATAGAGTAATACGTGAACTTGCCAACTGAAGAATTAAAAACAGTTTCATCCTAATAACACTAACTGGTGGTCATCACAGCGACAAAAACGAATGCATTTCCAAAATTAAAACAAGATGGGAAAGGGCCCACGGGGGCTGCCAAGAGAAAGACAGCAACAATAAAGAAATTGCAACACATAATAGTTATGTTGTACAATATAATAATCTATATCCAAGCTATAGAAGCTTTTTCTTTAAATTAGAGCAAGTAGGTTGAGCAAAAATGTCCCAGAATTTGGTCAAAAGCAGAGGTTTTGGGCCGCAATGCTAAACTTTAGATTTGCCAAAGAAACAACAGTAGAGGGCTGCCTGTTGCTGCCTGCAACAGTCACGTTTCCCTGGGTGTTTTGTCAAGGATACTGAAACTTCTTTTTTCAGCTGTCCAGGCAAACCCCTAAATCAACTCAAACTAATGCAAGGCAGAGCGTATAAATATTTTTTTAATTAAGGTGTGGGATGCTGATAGATTGCTACTAAAAAAAATTTAAAGCAAAGTATTAATTTATTTGGAACCTTGCAGGTTTTTAAAATATATATATATATTTCTCCTACAACACTTTTGTTTCTTTTTCAGTTGATTTAGTTTGGAGAGATCTCATTAAAGGTAGAAAAGTTAGGAAATATTATGGATTTATCTTGCTTCATAAAGCCTCGGAATGCTTGTTTTACCATGGGTGTGTAGATTTTTCACAGCCACTACATGGTCTTGTGTAAAAATTCTCACCTTTCTGACTCTCCTCCCTTTATTTTCTTCCAGGGCTCATTGACTTGAATGTATTGGTTGCCATGGCGAGAAATGTTCAGGATGTGCTTCAAGGCATCACGGATCCTGGTGAAACATTTCGAACAGAGTTAGTACCCTTATTAGCACTCCGCTCAAACATGTACATCATCTAACTGTATTCCCCAATCGATCAATTAAACTACTGGATTCTGTCAAACTGAACATCTTACTTGACTTTGTCCATCAGCTGGATGTACTGCTGCAGCTCCCAGCCCACCACAGCCAAGAGCTTCTTGTCTTCCTGCTGTAGCTCCATCGCAGGCACGCATCCTCCAAAAAACTTGGTCACAAACATCCCACCTCTGGAAGAGAGAGCAAGATTCGGACAGAACAGATTAAGACCTGGCCAGAAAAAGAAACTGAGTTGGAAACAAACAGAAAATCATCAAGGGGAAAAAAAAATGGAATGAGGATGAAACCAGTGAAGGACATGCTACTTGACTTGCTAATCGTGTATAAATTATACATTTTGCTGTCTTATCTACCACACCGCCTTGCCGTACAGTTATGCAGTGCACTGCCTGAATGCAGTCGCATCTGAAGCAAGTAATTCTTCTTCAGTTTCATGTGTAAATTTTTTTATTTTTTTGTCTGATGCAACACCATGTTCAATATTTTACATCTCTTATCTGGCATTTTAGACCAAAAAAATAGTTGCTACAGATTCACTTAACTGTGGTTAAATTAATTTTATCATTTGATTAGTTAAATTGTCGATCCATCAGCTATTACTTTTTAAATGTATAAATTGTTGAATAAATTGTATATTTGCTTGTCTAATTATTTCCCAGACTGTACCCTAAATACTTTTAATAAACACCAATCAGAGTGCAGCCCTAACTGCAAGTTAACTGTATAAGATGGATGCATTTGCACTAATGATGTGACTCAGGGACTGGATCTGGGGAAGGTCAGAATTTCTTTTCTGAATTAGCAGAACTCTTTCCACCTGAGGCAGGATGCAATCTGCAAGATATTTTGGAGCCAATTAGACATCAATGTTGCTGCCCGAGACCAATTTTGAAGATCAAGGTACTCTGGAAAGAAGCTGCTGAGAAATATCTTTGAAGTGGGATTTAACACTGATCTTTTAAAAAACATTTTAGACGAGGTAATTAGGGCTAAATTACGCCATCCCAAATAAATTTAGAAAACTAGGGTGAGCGTCTTGTAATAGTTAGTGATGTAACAGACTTTTTTTCCCAAAGAGTCCAACACAAGTTGTTAATTGGACTTGATGACAGTGTTGCTGCATATTTACTTTAAGTGAAAGCCTTGTAGGAAGAGTGAACAACTTGAGATGCATTGCCCCAGTTTTCCTCTCAGCAATGATTATAAAACTATAGAAGTAAAGCAGAATAAAATACAATTGCTTTACAAAAACACTCATATACAAAGTTCTCCCCATTTTGACACAGTACAACCAAAACCTTAAATTTATATTATTTGAATTGTAGGTGGTGTAGTTGGCAGCACTTATGGATGCAGCAAAAAAAGCTCATGGATTTTAAACGTCAGCCTGGAGTTTTTCAATGGAGTTTGAATGTTCACCCTGTGTGTGGGTTATTTTTCCAATAGTACAAAAACAAGACCGTGAGGTTAATTGGTCTCTCTAAAATTGCCCATAGGCATGGCTGTCTGTCCTATGCGTTGCCTTGGCGACTGGTCCAGATGTACCCTTGGCTGATGACAGGAGAAAGGCATGTTTCTATGTAACTCTGGCTGAAATTTTTGTCCTTCATCCCCACAGCATGATGCTGCCACCCAAACCCTGTGTTTTTTATGAGGGACGGTGTGTTCAAGATGTATTGAAATAAAACGACACACAGGTGGACTCCACTTATTAATTAGGTAACTTTTGAAAGCAACTCTTTGATATTTTGAGGTATCACTAAAAGGGGTTGAATACATATTCTAATCACACTTTTTTTTAATTTGAAAACATGTCTATTTTTTTCCACTTTGGTTAAGCATTACTTTCTTTTGGTCCATCACCTAAAATAACTCATAACTATGAGTGACCTAAAAGCGATGCATGTACACAGTCGGATTTCTGGAACTACTTGAATTTTGAAGCTCTAAAAAGGTTATTCCCTTTCAGGTGAATGCTAAAGTTCATAAGAGAACACAGATCATAGCTAAGCTCTGTCACTGTTACCTGTTGATGAAGTTCCCCAAATTGTTGAGCAACTCAGAGTTGTTCTTTAGGGCCATGTCAGCCCAAGAAAAAGCTGAATCTTGTCCTTCTGGACGCACATACAGGAGGTAGAACCGCCATACATCCGAAGGGATGCCTGTGTCCTTCGCCATGTCACCGAACACACCGACACCACGGCTCTTTGAGAACTTTGTGTCCTCGTAATTCAGATATTCTGAGGAGTTAAGAACCCACACGTCAGGGATAATGATCAGCAATAGCTTAGCAATCAATTCTGTAACAACAATTCTAAGTTTAACAACTATTCAAGAATCTACAATGAAGTCAGCTACATACTCGCATAAATCTCATTACATAAATAAATAATAAAGTGATCAAGCTGATCAGTGGTAGTAGGAGCTTACCAGTAGCAATTAGATGGCTGACCAGAGTGTAGTTGTCCTGGGCTCCCAGTAGGGAGCAGGGAAACACCACACTGTGGAAAGGCACATTGTCCTTTGCCATGAAGTTGTACAGCTCCACCTGGTGGCAGAGATAACACTGCATCTTAAGGATGACATCATATTAGATCATCGTGAGATCATCCAGTTCAAAGAGGACTTATCTGCTCAACCCAGCCACCTCCTCCCTGCACTTACAGGGCATCACACTCTTATAAGAAAGCCTCAATCCCAGGGTTTTACATGAAGAGGGATGAGATGAATGAATGAGGCTTAACAGAGACAGAGCATGTCACAGTTTGGGTCAGTTCAGTCTACTTGTACATTAACATGTTTGAGGCCTGTCACTTTCTTCAAGTTTGATACTTTGTTGGTATATGTGGGGAAGCTATGCGAGTCCTGAGCTTACAATATCAAACTGAGGTCTGATCACAAAATGTCAAATGGTTCTGTTTTAACGTGAAGCAGAGCACAGCTTAGCAAGAAAGACATAAAGAAAAGCTGGTACAGATTGTTAATGGTAACACTTATTTCAGGAGAAGGTTGTCTGTCACGGCTCATTGCTTTTACAGTCATGTGTGCACTAATATGGTTGGGATTTCTATATCTGTTTCAGATCAAGATTTAAATGGGGTGAAAAATAACACCGTGTTCAACTGCAGGGTACAAAAAAAATGCCCACATGGGGAAATGAAAATTACAATTGGACCCACTCTGGGTGAAAATGAGGACAAAAATCTGTGTCAAGCTTATGTGTTAGTCCTTTGTATGGCTCAACAGTGCTTGGTACCTGATGAGGATTTTTCCACCACTTTTCCCATTCGTTGGTGTAGTTGGCAGTAATAGACAGATAACCAATAGGAGCATCGAACCAAACGTAGAACACCTACAGAGGAACAAAGTCATGTTTCAGTAAAGAAATTAACTGTGGATAAAATGTTAAATCCTTTAGTCCTTCTACAAGGTAAGATTCGAAACAATCTGAAGTTTAAGGTAAATTACCCAAACATAAATGGAAGGTTTTGTTTTCTAAATTTGAAAAATAAATATTCAAAACACATCCCAAGTATGAAAATCAAGCAAAGGATTTAAGAAAGTGTAAACCAAACATGAATACAAAAAAAAAAGAAAGAAAATGCTCTGTGTGCAGAAGCTAAGAGAAGTAGAGTCTCTCTTTCTGTATTTCTCTGCAAGTAATCAGAGCAAACCTTCTCTTTAAAGTCTGGGTGAGGTACTGGTGTTCCCCACTGCAAGTCCCTGGTGATGCAGCGAGGCTTGAGTCCATCTCTGAGCCAGGAGCGAGTGATCTGTTTGGCGTTTGCTGTCCAGTCTCCAGAGCTGGTTGATCTCTCTAGCCAATTCTCCAACTGAGTTTCTAGCTGCATTAAAAAAAAGAAAAAGAAAAGTGAATTCATAAATAACAATGTTAACTTGAAGGTAAAGGTTTCAAAACTGGAAAGCAAAAATGGATTAGACTATTTCCTCCGAAATACTCAACTTATGAAATGTTTTTAAACACATAAAATTGGATTAGTTGTCTTGTTTCATCACACCTAAAAAGCGCAGTACAGCTACAAAAACAAACAAGAAGGAGCATTGAGAAGCAAAGGTAAAACTTTACCTTTGGCAGGTCCAAGAAGAGATGTTTGGAGGTGCGGATTTCTGGAGTCTGCCTGCAGACTTTGCACTGAGGTTCCTGGAAGCAGCAAAAAAAAAAAAGAAGAAAAAAAATCAATAAATATTACAATTTATGCATTTAAGATTTCTAATTGAGTTTTCCAAATGTATTATTTATCCCAATAATAAATAGCACAACATATAACATAATTCCATCTCAAAATGAAAAATAAATAAATACACTGATTTTTCCACAAAATGCAAAGAAGACAAAATATATTGTATTTCAAATAAAAAAGTTGTCTTTGGCTGTATGTGCATATTGCAGATGACAACTGTTACATTCAGTAAAACTAAAATGTTTTTTTTTATGTTATTTTATTAGATTCTAATAATTGAAAAGGGAGAAATTTGAGTTTCAAATAAGCCACAATGAAAAAATTTGAGTTTCAGCACCAAAGAAGATTCTGTTAGTTCTAATTTCTTGTAACTACAACTTTATAGCATTACCAACAGAGCATAAATAAAATTAACATAATTTATTCAAAATAAACAAAATCAAACAAAATTTCAACAAACATATTTCAAAATATGTACTTAACTTGGATTTCATGTACATTTTATAATGCTGACTGTCAATGCCTATGATGAGGCATATGATTAATTTATAACATCACTATTGCAATCCTCTTTTCTGTAACAACACTTAATGTTTATAAAGAGAATCAGAAATCTTCCTATAATTTAAATTTAAAATGGGTATGTTTTTTTTTCCTGGTTATTTTCACTTTTAATGTGGTCAGAACTTATGAATCTATCTAGGTTTTAATGATTAAGAGAAGAGCCAGAAAGTAACAGGCATAAAATATATATCATTGTTATGAGTGTGAATATAAAGAAATGTTATTTCTTTTTATGTTTTATTAAAAATGTATTTTCTTAAAAGCAGATCAATGAAAGGTTATGATGTACTGAACCTTCCAGAGCCACTCACCCTGAGCTCCACGGCGTTGATGAGGCGCCCACACTTGTCACACTGATCACCGCGAGCCTCTGGATAGCTGCAGTGAGGACACATTCCCTCTACAAAGCGGTCAGCCAGAAAGCGCTGACAGTTTTCACAGCGAAGCTGTTCCACAGTATCTTCAACAAGAAATCCATTCTTGTGGAGTCGCCAGAATATATCCTGAGCGATCCTGAGACAGAGGAAAAGGGCCAGTTGGATGATTTCTTGAAAAATGTCAGTAATGTAGAGATCCTTGAAAATGTAAAGCGTGCATTAAGTATGGGACAACTGGCTAATGTCAGGATGAGCCCTTGTCACACCAGTTTCATATTTAGCATGTTACATAAGCTTTGCTGCATATTAAAATGTACAAAGTCTATAAAAAAAGAAATACAGCCATTTATATAGTAGGACATCAAGAAAGGAGAGGTCAAGTTATTGACAGCAGGGAATAACTTAAAAATTAAAGTGACAAGAAAAAAAGCAATGGTTTGGTTTTAGGCTGGTAAATCTAAAATCTAAGAGTTAAGCCTCCAGCACTTCTCATGAATCAAGTCAAAAGTCTTTAATCTAAGGGGCTGTTTTTATTTCTTAAAAAACATCACGCTGGAGCTTGATGTTTGATGCCTTTTTAAGCTGCTGTATATCAAAGCAAAGGCCTCAAAACAAGAATTTCGATCGTTATCATTTTTGGTGTACAAGCACTTGGATTTAGGTCTAAGATTCTTTAGAGAAAAGTGCCTCATATGGAAGCAATTTCCCATAAAAAATTATCTTTGTGAAGCATCTGTGTACAAAAACGATAAAACAAAATCATAATTTCTTAAATGAAGACTGACAAACATCCTAATAAATTTCTCCTAAAATATCTCAGCAAACTCATTATTTCAAAAGCTAAAATGGCAGCTAACGTATGGAAATAAACATGTATTTTCCATGTACAAAATCACATGTGGGGGTCATGTGAATACAAAATATATAAAAAAAATTCACATGGGATATATGTGAAAACACATGCGAAACCCAAAGACTACACATAACATCAATGTGAAACTCATGGATTTTTGGTGCCTATGGGAAATTTCCACAAAGGTGAATCTGTGATTCCTGAACAAGCCGTTCTTCTTTGGAGAACTTTGATGAAACTGTAAAAAATACAAGACTGGCAACAAAAGTTAATAAAAGTTAAAATTTGTCATCAATACAAATTTTCCAAAAGGTTTTTATTTTAAAAATAAAATAAAAAAAAGGGGGAGCAGCTATTTGATATGGATGTTGCTAAAACAGCCCATTTTTATACTGCTAGATATTTTTTAAGGAATTCAAAAATATCAGTTTCCATATGTAGAGGATTTTCTCACAACTATCAACTGTCAATTATCAAGTCTATTGACATGTGAAAGGTGTGGAAAACATCCCACATTAATGTTGCTTTTTGGTGTAGTCATGTGAAACGATAGACTTTATGTATTTTTTCCATCAACTTCTCCTAATTTTTTGACTTTTTACAACTTCTTTGAATTACATCAGGTTTTAAATTCTAGCTTAAAATAAATAATTAAAAGCAGGTAACAGAGACAAACAGAGCTCGTATATGTTCTGAAATCTGAAAGAACAAGGAAATAGCAAGTTCTGAGTAGGAAGGATAAACTTTTGCACCAGCATGAACAATATTATAGTAATCCTATTGTACGTTATGTAATTTTATAAGTGGAAGTATGCTGATTCTTCTACTTTACATCACAATCATCCGGTTTTAGGATTAGAGTCCTAAAATGTGGTTCTAATTAGTTGCAGGTTAATAAATACTTTTATACTTTTCTGAAAGTATAAAAGTATTTTTTTCCTCTTCAAGGTGCCTTAAAGAGCATATCTAAAGAAAACTTACTCTGTCTGCTTCTCAGTGGTGGTTCTCCCAAAGAAGTCAAAGTCAATCTGGAACCATTTATAGATGCTGGCGTGAACAGCATGGTACTTGTCACAGATCTGCTGTGGTGTCAGACCTTCCTCTCTGGCCTTGTTCTCGGTAGCCGTCCCGTACTCATCCGTCCCACAGACAAACAACACATTCCATCCTCGCAGCTGGCCGTATCTGGGGAAAAATGAAGTAACACTTAGAGGTGCAACAGAGAATGTAAAACTTGAAAAAAAAAAAAAAAGGTATTTAAATTCTTACCTGGAGAAAACATCTGCACTGAGGACACAGCCAATGATGTTACCCAGGTGGGGGACATTGTTGACATATGGCAAGGCGCTGGTGATGAGGACATTCCGGTTGCCCTCTTGTGGCATACTGTGTAGGGACATTTAAAAACAAGTTGTTTCTGGATAGCTGATTTTTCAACTCTACGAGATCATTTCAAGATAACATTATATCATCCTCTCCCATGAGAAATGAGGTAGCTTGAAACAATGCCACAAGGAAAAAAACAGAACAGCATATTTGAGATTACATCACTTACACTGGATGTTGCTTTTCAGCTGGATGGGAGCAGGCATTTAAATCCTTGTTCCAGGTGTGAGCCGCTGCTTCTATCTCCTCTTCTGAAACGGTATGCTCACCTTCATCAGTCTGAGCCCAAAACAGAGAAAGATTTAGTAAAAAAAAAGAAAATTACATTCACCATTAGACTCTAAGGTTAGTGCATTTTCTTCAAACTGAGCTGTTCATGCTCTTCTTAAATGTGAAGAACATAAAAAGCTATTATTATTTCATTGTTGCAGTTTAAGAGAATAAGTCTGTTTCACTCGAGATGAGACTGAAATCAAGCTGTGCAGCTATTTTATTAATACAATTTTTACCCACAGAGGTAGAAATGCTATAAGCAGCAAGCCTAAGACCACACGTAAATGCACAAGAGTCGTTTTACTTTTATGGTACATTTATGGCTTGAAAGGGAAAACAAAAGAAATCCTTGTAGCCTCACATTTAGATTTAACTTGAGGCATACTCACATGTGCAGTTACTGTTTGCTCCTGAGGTTGTTACTAAAAATCTATGCTTTTCAGTAAGAACACCTCAAGTTTGTAAAAGTCAAAGTGATGATCGAGCATATACCTCAGCAGGGCTGCTGTTGCATGGCTGTGTGTCTCTGCTCTGAGGTGCAGGCTGCTTCTGCATGTAGCTCTTCATGGCCTCCAGGCCTTTTCCCTGCAGCACTTTCTGAGCTGCAGACTGACAGCCACGCACCTCAGCAACCCGGTCAAACCAAGCCTTTACTGATTTATGATCAGCTGAAAGGAAGAGACAGAGAAATTGAAAGAGAGGAAATAAGATTTGGGAAAGGAAGGGGAAATTTTGCAACTACTAAAATTAAATAAACTGAAACTGAACTTACTCAATACTAGAGAAGAGACGGATAAAACAGGGTGCAGGGCACCCCATAAAACAACATCAGCAACTGAAACAGCTTCCTGGAACAAAGAAAAGCAATATTATTAACATTATTTCAAATACAAAAACACAATATTTTGATACAGAGAAGCTACATGTAGAGGAAGAAATTTTTAACAATTCTAAGTTTCTCTACAAGTAATTGGTATTATTGGTCAAACAATTCTTTTGACAGTATATAGCATCAAATTCTATCAGAAAAATAAATTACATGCATATATGTTGAAAAGAATAACATCCTATTATTTGGTAAAAAAAAAAAATAGATAAAAAAAAGTTCACAAAATAAATCTCTGCCTTTCAGGCTTCGTACAGCAAACTGCTCTTCATGCTGTTCAGGTAAAATGTGCAGAACAAGATTTTGCTGTCGGGCAAAATCAAAGCAGTTCCAAAAATTTAATCTAGCTTGTTTATTTTAGGTTAGTAAACTGAAAAAAGTAGATAAACTTTGATATATTTAGCAGTGGTGTTGCCCCTAGAGGAAACTAAGGGGAGTTAGAACCACCTCAGTTTCCCAAATTGCAAAAAATGTTTCCTACTCATAAGTGACATAATTTCCACCTTGGGCTTCAAAAACAACTTGAAAGCAGCATAATTTAGAAGACACAAGACAATTTTTGATTTTAAAAAATCAATTTAATTGGAAATTAATTATTATGCAATGTAATCTCAAGAATATTATAGGCCTCTATAAGAGCATATTCAGGTAAACATCCTACAGTCTTGATCCCGTCATAGATGACAGGAGCATGAAAAATGTTTTTAGATATGTCTAGAGATGCATTAAAAAGATTTAACAGACTAATTTGCAATGGGAAACTTGATGTCAACATAAAAAAGGAAAAACAGCAGTAGAAAGGAAGAGCAGGTAAAAAAATATAACGTTACAATGTCTGATGGCAACGGGCAGGAATAATTTCCTGAAGAGTTGCTTTGAGCTTCTCAGGTGAAGCTTTCCATTATTTAACGTGAGATTTTCAGTTTTGTTTTTTTTTTAGAGGGAGTAGGCATTGATACTGTACCCCAGTTAAATATGCCATGCTGCCCTTGGCCAAGCTTTGGTCCAAGACATTTAGGGGACCCTGGAGAACTGTGGGAACCTCTGACCCTTTTCCCTGAAGCACTGCCAAGTGAAGAGCCCGTAGCAGTGCAGGCTGTGAAATGAAAGTAAAGCATCATTTCTTTACATTCATGCTGAGATTCATTAACATGAATCTGAAAAACACAATTAACTTACCTGGAGAATTGTGGCTTCCCACTCAAGCCACTGATTGCACTGATCACTGGATTCTGGTCCATTTAACTCAAACAGGTACCTGTGTGTCAAACGCATCGAGCTCATTCAGCAACAAAATTTCAACAACTGAGAGCACACATTGCATGAAAAGAAATTTATCTAGAGAAGAAGAGGTGGGGATTGCTGTAGTAGGTATTGGACCTCTTAAAAAAAACTTAGTGGCATCATAAGTAATAAACATTGTGAAGCCAGTATTTAAGCAAAATCTTCAGTAAATGATTCAGAAGGTAAAGGCTGAGTGCTGAGCAGTAAGTAGCAAAAAAGTGCTTTTTAGAACAACAGAGTCAATGTTTTCAAATGTCCATAAAACTACAACCCAGTCCCACTGACTTATGGATAGAGCTGAAAAGGTCAGCAACATAAGCAGCCTACAAACTCGACTCTGTTACACCAGCTGTGTCAGGAAAAAGGTGAAAAGGTTCGGTCTGATTAAACATCAGACAGCCAGAAAATAAAATATATTGCATAAAATTTCTGGTTTCAACTGAATCTGCAAAATTTACCCACAACCCAAAGGAGTTCTTACTGTGTACTTCAAATATTGCATTTAAAAAGTTCTTCCAAAGATAAATGACTTCACACATTTCCATAATTTAGGTCACCTGCAAATAGTGTTGGAGCTGAAAAGGTGCTGCCCACTGGGTAGAAAAAGAGTAGGCACAGTTGGACGGGGGAGGAAAGGCACCACCTTCCCTGAAAATAAGAGAGAAAAATATCAGAAATGTGTTTAAAAATGTCACAGGCAAATTTTTAAACAGTTCAGGAGAAATGGTGGCTCATGGGATCCATCTGTTCAAGGCAGTGTTAAACTTTTCTTTAAACTTTAAAGAAAGTTTGACCAAAATTTCTAAGCACTGATTAGACAAACTGGTAAGATCATATGTATGACAAGTAAATCAAATCATATCTGCTAAATTTAGATGCGCAAGAAGTGTATTTAAATTATTAATACTGCACATTGATATTTTTCTTTAGATTGAAGTTTTCCTTTGCAATCTTTTTCTTATTATTTATATTTAGCTACATCAAATATGTAAAATATTTTTATCAGCTTTTCCCTTAAGGGTTTCTACAGAGAATCATCTGTGTCTATTTTGTCCTCTCATCTGAATTATTAACCCTCACACCAACAAATTTCATGTCTTCCTCTTGGATACATCCCAGGTGGCTTTTTCTACCGATTTAATTATCGTCTCCCCTGTGAATTTGTCCAAACCATCTCAGTCTGAGCTCTCTGACTTTATCTTCACAAAATCTAGCGTAAGCCCTCAAGTGCACTCATTCCTTATCCTGTCCATCCTTGTCACACCCAAAAAGAACCTCAACATCTCCAGCTCTGCAACATCCAGTTAAAGCTTTCTTTTAAATATCACATATACAAATGTTCACTTTGTATAAAGTTATTTGATTTCCACCATAATTAAAAGACAAGACAGAATAAAAAATTATTAATAAATACACATTCATCTTCTTTACATCAATTGTATGTTCTTTTCTACCACCACAAGCAAGTATATGGAGACAAATTTGTAGAGGAAAGTTCCACAGGTTGCAATAAACAAATCAAAATCAACTTGTTACCATTTTAAATTTGTTTAGCTAAAACTTAACTGCTATTATGAATGACACAAAAAGAGAACTTGACTCTTCGTGAACATGAATACTACAACAAAACAAACACATCAGGGGTGTGAGAGTTTTCTAGTTGCTCCACAAACACTACCTGTTCACTCCATTCATTCATTCATTCTAACACTGACACACTAGGCACCTAATGGGGGCCAGTTACACTGCTAGCATGGTTCTCCTTACAGTCACAGCTGTCCGTTGGAGCACTTAGTCGCACTTGAAGCACATTTTTGACAATATATAGAATATATTACTTACATATAGTCACATAAACAAAAACGAAATATCCTAACTATACTTTACCTTCGTGGTTGACGAACTGAACGCCGCACTGAACTCCAGTCACTTCCAGTGCAGCTAACACCTTCAGACAATGCGGGTTGCCTTCACTAACAAACAACTCCATCAGGCCGGTGGCAGCTAATCTTGCTACTAAACTGTACACTGGATAATTGTTTTTCTTTTTATTTCTCTGAACGAAGAAGACAGGTGACTCTGGAACTAACTTTGCCGGCGTATGCTGTCCACGCTGATGCAAGCGCTATTAGATTAGCCAAATATGGTGAAAATGTAGTTTTGAGGCCGTCTTTGTGCCTTTCACATAAACAGAGTTAGTTCTGTCAAAGGACTACATCTCCCATAATCCTTTTTGTAAAATATGGCTGTCACGTTATTAGGTTGGGTTGTTCTGGGTATTAAGGTTAGCACCGCCGGGTGGTATGACTTTTCATACATGTGCACGGAAAGCCTGGCGATGCCGTAATAATAAACACGCTCACCTCAAGCTCTGAATTTTCTGTAATGTGATTGGCTTTGACCAAAACTATATTCGACGACAACAGCCTATCACAAACCAGCAAATCTTACACAGCGTAAGCTATTTTCTACCCTCTTAAAGAGCGAGGAAGGGTCTGTCTGTCAGCATGGATGGAAATGTCACTAGTTCCCATGAGTTGTAGTTAATTTGCAAAAGTGCACGACGAGATACTCCCTCTGCGTCTCTATTAGCCCAATTATGTGAAGTTATTAATATATACGAGAAAAGCGCTGCAAACTTAATAGGAGGCATCCGCAAATTTCTGGGCAGTTCACTCCAAAACACAACAGATCTGTCACCGCATTGCTGTCACTGCTGCTTCAAAGGTGAGTTGTAGAGTGTCGCTTACAGGAAAGCAAGAACTGTAAATGCTATTTTGTATTTGCGGAAAGCAATTTACGTTTCATCCTTCAGTTTAAATGTACATTCTTCGGTTTTATTCTTAATATAAACTAACAAACTGTTTCTCTGAAAAGAAGTTTAATTCTCTATCCAATATTTACAGGGTAATATTTACTAAATTTTCTGCGTCACTACTCTGCATGGTTAATAAAGTTGATAGTGTTTTTTAAAAGTTGACTGAAATTTAAAACTTGAGTTTTGTTTTAACATTGGATTTAAAAAGTTCCATTAATACTCAAATGTCCTGAGTTATGGTACACATTGATTATCCAAAAAGCTAGGTCTCACAGGTCATAGGTCTTGCATGCAGGTTTACAGTTACTGCAAAAAATAAATGTACTTTTTCCACAACACACTTTTTCCACATGATTATATTAATGTATTCAGAGTCCTTTGCTTCACAAATGCTTAGAACTTTAAAAAGAAACCACAAATGCATTTTTAGCCTCCAAACATTTCCTGTGGAGGAACTTCTTTTTAGAGTTTCCATTTCAGCCGTCCTTTAAAGTTACATGTAACATGCTGTATCATTATTACCACAGCTATGCATTTGTCCTGTAGACACTGATGCGCTGTCCCCTCACATTGTAATGTTGCAGAAACAGTGCTCTCATTCTTTTGTCATTTTTTTTAAAGCCACACTGATAAGAGTTCTTTTACATGTGTCATATTTTGTGCAGATATATTTGCATGCATTTGCATGCAACGTTCACCCATACCAGTATATGGACGGGTTAACCACAGTGAGTGATGGAAACTGCTCGCCTGACGCATTGCATTTTTGTTGTTTCATAATCATTCTTAAGTCCTTGCAAAGCTGGAGATTTTCTCTCTTTCTGCCAGCTTATGACGACACAAGCTTGAAAGATTAATGCCATTTGCAACTTTTCTGATTAAAAGTGCCCTGTACCTCGAATATTAAGAGCAGAGTTACAAACGCCACATAATTGCATGATAGCCCCTCACACATTGCTGTGGATCTAGTGCCACACAGATATTGAGAGACTGTTGTATCTGACATTAAGTTGCATTTACTGGTCAGATTACTCTGGTGTTTTTTTTTGTTTTTGTTTTTTTTTCTTGGTCTGTGGGATGAGCATACAGCTTCTCCCATAAAGTCACTTGAATGGGAAAAATAAGGTGATGTATGTCAGCAAAACCTCCTCTAACCTCTTTGTTAGAGATCACTGCTGAACCTGTGTTAGGTGAATTCTTGTCCTTTGCAACTACCACCTCTCACATACGGGTGTGTTGTTTTTGCTGTTCATTTCAGTTACAGTTTTGTTTCTTGATCTGAATAGGTCACTTCACATGACTTTTATTTTTTTGAGCTGATACATTTTTTCTGTCCAGCTTCTCTTAATTCTTTCTGTTTTCAAGTATGTTAAGCCAGAGCATGTGATTTATTTTCCCATTTTACTATAATCGGAAAGGTGAAAAACTTTGAACTGCCACAAATTTCTTTTCCACTCCTCTGTATGAACTAAATCCTTTGCCTATAGCACAAATTCTCCAGACTTTCTGAAGGTCTTTTAAAGATTTTCTTTGGGTGTTAGCATTTTCAGTCCACCTTTTTGACATTTCTATTCACCTCTTAACCCTTTTATAATTATTATCATTCTACTGTTTCTTTCTTAAGTCATGCAGCCCTGACCTATGAATCATTAAAGCATTAAAGGACACCTAACTTCAGGAATGAATCAGTGCTTTTAGATACCAGATCATGCAAAAGTAGTCGTACACCTCAACCTTTCCACTGTTTGTCAAGTTACAACCACTAGAGGAAATGTATGGTGGGAAACTAGCACAAGCTGTTAGTTTTCCACTGCTAACAGCATGTGTTAATTAGGGATAATGAGCACACCATCCCTACCTTAAGCATAGGTGGTGGCAGCATCATGCTGTGAGTATGTATCTGTTAAACAGGGCTGGGGAATTGATGGTGGAATGGATGGAGCTGGATGCAGGAAAAGACTTAAGAGCAAGCATAATAGATTCATACATTTATCTGCATTGTATTTTAAATATTTATTTATATTTGTGTGTCCTAAGGAAAAGACAAAACAAAATATTCACAAAACTGAAATGGCATCTGACAGATTTCCACCTTAAGTTGATTCATCTGTTGTTTACCAAAGTTTCGTCACAGATATAGCTTCATTTGAAGTGAAGTCATGCAGGAAGTGATTTTAAAGGAAGGGCGTCTATTTGTCAAATTACTCAAGGACTGGCCTAACAGTCAGTGGCCTAAATCTACTACAAGATAATAAGGTATTATTTTTTATGTTGTCTACATGCAGAGATAAAGTGAGGAGATAAGTAAAAAGTGAATGCCATCAGCAATAGTGAAAAGACAGGAGAGCTCCTGTCATAGTTAGGGCTGCATTCTGGAGAGGGGTTGTAGGGATTTTCACTTGAATTAGATGAAGAAACAAACCGCAGTGTCAGTGATGACTGCATTTTAGGTCCAGAGCAATGCAGCATGTGTAGACCATGCACAGCAGCAGAAGAGAACATCATCTCTTATAGACTGGTGTCCCCAGAGCATGGATCTAAATATTACCACTTGCGATCTTCTTTGCTGGGAAAAGCATAAAAATGTTAAATAAAATAAATTGGGGTATTAGGATGTTATGAGAAAACATCCCCTCAAGAGTTCAGACTTTTTCCAAAATGTAGACAGGAGCTTGGGAGGATCATGGATTTTTTAATAATAATAATACTAATAATAATAATAAAACTTACAGCAGAATCACAAGAACAGTACATGCAGCACAGGTAGCATAATGTGCAGTGAAATAGAAGGATCTAGTACTTAACAGTGTGTAAATTTATAAGGCAGGGATAGAAATGACAAGGCTACTAGATGAACTCATCAGGGGAAAACTTGTACAGGGAGGAAGCAAGAAACCTTTTTGCTTCCTCCGAGCCGAGTTTTAATTCGGCTAACAGAGGGAACCGAACTAAAACTCAAAGGATCTTCAAACCAAAAGAGAAAGATCTGATAATAATCAAAGAAAATAAATCCAAAGGTACTGCTTTCAAAAGTTAAAATTAAGTTACTGTCAGGTGCTTGAGTCTTAATTAATTATGTTTTTATCATCTTATTATTGTGTGTTAAATTTTGAAGACTCATCTGCTGATTTTTATTTCAGCTTTTGGCAGTTAAGATGCGTCATTTCATTTTACATAGATTTACTATTACTTACTTTGCTCTGCTTTAATCGAGATGAATTGTTTTATGTTTAATATCAGTCATTTTTATTGAGAAGCATAGTCAAATGGACAGAGTAAGTGCTATTAATGTCTTCAAAGTCTCAAAAATAAACGACTGTGAGGTGATTTAACATGTTATTTCGCAAATTTAAAAGTGAAGACAGAAAATGCTAATTATTAGAGTAATGCATAGTAAAAAGTTTCAGCTTTTGTTCACCTTTTTATAAATTTATTTAAGACCAAGGAAAATTGTCCCCAGTTGAAAAAAAATAAACCTTTTATCCCTTTAGGGGATAAAAGTGATGCATGCCTGTGTTAGTGCCATTGAAATCGGAGGTCTAGCTTCTTTTCTTTGTGCCTCAGCTCCATGCTCACTTCGGCTGTGTGCAGCTGAAAGTGGGTCTTCGACTTGGTTGATAGCTTTTGACAGCTCACTCTCATCCCTGTGGATCAATGGAGCTCAGCACTCTTCATTAGAAACATCAATGTACTGCACATTCCCACAGGCTCAGCAACGACCCAGCAGTTCAGCCAGTGAAAATGTATTTATTTTTTTATTCCATAAAAAATCATTCAGGATTTATGGCTTATGTATTTTTTTTTGTCTTCAGGTGAAAACCAGAGAAATTGCTTGGGTTTACTTTAAAAAAAAAAAAAAAAAGTATCCTGCATTAATGTTGAAGCAACATTCACATATGAGAAATACCATGATAATGTTTATTTTGATTAGGAATACGAGTGTGTTACTACTTTTTATACCGCACACAACAACAGAAAATTAATTATTTTATATTTTTTATTAATAAATATGTGGATGTATTTTAAGGCACAACTCAAACATTCTGACTGTCTACAAATTTGTGACATGATGGGAAAGTTAAAAAGTTGCCACATTTGTTCCAAGTCCAGGAAGGAGCCAGACTCTGTGTTAAGACATAGAAAACAAACAAACAAAAAAAGATATTCTATGAAGACTTTGGAGCTAAATCTTAGCCAGGAAGATAAAACGTGGGTTCAAATAATTCCTCTAAATGGTCAGACATTAAACATAAAGCCCAGACCTCAGTCCCACAGAAACTTTAAACGATGTGCCAGATAAGCTGCCTACAAACTTGACTTAGTTGCAGCTGTTCAGCAAACTATTGTGAGAATCTTATGAAAGGGTACTCCAAACATTTGATCCAAGTTATAAGGAAATATATCTAAACGTTTTAAGTTAAAGAAAGTAATAGGAACAATGTGTTCTTTAGTTTTTTAAGACCCATTGAAAATTTAAGTGTCATTTGCTTGGTTATGGTGTCATTATTAGGAAAAGGTTAGTTTGTATACTTTTTATTTTTAAAGGTTCCTTCTGTGAGGTGAGTGGTAGTTTTTCTTAGATTGTTTTTGTTGTGAAGAAGATAAAACGCAACAAAAAATTTGCACGGTAAAAGAAAAAAATAAATGGACACACTAACAGTGAAACCTAAGAGAAGAGATTCGTTTGTAAATGTTACTACTTACATTTCAAACTGAAAACACATTAATTATTTAGATTGTTTTGCCATATTTATAGTTAAATCAAAGTACTTTTTGGCTAAATATTGTATAGAATATGAGTGGTTTTAAAGTAAAATTGAGCTGTGGGGATAGGATGTTTTGCTTTTAAACTCATTGCTTTTAAACACAAACTGTATTATTTACCTTCTTTTGTTCCTAAGTGAATTTAAAAATGAAATCCTTGATTGAATTTTATTCAAAAGCTCAAAATGCCTTCTGGATGATTCTGCAGTGTTTTGTATTTTGTATGAAAGGCAAATGCCCTGTTTCTTATTTATTTATTTATTTTTCTGGTAGTTTTTAATGTTTATATTGAAAAAGAGGGACCTGGAAGTTGAATATTATTGAAGTGAATTTTAAAGAAGTTCACTACATGTCGATGGAAGCTTCAGGGTTTATTGTAAACATAAGTGTTGCGTCAGCAGTCTCTTGAAATGATGGCATCACACGTGGAATATTAGCATGTGCAACAAGGTGAAAAAAACACAGTGGAGACACTAGTGATGGCAGCAGGTCAGAGAGGTTGTTGTCATAGTGGAAATAATGAGTCTGAGCCAATAGCTACCTTACTGTCATCATCTGCCTTTCGGTTGGCCCTCTGACAGTTTACTCAGCTAATCACTGGGAGAATTCAGCCTACATGTTTGGTAGCATATGTGTACACACACATGCATTCATACACATTTGGCGGCCAAACATCTCACTGGGAAAACGCAATGTGTGTTTCGGTGAGTCTCTCTGGTCCTACCATTAATAATGCATGGCTTTAGGAGGATGAAAGGCTGTTTTGGCTTGAGGCATGTGTCTCATATGAAGAGAGAGACATCATGGCTGGTAGTTATAACTGTACATCCACAGAGAAAGTGAATGCTTTGTCACATGGCTTTCATCAGCACCACTGTACTTAAGGCTGGAAGTGGATTTATTTTGGGGGGTAAAGAGTGAAATAATCAAATATTTAACATGAAGGAATCTTTTTGTTGTTTTTTTTTTTGTATGGTTTCAAGGTAGGTTGAATCCAGTGTCTTTACAGTGCACTTTATTAGATACACCTGTTCAGTACCTGGATAAGACAAATGCAAATCAGCCAATAACATGGTACCTGCACATCTAGGCATAATAATGGTAATTTATCCATTAATTGCTCCATTAATTGAGCAGCTTAATGGAGGGAACTGGGATTTAAATGACCAAATGTGAAATTGATATTTGGGCTTGTTATAAATTTTCCGAAACGTTTGATGTTCTAGGATAGTCACACAGCCGTCTCTTGATTTTACAGAGATTTGGCAAATAATAACAATAATAATAAGCCGAACAGCAGCAGTGCATGACACAAAAAATATCTTGTTGATGTCAAAGGAAAATAGCAGAAAGGTAGCAGTGGCTGAAAAAATCACTTGTTACATTTGAGGTATGTTAAATAAAATACCACATCTGAATGAACAACATTTTAAACCTTGAAGCAGATGGACAAGAGCAGCAGAAGATCACAGACGGTGTGAGATAAAAATAGGAAACTGAGGTGATAATTCACACAGGCTCACCAAAATTGGATGACAAACTGAAAAAACTTAGCTTGTTCTTGATTAAAGCAGTGACATTAAGATGTAGGGTAAGGGAATAGGTATAATATTGTGAAACATGGATCCATTATCAAAATAATAATGGATCCACTATCATGCCTTAATAGTTTTAATTGAATTATGCATTATTGGGTTTCAAAAAATCCAATAGAGGTTTACATACGTTTTCAAACTCCTGTACCTCATCTTTGACAATGTCAGTCAGTTTTTCCACTATATTATAAGACATATTTTCCTTCACCCACAGTTGTTGTTTGGTCCATTTTCTTTATGTTAAATCTATAATTCTTCCAAATTTAATCAATATTTAAAAGACAATTGTCTGTGAGTAGACACCTACTAGATAGTATTTTGTATTACACAGCACTTGTAATCCAGTAATATCTATTAATGCCTAATATACTATCATCTTTCAGTATTTCTGGTGTTTGAAGTAGTCCCCTATAAACTGAGACAAGGTACCTTTTCCTTTCAAAACACTTAAACATCTGAAATGCCAGGGGACCATTCATTCAGCTTTTCTGGTGTAAGTTGAGTCCCCATATCTCAGGTTTCTTTAATTGTTTAAAACTTTTAAACATAATTTCCATTTTTTGTTTATTTTTCTGTCCCATCTGTCAGACTCAGTACTTGGTGGGAGATCATAATGTTACAGCTGATAAGTGTGTAAAGATAGTACCATGTTTTTTTTTTTTGTTTTTTGTTTCAGGATTGATTTCTGAAAGCTTTTAAGCTGGCTTCATATTTATATCATGACCTATTCCCTTTTTTTGTAAATCCAGAATGTGTCCTGTGATGCAACACTTCACATCGCAAGCATCATAGCACCACCAGATTGGGCTAAAAGTCAAATTTAGCAGGCGATGGTTTGCTAACAGTAATCATGCACAAGAAGGATTCATCCTGCTCCTGTGAAGAACATGAGCACAACTTGTTTGTCTGATACTTGTGCAGTAATTAAGGTTAAAGTCTCATGTGTGGCAAGTTTCCCCTTATTTTCTTGTTACGCCTTTGGTAATAGAGCTTCATATGTAAATAAAGCGCCTTCCTCATGCATGAGTGTTTTCCATCTGTATATGTGAGCGTGTGCTCCAAACCCTTTGAAGTTACTCATTCACTCTATATTCCTTCTCTTCCAATGTCTCGTCTCTTTGAACAGCATGTAGGCATGATTATTAAAGCTGCTCTCTTTCGACTTCAAACATATGGGATGAATATGGATATGATGTGACACCAAGCCCTTCACCAATGCCCTGTCTGTACTTCATTTCCATTCCTGTCATGCAATAAAGGTTGATAGGCTCGGCGTTAAACAATCTCTGTGGGAACTAAACCTGTCATTCACTGGCTTGTCTTTGAGCTAGCTAAGGCAGTTATTACGTAGCTTATCGAGAATGACATGAAGCTTCAGGGGAGAATTAGATGTGGAATTTTATTCTTATTTGTCTTGTCATTCTTTGCTTTTCTTGCCATCATCTCACATGCTGTGTACATCGTTTTCTGGAGTCGTCCTTTCATAATTTATTGTGTTGAATGAATTTTTGCCGTTTTAGCTGTTTTCCCCTTTCCTAGTTTTCACACGAAACATGCAGGACAAAGACCACAAATGCTTGTTGTTTATACTTTAAATTTTAACATTTCCCAGTGAAAAATATATGTTCCTCAGGTGTCTGGTGCAAATTAACAAACCAGCAAAATGTTTGGTTTTTGTTTAACTTTTGTTTAACTTTTAAGGGCAAGCAACACTGAGCTTTAGACAGCTCATTTTTATTATGGTATTCATGCTCACTTCAGCAGAACACAGAACTATAATTCCTGAGATGTAACAAGGCATGCCTCTTTTTCAAAGTGCTAACGAATGCTCTAATAATGTGCATAAGGTAAAATCTGTTTGTGTAATTTTTCACATGGGAATAGATTGTGTGTGTGATCTAATTCTGTTTCTTAACAGAAATTGCATTTTGATCTTTTGAACTCAATATTTAAGAATATATTGTTGCAAGAACAATATATTGTATTTACAAAAAATACATATGTCCAAAGACAGTATCTTAAAAACAACTCAGACTTTGGTTGGGCATTCTAATTTTCTCATGACTGCAGTTACTATATTATTTCAGTAGCTCATTAAGCTAATAAAATTTAGAAAAGATCACGCATACTTAGGTCAGCTACCCGTTCACCTTGTGTGCAAGATCTGTAAGTAGAAGCCTCATTTGGCCAGCAGTTGTGAACCACAAAACCTCTTTGCAGAGCTTTAAATTTATTGACTTGACGATGGTGGTATTAGGCCTCAACCTGCGTGTACAAATATTACAATATTGTAAAATCTTTCCTAGTATTAAAAGTAGTTAGGTAGCATAATAAACATGCAATATTTTAAATTAATTCACTGTTAACATCAACGGTCAATCAATTTTTTTACTGATCTCCAGTGACACAGTTAACCAGCCAACTGCATTTGCGTCAATAGGTCAATCAATCACCTTTGATGTTTTGCAGCTTTTATTTGGTTATTGCATTGGTCTGGTATTGCTTGATCACTATGTTGTTGATGAAGTTCAGATATGATCTATTTGCATGGGTGAATCCTAAGCAGTTAAATGTTTTGTTTAATTAATATTACCTTTTGTTACACTACTGGACACATCAACAAATGTAGGGTCAAACTGGGTGTGTAGGGACTGGATATTTATTTTCTGCACATGTAATTGCTTGTATGCACATGCACGAACAGTGAATGCAATTTACTTTCTGCAGAAAGGGCTGCTAGCTTGTGTCAATTTTGTAATTTTTATGCCCCACCCTCTCCTGAATCATTAGTCTTTTATCAATATCTGGTAATAAAAATGTATGGAATTACTTCTATAGGAGTACAGTCAGTCAGTTGTTTCATGTTGTAGCACAATAATAAATCACAACTTTTTCAGAGTTATTTATCCTGGTTTTGTAAAACACACTTTGAAGAAATGAGATCACACTGTTGCAATGATTAGTACTGCATTTAGCATAGCAAGCAAAGGTAAAGAATCGTCCTGTAATGAGTTTTTCTAACCCACACTTGCACAAGTTGAATTATGCAAATGATTCTGCAATTAAAGAAGGCTGCATGCAGAAATTAGATTTTGCATCCTGCAAAGCTCTTATGTCAGCTTAGAAACTGACTGATGAAGCAACAAACTATTGATTGTACATATAAATGTAGAAGCATAAACTATGGCCGATTTGAGATTCTTACATTATAGCTACCATGAGTAAAGTTACCATTATGGTATTTACTGGTAATTTTTAAACAAATATATAAAACTTGGTTTTTATTTAAAACAGTGAAGCCACAGTTATTTATACTATTATTAAAATATGACATTGATTATTTTAGTTGTATTAATAATGCATAAGTTATTTTTTTTGGATCCTATGTCATGAAATTTATTAAATCTTCCACAACTTCAGTTGTATTCAAATAAATTTCCTTCATGTGTAGAATGTTATCATTTCATTGTTCTGTTCTTAGAGTTAAACTGGTAATAACAGATGTGCACTTTTAGCTTGCTATTGTTTTAAAGCATTGCCACCTAATAAAAATAATACACACATTGATTTTCTACATTATTTTACCATCCAAAAATATTCCCAAAAGGCAGAATTTGTCTGTCTTGTAAGCAACGAAAAAAGTGGCAGCCTTATTTCAGCGAGCTGATTGACAGTGTGACCAATTAGGACCAGTTTTGCCATGCTGCATACAGCCAGAGAAAACTTTGGTCACTTTGGTCCTTTTTCTGGCATCTTTTCAGAAACTACATCAGTTTACATAACTCTTTAAACTGTGGGGAAGGTTTGGAAAAAGATTTTTGATGGGTTAATGCGTTTTTTTTAATGACAAGAATGCCATCATATCTTTCATTAATGAAAGATAATGTTTTGCAAAGCCAGAATGTTCAGCTGTTTAATAAAATCATTGTCATTATCTTTTTAGAAAATATCAAAAACAACCGATCCTGAAAGAGGAAATTCTAGCCATGGGTTGTAACAGGTTTTTCAGTCTTATCTTGACAACAAAATGCATCAGTGACCTTGCTGGCATAGAAGTACTCTCAGACAGTGAGGTATGTACTCTGGTTATCTTGCATCTCTGCATTCATAAAGTGCAAGCTTTTTATTTGTGAAAAGCATGCAATATTGACATGCAAAAATGAAGGACAAAAGCAATGACAGTTAAACCACGCACAGCACTCTCCGTTAGGGGTTATCCATTCACTGATATTTTATTTACTATGTGTTTTTCCTTTAGTGCTGTTGGCATGTCGTAAGCCCCCATGCCCTCACTTCCTGGCTTATGTTGCCCCCGCCTCTCAGCAGCCATTAGGTTTGTCTCTGACACCATATGGCCTTCTCTCTGTGTTGGGGATGTGTGACGACAGTGCCCACTATGCTGCTAAGTCTTCTGGAAATAGAAACACAGTCTTACCCTATTTCCTCTTTTCTGCATCCTCATCACATGTATTATTTCTTTATTTATTTTTGCACTAATTATTTCTTAAAGATTAAGGAGTTTAGTTTTTGCAGTGATAAAATGGTGCACTTGCATTGAGATTTTATTTGCCTTTAGCCAAATGTCCACTAACATTACAGTGGTGAATCAGAGAAAACTACTATAATTAAAATCTTGAGTCACAGAATGACGAAGGCAAGCACCGTTACAGACGCATCTTCACGCCCCTTGGCAGACAGATCTGCCTTTTGAGAGGATCGTATGAAAGCCCAGAAACATGCAAAACCAAATGATTCTACTTATTTGACTAGCTTCTTTTAAACACAGCAGAAGAAAATTGTATATGCCTCTGCAGATGTCTTTTGTCTCTGATGGTAAGGTTGCCTTACAAATGTTAATGTAGACGCAAGCTTGTAGTTGCAAAATGTAGTAGTCTTAGTCTGCAAGTTTTTCTTCCTTTTCTAACACGTGTATCGAGAAGAAAGACAGGAAAAGGCAAACAGGTGTGTAGTAGTGTCACTGATGTGTTTCCTGTTTGTGCCTGGAGAAGAGCTCTTTGTGGACGGATTATAACGGAAGGTATCGCAGCATGCTATGTATCTTTTTTTCTTTTCAAACAAGAATATGATGCAGTTATTTCTGTTTTATTTTAGCTGTAAATTACATCTCACTGAAAATAGACTGGAGAATAGTAGGGGAAAAATATCAGCCGTAAGCTGAACTTTGAGTAATCGAAGTTGCAGTTTTCTAATTTGTAATAATAAATATATGTCATAATTGATTTGACTTTAGCTGTTACCAGCTGTAAGTAAGCCGTAGATTACATCTCACATCTGACGGGCACATTCTAAGACAGAAAGGATATGACCCAAACTGTGGTTGAACCTTTACGTGTCTTCTCAGTTTCCTGTTTTCTTGCTTGTCTTGTTCCTCCAACTTTTGCCACTGTCCCTTCTGCTTTCAACTGCATGATTAAATGAGTGAGAGCGCTACAACCAGGAAGACAGTGAAGCTACTTTCAGAGCAGTAGCAATACGATGTGGTCTTATAAAAAAGGGGACTAATCTGAGTTCAATGACTTATTTTTTATATGTATATTTTCTGATTTACAAGCACAGCTTAAATTCTATATCTTGCAAAAATATTTATACCTCTTAACTGTTTTTAGTTAACTGGATTTATTTAGACCTACACAAATTATTGTCAATGATTTTCAGCATTTGTTTTAGATCTACAAAAGTGTGGCACACTGAGAATGTGTCATGCATATTTTTGTCCTTTCTTCTTTCCAAAATACCCCCAGCATTGTCAGATTGAATTAAGAGTATCTATGAACAAGTCTTGCCAGAGACTGTTAACTGGGTTTAGGTCTTTACTGGGTCATTCTAGCTTAAGAAAATGTACCGATCTCAATCCTTTCGTTGTAACTGTCTGTATGCTTAGGGTTGTTATCTTGATGATAGGTGAACATCCTCTGCAGCCTCCAACATGTTTGCTTCCTAGATTTACTCTGTGCTTTACTCTGTCCCTCTTCCCATCACCTCTGATCAGCTGCTGCTGAAGAAAAGCATTCCCACATCATAATTCTGCTACCATCTAAACAAACTCTTAGGGTTTGTTTGTTCAATGTGCACTGCTAATTTCCCTGTACATATAGTGTTCTGTGCATATTTATCTATTATTTTCCTTTGTCTTCATTATGCTTTTGTTCATTACTATTCCTTAGCAAATCTCTGAAGCCTTTTCAAAACATCTATATTTAAGCTGAGATTTATCATTTAGATGTCTTTTGAATGCAGTCAATTGCATTTGATTTCATTTAGGGATGTCGGATTTAGGGGATGTAAATAAATGTCCACCACACTCTTAAGAAAACCTTTTCATTGTAGCTTATTATTATGCTCTAATTTGTGTTGGTCTGTCACATAAAACTCCAGTTAAAAAAGCATCAAGAGTGTTGTGTTGATGTTGTCTGACAGGATGTGAAAAAGGTCAAGGTGTATGAATTCTCTTGCAGGGCACTGCAAACCATAGAACTGTGCATCACTGACAGATCCTGACAAACTAAAGATTTATAAAATTATACCTGTGATTTTTTTTTTTATGCCATGTCTCAAAATGTGGTCTTGCGACACACAGATTGTTTCTAGACCATGTCAGTGTTAGCCTTCCTTTTATCCACACGTGCCCTCTCCCTCGCTCCTCATATGCAGATGGGGTTTACTGTAATTTTTAAAAGCCATGCAGGTTACACATTCATTCCCATGGTTTAATAGGAGTGGGATTACTAAGGTTCGCAAGGATATCCCTGCCCGAAACAGGAATGCCATACGTCCCTGTTTCGTCTTTTTTTTTTTCCTCTTCACATTTAGACATTTTGCTCTTGTTCCACCTTGTCTTGTCCTGCCCAGCATTTCCCTCCTCCTGACATGGTAAGACTGGGACTGTTGGTATTTGGGATGTTCTTGTCTCTTAGGGTATGTTTTTTGAGACATGTGTTCATCAGGTTGGATGGTTTTATGTACCATGTGAAGCTGTGTGTCTGGCAGAAAGTTATGTGCTCTGCTCTTATGTAAGCTGGTCTTGGCGGGGTAAAAGCAAGGGTTTAGCTTGAGGGATGCTGGCTCAGGTGGAGCGATGGAGACTGAAGCTATTTTGGGAATGCTTTGCTTCTCACATCTACCAAATGCATGAGTTATTCACTCGGAATGCTTTGCTTCTCACATCTGCCAAATGTATGAGTTATTCACTCACATGAGTCTCCTGGTTCTGAAGGGATGAAAGGACAATTGAAAAGTGGGGTTCTGCCCCGTTTTGTATTCCTACATGCAGAGTGCTAAAACTGTAGCTAGAGAAAATATTTTGATTCCTTTGTTCTGCAAATATTCTGTCATTTATTGTTGGTTTTATTCACTGCAGTAATCCAAGCCATTAGTTAAAAGGCTTAGATTAGTACAGCTTCCCACAGCTGAAAGTGCTCCCTGTATAAGTCTCCCTTCATCTGTTGTCTAATGTTAAATATTTCTACAGTACACATACAATGTGAGCATCATCCTTTGATTAAAAATGGTTCATGCATAAAAAATGCATTATCTATTCTGGTAGTTACAAACAATGATTTTTATTTTAGATATTATGTGCTACTCACCCTTTGAACTTGCTCATCGCTATGAGATTTGTAGCATTCTTTGACAGCTGTGTTAATCTGTCTATCTCTGTGTATTTTTACTCTCTCCCTGCCCCAGACCATGCAGCTCCTCTGGCTCCAGACTCGACACTGTCCCAAGCCTGATCGAACATAAGGGTAAACCCAGCAGGGGCTGCTGAACACGACCGGGTAGAGAACCATGCTGTCAGGCTCCTGGCGTCGGTCTGTGGGGCCGACACAACCTGTCGCAGGACCTGTGGTGAACCCCAGCGCGATGACTGTGTGCGGGGTTCCAAGTGGTACGGTGGTTCTCGAGGCTCAGTATGACTACAGCTACCGGGGGTCAGATGGGCGACAAGTATGCATAAGAGAGGGCGAACGATTTATTCTCCTGAAGAAGACAAATGCAGACTGGTGGCAGGTGAGAAAACTTAGTCTTTTTCTCTGGTGTGAATGAAATCATAAGCATAGTAAAATAATGGAGTTGGTTTATTCAAAGTCTATGCTTGCAATATGAAAAAACAGACAAATCCATGGGAAAATTTCACAGGAGTAGTAAACTGCTGCTTTTCTAACTTCCTCGTGAAGCAAGCTGTGCAAATTATTAACCTTTATTTAACCAGGTAAAGAATCCATTGCGACCAAAGTCACAAGAGCTCAACAACACAACACTTGAGAAACACAAATGACTGAAATAGGCAAAGCTAGTGAGATTTCCACTTCAGATCATTCCTACAGCTACATCTAACATTTTTATGGAATTTCTTATAATAGAGAAACTACTTCTCCCCTTATGCTTTTGTAAAGTTATTCAGATAAACTGTCCGTAAGCTACAGTTTTTGGATTAAAAAAATGGATAAAAACAAACTTTTAAAAATTCTCTTTATTTTGGCATTTAAAAATGACAACTGGCCTAATATATGAGAGCTTTAGTCTGATTTAATGTCAGCCAGTGAAGGAAAAGAATAAAAATGTATTTTATGCAGTGTATGTAAATATCTAGATTCAGCTCTCTTCTATAAACACTTCTCCTAACATCCTGTGTCTGAAATGGCACAACAGGTTTGATATTGTTGTGGCTTATGTGAATTTATTCAAATGAAAACAGCAAAAGCATTGTTCTTAACTTTGTTCTTGAACAGGTGCGCAGAATCGGTGCAGCCAGCAAAACAAAGCCCCTGTATGTCCCTGCTACCTATGTGACTGAGGTTCCTATCACACCGATGCCCTCGCCCCAGCGCCTTGTCTCTTCTGTCTCGCTGCACTCCAACATGCCGATGCTACCCCGAGTTTCACTCTCTCCCAGCTTCACAGGAACTGGCAGGAATGAGCAGAGTCAGGGTAATGTTTGGTAGTAAATACCAAGTTCAATAATAATAGAAAAACTGTAAAAAAAAAAAAAAAACATACTGGAGCTGTTGTTTTTTTCCTCTACAGTGAACAAACCCATGTACCGGTCCATGGAAAACCTTAACACTTATAGCAGTGCCTTCCAGGGGTCTGAGAGGAACACAGTGGTAGGAGAAAACCACTTCCCCACCCTGCCTCTCTCTGGAGTCACCTTTTCGCCCAATTCTTCCACCTCCCAGTCAATTCGCCTCATGGTCCCTGGATCTTCTGCAGCTTCCATGACTCAAGCAAACTCATCAAATCCCAGAGTGGTCCCAACAATCACCCGGAGTCAGAGCTCCAGCAACCTGCCTGAAAACCTGAACGAGAACCCGTATGATGAGGTCGGGGGAGGCCTTGGCAGTCGCATCAACTACAAGGTCCCTAAGAAGTCCTGCAGCCAATGGGACATGGTGGGGACTTCAGGCAGGAATAACCGTCTGCAGGTAAGGGAAGTAGGACCTAAGAAGAGATAGAGATAATTTACCAAGGGTTAGGTTGAAAAGCTTGAACAGTTGTTATTTACAGTGAAAATATTTGAATAAATCAGAGAAAATATAAAAATTTTGGCTGAGACGTTGGGACATTGTTGAGCCTTTGTAATTACATAGATTGGCTTTCACTAAGGGATGCAAATAAACAAATGGTAGAAAATCGGATCTTTATTTTAGGTTTACCAGATTCTTTTTCACTTAAAGCTAATTCAATCTATTCTTCAATAACATATTAGATTTTTAAAAAAATTCTTTGTCATATTTTTGTTACAAATTAATAGCATCTAAAATATGACTGTTAAGGATAATCTGATTCCTTTTTGACAGTTCATGCCTTATGAGACACCAGGTGGAGCAAGACTCATGCAAAGCGATTGTATGTTGTGAGACTGAGAAATAAAGCAGAATTACCACGTAGTTAGTGTCATTATTACAACACTCACAATGGCTGGCTGCGGGAATCCAAATAGCACAAACTATCTTGTCTTTATGGATCCAGTCAGCAACTTTCTCTATTTTTTAGCTCTTTGAAGACTTAAGTTTGTTTGTCAGACAAATCAGGCATCAAGCTCCACTGTGATATTCTCCAGTCCTAAATTTCAGATTTAAGGTGTAGAAAGAAAGATATCTGTTTTTCAAGTAAATAACTTCTCCTTATCAAATGAAGAACAGAATTCAAAGCTCAGCTTGACAAATATTTGAAGGAAAAACTTAATTTTGACTTCTTTAAAATGTCTTAACTAAATGACGTATACCATAATGTTGAAAATAAAAGCATGACATAGCCTGCTTTGCAGAGAAAACATTACTGCCAAGATCATTTAATCTACTTGCAAATAATTATAGTTGGCAATAAAGTTCAGATTTTTGAATAAGAACGAGCCACAATGTGTTGTAAAACAAAGATTCGAATAATTTGTCTGATATTTAGCTCAACATTTTCTGCTTAAACTTTACTTTCTTTACTCAGTTTTTATTGTCATCATCAGTGACATCAGATTGTAGAAAATGGGTCAAGCAAATCCATCACATGCAGCTGACGCAAAGGGAAGTGTGGGATTAGATTAATTTTGACTTCCTCTTAGAGACAACTGGGAATTTCATGGGTTTACATGGCCTAGCTTAAAATATAATAAAACAGAGATTGATTTTTGCAAATTTAGCAACTTTTCAGGGTTGCCTTAAACCAGATAAATCAACACAGCAGGGTTTGTTCTTCTGCTTTCACTCATCTGGACTACAAAAGTCTTTTGCTTAATTTTTATTATGTAACTTGTTTGTTCTGAGCAGAGTACTTAAATGAAAGCAACAAATACAGAGCAAGAGGAAAAAAAAATTAATTCGTCATGACTGAATTCTGCACAGTGCCTGGGCTCAGAACCAGCACCAGAGGCTGAAATTGATTTACACTTGGGCTCGTTCTTAATAATCCTCTTGGAGAAGCAATCAAGTTAGCATTGTCGTGACGCCAGAGCTTCCCCTACATTACATCAGAGGGGATTACACATGGCCGCGCTGGTGAAAGAAATCCAAGGTTATGCTTCTGTCAGCCGAGGGAAACTCCAACTGCTGAGTCTCCCAAACTGTGGAGTTTAATCTCTACTGAACTGAGACCTCCGATTATAGATAGATGTGATCTCAGTGGAAATGACTGTGCTCTCTTTATTTTATCACTCCCATTTCCTCTTCCCTGTCCCTTTTTGTATTTTCTATCTCTCATCTCTAAAAGCCCTTTTTATTTGAGACTTTAATACCAGTAAGCAGGATTATAACTCCATGCTATTCTGAAACTTCTCCCTGACCAAATGTAACTCTGATATTCCCCTGCCTGTGATGATGAATTTCAAAAACAGATGTAATTTTCCTCATCACCGAGGACTCAGTTGTTGAGTTAAAAGATGTCAAAATACAAATTTGATATTTTGACTTTCTCAGTAGCTGTCTTGCATCCAAATAAATTTTTGCCAACTTTTCTGCTGCAATTTAAACTGCAGGATCTTATTAATTATGAAGATTTAGCTTTTTTTTTTTTTTTTTACCATCAAAATATACGCAGTCTCCTCATTTACTATCAACTCCGGTAAATTTTTTTTACAAAGCCTTACAATGTATTATTATTGAAGCAGCAGCATAATCTCACAATGAAAATTTTGAAAAAAAATTTTTTTTTAATTGACCTCCTACATTTGCTGTGCAACAAAATCTCATATTCAGAAAAATGGAAAAGACAATATAATTCAAGTTACAGATATGTGGCCCTTCTAAGTCAGGGAAAGGCTGCAACAACACATTTTCTGACTAAAACATGCCTATCTCTACAGTCAGCATGTTGCCAGAAAAGCTTAAAATATCTAGTACTGTGAAAAACAAGGCCGGATGGAAACCTAAATTTATCTTATTATCTTGTACAGTGACAAGCAAAATAAAGGGGAGGTAAAAAAGACTTGTTCAAAGCTCACTGAAAAGTGGCATCTTTGGTTCTCTGACACTCCAAAACTGTTTATTTAAAAAGCCTTTGTACATATATTTTCTATTGATGCTAATAACTGTGGAATATGCTCATTGCAAGTCACATGATTAACTGAATATGAGCTATTAAAATGTATTCAAATAGGCATTAAGTTCAAACAAAATTAGCTTTATTTCAACCTAATTTCATTAGCCAGACCAAGTAAACAACATGAGTAAATGTTCATTGTTTACCTTTCATATAATGTTGCATTTTCATATAAATAAACAACCTTTGATGAGCATGAGAAAAGAGTGGAAACATACAACAGCATCATTTTCAGAAAAGAAAGCATAGCTGTGGAAAAGGACTTACTGAAGAGAAAATAATCCACTTGCTTGATCAAACGGTGTTAAATTGGTCATAGTGGGAGATTCGGCCAACTTGATTCAGGATTTTTATTTCTACTCTTCTGTGATGAAGTAGACATGGGCACAGCTGGAATGAGTGAGAAATCAATTTGTCTTGTCAGGGGAAACCTGAAGCCAGTCACCCTTCGGTCATCAAGAAAACATTTTGAAAGAGACCTCTGACCAGGGTCTTCAGGTGAAGATTTTCATATAAACACTGACTCATTTCTGGGTTTGTGTGAAGGAGAAACTTTAGGACAGCTTCTTTCATTTGATCCCACATATTTATGCGAGCTCTCCCTTGATTGTGGTAAAAAAAAAAAAAAAAAAAAAGAGAGAAACAGATTGAGTCTGAGCTTGATTGCAGCAGTTGTCCGTCTGCCCCCAAGGATGGAAAAAATCTTCAATGAAGCAAGTTTCTCAGAGTATAAAGACTCAATACAGCAATGTAACTTCAAACTAGTTTTATCCAATATTCATAGTTCATTAACATTTGTTTAAAAGATATTTTAAATTATCTTTTAAATTATAAATATTTTATTTATTTATGAATTTAGACTTTAGGGAAAATTTTTATAAAACTAAAAAAACACTTTAGGTTTATAATTATTTATAGGTTATTACATAGATCAGTAATAAACTATATTACTAAGTTTTATATATTTATTTTTATAACTAAATGCTTTGTGCTGTTTGGGAATGTTTAATAAAAATATTTACAGAGGTACCATACTGAAAAAAATCCATCTTGTGTGAAATCCACTTGGATCCTTTTATACATGAGCATCACACACACAGACATCTTTGTGTGGATCAGTGGGGTCGTCTCAGTGGAAGATTTAACCCTGAAACTTTGATCTGCATGTCAAAGCAGACTTTGAATGAACTTCACACGTTGCTTAACATCAGAATCAGCTTTATTTGACAATGTTGTGTCAAATAAACGCATACAACAAATTTGACTTCAGTTTCTCGCACTCTAAGCCTACAGATATTAGGTATTACTTTAACATATAACATGCTCATTTTGTGTGCTAGTGAAAGCAAAATGGCTGTAGGGTGTAGGGTGCATACACTTAATATGGGAATGTTTGTAATTTTAAAGACAACCTACATTTTTACCACAGAAATATAGTTATGATTATAATTATGCATTAAAACATTGCAACCAACTACCTTAAAAAAAATCCCCTCAGTATTTTGACTACTTTTGCTTTGATTTTATACTTATATTTTAGTATGTGATGGATCATTGCCTAAATTGCCATTAAATTACAAAGTATGAAAAGTTTAAGAGGTATCACTATGTTAGCATTTAACTGTAAGGTTCAACATAATTTCTATAACACCCATGGACTACATACAATCTAAAGATTGGGTTACATAACTGGGACCAACCTGCAAGTCAGTGTATCAGCTTTTGGATTTATGGATCTTGATCCCTAGTTGCTCTTGCTGCGGGTGAGCATGTATTTCTGTAAGCTCTGTGTTAATCCAAAGTCCATTTATTTATGTAAAATTGGCGAGTCCTGCCAATGTTATTTATGATTTCTGTTGTTTGCTCATGTTTTGCATGCTAAATTTACTTTTTATGTTCAAACCATTAATATTTTTCTTCTATTTTCAGTTTGTGCAGTTGTTATTGTGTACATGATGTATGGGGCAAAACATGTAAACAGGAGATAATTTTTAGCTCCTTATTGCGTCCACAAAACTTAGATGCACATTTACAGTGAGAAAAACTAATAACAGCATCACTCCTTTTTTATCTGTAGCAGAAAATAGTCCACAAGAAGTGTGGTGTTTTTGGAATATAAAGTTTCCACTTAACATCTAATGAATTTATATGTATTTTATTTTCATCCAAGGTCCCTACTGAGGCCTACATGTCCCAGCTCTCCTGGCAGGACTCCCCTATTTATGCTGAAATGCAGCCGGAGAAACGTCTGTCCCAGCAGGAGCCCCCCATCCCGGCTGTGGGTCAGCAACCTCTTCAGATCATGGACCCGTGGGAACAGTATTCCGATCCAGGCACAGGTAGATGCTATTATGTCAATAGCATTACCAAGGAGAGGTCATGGAAACCCCCTCGCCGGGCTCGTTCTCAGTGCACCAATAAGAGTCCAACACAGCAGGTACTTTCTGTTCCCTCCGAACCCTTTTCTTTCCTTCTGCTGCTGAATGGGTCTTAAAGTGTGAAAAGGTTGGCAGGTTCTGAGCCAGATGAAAGTGTCTTCTCTTAAAGGAGAGTGTAGTGGAGATCATGGTATGGAATAAAAGGCCAGGCTCATTTCCAGGTTTCTATGGCTTGCCTGTATCAACACAAATGGGGACATTTTCAGTCACACAAGTCTGCATGTATAAACCTGTATGGTATTTTCTCGTTTTACTAAGGCACAGGATTTAAAAATTTAGTTATTTTTATTGAAAAATGGTCTACTTCTTAAGGTGAGACTCCTATATAACTTTGAGCTTGACATATGGCTTCAAACTTGTTTTCTTTCTTACTGTTAGTTAATTTACAATTTACTTTTAAAAAAAATTTATGTAACTTTTTAAAAAATCCCTGAAAAACACATTTTGGATATTTGCATTGTCTTGTTGAAAGTTGAACTTCCACCACAGCAGTGTGTGCAACGTTTTTGCAGCCTGCAACAAATTAAAGATTGCTCTGTTATTAGCTACATCAATCTTTCTATCAACTCTGACAAACTTCCTTGTGCTGCTGGAATAATTACCATTTCTATAGCATGATGCTGCAAACAACATTGTTACCGTTTGGCATGGGTCATAGTTTCATTTAGATTTGTAAGTTGGTTTAAAGTTGCAATTTTGGTCTCATGAGCACTTTATTTCACTTGCATGCTGTGTTAAATGGACTTAAACTTTTCCACAACTTTTTTCATGTCTGGTTTGTTCTGTGATCTCGATGCTGTTTACTCACTGATGTTCTCAAGCAAACTTCTGAGGCTTTCCCAAAACATCTGGATCCATTCCAGATGTTTTGGAATGAGATTAAATTACATGCATAGACTTCTACTAATAAACAGACTTTTAAATGCAACATGTTTCACTGGATTTTATTAAGGGGTGAAAAAAAAAAGTAGAAGGTGCTGAATGTAAATGTGGGATACATAATTTTGCTTTTAGTTTATGTTTTTTCTTGACCAACTCAACTTTGCACCACTTTGTGTTGGTCTACTGTAAAAATCCCGATGAAACTTCTTCAAGTTTGTGGTTGTTAGAAACTAAATGTAAAAACTTAAAGCGCTATAAATTATTTTGCTGGGTAATGTATATATTGCAACTTTTTTCATCTGTAGTGTTGCAGATGAGTAAACAGATACAGTGAGGTTTTTTTTGACATCATTGTGCTGGGCTTTATTTCTCCAAAAACCTGGATCCTTTTTTGGCAGACACTTCCTTCTTTGTAGTATCATAATAATTTATTTAAACTGACGTAGGTGGGGCATTTGTGGCTTTTTAGCTTTTAAAATTTTTGCAGATCACTGCCTGCAGGAAACAAAAGCCACTGAGCAATAGTTCTCCAAATGAAACAAAAAGACCTCCTTTGTTTGCAAAGCAAACAAAGGAGACTTTTGAGTCAATTAGAAAAAATTCAGTTTATTCAAAAATATCAGCAAATAAGATTATTGGTGTCAAACCAATGACTAATTTAAGAATAAAATCAACAGTTATATTTAAAGAAGATAATCCATGTTTTAAGATTTGTGTGTTTGTCTTATGCAGGGCAGTCCAGCACAGGCTAAGACGTTACCCCGGGACACCAGCCATCTGTCACTACCCCTCTCTAAGTCGGGCAATGGAACTATGCACAGGGTAAACACTCAACCGCCTTGTAAAGATGGATCAACTGTAACTGAACCAGTGATGTGGAGTTCAGTAGATTTATCTGAAATAGCTCAGTAGTTTTAATATATGAAATGTAAGGATTGTTTGTGTTTTAATCAGTCAGCTGCTGTGGCTTAGGTGGAAAGAACATGTGCTGTGGAGTGACTGCATTTGGTTTATCCGCACGTAAGCACATTTCAGTTTAAACAAAAGGCAAAAATGTTTCCTCATTCTCTTCGTCTGTTGACGTTTAGAAACCTATTTCTTTCTCAGTTGTTGATTTGAGTTGTGGAGAGAACATGAATTTACAATTGGAGATTAAAGTTCACTGAATGGTTAGAAGAGTTTCAGACTAAAATTATATATTCTCAGCACCATCCAAAATTATTTGCACCTCTTAAGAATGCTGCAGAAATCCTAAAATGTATTTAGAGCAATTTGGTTAATCCACAATCTTGCTGTTTTTTTCATTATTTGAGTGTTTAAAGAGTTATAAATATGATGTTATACTGATGCCAATTACTCTTCAAAATGGAAAAGACAAAAGAACATTTCCTTTAAGTTTGCTAATATACATAAATCTGGAAATGACTGCAAGAATAGCTAGTACTTAAACGTTCTCGATGTTAACATTCAGAGCAAGATTTAGGTAGGTAACATTCAGGCAGGTTGAAGCGACGAATGCTTTGCAGTTTATTTTACCATGAACAACTAAAAACTAAAAGATGAAAATATCTTCATAAAGTTTAGTGAACAAAGAGGAGCATTTTCAACAATTCAGGAACTCTCCCATAACAACTTTTAAACCAGGAATGCCAAACTCAAACCTCAAGATCTTCCTTCCCTCCACTTTTAGGTACTTTCTTTCTCCAATATACCTGAATCATATCATCAAGTTTTAACTCTTCAGAGGCCTGGTGTTTAGCCAGTCATTTGATTCATTTGTGTAGAAGCAGGGCTGTATCTAACCATGGCAGGACAGTAGCTCTCAAGGTCTGGACTTGAGATCTATCAATGTGTCATTGATAAAAAAATAACTTCTCTGTTGTACCCTTTCATATACATATAAATGTATGAAATTAGCTTAAAGCGTGTAGGATTTTTATTGAAACTGTGTGCTGTTGTCAAACAAGATTAAGACCGAACATTTGTGCAAGGTAGTCTGAAAGCATTCATATTTTTACAAGCAAATGCTCAGTTGAGTGTGAACACAGAGAGAACAATTGCTGCAGAACGTGACACATCAAAAATTTGCAAAATCTCGCAGTTATATTTGCATTTGGAATGCACTTCCTCTGTGGACTCCTTCTGTACTAATTGTTGAAATCTGGTTGATGTGATCTGCGGTGACATCCACTGTTTAACATAGGAACTGCAGGAGCTTTGAATATTCAAATCAAAGGGAAATTATGCTTGTCTGGAGTCTCTTTATCTGGTTGATAATAGGGTACTTTCACAGTTATCAACCAGCCCAGACCCAAATCCAATGGAAAACCAGTGCAATCTCAAGAAAAAGCATACAAGAAAAGAGCAAGGACTCTAGATGATTTGGATTGGCCAAAGGAATGCCAAGGGGTGCCAATAATAATATAGTATATATGTCCTGATTTTATGAGGTTAAGACACTTCAGTAAAAGATTCATTTATCTAAAGCATTTTGCACATCTTTATTAGTTGTATGTATAATTGTGAATGGTGGTTATTTGAATTTGGCATTCATATTGTTTTTATGTTTTTCTTTTAAACAAGAGATAGGTTTTAGAAAGATGTTTAGTTTTCTGTTTATATTATGTTACGTTTTCCATCAGCTATTTACTTTCTTTTGTAAACCCTCAAAATGCCTTTTAATTAGTTGAATCAAAGCTACTCGTCACAAGGATGTTGGCTGTAATAAGAAAATGTGTTTATTTGTTTACTAAGTGAGTCAGTAGTGTGAAGATATACATTCATCTTTAATAATAATTACTTTGACTCTTTGGAAATGTCTCTTGGCTTCTTATTTGCTAACTTAGTGCTCTTCCCAGAGAGCAAACATTACAAAATAATAATCTTGCACAACATGTTAAAATGCAAGTAGCTGTGATCTGTCATCTGTAAACAAAAACAGCACAAACCACAGACACACATGCACACTGCCCACCTCTTTCATGTGAATCTTTTGTGTTTGTGTTTCAACAGAAGCTCAGAAACAAAGAGAGAAAAAAAAAAATTGAAATTAGAAATGTCTAGATGTCCTTTGAGTGCCCTCTGACAGATTTTTCAACATTAAGTTTTTTGGTTAGAGCGTGGGGAGCTCATCATTGTCATGCATTATACCAGCCTAATGCGATTTGAACTAGTGAAAAAGAGTCAGAACCTTTAGAGCCACAAACAGGAAGACTAGTTGAGTATTTTAAACCTACATCGTCAAAACAAATTTATACCATTTACCTCAAACTTCCCAGTGTTGTAAAACTGAACATCTTGATAACAAAGGGTTTTTATCTCGCAGTCAAGCTTATGTGTATTTGAACTGATTAATCTATAGTTTTAAATGCTTGAAGAAAGCAGCCCATGACGGAAATTGATCCATTCACCAAATCGGTGATGACGTCTGCGACGTAAATCAACACAAGCTGCATGATCCAGATTGCCAGAGATAAGCATTTTGCGTCTGAATGGTGCCTTGCCTCAGCATTGCATCAGTGTTTCAAATTTAATGTTGTTCATCAAGAAAAGTGCACAGATGATCAAAGCAGTGGTTCCCCCATCAAGTCAGCTTGAGTTCTGCTGGCCTATATGTGTCGCTATTTATTCTGTGCTACATGACGTGTGATACGTACTGCATACCTCATGGGTTTGTGAACCAGGTGTTACAACCAGAATGACCCATATAACGTGCCAACATGGAGTGCTCTCAAGTCTAGATTTTTATCTATGGAAATATCTTTGCAACCTTTTTTGCTTTGACTTCTTAATCAGCTCATCTGTGCTAGCTTTCAGGCTTGACTTTTAGATGATCCTGGGCTGAACTGAGTAGAGGATGAATTGATCTTCAAAGAGCATAAAACACAGATCTCAACTGCAGCCGAGATCAGGGTGCCTTGTTTGATTTGTACAAACCAACTGATTGACGTAAAGGCGCAAATTAAAAAGTTTAGATACTGAAAGGATTTAGAGATTTTAAATAAGTTTTAGAAATGTATCATCAATGGGTTTGGATTGGATATGGTCATTAATAAAGAGAAGGTGACAACAATTGTTAAGAATCTAATGTAAATTTTCCTTCAACATTAGGAAGAAACTTGGTTGCTTACTCACAAAGTGAACTCATAGCGAAAGAGTTGTAGGTTTAAATCTCACCCAGGGTTTTTGTGTGGGAAGTTTGTATGTTTCTTTGTCTATATGAGACAAAGAAACATACTTTTCTCCTACAGTCTAAAAGCATGGATGCTAGATTAATTAACACCTTTAAAAGTGTGTTTCCAATATTCTACCCTAAATCTCAGTCTGCTGTCGTGTGAATTTTCACCGCTGCTGCTGTCAGTTCTGTTTGCTGATGTTGAGCATTGCCTGACCTGGGCTATGGTAGCTCACAGCTTTTTGAGAGTACTGTTAACAGAAAACAGCTTTTTCTCGTAAAAGTTAAAGGCTGTGACTTTCAGTAATTAAACTTTACACAGTTATATTGTATAAAGTAATGCCAAAATTGTTCCAATTGAAATATTTTGTATTTTCCTTTATGGCGCTTCACCCCAAATTTTTATGGTAAAACCAGAAGTAACACCTCTCTACCTTAGCTGATTTCTCCCTATGTGACCGATTCTTAAACTGGTAGATTCATTGGAAAATGTGGGGAGTAAAGAAAGCTACTCCTACAGCTTTCTTTACACGTTGTTGAAGTCAGACTGTGCCTTGAACTCCTTTTTGATATTAATATGCAATTTGTCTGGTTGTGCAAAGAATCCATGTGGTATTATTATAATAACAGAACTGCTAACTGAAAAATTGCTTTTATGATGATTAAAGAAACTCTAGAGTTTGGAATATATTTCATCTTTGAAGCAACTCCAGCATAATTGCTAAATAGTAAAACCATCAAGATATTTTTTTTTCATCCAAGTGAGGTTTACCAGTGATCACATACTGTAGGCAAGGGTTGTGTGTGTTGGAAATAAGTGCTGTGGAATGAGAGAAAGAGAGGAGCCTCTTTAGCTAGACTTTACAATGATGGCTCAGTTATTCTTGGGCCTATTATTGCCTCCTGCAATGTGGAAGAAACAGTTTAGTAAAGCACAGTGGAAAAAACATTGGATAAAACAAAGAATTCATAAAAATTCTGGAGGCAAACATCAAACCACCTATAAATAAGTAAGTGAAATGAAGAAAGTTGTTCAACTAGAAAATTAACCCATCCTAATGAACTATAATCAAGGGTGCAGTCTTCAGATGTTCTCCAAACATGCTAATTTATCTGACATTAAGAGCTTATTTAACGCCATTATTTTTTGTTCAGTGAAGTTATTTGTTGATTATGTTGGAAAGCTGTCTTTAGAAGCTCCTTATGACATTTACCCGTACTTCTCCTGCACACGTTTAACTGCTCTGCTTGCTTGTTTTCTAGTTTCCACTTACCCTGAAATGTGGTTGCACACCTGTGTCAGCTTAGTTCGACGCATATTGGGTAGAGTTGATGAGAGCAGGTGGTAGTTGCACATAAACTGCACAAAACTGCTTAGTATTTTTAATAAAATTCATTTGGATCCTTTTATTCTACATATTGAAATAAGGCAATGTTTTTGTTGAATTAATGAACAAAATATGACATAGACCAACCATAAAATGATTTGTCATTATTACATTTCTCTTTTCTGTGTGTTTTTTTTAATTGCCTCTTCTGCCTCCCAGTCATCATGGTCCAGTTACTTGTTTCAAGACGCATTAAGATTTTAGAAATCCAAGTTTTAAAAAGGCAAAAAAAAATGTCCTTTTAAGGCAGTCCCAGAGAAAGTACTGAATTCACTGAAGTTCTCTCCAGATGTAGAGTAAGTAGAATTGCCCCTCCCCCACATGTTGCTGCTTACCTCCAGCATCACATCTGGCATGCATCACATCTGACATGTATAGAAACACTTTTAATCACAAAAACCTCAAACATCCGGGGTGTGGAAACTAAAGGAGCGCCACTTGTAACTGTAGTTATAGTAAAACCTAGGTTAGCCAAGCTAACTGAGCTTGGCCAACAGAGCAAACAGCCTAATTAACAAGCTATCAGCAATCAAATCTGTGTTGTTGAATAAGAAACAAAATGAGAAAAAAAGCACAATATTCTGGGCATCTGTTATATATTTTTAATATTTTTATATATCATAATCTAAACAATAAAATAATGTAAAATGTTTGTTTTTAGTTATGTTAATGTAACCATAATTATCAGCATTTTCTGTTATTTATTAATTCTGTTTGTTTTTTATTAAAGTGCCAAACACACTACTTACATGATCTTAGTTTAAGCTATTGATGTTCCAAACATTGAACTGGAAAATAAATTGTTTCAGAAAGTCCAGCTTTTTTATCCTTCAAGCTACTGCATTACATCAGAAATAATATTTTTTTTGTACAGTAAAATGCTTATAGCATTTAAAACCTCCTTTGTGTGAAAACTTTTTCTCAACATTTCAATGTCAGCTCAGAGATAAAGGTTACAGCACTTAGTCAGTCAGTTTGATGCATTCAAACTTGGTGTAGGTTTGCTTGTGCTGAACCATTCCTACTAACAGGACACATGAAACTTTCAGAAAATAGAAAAACTGATTAAACAGAACTGATTGAAGACCCAATTTTTGAATAGGCTCTATAACAGGTAGTTAATTCATTCCTGAGAACTACTAATGCAACACATTGATACTTTGTTTGGTTTTTCCTATCAGTTAAAGGTTGAAGCTTAAATTACTATCAGCTTTTTTCTCTTTCAGTAAAGTAAAGCATCTGAGTTGTATTTTATAGCTCTTGCAGACAGAAATATTTGGTCAGTGGTGAATGTGGCAATGTTAACTTGCTGAGATGATTCAGTTGAGCACACACCTTCCTGATCTGCTGTTATACACAAGACTGACTGTGTGGGCTGATAAAGGCAGCTTCCCTATTGAAAGGGGAAGTAGATTTGAACTGGTGCGTAGAGAAGAGGTGCATGGCTTTTTTACATTCAGCACTTGGACAAAAGGGCTGTCATGATATGAACTACAGGAGGCCGAGGAGGTAAAGTCGACAGATAACAAGCCACGGGGAACTCGAATTGGCCTGAGCTGTGCGAGCGGCTGAGCAGTCATAATGAGCACCTTTGCTGTGAGTTTTCTTCTCTGTGTTATTGCTGGTTTTGCTCTGCGCTTACTGGGTTTTACTGGCAGCACATGATGTGTTCTGCATACTGAGTTGGATTCAATCTGCTTGACTTGACTGCTTTTGAAATATCGTTTTCTCATATTGGGTTTTTATGATCAGGGCAATACTTGCTGATTCCATTTCTCTGTAGCTGAACAGAAAAGCCTGAGAGCAACAATTATGAGTTAGAAAAAGAACTTTGCTCTCTCACGGCTCAGTTACTGCCTCTCATTAACTTCAGATGAGTACAAACCAGTTGGTGTCTGTGTGTGAACTCTTGGGCTGGGTTGTAATAGTCATAACTGTGAGAATGTTGGCAGGCCAGAGAAGTAGTTTTAAGAGGTGGTGTGAGTTTAGACACATATCTGATCTGATCTAAATTTGTTAGCATCCTGTTTTCACAAAAATATAAAACACACAAGTCTTTGCAACTTTAATTTTTACAGAAGCTAACAAAAAGGAACTGAAGATTAGATGTTACTTTATTCCCTTGCTGTCAGTTTCAGAGGAAATGAATTTAAATTCTTAACTTTAAGCAGAGTGAACATAGCAGCTGTTAATCTTTGTTTTCAGTCCTGACTTTCCGTCTTTCTTTTCAGCTGTCACCTGATTATATCTTTGGCAGCCACCAGAGGAATACTGACAGCAGCTGGCCGATGAAGCAGGTACGATTTTTCTCTACCTGCTGCACTTTTAGCACCAGAGGGCATTTAAACCATTTCTTCCTGGCTATAACCTTGGAACAAAATGTCAAAGACAAAAGCTCCCTGCTCTAGTTTGACATATTTCCCCTGAACAACTGGATACATTTGCTTAATAAAGCAAGACATCAAAATAACTTCAGTGACTTTACTTCCCACTAGATGAATCCTGCCTGGTAATCAGTGTTTTGCTAGTTCATCCATAGCAAGAGCTACTTCTAAACTTGGTTCAGTACTCCATTTTAAAGACATGTTCATGTTTTCTTTCTCACTGACTGACATTAAATGAGACCAAACTTCTCTTGTTGTTATGTCAATTAAAATTTCGAAAATTATTTCTATTTGCTAAATTCTTCAATCATGAGAAGAATTTCTCATGATTGAAGAATCATGTGACATCAGAACCAGCTTAATCTAGTTCTGATGTCACAGATTAAGCTGTTATTGTGGTCAACATAAGACATTTACATACAAAATGATTACTGTCTCCTTAAGCTGGCAGACAGAATCATTATCTACACTCAAACTGTCCTGTACTGACATCAAGGAAGAACCCATTATTCCAAAAGAAATAATAAAATGTACACACAGGGACAGAGACCTTCATTTTTGGAGACATGTCCGGTGGTCTTATGAAACTAAAGAGAAAATGTTCAACCATGATACAATATTTTATTGTGCGTCCTTTAACTGCCTTTCTGCAGATAACTTAAGTGTTTGAATTAAATAGAGCATCGTTACATTTTGGGAAAAAAAGTGGATGCTCGTACCATCCTAACTGTAAAATATAGGGGTGGCAGCATCATGGTGTGGGGTTATTTAATTGCTGGAAGTTGACATCATGAGGAAATAATATTATGTGAAAATATTGAAGCTATATCAAAAGACAGCGTAGGAAGTAAAAACCTAGGCATAGATTGGTCTTTCAAATGGACAATAATCCTAAGCATACAGCCAGAGTGATTACAAAGTGGCTTAGGGACAACAAAGTCAGTGTTTTTGGAGTGGCCAGAACAAAGCCCTGATCTGAAGCCTATGGAGAGTTTGTGAGCAGATGTGAAAAGGAATGGAGGAGTGAGGCGGCCTATAAACCTGACTCAGTTACACTAATTCTGTCTGGAGGAACGGGTCAGAACTAGTTTGTTGATGGAAACCATAAAGACTTGACCCAAATTACAGTTCAAAGGAAGTGCTACCAAATACTGAAGAACTGTATGTAAATTTCTGATTTATTTATTTCTTGTGCCATTTAGCAAATGAACATATTGTTATTGTTGGATACATTTTATTCTCATCTAGTGTCTTCAAAGTGTATTTTTATAATAGCTGATTTTCCTAAGCAGCTGCTACCAAATATTTAAATATCTTCACGAACAAAAAATAAAATTTGGACCGAGAGTATCCATTTGGACTACGTTTGTATCTGTGGTCATCGTCTTACTACCTTCAAGTTAATAGAGATGAAATTTGCAAGGAGAGAAAATGTTATTTTATTTTTGGCTTTGAAACTGTTGTTGCACAATTGAAAACTCACAGTAGTGAGTGAAAATGCCAAAAAAATAAATAGAAATCTAAAGTTGAAGTTGTCTTTGACAAAAACACTCATTCGTTGTTGCACCTTTTCAATTCTAAAGCTATTAAGATAACCCATGTTATTGAGAAAACTCCAAAGCTGCAGCTTCTCTGTGTGTTTTTGCTTGATCTTCTGTCCATAAAGAAAAAGACAAAAAAAAAAATGAGGCAGCGTTGTTTACTTTTAAACAGCGTTTACTGTTTAAAGCACAACTTTTTAAAGTTACATCAAGATAACTTAAAAATTCCCTCAGTATTCCTAATTTAGAAAACTATTATTCAGTTCAAAGTTCTCAAAAATACAAGCCTCACTCATGAACACATTCATTTGTGGCTACTGTGCATAAAGAGTCGATCTCCTTCACACATTTGTGAATATAGTGGTTATCTTAGCTGACAAGCCTTTAAGTTGTTTCCTTTTTTGTTTGCATGCCTGGCTCTGTCAGTAGTCCTAATTGCTTTGTTGATGCTTAAGGAGCCTAAAATTCTTCTCTTGAATATCAAAAAAGTCTTTTAGATTTCCAAAACCTGCACATCTGCTGTTTTACTGTAGAGAACATTAATGTAAAGCCAGCTATGCTGATTTGATTCTCAGTTATCAGCATTTATGCATATTAAGGTGGTGAAACAGCAACTCCTGGTGTAAAAGAAAGGCTGTTACCCAAGCAGTTTCTACTGCAACATGTTGCGTCACAGTGGGGTGTGGGTGCTCTTGCTTTAAAGCCCTTTTTAAAGGCCTGCTCTTTGCAAAGCGGCAGCTTTGGTTCTGAGAGTTAATCCTCCCTGTATGAAGAGATGCAAACATCAGTTGGGATCTTTAGGCTGATTGTTCTAACTGGGTTACAGAGATTGGGAACTTTAATAAGGCTTTAGATGCACAAAAAGTAGAAGCCTTTTACACAGTTATATGTTCTTACACGGGGCTGTATCTATGACTATTCTGCATTTAAAATAATTGCATTTTATATATATGTTTCCAAATTTTCAGATCAAATTTTAGTACCTACTCAGAGAACTGAGAGGGTTTTCTAAAATTAATTAGAGAAGCAACAATCTGTTTAGAACAGATAAAGTGCAGTTAATTTACATACCATAGTTTATTTTTACTGGGGAATTTTTCACCAAAAATTGTATTTGAGCATTTCAGTGAAAAAACCCCAACAAAAAAACAAAAAAAATTGTTTTTTTTTTGTAAAATTGTAAAATTCTCAGAGCATGCATTTTACAATGATGTTTTTATATCTTTCTTTTCTTTATTTACCAAATATTGTCAGTCTGGGTCAATTTGGACCACTTCTTTCTGATCCCATCGCCTGATCACAGTGGTACCACAAAACTTGAACCTTCTATGCCAGCAGAAGGACAACAATGTCATAAACAGTATGCATAAATATTCTGTAAAAACTGTAAATACACCAATGATCAAAAGAAACAAAATGCTCTATCCCACATTTGGCAAAAATGCATTATCATCATCCGTAGTACCTTAAGAGAAAGTGGAATATGCTGGTGTGCACAGTTTTCATTTATTCATATATTCAAACATGGTGGGGGATTACTTATGCTGCTTTGCTGATGCCAGATCTGAAGGAACTGCTGCCATAATTGATGAAAGCAAGAATTTTGCTCTCCATCAGAAAATTGAAAAGGAATGTCAAAACTCACTTTTGTTTTGCAACAGGACAGTGATTGAAAACACACCAGAAAGTTGACCTCTGGATGGATAATATAAATTAATGAAGGCATTGTGCTTGCTTAACATTATGTCTGGACTTAAGTCCAAATGAGATGCTGTGGCATGATCCTAAAGATGAAAACCCTCCAGAGAACCCAGCCCTACAAAGAAGAGTGCTCTGTTTTGTTTGTCTGATATTAGTATTTCTTTGATGATCTGAAATGTTTAAATGTAAAAAAATGGGAGGCAAGTACATCTTCACAGCACCATAACATCTTTTCAAACCACTTGCATTGACTCACCTGTTTGTATTTCTTTGTTGGTTCTTTCTTTTACATGACATTAACCATTTGCTGGTAAAGAGCATTGAGCGAGCCGTCTCCTCCGACACGCTGAGCACACCTGCGTTAACAAATACAGAAGAACAGTGCCGTAACTCTGGATCCCAGCATGATGCCAAGCAGCAGTTCTGCCACACGCAGTCGATGATCCTGTCTGAGAATGGAAAGGTATTGCCTTCCATGCAAACATGTTCACACTCTCTTCAGCTGTGTGTGTGATGCGTACCCAGAGGAAATAATTATTGATTAATAAGCCAGTAATTACCACACAAAGCCAAATGCTTTCTGCACACAAACACAGATGAGTGAACAGTGCTAGTAATGCTCTCTTTACTTTCTGTATCTGGTCCAGTTGCGCAGAGATTTCTCCTCTAATGTGACCAACATCATTGTTGAACCTCCTTCTCCAGAGAGCTCTCCGGACAGTGATGGATACACACCGGTGAGAAAACCTAAAATGTTGTTTGTGGATATGTTTTTATGGGAAATGTTTTCTCTAAAATAATTTCCCAAAACAGCCACTTCCTTTTCACACTAAAGTCAGTTTATAAGCCTGACTGAATGGGGTAAATTATAGCAGTCTTAACAATTGTCTATTATAATAATAATATAAGAGTAATGCACTCAGAAAACTTTTTAAATCAACAATGTTTGAATGTATTTGCAGACTTTGCAAGGAGGGATCAGTAATAATTGCCTTGCCAGCCAGCAGATTCACTGCTACAACAGATATTTTATATTGTCTATAAAAATACATCATTATTTTTGGGGATGTCTGTTTAAAGTTGCCTTCACTCATTAACAAGTCTTCCCATACTGCACTGAGCACTTACAGTATAGCTTCACAGACAGTATTTACTCTCTCGCATCCTAAACGGGGCCATACCGCAGTGGGAGATTTCACAGCAGCTCCCCTACTGCTATTTTTTGAATGATGCAACAGCCAAGTTAAATGGCTTCACTCAGGAGCCACTATATTACAGAGAGGAAAAAAAAAACTCTCTGAGGAACTTCACTCATAACATTTAAACATGTCCTTAGAGACTCTTTTAATTCCAGCTATCTCCTTCTATTTTAGGTGTTACTGTTAGTGTTTCAGGATATGCCTGGATGAACATTGTAGGTTTTCATACCTTTGAAACTGTTTGACATATTTTCCTAGGAACTGGAAAAGGCAGGCCTCCTGAACAAGACGAAGATTGCAGAAGGAGGCAGGAAGCTGAGGTGAGGCTGCATTATGGATAAGTTTACAGTTGAGATAAATGTGATATAACCCTGACACATTCTCCTCTGTTTGCACAATTTTTGATAAAAAAAAAAAATACAATTTTTAAAAACACTTTAAAAAGTTTTTTTTTTTTTTTTATTATTAAACTTAAGCAAAATTACTAAAAACCCTGTCAGACTTAGGACTACAGTGATCATGTTTATCAATATATTTCTCTTGACTTGAAATTATTGGTAATGTTCAGCAGCCCAGCCAGAAACTGATAGTAAATCTGTGGATGGAGATAAAAATTAGGTTGATAGGAAGGAGGCCAAATGTCTTGGAGATCATTTCCAAAGTCAAATCTTTTATATACCATGACATCAAACGCCATGCTAAATGACTTACAAAATTGCCCAATTAATCATATTTCTGCCAGAGATATGACTATTTGTGTGTAATTATAACACAGCGTACTGTGTTATGCTTGGCCACTGCTGCTTTGGCACTAGAGAACACAGGGACAATGGAATGTATTTGGAAAGTCAAAACATTTGTAGACAAATAGAGGAACAAAAAAGAATAAAAATCCAGCGTTGATCTAGAATAACAACAATTTTTTTTTTCAGAAAAAACTGGAGTCCTTCCTGGGTGGTGTTAGTTGGAAACAGTCTGGTTTTCTTCAAGGATCCAAAATCTCAGACACCCTCCAGCTGGGTGAGAGTTTAGACAAAATATATTTATGTTGTCTTTGTTTTTGTCTATATTTTTCAACAAGAATACTAAAACAAGAAAAAAACTTGGTTTTAAAATAACAAACAAAGTTTGCTGGGAACATTTTGCACAAGCAGTTTTGTTGCATTTGTTTTGAATTCAGAATCAGACTGTGCATTGAACAGTCACATACATTGAAGGCCACATACATGAGTGCATATTACACTGTAAAAAAAGTCACTGTAGAATTTACAGTAACTTACTGGCAGCAGGGTTGCCAGCTAGTTACTCTAATTTTTACGGTAAAGAAATTACAGTAACTTTACAGTAGCCTTACTGTAATTTTTTACAGTAGCCTTACTGTAATTCCATTACAGCTTTACTGCAATTTTATTACAATTTTACTGTAATTTTATTGCAAGTTAACTGTAATTTTTATTACTATTTTACTGTAATTTGATTAGTTTAACTGTAATTCTTTAAAATAGCACAGTAATTATATAACATGGTTACTGTGATTTTATCACATTTTATCTTAATAAAATTACAGTAGCCCTGTAGTAGAATTACAAAAGGTTGTCATTTTACAGTAGTTCTTGAAACTGCATACTTTCCTAGCTTTTACATGTTTAAATGTAAACTTGCAACTTAATTTACCAAACTCTCAAAAAATGCTTACTTTGTTTTATATTTCTTATTTAAAAATATACATATGTATTTTAAAATATATATGAATTTGTATATTTTATTGTCAATTCAAATCAAACTGAAGCAAAGCAAAATGTAGAACTTTTCAGCAGCAATATTTGCTTGTTACATAGAAGTCAAAGTATTGCAACCAAAGTGAAAAATACTCTGATCTAAAAACATAACTGATACATTTACAACCATAATAATATGACATTGAATACGATTAATTAAATCATCTTTACTAAAACAAATTGTCCAAACATCAAAGTTTCCAAGCAAACTGCATGTCAAAGTCATAAAAACAATGTTTTACCAGCTTTTCATGTAAAACTTCCAGTCAAAATTGTAAATGTCTGTCGTTTTCTTCCTTTGAAGGAAGGAAGGGATCCAGCAATGTCAAATATTGAAGTTACATATTTTTCAAAACTTTATTGCAACCCCAATAGTACATCTTAGACATTTATCAATATCATTTGTCACATGATCCCTGCATGTGTAAGATATAGTTGTAGCTGTAGTAGTAATTTGTTTTTCCTCTCTGTCAATGAGTGCAAATATGTACTTTTTAATCTGCTTCTATTGCTAATGTAGCAGTTACCCGGCACACGAAGCTTAATTTCTGGTAAATCTCATTGGTTTCTCAACTTGCAAGTAGAACCTGATAACTTTGGGACTCGTGTCATGAGTTGACATCTGAGATCACAGTAAAGATACTGAGTTCCTCTGGTTTGTTTCTTTCTGTCTTTGCTTTAGTTCTGTTATTTACTAGTTCCCTCCATACATGGTGATGTTGGATCCACTCTGCAATAGTACCTTGTGCATTTGCCTCCTCTCTGTGCATTAGCCTGCACTTGCTTCCTGTTTAAATGCAAACCAACCAACATCATTAGAATATTAAAAGTACCACAAATTCAAAAGTTTCGTACTTTTTACAACACGTAATGAATATGAAACAAATTAATGTTATCTTCAGTTATCAGGACATTAAGACGCAACATTCCAGATTAATAAAACTTGTGATAGACTCTTCTGCTGCAGGAATTTTGAAAAAAGCATAGATATGTGATAAAGATATCAGACTATGAAAAGCAGCAGAAAAAGTTCTCCCCTTGAATGTAAAGAGATAATCTATGTATTAGAAACTTATTGGCTTCTGCCAATGTAGACAAGAGAAAATTAACATATGATTTTTTTTTACATGTTAATCAAACCCAGAAACCAGGAAACAGCCGTCCAGAGAGCAGTGTGGATTTAAGAGGAGCAAAGCTGAACTGGGCCAACGACCTGTCCAGCAAGAAAAATGTCTTCAAGGTAACACACTAATCACATGAAAATAGAGATTTTCAGGTGATTTATTCAAAAAATCACAAAAATGATCACTAGTAATGTGATCAGTAAAGTAAGTTGTGCACTCTGACAGCAGATAAAAATGTAATTCCTGAAAGAAAACGGTCACTTGTGCAGGAGGCAAGTGAGAGTGACTTGATGATTCTTCAATGACCTAAAATTAGGAGAAAGAAACAGTTTAAATGTTCCTTTCCAGAGAAATGTAGCTGAATCTGGGTGGGATTTCTGTCATTTAAATCAAATCTCTTTTTTCTAGAGAATTTTGTTTGTGTCTGTTTTAGCTGCGGACCATCACTGGCAACGAATTCCTGCTGCAGTCAGACACAGACTCTCTGATCAGAGAATGGTACAGCACCATCAAGAATGTCATCGACAGGCTGGTGAGATAAACACAGACACAGAAACATGAAGTTCCAACTCACCACTTCTGTGTTGGTGGCTGTAACGGTTGCCTGTTATACAAGAGTAGTTGGTTCAGTATATGAACATCAACATTTACAGCCAGACTTCTGTCTGCTTCGGTTTAGGGGTTGAGCTCACTTGTCATGGCATAAGATCATATTTAGAGACCTGTTAATACATTGACATGTTTATTTGATTGTATTTGATTGTTTTTAGGCTTTATTCAGTTTCTGCCGGTTTTCAGGTTTCATAAACATCTACTAGGTTAGTGGTATCTTGTGAATTAAAATTAAAGACAGAAGCATGCGAGTTACATAAATGTTTCTCCTTTTGATGAAGGGGCTTTGGAAATGTCATCCAGATATGTAATTTAAAATAGGACTAGCCTAATGCCAAAGGTACAACATAACATTTGACAGAGGTCAAAAGAAGTCATGGTTTGACTTTTGGTACTGCTGGTGTGATGCACATTGTGCACCTATAAAATCTCTCCAAGGAGCTGCATTAATCACCCCACTCTTTCCATTCCAATATTTACTGCAGTAGTATGTGCTGGGGTCTCTGATGTGGAAAAGTCCACAGACCTCCAAATTGTACCCAGGCTTGGCTGTGCTTGTTGTTGGGAGGTTGAAAGTTGCATGCTGCAGTTTTATTGCAAATGAACCTTTTTGGCTCTGAAACAATCATTTTTAGTGTTAAAAGGAGATCATTTGGGGGCATGGTGTTTTTCTGGCAACACATTTAGAGCTCCTCCAGAATAAAAATAATTTTAAGCATATTTTGCTCCATCTCTACTGAAAATCCCTTCATCTCCTCATACTCCTGCTGCAGATAAACTAAGGTACAGATCTGTAGACTGTGACTATTTCGGTCAAGCTAGAACAAACACAATATGTTTTGTTGTCTTGTTGGAGGCAGACAGCAGGGAAAGCAGCTCAGAAAGCTACTTGAAAACATTATAACTGCCATGTCCCATGGGGGACTCTGACAACATTCTTTTTATTGGGTTCTTTGATTTGCTTGGAAAAATTTTTGAGTTCTAATGTTATGATGAGAAAATCTCTTTGCTGTGTTATTTAAATACTTCCCATATTCAATTCCTGACTCATGTTCACAAAATTCTCATAGTAACATTTGTGTATTTTGTTTATGAAGTGTTCTAGGTGATTTTCTGAAGCATGAAATAGTGGGCAAAATATTTTCTGACTTCATATTTCACTCTTGGTTGCACTTAGCAGGAAAACACCTCTTATAAACAAGTCTGTCATAGCCTGTAAGTGATTGATGATGTTAATGAGACACATCATATGTGCCTGATCTCAACTTCAAATGATTCAGACTTAGTTTCATCAAGTTTCCTCTTGTGTGGTAACTTTTTTTCTGCATCTATTAGTAATGTTTAACTTCAGGGTTATTTTATTTCCTCAAAAGAACTCAAGATGCCTCTTATAGCTGGGCAGACAGATTTAATGAGCCTACTTGTTCTTCCAAGCATCTTCTAAATCCAGAGGATCAAACAACTTTTTTATTAACAGACCACAGACAAGTTCAGGTGTCCATTATCAGATTTATGTCTTTCCTTGCAGGACTGCAAACAAATCTTTAACATTCCTCTCTAAAGTTTGCAAATTGCAGGTGTGTTTTTAAGTTATGTTTTTAAGTTAGATTTGAGGAACTCAATCCAATATTACTGAACGTAAGTTATATGGCAATAAAGAATAAAATTTCCTACTCCAGAGGTGCAAAGGAGACATGAATTGAATCAATCTATTCAGGGGAAGTAAATATGCCCCTTTTGGATTTTTACTTGTAAAAATGCTGGCAAACTAAGTATTTTGCCTCCTCTTCACAATGCCTTAATTTGCAAATAAATGTTAACTGGACTGAGCTTGAGGTTAAATGCCTTGCCCAGGGGAACATTGATATTGGACAAGAGGATGCTGGACTTTAACCTACAAAAAAGATACTTTGAAGTTCTTTGAAACAAAACAAAACAACAACAACAAAGAAAAAATAACTGGAGCACAATAACAACAAGGTAATATGATAAAAAGCCAAAAGAAAAATCAATGTTCTTGAAAACAAAAGAAAAAATGTTTAATTTTCCAACCATTTCTTCATCAAGAGTTCTTCGGGCTTTCTGGACATCTTTGAAAGCTTCTCTTATTACTTTAGCTTGAACGAAATGCATAAATAAATTTGGGATTTGTTTAAAAGTCTTCTACAGTATTACTCAATATCGACCTCCCTCTTCATTCTGCAGGATCGGGAAAATCCATTAGAAAACGTCCTCCAGTACTCTCTGAGGCGAGCTGGCAGCGTGGAGATGCTGGACCACAGCGGTGATGAGGATGACAGGAGAAATTCTCGTAAGTCGTGCCCTCCTATTGCCTCTGTCACTCCTGCCATTCCTCCCCTCCTCTCTGTTTCACAGCCTCTCTCAGCCTTATCACTCTTTTTTCTGAACCTCCATGCAGGCTTCTTGCATCTCTCTATCCTGACTTCCATCATCTCCTCCATCAAGCCCACCTATTTCTTAGCTCAGCCCCCGTGGCAGATAATCCCACCGTCAGTCCTTGCTCACCTACGTCGTCGCCCGGCGCTCCCACTTTTCATTCTCACCACCATCCCTCCTCCTCTGTTCTCCTGGCCCGCAGCCGAATGCCCCGCACTGACCTCCTCTACCTTGTCTTCCCTCTCTGCTGCTTCCTCTTCTTCTCCCTGTATAGTCCCTCGTTCTGTGTCTAACCTGGAAAACACGGAAAGGAAAAGAGTGAAGACCCGGTTGAAGAAGCTGATCCTGAAGAGACCTCCTCTGCAGGCTCTGCAGGAGAAAGGGCTCATTAAAGGTAAGATTTCTGTCTTAACATCTAAGTACCAAAATATCTATTCAAAAGTATAAATGTAGAATCATAAAATGATTTATTAATATATAAAAATTATTCTTAAAGCTGAATCACAAGATATTTTTTAAAGTTATGTAAAGAGATTGTGTGATTTAAGTGAAACAGATTAAAGTTATGATGGCAGGCAGGAAGTGTCAGCATTTATCCTGCAGTGATGCCACATTCCCTGGTGATTTTGTGATGCAATTCTCCTGATCTGTTTAGTAAGTAACTTTTTTCACACTAGTAACAAAACATAATTTATTCATCCTTCTTTTAGCTGCAGCGGGCAGTAACATTATTTATAATGTTCTTTATGAGCCATTTAATAAGCCGTGATTCAAAGGCTTTAGGAAGAAAATATTTCAGCACCTTGTTTTTAAATGCTGGATGAAATAAGTAACATTTGAATTTTCAGAGAAATATCATAATGCCTGGTATATCTGCATGATGGGACATGCAGATATACATGCATATCCCATCAGGTCTTCTGGTGAAAACATTAGAGCCAGCTACACTGCAGAACAACTTCAACTTAGCTTTCGCTAAAAGAAGGCTGTAACATGCAGTAGGAAATACATTGTCAGATTTTAAGCAATATTTAAATAACTTTAAAAAATTAAAATATTCCCATTCTGTTAATAATGTCAGATTTGTTTGTTCAGTCATTTCAAGCTATTTCTTTCACTAAATTCAATATTTACTTAGTGTACCCAATTTTTTTGGCTGCTGTACTTTTATTTGTGTACTAAAATTTCTGTACAAATATTGTTCTATGTATTGGTAGCATTGTAATATGGGTTATTCTCCACAGCGGTAATGGTTTAATTAGACATGTTTCACTGAAATCATGTTTTCAGATCAAATGAACTAATCAATCATGATTTATACCAACTTTTTTTGATTAAATAAGTAAAAATAGTCCACATTTTGGGGGGAAAAATGCATGACAGATTACATCTTATTCTTTTTATCTAACAATAATAAACCTGGTTTTTGATAAATAGTCAGAAATCATTTTTAATAAACCAAAATCAGTTATCATTCAGTGCTAAAAACAAACTGGTTTAAAGTTTTAATGACTTCAGCTTCTTTCACAGCATGTTACTGAGAAAAATTCAGACACATCATAGAGAAGTCATCCAAACCAAACCTAACATTTGGATTACAAAATGTTTCATAATTCAGTTCAGTTGTAGTCTGCTTTGTGTGGAATCGTTGCCAAGAGAAATGTTTGAGGTCAGTAGTTTAGAGATTGAACGAACTCGCATCCTGCCAACTCTGTGGCAAGCCCAGTGTGGCTGTATTCCACCACAGGAAAGATGGTCCACTTGTGGACTCAGATAGATATGGTAATTTCTTCTGTGGTTCCGACCAGTATTGGTAATCTCACAAGCGTTAATGCCAGCCGGTTCCTCACTGGCAACTGTCATTGAGACATTCAGTCTTTTTTCTCCACATATTAAATGTGTTCTACTGCATGACATGGATGCTATTGTCAAAATCTTATAACAGTATGTCTTGGTCCACAAACTGTTTGATTGCATATTTCTAATTATCCTCATAATAATAGTTTATATTATATGGCTGTGAAAAGATACTTCAAATTGACCCAAGACATTTAGAAGTTGGAAGGGAAGTTGATTGAACTTGACAGAGAGCAAGAAAACAACTTTTTAAAACAGTTATATTATAAACTGAGTAACAAGACGCTTATTGCCTCCAGCGTCCATGGTTGACCCGACGGTCTGCCTGCTGACTCATTACCAGATCCGTCTGCTGTGGCCGTGCCAATACCTCTGCTCAGACCTGATTCCTTCACCTTTTTACTTTCACAATGTTAGTCACTTTTCCTTTAGAGTGAACCTTAAGGGACAATAAACGTGCTTACTTCATCGTGATTTATGTTTCGAGTAAGCTGTCGCAAATCCCTTTAACATATACCCCTCAGCAAGGTATTTCTTGTCAAGAAAATAATCTGATTTTTGTTGACAACGATAAGCTGTTGTTTCTTATGGTTACAGATGACCCATAATCATCTGTATTTGGTCTTGGTTTTTCATTTTTTGTCGACTTAATTCCAAAAGCTCTCTTTGTGTCAGAAAATGTAATTTTATAGTGATTTAAAATTAACATTCAGATTATTGGAAGGGTGACTTCTACAGCGGAAGGCAGAAATGTAGAATATGCTTTTGAAGTTAGTGGCTGTTACTAGCTGCATGCTGTTCTTTTTTTTAACTCTCCCATTGTAGCTGGATATTGGTGCCACACATTTAAGTTACTCTATAGTTTATGGAGTACAGTGCATGAGTTGAATTGCATCATCTAGTGTGAGAGCAAACACGTCTGCTGAGAACTGACTCAAACGAGAGGGGGTTTCTCTCCCACTGAACGTCGTTTTCGGAAGATTAACTGCAGCTTGTAGCTCTGACATGATGAAAACAACCTTTTAAACCAACATGGAAAAAAAAACGGCTTTTTTTTGTCCATCTGTCTTCGCCCCTCAGATCAGGTGTTTGGCTGCCGCCTGGAGATGCTCTGCGAGAGAGAAAGGAGCACTGTCCCCCGCTTCGTCAGACTTTGCACAGAGGCTGTGGAGAAGAGAGGTACAGTCACTGAAAACACGTGATCACAGCTGACTGTGGACATTGGGGGAGGAAAGAAGGTCCTGAAATCTGTTTTGTGCATCAGCTGACAGCAACTCTGAGCCCACTGCTTTTACAGATTTGTGCCATAAATCCTCTTAACCGTAGCCACTAGAAATAGTTGTGATGGCCCAACAGAGAGCAAAAACAACAATGCTGTGATCCAGAGAAGATCTCATGACAGCTGCCAGACTGGGAGAGATAAATGAGAGAAAATTGACTTGTTTTGAAACAATGCAACAATGAATATTTCATGCACAGAAGGAAAAAAAGCTATTAGGATTCTAAAACCTGGTTTTGATTAATTAAATATGTCAAGGGAGTAACATCATGAGTTCAAGGCATTTAAGGCTATGATGTAACCTATTTGACAAAGTGAGATAAATATATATATTTTTTTATCTTGCGAAAAAACTAGACACGACAAAGGCATAATACCCCTTCATTTCTTAAAGGCATAAAAAAGTTTATTTGCTTGGATAAATAAGGAGCTATAGTCTGCAAAAGGTTAAATAAACTTATGTAGATTCTCCTCTGTAGGTTTAATTTATTTATTTAATTTACTGTCACAGATGAGGAGGAAAACTGAGTTTCACTTTTAGTATTCACACCTTCCACACTCTACTAATTATGAGTCTGTCTGGATCATGTGATGAAAAACAAGTTAATCAATCAATATGAAAAAAGAACATATCAAGTGTCTAATAATTTGTTTGAGTTTTCTCATCCTGAACTAGTGCAGCCAATTCAGATTTGTAGGCCGTTCCTTTATCTGACATTAACTTTGTTGTTTTTAGGCTCTTTTGTCAGTAATTTGACAATAGGCATAGGGTCATTGTCTATTTGGAAGATCCAATGTTCCCAGTTTTACTCTCCTGGCTGATGTCTTGAGGCTTTTATTTAATGTTACAGTTATTGCCTTGTTTATGACGCCATTGGCTTGGTGAAGTTCACCACTTCCTCCCTCAACCAGACACGCACACAGCATGATGCTGCCACTCCCATATTTCACAGCTGGTTTGATTTATCAAGCTTACTAGTTTCTTCATTTTTTCCTCAAAATTTAACCATGGTCATTTGTTGTACGTAATTCGATGGAAGTGACTTTACATTTCTGGATATAAACTCCTACTTGTTTTAAATAGCGCCTCCAGAAAGTATTTTTTGTGAATCAGTGTTGAAATCAGTGAAAAATTAGTTTTTCAGATGACATAGTCACTTATTTCAAAAAGTCGTTGGATTACAAGACAAAGTGAAAATTTATTTTACACAAAAAGTTTACAGTTATACTGGCATCAAGTAACAAGTGTAAGCTTGCTGTTATTTCTTTAGATCTGTCTAGTGGCTTATAGATTTACAAAGGACATTTTGGCTCAAACTTTGTTTGTTAAACGACAGGTGGTGAAATGCCACGAAGAAGCTCAAGGTAGTCAGAGGATGTCATGCAATCATGCAGCATGTCTTTATTTCTATTTTGGATTGCAAAACATAGTGAAACTTCTCTCATCTCCACTCTGTCTCTCAAATTCAAGGACTTCAGTGTTGTAGTACTCGAGACTGGTCTTGGTCTCAAGAACATTTTTTGATGCGTGTGTGTGATGTGTTGCAGGACTGGACACTGATGGCATCTACAGAGTCTCAGGAAACCTGGCTGTGATTCAGAAACTTCGCTTTCTGGTGGACCACGGTAAGGATGATGGAGAGGAAAAAAAAGGCACCTGTCTCAATTCCTGCTAATTCTGTCAATGACAGTGATATTTAGCCTAAATGCTCAGTTTTCTACTTTCCTCTTTTACTCAAAAACATAGCTGTTATTATGAAGAATACAATAATTGTGCACTATGGTTTTATTACATAAATGTTCGGTCTTTACCATTTAAATGTAACCTATAGTGTAAAAAAAAAAAACATGATTTCAATAAATGATAACTTTTCAAACAAAATTAGCCTAACATAAAAAACATTTTAGATATGTACAAAATAAGTTAATCCCTATAATTAAAAGGTTGTTTACAATCTTTTTAAATGTTGATGATAGATAATGTCCAAACTATAAAAGTGACTTTTAACCTGAATGAAATTTGTTACTGCCTGACTTACACTTCACATCCTCGTTGTTGATAAAGCGGACGCAGCAGAAATCGGTCTGAATAACTGTTGGTTTTTACAGAACGAGCGCTGACCACAGACGGCCGTTTCATGTTCCCAGCGGACCTGGTACAAGGTAGTCTCAGGCAGAAGGAGAATTAAATCGGCCTGCTTTCTTTTCTAACTCAGCCTGCTTTGTGTTTTGCGCACTATATAATGTGAGTGCCTCACTGGGGGAAAAGGTCCCCACAATGCCCACCCAGAGAGCTGACTATAGCAGTGCTGAGCTGCTGTGCAGATGGGAGCAGAATAGCATTTTTTTCCCTCTTTTGCCGTTGTTGTGATACTGTTTGCTTGATGTGTGTGTGTCCCTTTAGGCCGCTGTGCTTCAAGATTTCTGATGTAATAACATGCAGCAGGTTGTACACTTATCACACAGTCCATGGGCTCCACCAAGTGGACAAAGCAGAGAATTGTCTTTTTTTTTTTTTTTTACAAGCTCTTTACCTGAGCTGTACTTCTGACTGATGCTTCTCCCTTCAGAATTGTACAGGTTGCTGTTCCTCAAAGCGTTTGCCGTTTTTGGTTCAATTTGAGAAGCATTAGTCAGACTTGTTGTGAAAGAGGTGTGCTTCATCATTTGAAGAGTGTGTCTGTGTAAGCGTAGGTGTTTATTTTGTGTTTTTTCTTACTTTTCTCATCCTATCTTCGTCCTGCAGCTACCAGCCTTCATGTTACGCCTCAGCCCTGAAGTGAATTAACTCGCTGCTTACGTCATATGGTTCAACTGAACTCTTTCTTTTTTCCTCTTTCATTTTCTTCCTCTGACTTCATTTGTCTGATTTTGTTTCTTCTTCTCCTCCCCCCTCCCTTTTAATCTTCCTCCTTGTCTCAGAGGAGAAGCTGAATTTGGACGAAAGCGAGTGGGAGGACATCCATGTCGTCACGGGAGCTTTGAAACTTTTCTTTCGTGAGCTTCCTGAACCGCTCGTTCCCTACGGCTTCTTCACCGACATCGTGGAGACAGTCAGTGAGTGACCGCCTTCTGCGCCCTTTCACATGGGTTATATCATACAGCACATTTTATTCAGTTTTTCACTGAACACTGAGGGAGAATATCAGAAAATGGCAATAATTTGTAATCGCTCTGTCAAAGAGAAATGTAAATACAATGCTTTGCATCAGTATTTATATCCCTTGAGGTTTTAAATTTTTGTAATGTTATAGAAACAAACATCAATGTATTTTTGGGGGATTTTATGTGACAGACCAACACCAATTGGAGCACAGTTTTGTCTTGGAAGAAATGTGATGCATAGTTTTTTTTATTTTATTTCTTTTGTTTTTCCAAAATAACATAAAAATTGTTTGTATGCAGCCCCACTGGTGCCATCTTCAGTTATAATAACATCTGAAAGTTTTATGAGTGAACACAAGAAAATGATTTGACTATATCAGCTTTCATATCCCGACAACATGATGCTGCCACCATCATGTTTAATTTAGGGTTCACATGTTTGCCAAAAGCTCCGTTTTGGTCTCATTTAATCTGAGCACCTTCTTCCACATGTTTTCTGTTTCCCCAACATGGCTTATGACTTTATATTTCTTATGGTTTTCTTTTAACAGTGGATTTCTTCTTGCCACTCTTCCATAAATGCACCAGATTTATGGAATCCATAGCTTATTACTTTCCTGTCAACAGATCATCCCACCATAGAAGTGGATCTCAGCAGCTCCTCCAGATTTACCATGAACCTCTTGACTGCTTCTCTGATTAATGCTCTCCTTGACTGGTTTGTCAGTTTAGGAGGGCAGCCAAACCTGTCAGTTTTGCCAAACCCTTCTATTTTCAGATGATAGACAGTGAGCTTTTTCTCCTTAATCCCTGACCTGTCTGCTCTACTCCTTGTTCTTTATGAGGCTGTTTGCTCACTAATGTTTTACTGCAGACCTCAGAAGTCTTCACAGAACAGCTATGCTTGTACTGAGATTAAGTTACATGCAGAGCTGACACTATTCACTAAAAGTAATTAGTCCTGCACTGCATTTTATTTAAGGGTATCAAAGTGAAGGAGGAATGCAGATATTTGCCACATTTTTTGGAATTTTCTCATGAAAAAAATTAAACCTATTGGTTACTTTCACTTTACAATCCGTGCTATTTAATGTTGGGTTCAAGAGGAACAAAATACTTTTGCATTGCACTGTGCATCTTTATTTGCTTTATAAAACTGCCTCACAGCAGATGTGAGTGGAAAAACATGCCTTACTAAGCATATTAAAATAATTAGCTTTGTTACTGATCTGAAATGTTTTAAACCTCATAACATTTTTTGTATGACATGTTTTAGTTTTTGCTCTTAGTATTGTAAATCTGTGTTGGCTGATTTCTAAAATCAACTTCGGAAACATATAGACCACCAGACCACCTGCACAGGATATATTTTGATTTAATCTCTTTGTGTTTGTCCTCGGCTCGTTTCATAATGAATAAATACTAGGGTTTTGCTCCTTCTGAGTCAAAACCAGGACAGAGTTCACTCTGGTGTTTTCTCACTTTGTCACCATCGAATTATGAGGTTAAAAATATGTTATATTCATGCTGCCGCTCCTGAACTCTTCCTTATGACCTCGTTTGAGTATGCAGTAAACATATGGTACAGAGTGTGCTTGAATGTCAATGATTTAAGTACAACCTGTACTGGTTATATTGGTATCAGTGATGAGGTTTGTATTATTGGATGGAAAAATGGAGAGTTGAAGATGGTATTTGGATCAGTAAGAGGTTTTGTTTTTGGCCGAGCCATGTCTTGGTTGTAAAAATCGGTCACTATTTCAGTGTTGGAAAGTCTCCCCTATAAAGAAATAAAATTTCATCAGCTTTGAAGAGTTTTCAGTCCAGGCTTTAAGACTCTGCTGTTCTATTTTAGTTTCATTCATCCACAAACCTGTCTTTTGCACTCTCCTGAGTTGTCTATCTTATCTCTCACTGCAGAGGGACAGTGATGTTCTTTTTGAACAAGAGTCTCCGTCTTTGCAGCCCTGCCGTGCAATTCTAGCTTTGATGGTTACTGGACTCCTGGAGAAGTTAACAGCTGTCAGAGTTACCTCTGCTTAGAAACAGCCAGTCTGATCCTGGAATGTTCTGCCTTTGATTGAATATGAGACAGTGCATTTGTTCACTCCTTAAATATTTTTATGAGTTTAGAAATGCGGAGATGTTGTTGACATAAATGGAGAAATGAAAGGGATATATTTTAGTTAGCTAATTTTAAGTATATATTAAAGGCCAAAAGGGCATGATGAAAACAGTTCTTCTGCATCAATTCCAAGACCGAGAGTTATAATTATATACTGACAAAAACTGAGCTATGTTTTGTTTATACAGGGTGGGCTTTAAAAACAGTAATGTTTTTGATTATTTTCAAATGTTCGCAGTTTCATTTTTCTCTTCTAGAGACAACATAATACGTTTGAAATTCAATACATTTGTTTAAATCTGCCCCTCCTTTCCACTTCTGTAGAACCTCTCAGTTGACTCCCTTCTTAAAAAAACAAGCCATAAATCTACAAAATTCAGCTTGGCTTATTGATTGAGCACTATTCCACATCAACAATCTCAGGCAATTCAGCTCAAAACAACTTGGCCAAATTCGAATAAAAGTTAGTTAAATATTGTTCAGTTGAATCCATTTGTAAAAAATAACAACTAGATTCAGTTTTCTTACAATCAAATGAAGCACAAATAGCTTTAAAGTAGTTAAAAACAAAGAATATGGAAACAATAAACAGACAAATGAACAAATGCCTATGTCAGCAAATAAGACAATAATTATTTAAAGCTAGAATGGAGAGGCAGATAAATGTAGCGCGACAGAAACAAAAACAGTAAAAATAGTTTAACCATAAGACAGATGAACTGAGATGAAATTTTCAATTTGAAGAGACTTTAAAATTGGAGTTATGTGAGCTTGCTTTCTGCTCATCATCAGCTTTTTGCAATTTAATTTTGTAGCAACTCTAGAGGAACTTTGGTCTTCTTAGTCACGTCAAGTTTATTTGTATAGTGCATTTAGTGAATAATGTAGATCAAACTGCTTCACGTGATGAAAACATAACACAATAAACAAACAAAAAAGAAACATTTAATCACATTGGCAAAATAGAGAGAAGTAACAAAAATGTACAATCCAGACAAGTATGAATGTATCAGTTATTATTAATCAAAGGCAGCTTTAAAGAATAGTTTGTTAGCATTGATTTGAAAGAACTCGGTATTTCAAAATTTCTACAGTTTTATTGAAGGTTGTTCCAGATTAGTGGAGTATAAAAGCTGATGCTGCTTTTACATATTTGGTTATGATTATGGAGACACAGAGCAGATTTAGACCAGAAAATGTGAGAAGGTTGATGCAACAGCATATCTTCAATGTGTTTCAATCATATGACATGATCAACAGTGTCTAATGCTCTACTGAGGTCCAACAGAGCAGCACTGTGGTTCTACCACACTCTGTATTTATGTGGATGTCACTGAACACTTTTATAAGGGCAGTCTCAGTACTGTGGTGAGCATGGAAACCGGACAAAAAAACATCAAAGTGGTTGGTCATTTTTAGGTAGCTATTAAACTGTTGAAACGCACCTTCTTCAAGAATTCGGCTAATCTTGCTTTAGAAAATCAGAAAGCAGAGCAGGTCAATCAAGAATCAATGTATCTATGTGTAAATGCATTGGTCAGAGAGCATTGAAACATCCCACTTGAAACATTGTTTATCTTAAAACAAGCAAACAGAAAAAAGATGACATTTTACTGTAATCCCTCATTAATTAGTTGACAGTTAAGAGAAATGGCTCCCTTTTAACTTCCAGCAAAATCAGAACCAGCATCAAAAGGCCAACTACCTCATCCAGCAGAACATTTAGAGGGGGAAAATGAAACATAAACAAAACATATGGCCAGGAGTACTTTGTACGAGAGAGAAAAATAAAGAGAACACAAAGTGAAAGGCAACAGAAATGGCAAAACATGCATTAATGGTGAGCAGAGTGAAGAATGGTCAGTGGTTGTCCAGCAACACCATAATGGCAGAGATAGCTCAGAACAACTTAAACCACTCCAACTATAACCTTTAATGACATCCACAATGATATCCGCATAAATATAGACTATGGAAGAACCACAGTGCTGGTTCTGTTGGGCCTCAGGACAGCATTTGGCTCTGTCGAAAATATTGAAACTAGAGTTACGTAGGATTTTCTGATCCAGAACCCAATTGATTAAAATTGTTCTCCAGTTGAACTGAAACAAAACTTAAGTTATTATCTTTGAACCTAAAGTGGACGGTGTAGAGTCAGCACACACTTCAGTTATTACTGCTAGAAAACTGCAAACAGCCGAAACAGAGTTCCTTTAAATCAAGGCTAAAAACCCGCCTGTTTGCTTTTGAACCATACATATTTGATGCATATTGGTATTTTTAAGCATGGCACTTAAATGTAATGTCTATTGTTGGTTTTGACAGCTGTGAACTATCTGATGTGTTTTTTTGTTTTGTTTTGTTTTGTTTTGTTTTATGACGTAAAGCACTTTGAACTGCAGTGCTGATGCAAATACACTTACTTGATTGATTGATTGATTGATTGATGTTCCACGAGGAAAAGCTTTAAGCTGGTCTTAAAAGTGGACAGGGTCTTTGGTTTCTAGAAATCCGTCAGCCTGATAGCTGAAACTGTAGGAATTACTAGCAAACATTCAGTCTGAAAGCGAATTGCTCTGCTGGGAACATATAAAACCTCCAGATCTCTAAAATAAGATGAAGCAAGATTCAGAACTTTAAATAATTATTTATTGAAAGACAACTTTAAAATTTCATCCTAGATAAAACAGGGAACCAGAGAAGAGAATATAAAATCTGAGTAGTAAGACATTTCCTTTAACTCACACCAGGAATCTTGCACATTATGAAGGCTTTTTAATTAAGAGTTACTGAAGAAGTGTTACCATCTGGCATATTACTCTGCACAGAGACAGGATACATATCAAAAACTGTCCCAAAATAAAATGACATGGCTAAATTAAGTTGAATTTATGAAATTTATTTCTAATGCTGTTCTAACTCTCGACATGAAGGTGATGAATGACAACTCTGCAGTAACTCTGTGAACTATAATTCCTATCATTTAATTTATTATTTAGCATGTTGCTATGAATCAGATATGAGATTTTTCTGACAAGAAAAAACATGCTTTTTAAATGAAAAACATGCTTTTTCATTTAATCTATTTGATTTGCCTAACTTGCCTGATAAGACTCAATATCAGTCTATTGACTTTTTTTGTAGCAGATAATCTCGCGTGTGAATATCACCCTACAAAAAAAAAAAAAATCAGATTAAGATAAAATAAATATTCTTAATTCATGATGCTTTATCTGTTCTTATTACAGTCAGCACTTTTCTTTTTTGTATGTCACACCGCTGTGGTGATACGTGATAACAGCATACTGCTGTATCAGATTGAAACTCTGCTTCTTGCAGGGTTAATCAGTGAATATGTAAATCAGGCTTTGGATCCTGTTAAAGTGCAGAAATTGCAACACACATGGGTGATAATTATTTTAACATGATATATCTTCTGCCCTGTGTTTCAGAGATGACGGACCACATGGACAAAGTGGATCGGCTGAAGTGTCTGGTGCTTAACATGCCCCCTCCAAACCATGACACCCTGGAGTTTATATGCCGGCATCTCAGACGGTGAGATAGATTTAAAATTAGATTTAATTCACTGAACCTGATGTGTTTGTGTCCATCTCTGGGTTTTAGTCTCTTCGGATTGTTGTTATTTTTAAATTAATTTCATCAAGCACCCTGACAGCTGACTGATAGAATTTCTCCAACTCGTTTCCCCTTGAATCTCACCACAAGAGGGAGTAGTTTTCTTGCGTGTCCGTTCATATTCCCTGTCAGCGATTCTTTTGGCCGCAGCGCCTGAAGTGTACCAGGATCACGCTGTTGTTAAGTTTGGGTTACTGTGAAGATGAAAAGGCTGGCGGGAGATGAATGGTGTATGATGTTCTGCGAGCCAGTTCCTTTTGCACTACATAAAATGTGTGTTTTTTACCGCCTATGGCTTTTTTTCTTCCACTTCAGGGGTGAGCGTTCGTGTTCTGAAGCTCATGTTTGTGCCAGGGTGTGGTGGACCCCATGAATTTGTCTGTGTCTTTCCCTCATTTTCCCTCTCATGTCATTCCTCTCTCTGGTTTTCATTTATTATCTCCCTGCTCAATCACCCCCCACCTCTGTCTCTCTATCTCCTTTCCCCCCCCCACTTCCTTTCTTTCCTCTTCACTCTTTTCATTCTTCCTTCCCTTGCCTCATCGTTTTCTTCCGTCTCTCCCTCATTCTTCTCCCTTCTTCTTCTCGTTTTTGCCTCGAAGGTCCCATGGGAGCCTTGTGGTTCGTCTGCTGGAAGGCATACCAACACCACCGCCGCCACCACTGGAACCTCGCTCTCTTTTCTCTCTCTTCACCCTCTTCCTCGCTCATGTCTTTTTTTTTCCTCTTCCCTATGCTCTCCATTTTTTTTTCCTCGTCTCTTTTTAATGTGGAAGTTTTGAGCAATTGCTGGCTTCTTCTGTGGCTTGGTGGGAATGGCATTTTTAGAAGAATGCCTCATGCTGTGGTTTTAACCCATTCCTGAGTCCCCTGCTAGTACCACACAGTCAAACACACTAACGTAGGTGTTTTAAGAACACATCTAAAGTGCAAAAGTCATTACTTTGCAACCCTCAGAGCCATCTTAACTTGGTAGCATCTGATTAGCAGAACAAAAATAGAAATAGATGTGAACCGGGTTGGAATATTGTTTGAGTTCCAGGTTTTTAGACATTAGCCCTGTTTCTATGCAGGGCTAATGAGAAGCCAGTCTGTCCTTTCAGCTCATCTTCGTCAAGGGACAGAAATGAGATTCCAATTTTATGGCACTTCTTTCGAGAGTAGCTCAGACATTTGACTCAAAGCCTCAAATGTCAGCTTCATGGTGGCCCTCTTTGAAATGTCAGGGATCAGCAAAACAAGAAAAGTCCAGTTGGAAGACAGATACTTTCAAGCCTGTGGAATGATCAGAATTTCAGGATTCATTGCTCATAAAACTTGGTCTGTGTCACTGTTACAGACAGGCAGGATGTGACTAAACTAAGTAGTTGCAGAGAACATGTTGGACCAATTTTTATTAAACTGGTTGATAGTTTTTAATTTCTTACTCCACCACAATTTCCTGACCGTCTCTTCTGCTCATGTTATAGTGTCTCTTCTGGTTTGAATGTTTAAATCATTTTCTTCTTGCTCTAACATCTTGCTGATTTTCATTTGATTGGATTGGAAGTAGAAAGTAAGAGTTGAATAAGTGGAAATAGTAAATAAGCAATTCAGAAATAATTAAATCAAATGTCATTAGTGATAAGAAAATTAGATTAGTAGTAAAGTAGATAGAAAGTAAAAAGTAAGCATGTAATAAAATAAAAAAAAAGAACTACCAGTAAATGAAATGTGAGTAAGTGGTAAGTGACAGGTAGTTAGTTTGTCAGGTAAAGATACCCTATGCCCCATAAATGGAGAACAAAATGAGACACATGGAGAACAAGGAATAAATAGAAAATTAGCAGGTTACAAAAGGTAATATTTGCTAAAGAGATGTTTCAGAGCTGAATGTAAATTAAGTAATAACTAAGCTGCAAGTGTTATAAATGAGTCGAGGGAAGCCCAGATTTGAAGGTAAAACAGCCCAGATTTGTGTGCTGTAGATAATCTGAATAGCATGTCTTTAAACTATTTTTCCTCTTGTGTTTAGTTGTCTTTTCTTGTCCAATTGATGAATCGTTCTGGATTTGCTCAATAAAGAAAACACTTCCATCTGAAAATGTATTTTACTGAAACAAGTTTCTGACAGCCAGGGCCCAATAAGCCTTAAAGAAAGTTTAAATGTTGTGGATAAATTAAGCTTTAGACGCTTTATTTCAGACTGAGTAAAACTGATTAATTGTCTCAGACTGCCTCTTCACATGGTGGATCAATTTTACATTCTCCTTCAAGAACAATTTCCACCATTTTCCTTTTACATTTATTGCTAAAGGTGGTACATATGCTGCATTTTTAACTCTTATATTTTTTATAGAGTACTGGAACAGTCCGACATCAACAGAATGACCACCCAGAACATCGGCATTGTGTTTGGGCCGACCCTGATGCGCCCAGAGTGTGATAATGGCAACATGGCGGTGAACATGATTTACCAGAACCAGGCAGTGGAACTAATCCTGAGCGAGTTTGACCACATCTTCGGAACAAGAGGTCCCTCTTGATCTTTTCAGGCCAGGAGGTGGCGGCAGCCCGGCCCCCCCCACGGACCCGTTCCCCAGCCCCCTAAATCAGATTGAAGCAGAAGCATTGCAGCAATGGCCTCTAGACTCATATGGTGTAAAATGGATTTCACATCAAAAGATAATTGTGGGGTACAAAGAACCAGGACAGAAAGCTGCTAATCATGACATCTGGCCTCCATAAAAAGCCATGTTAAAACAATAATAGTAAAACAAGCCAATTTTAGCTGCAATGCTTGTGCCTTTGAGCACAGATGTGGAGCCCAGCCCCAGGGCAACGCAGTGTTGGAACAGACGCCTCCTAGTCGCTTCTAGTTGACGTTTCAGACTCGATCAGGGTGAACAAAAAACCCTTAAAACTGATAAATCTCCTCCAGCCAGAAAATCATCAAACATACGGAGGGACATGTCTTAACGTTGCACTGAAACAGAACTTAGCAGAACCATCTCACTGTGAAAAGCACTGGTTTGTCTTGCAGAACGGACAGACAAGACCCCACCCACAGGACTGCCGTGGGTTTACTGCGTACTGGAAAAAAGTGCATTTGCATGAAGAGTAATCTGTGTATTGCTTCGAAGGAGAATTTGGAATAATTTTGAAAGTGTAATTTTCAGTGAATGGATGAATGTGCCAATTGGGCCATAAATGTTCCTTTTTAGTATTTTTAGTGTCAACCTTCAGAGCTTTTCTTGTACAAATATAAATCTATTTTATTAGTACAAACTCCTTGTATTAAGTTAAATGTAAACAGCTGCATTTCTGTCTATCCCTTAGAAACACTTTATATATAGTGTGTAACCTGAACTTTCTGTACTAGTTGAATACAAACTAATGAGAATGAAAGATTTTTGTTCATGTTTCTCCGTCCTAATTATCAGCTCTCTTCCAATAAAAACAAGAGAAAATTTTATGTGTTGTCTGAGATTCGCCCCTGATGTCCATGTAAGGTTGTTTGTTGCAAGTGGTGGGTTTGCGTGCAGAGATAGCAGAGGCGTGTGGAGGTATGTGGGCCTTGGAGACTCGGCAGGCAGAGTTGTCCCCTGTGATTGGTGCGAATGCTGCTTTTAATAACAGAACAAAAGGGGAACTGGAAATGCATATGTTTTAAAAATGTGGATTTTCCCCCTCAAACCCTCTCGCTCTGTGGCTTGGGTAATTTTATATTGACTGTGGGTTTGGCAGAAGACAAAAAAGAGCCGAAAGGAGGCACTGCAGGGGAGGGAGTGGGTTAAGTTTTTATTAAAAGTGTTTCTTCATTTGTGTGTTTGTATCATTTGAAGTCTGGTGAGTTGATTGAAAGAGGCTAAAACTGCGTTTGACTGATGAGGAGTTGTCGTAGCTTCATGCCTGTTAACTCCCAAGGATGTCCTTAAATTTGATTGGCTTAAATATTTTCATCTTAAACAGACAAACCACTGTTGTTTATTTTATCCATATGATGTGTGCACGGTTTATATCAGAGTTTATATGCATGCCCTTCAATCAGGGTTTTTTTTTTTGTTCATAAATTTTGACAGCACTGCACCAGAGGCTCCTTACATTATATTAGAGGTTTGCATTCAGTTTATTGTCTAAGAGAAATGCGCCCGCCTTACAACACTGATGTATTCAATGTTTCATGAATGATTTCTGCTGTATGTTTTGTTCTTGTTCCAAACCATCAGACAAGGGGCTCCTTTCTGTTAATAAAGCGTTTGTGGTATTAAACAGCTGTAAAATAGCTATGTCGTGTTTTTTATTTCACTTTAGAGTGAAATAAGTTACTAATCACCCACTAAAAATACACCAATCATTCTTTTTGAAGATATGCTGTTTCTTTCTGATAAACACTTTATTTGGTAAAATTAGATTTTTATAATATTATCCCTGAAATTCATACCTCTAAATCTATGCAACACCTAAATACGTCTTGTGGATCAATACATGCGAATAAAGCAGCAACCGCTTTGCAGACATCTGGAGAAATTTGCTTACTACCCATTTTAGACAGTTGTTTGAACCCTTCATTTTTGCATCTGTTGGCAGTTAATTTGATTTTTGTATCACTAAAACAAAATGTTTTTTGGTCTGGAATATTTAGAAAAGTTGTGTAAAGGGGTAAATCTGAGGGCTGTGAAATGTTTACATATGTTACATGTTTTTTTAACCGAATGTCTCTCCAGACTAATTTAATTTTCACTAAATCTAAATGAAGACATGGTGCTCACTGGCCTGTAGTAGATTAAAATGATCATAACAGAATTTAACTGAAACTGAGATGGATTGATGTCTTTAGTCTATCTTCATGCCTTTTAAAGACTCATACCAGTAAATTAAGCATAAACTAAATGTCAGGAAGGGCTTGCCGAACTTCACTGATCTTCACCTGTACTTCACAGATGTTGCTGAGAAAGGAAACTTAAACTTGTGCTCATTCAGACTGCATATTGCTCACACAACTGGTATTTTTCCACCAGAAAAGTGCTGCAAATAAAAAGATTGTATTTGTACAGTTCACTAAACCCTGGTGATGCATGAAGTAAATGCATCTGATCCACGTCACCCATTGCAGCAAGATGATGTTTCAGTTTGTTTTCTCCTTTAACCTGTCATTAACCTAAAACTCAGCATATCAAATATCAAAAGATACCACACACAGGTTTACAAGAGAAATTTAGTCACCATTGCTGAATCATAATGCAAATAGACAGAGCCACAAAAAAAAACAACAATGCAAGTATGAACTCCCTGGTGATCGCTGATGGTTTACTGCTTTTAGTGATGGGAAACTGACTGGGCTGAGGTCACAGCTCAGCTTCAGCCTGTCTCATGCAAATGTCAGAACTTTTTTTGAAAACAAAACAAAACAAAACAAAAAAGCACTTGATTTTATTGGTGTTTTGAGGACTATTTTATAGATTTTTCAGATTATTCAGTGACATAACTTTAAAAATGAACAAAATTTGTATCAACTTTGCCTTATAAGGGGAAAATATATCTTAAATGTATGAAACCTACTGTGTTAAAATATAAATAAATCATAATTAGCCTTTCTATCACTTTTCAAATCAGATAATTAATGTTATAACTTTTTGACCACAAAACAACTCTTTTGAGGAAATGAGTGCCATATAGGTATATGAAATATCTGGACAGTGTCTTATGGATTTTGATTATGCTTTATATTGTAACTGTTCTCTTTATTAAAAGGCTTTCTTTTTAACAGGAATATATTTCATGGAAGTGAAATAGCTTATTGGCAACCCAAAAAAGAGTCATACTATTATCACTATTGCTTCAGTTGATGGAAACGGGAAAAGACTAGACTACAGAGGTAATTCATCTGGTGAAAATAAAGTCCCATCAAGTAAAAAAGTATTTCTTTTCCTGCAGTTTGTACTTTATGTGTCCATCAGTACAAAACAATTTGCTGTTGTCAAAAGATTAATGCAAATTCAGTAGACAATTAACAATAAACATCAGCCTCTCTAAACAATCCTCCTGCATGTTTGGCCACAATACGTAGCTTCAGCACATCACTGTAACAATGCCCTGTCCGAATTTACAATTTCTGTCATGAGCAGTCATTATGGTAAATCACTGCCAGACTGAACGCACCTAAGAGTGTTCTTAAATCACTTGTCAGGGTGTCTGTGTTAACTCTACGGTGCTTCCTCTCAGACAATTCTCCTGACTTCCTTCACCCCACAGGACAAATCACCTTTTCAATATTAATTTTATAAAATTAAATTTAAGCTGCAGACTTTGATTTTGACCTGCATTATCTGTTGTTGGTTTTTTTTTTACAGTTCCCTCAATTTCAGACAAGGGGTCAACTCCTGAACAGATTTTAAAGGGGTAAAAGTTGTACAAGTATAATTTATGCTTTTAAGATCTTCTCCCTTTATAATAACTGGATCTGAAATCACAAATCAGGACAAATTGTGCAAAAACTGTCATTTTTAATTAGAAAAATAAATGAAATACAAGAATTTCAAGACAAATTCTGTATATTTCTGTTACAAAAATGAAAATATATATACATATAAAAAGTTTATATAAAACTTGCATGAATGTGAAAAAAATACCTTTTAAAAAGAAACCCACAGAAAAGTGTGCAGCAACTGAGTGAATGTGAAACTTGTATTTGCCTGTTCTTTTGCTACAAGATAACAGGTGAGGAACTATGCAAAAATAGCATAGCAGTTGGTGTGTCACATATGCGTGTTTTTGGTGATACGTACACACACACATATATTAACAAGAAGTATCTTTGGCACGCAGTATGCATGAGCGCTGCAAGCTTAGTCACACCTCATGCACCACTGTCTGCAAAGTCTCATCGTACGAAGGCTTTTTCGGATTACTCACAGTTGTCTGAGTACATCTGAGGCACTTTTCACGTTGACTACACCGCAGTCAGAAAGAGGAAGTTTAAAACTGATCTATGCACCCTGAATCTTGACCCTCTTGCCACACCTCTTCAAAAAAGCTTAAGTGTTTGACAAGTTAATGCTCTGTTACTGGAAAAATAGGCCAGAGCGCATGCAAATTATTACAAAAAATTGCAGATGTCTTTGGACTTGATGAAATTGTGATTATCAAACAAACGGTAAAACGTTCCAAAAGGTATCTGATGCCTGAAGGGGAAAAACCCCCGGACATTGTGTTTATCTTTTGCCCCCGTTAACATCTTATGCAAAGATGCAGAAATGACTGTCTTCTCAGTAAGGCAAATGCTTAAAAAGGTGCAGGCCACTGCTTTTTGTTTGAAGCATGAATAAACAGCTACCTTCCAGTTGTTCCTCTTTTTGCTGCATGTTTATAACATTTAACAGATGACTGACTGAGGCCACGGAGAACCGTCGTTCACCTGGCAATAAGTTATTCTTTTTTGGATTTCACAGCAAACAACGTAGTCAGCTCCAGTACTTATAATCACATGATTTGATTGAAGCAAACACAATATGTCACAACAAAAATGTGGGATCTCACATAAAATAGCAGAAGATAGAAAATGTTTTGTGCACTTATTAAGAGCAGAAATGATTTTTTTCAAGCTTTGGTCAGACATTAAGTGAACACCAACATAACTGTTAAAGACAGAAAACTTTTGTTTTAAGGTTAAAAACAAGTATGTACGAGTATTACTTAATGTGCAATAAGGAGCAGCAAGCATTGAAGATTTATGTAATGCCACATCCGCATATGTGACGTAACTTTAGTTCAGTTAACCCATTTAGGTTAAAAAAAACTCCCAACCAAACAAAAAACAAAACACAATTGGAATAACACTGTAAGTAACTGAAGTCTATTGAACATGATAAAATACTGTCATTTGCATTGACACAAATATAACTGGCATGGCTTCATCCATTTAAGGCCACAAAATCATTGGTGTTTTGTGCATTCTGTCATGAAAAACAAGAAAAAACACTCTGTTGCATATGTAGGAATATATAAAATTAAAAGTCTTAAAGCTTGTTAAGGTCATGTTAAATTAATATTCTAGGTAATTCTGTTAAATCCATGTTCATTTCACATTTATCCAAGCCTCCATTCTGGTCCTCGGTGTCTCTGTCCCACATTTGGTTCTCTGTGTTAATATGATTTCCTGTTTCACAGTTAATAAGCTTATTTTGCAGTTCACTCTCCCCAGTGGGTGACCCTTCATTGGGGCTACTTTCCAGCTCCTCTGCTTCTTCCAACAGACCTTCATGTATTTTCCTAACTCTTTCCTCCTCTTCCTCCCCCTCTTTCAGAGTGTCCGCAGCTCCGTCCAGGCTGGAGTCACTGAGGAAGGAGTGAGCCATGTGTGGGTCGTCTGCAGACAGAGATTTGTCTTCACCTAGGCTGCCTACCAGACTGCTGCCAGCTCCCGGGGTGAGAGGCATGTCCTCATGATCCTGGTCCAGATCCTGGTCTTTGCTGCAGTACGCGTAGCGGTGGTTCATGTGCTGGGAGTAAGAGCCTGAGTGGGAGAAGCGTTTGCCGCACTTGTCACATTGGTAGGGTTTCTCTCCAGAGTGCAGCCGGCTGTGCTCGATCAGGTGGTGCTTGTGCTTGAAGGCCTTGTTGCAGATCTTACACTCATGAGGACGTTTGCCTGAAACATCACAAAGAAGTTGACTTTGTTTTAAAAAAATGGATGCAATAGCCTTTTCAAAACAGATAAAGGGCTGAACCTTTAGTTTTTTGAACGCATAAACTAGTTTTTAGTGAAAAACACTTTCTGAAACAATTTGTGAAATCTCTGCTGATACTGGTGTAACATCAAACTATTGACTGTTTGCCAGTCAGACTGTTACATAAAGCATAAACACATATTTAAGATCTCTACCCACTTGTGGTTTCATGCATGAGTTATGAGCTGGCTTATGATGCATACAACTGTTTAGAAATTCATTAAATATATCTTGGACTTTAGAAGTAAAAACACCTGCAAACAATGCTGCCTTTTTTTTTAATTTTGTTTTATTAAACTAAACAGCTGTTTGGTGAAGCTGCAGATTTAGTCAAGTATTTCTCTTCTTTGTTAACAATTAACAAATCAAAGTTCAGAAAATGTAAAACAGTTCTTTCTGCAATTTTAAATAAGTATTGTAATAATCTAAAGCAGATATTGAATTTCACCTACAATCACATAAAAAACAAACTATACCTTAAAACTAAATTTTTACATGTGATAACTTTAGACAAAGATTTTCAACCATTCTGTTGGAGATTAGACAGAAGCTTTAAACTTTATCTCAGAGGAATTCGTGACCAACTCAGTGACTGCAGGATTGTGCAACAAGCCCAAATCACCACCCATCCACCACTATGTTTTATAGTTGGTATAGAGAGTTCGTGGTTTTTGCTTAACATGTCTACGTAGGCCTCGTTTCCACTGAGCAGTACAACATGGGTGGGTGAGGTTCGGTACAAATTTTTGTGTTTTTAAAAGTGGCCCATGTAATCATACCAGTGTTTATTGTTTTGTTTTGTTTGTTTTTGTTTTTTTTGGAAGGAATTAGGTATCGTCTGCTCAAAAGACATTTTTAAAGATTTTTTACAATAAAAATAGATGCAAATTTGCATTTCTGATATATATATATGTATATATATGTATATATATATATATATATAATAATATATATATATATATATATATATATATATATATATATATATATATTATATATATATATATATATATATATATATACGTATATATATATATATATATATATATATATATATATACGTATATATATATATATATATATATATATACGTATATATATATATATATAGTTATATATATATATATATATATATATATATTATATATATATATATTTTTTTTTTTTTTTTTTTTTGAAGATTCCAAAATTCCTTCCAGTAGACCAGCAAAGTGCCAAATCTCCTGCTTTTAAAGAGTTGAACACACTTAATGATGACCAGGTTTATTAAATAACATCTGGCAGCTGTTTTCTCACTTGAATCCAATGGCAGTAGGAAAGGGATACATAGTTTTTCTAATGACTTGAATGATAAGTCATTGAAGTTTTCTTTTCACCGGCGACTTTGCAAATGCAGTTTGTGCTACAGACCTGTGTGCTCGTATTTATGTCGGAGAAGAGAACTGCTCTTCTGGAAGGTTTTTTCACAGATGTCACAGGCATAAAGTCCTTCTTCTGTTTTCTTTAGCCTCTTCCTGCCTGGTCCTCCATCTCCTTCAAACCCCTCATCAGTTAAAGAGAGGTAGTCCAGAGAACTACGGTTTAACACCTCACCCTGGAAAAATGACAATTATACATCATGACAATATTATTTATACATTTGCTTTTTGGTTTGGAATAAAATACGATGTGCATTTTGTGCTTATTTTTCACATTTCAGTGAAAAGAAAGACATTCTCACCATAAAACTTTGCCTCTCCTGGTAGATCTTTTTCAGCACAGCTTCTGCATTGGCCTCCATCATGTAGGCCATAGGAGAGAGAAACCTCGGACTGTTAGTTGCCTGACTGTATGGAGTTGATATCATGCCCTCGTGAAGTGGAAGACTTACTCCAGTTTGGCTGAATATGTTAAACCCATTGAATACTGAGCCTGGAAACACTGGAGTACCAGTGTTGCTGAGGATGGGGTACTGCTGAAGGGGCATATGTGAAGTTGGACTTGGTCTGCTTAGTTGGGTCCTAAGCTCTCTCCGTTCTCCTCTCCCTGAGATCCCATTAAGGGTTTTATTTCTTCCCTTTTGCTCTGACAGCTGCTTCGGTAGAGAGAGATCCAGCGGTTCATTTTGTGTGGACCATGGACTGCTAGTTTCTTTTTGAGGAGACAAGGTTTCAGGTGGACCGCTAGTGACGTCAATGCAGACAGGAGAATTGAATCCTGAAGAGGGAACTCTTTTCCTGCCTCTAGGAGATGACATCCCTGGAGACTGATGGCTTGGACTGCCTTTGTCCTGGCTGGACAGGTACATGCGAGAAGACAGTGCATCATGGCGGGGAGGAGGAGACGGCATTGCCACTAAAAGCTGCTGTGGGACAGATTGGCAGCTTGGCTTCTGTGAAGGGGACTTGTTTCCGGAGAATCCATTAGTTACTTCACTTGGTTTGGTGTTTTCAGCATGGAGAGTTGATCTGGGGAAGAATAAAGGCGGCGAGGAGAGGTCTTTCCTTCGAAAACTGTCAGTAGCTTCCATTGCTTCTCTGTTCATCTTACAGAGGCTGTGTTCATGCTGTAGAAGAACGGCCATGTTCGAGAAAGGCTGCAAGCACCAACGACACGTCACCCCAAATGCACCTCTCTCTGATTCACCTGATCTCCCTTCTCTTCTCCTGTCGGGCGATACCTTCCTCTCAAGCCCTCTTCCATTATGGACCACCCTCCTCTCCTCTACCTCTTCCTTGTCTTGCTCTATCTTTACATCTCTGTGAAGCATCTCCTGCAGCATTTGGTCAAACTTGGTGCCAGAGTGAAGATAAGGCAACAAAGTCGTCCCTTTAATGATACCACTCCTCAGAGACAGCTCCGGTGAACGATCCCACAGTCTAACTGGGTCAGTCGTGCCAGGGAAGCTCTGATGGAAATCCTGCAGGGATTGCTGGTGAGAATCTGTTGGTAAATGACCCAAAGACCTGATACTATCCTGATTTTGTAAAGCCAACAGTGAGTTGTGGTCATTACTGGATCTACCCCCACCAGCAGAGGGAGATGCTGGAAGTGAGTTGTGGTAGGCACTTTGACTGTGTCCGTTAAATGCTACGCTGCCACTCCCCATGTTTCCCCCGACATGCCCTCCCCCACCGAGGCACTTTTTACTGCTTAAATGAGAGCTGTAGGAGCCAGAGTGGGAGAAACGCTTCTTGCAGTTGGAGCACTCATACGGCTTCTCACCTAAACACAGAGATGCCAAAGAGTGAGTTGAAAATACCTTCAGAGTGGGTTATAATCTTTTTTCCGTAATTATCTTGTCCCGCCGTGAATCACGTAAAGCTCATTCCTATTACACATCCATTTGGTTATAATTTCATACCATATAATTCTGACAGTAAGTAACGGTTAGCAGTTCAGTGGAAACAATGGCGAAATGAAGAGTGAGAGGAGATGTTTTGATCTTATTTTGTATCTCACCACTGTGGATGCGAAGATGCTCTTTGAGGTGGTGTTTGTACTTGAATGCTTTCCCACACTCCATACATTTGAACTTCCTCGTCTCCATGCTTTGGTCCAAACCAATGGCACTCTAGGATGACAGGACTATGTGATCAGTTTTAGACTATGAAAGGATTTATAAAATATAAACAAAATGCATAAAATCACTAGAATCTATGGAAACTGTGAGATTTTTCACTGGTGTTCAAGACTTTCAGATTATTTGCATGCGACTGTGCATGTGTGTGTATCACCTTGTCCTGGATTTGGTTGTGAAGTGCTAGGTGCCGCTCCATCTGCGACCTAAGGGTGGCAGTGTATCCACAGAGCGGACAGACCATGTGGCCCCCCTCTCTCTCCTGGCAGTATTTGACATGGTCTCTCAAAGAGGCTCCTCGCGGATACATCCTGTGGCAGAATGGACAGGCCTGCTGGCTCCGGTCTTCATCTGCAGTCAGGAGAGAGACGGCATTTTAAGCGCACAGATTAACATTTCAAATGTGCATTAAACATAACTACCTTTCTTTGGGGGTTTTTATTGCCTTTTCACCAACTGACTTATTTTCTTTTTTGCTTTGATAATGGCTTTTTTCTCAATATGGGCTAAAAATGAAATATTGGCATTACGTAATATTTCCATTTAATCATTCAAAATCAAGGCACCATAAGGATGTGTATGAAAGATGTGATATCAAACTGCCAATTCTTTTTAATATTCTAGGTATCATAAATACTGGCCCTTTCAAACAGATCCCAAATGTCTAACAATGATATTCTCCAGGCTACCGTCCTGTGGTCTTGGGGCTCCTCTCTCTGTTTTCTTTCTTCTCTTCTTTTTGTTTTGCTTTAATGTGCAGTTTTAGCATTATTTCAAGATGCAGAGCTGTTAAAAGTTGTGGTTAGATGAAATGAGCAGCAGAGAAGCTATATTCAGATCCTCACAACTGTCACAGATTTTAGATACAATCCCTTGCAAAAGTATTAGTCCCCATTTATCTGTCCAGACCTTTCAGCCATAAATTTTAATGTATTTCATTGGAATTTTCTATAGTGAATCCAGATAAAGTGGTGCATAATTGTGAAGTGGAAGTACAAGTTATGGGCATGTACATGATTTTTATTTATTTAAAAGGAATAAACAATGTTACAAATATTGCCTCTGAGTAAATATTACATCCTACTGCTGCAAAGCTTAACACCTCAACTAGTATGTCTCTACTGGCTTTGCATGGGATGAGATTATTTCTGACCGTTCTTCTCAGTAAAATAGCTCCTCTTCTCAAATGCATGGAGATTCCAAAGAATAGTAATTTTCAAGTTGTGTCACAAATTCTGAGGTGTTTTGACTTCGACTCAACCAATATGCTTTGATCCAAACCATTTTATTGCAGCACTGGCTGTATGTTTATCTGACTCAAAAATGAACCTCAAGTCTTTTGTGGCCTTTAACAAGTTTTCTTTATATTTGTAATTACCCCCACCTGTCCCTCCTTCAACCATGAACAGAGTGATGCTGCCATCACCACATTTCATTCAGGAGGTACATTCAAAGTGGCGTGCAGAGTTATTTTTCTGCAACCGTTTTTTTTTTTTTTTTTTTTGTATGTAAGTCAAAAACCTCCTGCTGTTGTCTTATCTGACCAGAACATTTCTTCTGTATGTTTGCTCTGACTTTCCTCAAACTTTAAGTAAGAATTCTACAAATGCACAACTTTTCAGATTTTAATGTTAAAAGAAATCAACATATTATTTTTCATGTAACAATCAATAATAAAATACATTGAAATTTGTTGTTGAGAAGTGACAAAGTGTAAAAAGCAGTAAGGCTGTAAATACTTCACTGTGACCAACATTAATATGTTCTACTTTTAATGATGAGTTTGCACTAAGCTAACATATGACACTGCAAAAGACATAAAATTAAAGACAGATTGCTCGTAGCTTGGCTAATCATCTGGCCAGTGAGAAACTTGTGGTTTTAAGTTTTAGTTCACCAAGAAGTGGGGGCTTTACTCACAGCAACCACCTATTTCAGCTGAGCTTTTCAGTAGTATTTCTCAGCCACAAAACCAGCATGATGAGGCCAGCATCCAACTCAGTGTGACGAATAAGTTAAAGAATGTTTGTGGTTGAAACAGCCAACAATTGCTTCAGAAATTAATAATCAATTATTATTAATAATAATTATTTTAGAGTAATCAATTTATCTGTTAAATAAATTGATGTCAGATAATATTTTCTGATACAGATTTACAAGCTAACTCCATTTTGCTAAAGGCATAAAAAGTAGTGAATCTGAGGTGAGGTAAAGAAACACACAATTAACTCAATAGTTTAAAAATAAGGAAAATATTAGAAAGATAAATTAATGAACTCTAATCAATCAAATCAATCAATCAAATTTTATTTGTATAGCACATTTCAGCAGCAAGGCATTTCAAAGTGCTTTACATCATAACAAACACAAAAACACAGTCATGCAACATAGAATAAGCAATCAAAACATTAATTTAGACGGCCATCAAAGTTCTAATTTGTTATCCATTTATCTAAATGTTTTACTTTGTGCGGTTCCTGATCTTTGACATACTTCCAGTCGTTTGATTTTAGACTGTCTATTGGCTTATTTTTACTTATCCCTTTCCCTATTTTTTTTTTTTTTTAATTAAATTTGGTCCAGTTTGTTGATGCCTCGGGAGTCCTAAAAACTGGGGATCTGATTTAGTAGGCCAGCAATTAAAACAACCTGTTGTGGTAACTCCCGCTTCAACTATTTCGAGTTTAAACATACCAAAACTGTTTTTTCTAAGCATTAACTTCTGGAGAGAATGAATCCAGCCGAAAATCTGTGTAACCCCCTTAAATACAATACTTTTATTGAGTAGTGCTGCAATACAGCATAGAATAATTATATATAATTATATTCTCTGAACATACGGATATTTCTTCATGATGCCATGAAACCAACAGTATTAATTTCAACCGTATTGTGGGTCCTTGGGGTTTGCAAACATGCCCAATTAAGAGTTATAACCACAAATCACTATTATTACAACATTGTTTTCCAGAGTTAATGATAAACAATATGATAATTAATCATCTTCAAATCCTGCGTGGATTAGATAAAAAACATAACAAATTCAAACTTGTGAACCTAATTATTGTCTTTAAAAGTCACAAACATTTTAGTAAAAAGAACAGTTTATATACATCATTACACATCTAAAATTAAATAACATCCTTGACCCCAAGCACAGTAATCTGGATATAAATTTCTCTGCTTAGGACCAGGTGTTGTTTTTAACTCAAATCTTCAAGCAATTAGACACAATTTGCTTTTGCATGTTATGTTTTGTGTTCAAAGCACAGCTTGTGAATCAAAAAGAAATATTTCATTAATGTGCTACAGGTATGAGTAGACTAATGTATGTGAAGATATTTCTGACCTCCCATCAATTTTTCATGCAGAAACTGAACATTAAATATACATTTTGTGTTCTTTGTAGACAAGATACTGGACTGTAAGTTAGCATGGTATGGCACAAAACCAAATATAAGTGTGATGTGCTTCATACATAATTAAGAGAAAAAATTGTGACTAAATTAAGTAACGGGTTCCATTTGAATGAGTCAATTTTCCAGTACCTAATAAGTTCCTTAGTAAATGAGAAGCAATAAACAATGCAATATGCGCAAAAAAACCCACTCGTTTTTCATTTTCTCAGAATTGCATAAGCATTTACGATCAAATAGTTGTATTATCACAACAGTTTTCTATCAGCCTGTGACTACTTTTTTTTTTTTAGGAAACATTTTTAAAAGACACCACTGACATCTACTGTTAAAAATGTTTAATTTAGCATCGCCGCAGCTTTCTCTGTCAACGTACCTGTTCCTTCAGGTGAGCAGTGCTGAGCTCCTGGCGACCAGATGGCAGGCGGGAGATCATCGTGTCTGCTGCTCGGAGGGTAAACAGCCGACGTGCCGTTATGGTTCAGGTGGTCCAACACACCGGCTGAGGTTGAGGCCTTCCTTAGCTGAGCCACAAATTCATAATGGGCCAGATCCTCAAAAGCATTCTGGGCGTCTGAGTTCTTACCTGTCAGAAAAAGGAACGACTTTGCTAAATGCAGCTGCTTTGCTGAAAGTCGGTCTTTTGGACGGTCTTGGTTTTTTGGAGTGCAAGTTCTTAATGAAAGGGTTTTAAGAGTATTTTACAACAAAATTTAAATAGTGGGATGCATTGTTTTTATAGTTCCCCTGTGCCAAAACTTTGCAGAATCACTTTTACTGTATTTACAGCTGCAAGGCTATAGAATGAGTCACATTTGCACATCTAAAGACTAAATTTTTAAAATGTTCTTTCTTATAAAGTGGCTTAAGTTGGAAATTGGCAATTAAGCATTTTCACAAATTCTCAAATGCTTATAGATCTAGACTTTAGTAGTAGTTTTGGTTGTTTGTTCTCCTCCTGGACCATGAACCTCTGCCGCATCTTATGCAGTTTCTAACCTGTTTTCTTCCAGAATTGTGTTGCATTTTCCTATAATATCTGACCAGTGTCCCTGTACCCACTAAAGAAAATTATCCCCACAGATTTCCTTTGTCCCTTGATTGGGTTGTTTAAAACTTTAAACATAACTCGGTATGGCTTCCTTTTAAAAATTCTTTATTCTTGATGCTCTTTCATAAAGACCAGGTTTGGGAACTCGTTCTGCTGTATTCTTGGTATATATGTTGCTCTTTGTTCACCAACAAACCTCTGAGTAGTTCTCACTGTATTTTCTTAAAGGGTTTCAGAGTAATGCTGAATAAAAATGCATACTGTTTTTTTATTTGCAAAAAATGTAAGAAAGCTATGTTTTTACAGTAAAGTGACACTTTGTGATAATCTGTCACATAAATCCTATGAAAATTTTGAACCTTCTGGCTGCTTTGTGACAAAATGGGAGAAACTTCAGGGGTCTGTGAAAACTTTTGCAACCCCACTGTACTATTTTCATTTGTGGCTGAACTACAAAGCTTTCTGAAGTCAGCGTTCTTGTTGATTAAGTATGACTGAGCTTTGGGTGCAGTTGTGTTTTCCATTAATTTGTTATACTCTTTAAAGTGTTCGCTCAGTGTTTGCGCGAGTTTCCACGCTTTGTTCATGCATGCATGAGCAAAAGCAATCTTTTGAGTGTGCGTGAGGCTAAATCACAAAAACGCCACTGTGCAAGTGAATCTATCGGGATTGAATTGTTTACATAAAGATTGACAGATAAAATATTAAAGTCATGAAGCTTGTTGGCCAGATATCAAGTTAGATTTAAAGAATTCCTTCTCACTCGTACCCTTGAGTGCAGTGACAGGCGGGCAGAGAGACAAAGCCACTGATGTTCGTGGAGAAGCAAGGGCGCCTCCTATCATGGCTCAAGCCAATCAACTCTCCCCATGGTGACTTTGAGGAAGATTTTTCAAATGTTTGCAGATGTTGGCATATTTTGAGCCATTTTTATGTGGTGAAGGGAAGAGCCTGTGTGGTTGAGTGTTGTAAAAACTCAGCTTCGCCTTCATCAGGCAGGACTAAATCACACGAGGCGAGGGAGCTAAGTGATTGTTAGTAGGCAAGCCGAGCGAGAGCCTTTGATCTGCGCTAAATAAAAGAGAAAGCCTCACGTTGTGTAGTGCTGATTTCAGTACCGTAACGTCACCTCTTTGATGCATGGAAATATGGTGACTTTGTGTGGGATGAGTTCTTTTGTCATGCTTTCAGAAAGAAGCCTTTTCAAAGAGAAAAGTGAAAAAGCAACAACTCGTAGGGAAGGCATGGTTTCAAAAGGGGTTGATATGAAGGTGAGAATGGCCCTTTGTTGCATCAGAAAAACACTAACTTGTTTACACATACAGTAGAGCCATTTTACTACAGCTTAGGACTTACAGTACATCCTCAGTGGTTCTTGGTCCCCCTCCCTGTCGGCAGACGCGTAGGTGGTGTCCTCCTCAGCCGGGGCCTCTGGCTCCACCTGGCCCCAGCAGATCCTGCTGCCAGGGCTGAGGCCGAGCGGCCGGGTGGAGTGGGCAGGGCTGCTGGGCTCCTCCGTCACCTCGCTGGGTGTCAGGCTCGTCTTGTCCAGGCTCTCGTGGCAGTCCTGGAGCTCCAGGCTCCACAAGCCCACCTCATCGTCTTCCTCCGAACCCAGAGAGCTGACCTGCTCAGCGTCCACTGTGAAGGGAAATCATTAGAAATCTGAGAAGATGAGACAGAAACTTTAAACACGGGAGTCTTTTAGGAATGTAGCGAAAGGAAAACATGCTCATTTATCTTTCTGTGTGATTAATAAGTCATGGTATTTCGTTCTGTCTTGAATAAAGACATGCAGTTGAGCATGTGTGTTAAACTTTTTTAAAAATAAAATAGAGTGCACTAGCTCATAGAATTGACTTATTAAAAACAGCTTTAAAGAAAATACATATATTATTTGTTTACTTGTGAAAGAGTTTTTCTAAGTCAGAGAAGAAATAGACAAACACACACACACACACACACACAAAAAACTGAAACCAGGGAGAACACAAAAGTCTCAACTTATATATATATATATATATATATATATATATATATATATATATATATATATATATATATATATATAGTAGAAGTTATATTCACTTCTCTTTGTCCTATTTTGCATGTAAATATGTTGTTACATAAAAAGAGAAGAAATACATTTAGCACATTTCAAATATACTTTCATAGTCATTATGTGTAATGTGTAAAATAACAATAAAAAAATTAAAATAATTAGTTTTAGTTTACAAAAATAACAGTTTCTTGAAATAAACAGTTTCGTTTTATATAAATTCAAGATTCCAATCTGAAAACTTCAATGTCCGATTTATGGTTTGTCTTACTGTGAATTTGAATTATTGTAATTCAAATTCTTTTCATTTCACAACCTTCTCAAACAAAACAAATAAATTATGTCCAGGTTTTGATTCTAGTAGTTAATACCACTGCCCATAAAGTTACAATTATTTTTGTTTTTAAAGACATTCCTCTATTTATTGTGGTTTAATTTTCACTGTGATCTTTATGGAAATGATTTGTCATTAAAAAAATTATATTTATATTCTTTATTTGTAAATATTAAGTAAAAACATTTTATTGCACTATTACGGGGAACAGTGCATTTGCATTTTGACAATGCAGCAAAAAGTAAACATGAAGCGCTGTAAGGTAAAGAGTTTCCCTCCTCCAGTCCCCGCTCAGGCTGCAGCGGCAGTGAAAATGCGCATTCGTTTTTCCCACGGCAGAGACAATAAATGACAATCACAAACATATGGCTGGGATTTCAGCTTTAGGACTTTATTCCCAGTGCTTCTTCTTCTTTCTTTTAAGGAGGCTCTTTTTTTCTCGTCTCTTTGATAATTGATATCTAATTTCAACAAAGCAAGAACAATTTAAGAGCTCAAATGGGACACTTTCAAAAGAACTGTGATTATTTTGATACTACCCTATTTCTTATTTCTCTCGTCACACCACTTCTTACCCTTTCCTCTTAAATTTGAAGAAAAGCATAAAATAAATGTTATGTTATGTTGTTTGTATATTTGTAGAAACTGTTCCAAAACATTTTTTGTGGGTGGGGAGACACAAAGTTTTATGATAAATTAGCTTTTTCACTTTTCCAGTAAAGCTCGCTGCTCACTGTTACAAAAGTCAAGAGGCTTGCACAACAAGATACCTAGTGCAAAGCCATTCTCATCAGCTTCGCTTACGGATGAAAGACTCACTCACACACACAGCATGTACAGTCAGTCCGATACTGAAAGAGCAACAGGGGTCCCGCTGCCACAGAGGGGGCGGCCCACCATCACAAACACTGAAAAACACTCTGAAGTCAGCATGTGCAATTATTTTCTCTGATTAGCTAATCTAAAAATTAACTCCTACATGTGTTTCAATTTGTATCAGCTCCTTCTTCTCTGCCTCAGTCTCATTAAACCACCCATATGAACCACACTCATGCTAGGTTGTGATTCAACCAAGGCTACTCAGTCAGAGCGTACTCCTCGGAGTGTGTTTACATATGAAAGAATGGCTTGTTCCTGTGAGGGCTGAAATTGGTCATCAGCTGTGCTTTACTGTGACTGGACCACTATATAGGTCAACCCACGAGACCCCGTGGGAATTTCTTGAGATAATAGGATAGAGCAAGAGGAAAATCTGTTGCTGATTAGCATCAAATTGGCTTTAATTTTCTCTCTCATGACAGTGAGTGACGCTGAGTCCACATGGGATGTCATTAAATAGCACACAGCTGGGATGGCTTTCATTATCTGGTCCACTGATTTATTTGTACACCAACAGTATTCTTCAAATAAAATTTTTGTAGTTGGACCAGGACAGCTCAACTCAAAGGATTAAACAGTTACCGGTTAAACTGTTAAAAATGCTGGCATTTATTAATAACGTTTTACAAGAAATCAACTTTGAAGCAGTAATTGATTATTAAACACTCAGACTTTTTGATTGCCCCTAAAACAGTGCAGATGCAAGCAGAAGGCAGAGAAAGTAAACAGGGCGTATGTCAACCACCCAGTTGTAAACGTTTCTGTTCTTTACACTTTATAACTATGAGGATGTTTGGTCGCATCTCCAAGGGAAAGAACATAACACAATTTCCCCTTCTGCCTCAAGTAGCCTAAAACCTGACGCTAAGTAGGTTAACATTTAGCTGCATGTCTACATTTAATTTCTTTATTATTGTATTTTTGCAACGACTTCAACATTTGTGGCCTAATTTAATTCCCAATACTTTAGGCTACATAAAAGCAAATATTATATAATATGAAGATTAGACTTCATGTTCATCATTAATTAACACTTGGAAAAGGTTTCAGTCATCCATGATTAGAGACCTGATTCTCCTTCTTGAAATAAGGCTTGACAGAGAAGTTTTACATTTTCATTTACTGATCAGCAGTTTCACAAGTTGAACCTTTCTACAGAAAAGGCAGCTAGTCCCAGAGAGATTTTAGATTAAGGACCACCTTTCAGTGTCCACTGCAGGCTTGACAAGCTGCTGAACAGGCAGCTCTAAGAGGTACCAGAAGATCACAGTTTACCCAAGCAACCTAATCATAAATAATTAAAAAATCAGGCTGCCTATTCAAGTTATTAATAGTATATATAGGATATATATATACATTGAAACTTTATTGATGGAAGTGGCACTTGGATTGTCTGTTTAACTTGATACCTGCAAATACTCAACAGAACAAACAAACAAAAAAAAAGATAATTTTGGCTTTAAAGTATTTTGTCCAGTATATCAATAGGACAAATAAAACAAGACACAATCTTTAAATCTACACAGTAAAAAACATGAAGCATATACACTGGGATTTACTATTTTAGAATAGAATAGAAACCGCCTTTATTGTCCCACAAAGGGCACAATAAAATTTAATTAAAATAATGTATGGTATTCATTTTAAAGGCAAAAACACTGCAGTCTGAATGCATTTCATTTTCTGACATAAGCAGGACAATTGAAAAATGTATTAACTTTGTTTACCACTGCTTGCAGAAGCGCTACTGGAAGGCCTCTGTATAAAGCTCTGCAGAGAGAAATTAGACAGCTGTACATTTTTCTTTTAAAATACATTGTTTGACTCTGACTGCTTCAGTCATCTCTAATAGTAAGGCAGCGATTTATGCCTGAAACAATTTGACGAGTGGTTTTACTTTTCCAACAGCATCGACACAGCAGATGGACTTCACAAAAAGCAGCTTAAGTATATGTACTGCGCTCTGCTACGTTTAATTATTCACAGTGTTATCTTTGCTCTTAAAAACACAACAGTGTGAATGTTCACTACATTTAGTGTTCTGGCTGTAGACAACAATTTGCTTTAGAAAATATAAAATAAAGGGTGATTTAAAAATTTCTCAAATTTGTTAGCTGCTGCTTGCCCAAACACTGGTGGCTACACTCTTCAAAATGCTCCAGAAAAAGAAATTAGTTTCATCATTTTTTATTTGATTTACGAATGTTGACTGACTCCTTTGAAGTCTTTCCGACATTGAAAACATTGTTTAATTATAATTACTGTCACCAGCTGAAAACATAACTAAATGTTATGTGTTTTCCTAATTTATTTCACTTATTAAAATAACTTCACTGAGACTTACAGCCTCCTCAAGACACAGACAAAATGTGCAGAAAATAAGATGTATGATGCAGTAAAACCAATTAATGTTTTTAATTTTTTTCCCAAGTTTTGATGAGTAACGAATGCGCACACAATAATCTTAAGTTCTTATGTTCATATCCTTCCTTGCCCATCTGAGTCTTTGCAATCAAAGGTTCTGCTTACAGAAGTGCAGAGTGTGTTTTGGGCGATGGACCCGCATACTGTGAGAGAGCCTGAAGAGTGTGTAACTTATTGGAATCCAGTGCAGAAGAAAACGGCGTGCTGGAGTTGTGCATGCAATGTAATGTGTGGGAAGCTCATGAGTCATAGCCAGACAGTAATAACCGAAGTGTGCTGCATCATGCTAGACAATGTTGATCGATCTGGAGGTTGTTTCTGATCATTTGACAACAACAGTGACTTCAGATTAAACACTCCAACAAAAAAATTTATCTTTCTCCTCCTTTCCCCCCGTCATGTTTCAAATCAAACATGCTCAATAATTATAAAATGTCCAACAGAAGCCCAATTAAAGCAGTAGAATAGTTTTCTTATGAAAATAAACACTGTTTTTTCTTGTTATGTAATTGTGTGTGATCAGCATGGCGTCTAATCAGAAAATCTGTTGAGCAAAGAGCTTTTTTTATTATTTACATATCTGAGTCAGAGTTCCAAAAACAGAGGTGACCAAACCAGAACTAACTGAATGTGCGGGAAACATAAATACCAATTACATAAATGTGTTAGGTATATGAAGAAAGGGAGAAGCGACGCAAATAAAACCGTTTTTCTAAAAGTGCAAATCCAGATTGGTGCTGGCCTAATTTGGCTCTTGTTTATCTACCAGAGGGCATCTGACTGTACAGCAACATGCTGGGCTGCAGTTTATTTTACGATGCACACATGTGATTCAGTATTGGCTCAGTAATTATGCGGCTAAATGGTAAAAGCAGGCAATAATTACCTTGGAATTACCTTGTTTGTTTCTTTTGGTTTTAAAAGGCAACAAACAAGGTTAGGCTCCAGCTTACCACAGTGCAATTGAGCCCAATCTGCTTATTTTTTAACAAATTAAAAAAATATGCACCATGAGTGTCGGAATACTCAATAAAATGCTAAGGATGGAAATGAACGTATTTATGATCATGACAGAGGGTGAAACCAACCGGACAATTTCTACTAATACAAATAAATCCAGAGCAAAAAATTGTGTTGGGAATTTAAGAGGTAAAAATCACATCAAATCAAAATCTGCTACTTCTTAAAGTGTCTTTTTTAATTTCAAACCAAATAATATGTTGCTTTTATTTAGCAAAAAAATAATAAACTTTTTCACATTTTTAAATTAATTCAGAATTCTGTTACGTAATATCAAAAGACTTTCAAGTTAGATCAGCGATTTAAATGCATTCCTTTGATAATGACATTGAGAGTTTCTGCATCTAATCATTACTGATGTTTTCACAACATATGTACTTGAATGGAAGAAGAAACCTATGTGGTTATCATTTTGTGTTACTGTTCTAGAAAATACATGTGACACACATTGCAACACGCAGATGATTGGCTGTAAGCATAAATGCAAATTTATTGCATTGTATTGTAGATTTGTATTTACTTCTATTCATTGTAATGGAATAGTATTTTGTATTTTAACCTGTTTTCTGTGTTAGTCAGGGAATACGTTTACTGGTGATGATTTGACATGTTTCAGCAGAGACACAATGCTATTTTGAACTCAATAAATAACCGCATAGGGGTCACTGACACCCACATGCTACACAGAATGACAGAGCAGGAAGATGAGCGTAAAATAATTTTTACAGTACCTATGCGAGCGGTTCAGAGATGAGCTATGTCCACATTCATTCCTGTTGACAGCGATCATTTCCCTTTTTAGCGCACAGCAGAAATCAAACACGTCATTTAAGAAATTCTGGCAGTGGCAGCAGCTCCCCTACTCATACCTGCTCTGTGACTTTTCATATAATGAGTCAGGGAAGGACCGCAACTGAGAGCAAACACCTCCCACCTGATCTTCATCTCAGCAGCGGCAAGTCAGTGACACAGAGAGGCGTTCGAGGTGATGGCGCCTTTTGATTTTGGCACTTTGGGCAGCTCTGCTTTGGTCTTTACCTGCGCTAACAGGAATAGTGAAAGAGCAGATGATTCAGAAGTGCCAGTCAGACTTATTCACGATGGTGGGACACCTAATACTCTGAATATTCCCTGGGGAAAATGAAAATTGTGCTTGAAATCAGGTGAGGGGAAATTTACAAATCGGAAAAAAAGCATGATGGGCTTCCTGAGCACTATTTTCCAGTTGATCATTATGCCCACTTGACAAAAACAGAATAATTGTCAAATTATACAAAAGTGCACAATTGGACAAAAGAGAAAGTTTAAGTCCAGCGGGCTTAAAGCTGTTTGGCAGTGAGGCACACACATACAAGCACATGCATACAGACAAACACACAGACATTTTGCAGACGGCTTCTTGGTGAGAGTCTGAGACTGAAAGTATAACACCGTGATGGAGACTATCAAGGTTATTTCAGAGAGGAGGAAGACATTGAAATGTGATGTGCAGTGTGATTTGGTGACTCTGCATCCTCACTACACTTCTGGTTTGCAGCCTTGTGCATGTTGGGGGAAAAAAGTGGTTGAAGAAACTCAGGGCGAGACAAAGTTAAATTTGTTGCAAGAAAATTGGATAAGAGCGCAGCAGAAGAATGAAGGAAAACAGACAGAAAGAAACAGTAACAAACTGTCGTCCGGCTGATGTCAAACTGTGAAAAGCATGGCGCAGAGGGAAATTCCCTCAACACAAATACACACCGAGATGTGAAGAAAAACAAACAAACATGATGTGTTGGCAAAATGAGAAGCACGCCTGTCTTGTCGACGCACAATGCCATCAAGCACAACAAGAATAACTTTGTGTTTGTGTGTGTGCACAAGAAGCTTTAGGAGAATTTGCTCCCACAGCAGAAGAAGAAAAAGAACCCGAAGAAGAAGAAGTCACAGCCCTTTAGATGTCCCTCTCATTAGGAGGCACCACCCTGTCAAAGCATTTCGACAAACACCACAGAGACGCAGTGACATCTGTACTCTCAGCTAAAGAAATAAACTCATACTGATTAAAGCTTTGCGATGACATCAGAGCAAATAAATCTGCACATTAAGCAGTCGTCTTAAGATAGTGAAAGCAAAGTGGTGGTTCTGAAACTATTTCATCTTTGTTCAGTTCGTATTTAAGAGTTCTATTCAATTAGGGCCTTTATGACACAAAGTTTAAAACCCATTTCCTCATTTTATTAGCTTCAAAGCCACCAACCCACTCACCGATACACACAAAATTGATTTGTCAACAAGTAATGCTTTTAGTGGGGGCTTTTGCGGATGTAAGTTTCAGTTTTCACATCTGATTCTTTTTATGAAGACGCTTGCCAATTAACAAACGCTGCCCCCAGAGAAGACTGGGGGCAGCGTTCAAAGGGCTGCGCTCAAAGGGCAGAGACATTTGAAAAAATCAATTGGTATCTGCTCAGCTGATCTGGTGCTTTCTATCTCCATGTCACATCACTGCACATAACAGTGAACCACACATATGCTTCGTGGAAAGCTGCACTGATGTGACTTCAAAAGGCTGATAGATTAAAAACTGACAGCAAAACAAACTCAAAGACCATACAGTAAAAACCACCACAGATACAGTTAGAATGGATTTCCAACTTACTGTACAGCTTTCTTCTACTGGGAGAGGCAAGTCTTCCTCATGACGATGCTGAGACGACAACAGCTTGTCTGCTTTTCCTACCCGTCTGCAACTATCTTCATCTTTAACTAATGTCTGTAAAAAAATCTTTCCTTTAGAAAATCTCAAGAGCCTCATCGCCTCCTACTCGCGTTACTCAAGCATACTAAGAATCTTTTACAGGTTATAAATAATGCATAGAATTAGCAAATGGGTTAAGTGCTGTTGAGTTTAGACTTCAATACACTTAACATATTCCTATATTTCCACATAGATCCAATAACTGATTGAATAATTGATTGGAGGCAAGAAAAAAAAATACTGAAAATGGACAAAGACACGAAATGTCTGAGATCTTCATGATCTAGACCTGTGATCGTACCGGTGAAGCAATAAGAGCACTGAAACTCACTGGGAGACACAACACAATATATTTCTCACCCATTCTATCTTTTTTTCTGGGTTGTGGTGACTCAATAGTAGACGTGCATTTTTTTCTTTTTTTTTTTTTTTTTTGCTTTTCATAAGGTTAACAGATAGATCCGACAATGATCTCAAAGTAGTTTCATACAAAGCCTATTAGTTAAGCATTCAAGTACTGCTTCACAACCCTGCTTCTTGTAATGTGGTTTTCTTCTTAAGAGACAAAATTGCTAAAAACCTACTGAGGCAGGACAAATACTGACTTCTCTCCTGCTAACATAGAGACAACTGGCCATTTGGCACACATAATTACCAACTTGCATTCAGGAATGTGACAATTACAGATTTTCTCTTTGCAAAAAGGAGACAAGGTGTGCAAGGAGAGGTGTACGGAAAGCCTCTGTGGTTGTCTCTCTTCTTCCTCTAGAGGTTTCCTGTGTGCTGCTGCCTGCATGTTTGCCAGTGTGTGTTTACCTGTCCTGTCGACCACCACAGTGACATTTAAAACAAACACGGTACCTTGATTGACACTGGTCCTAAACTTCAAAGCACATCCATGTTGGTTACTGAAAATATGACACTTCTGAACTTCAGAGATAGCTTGTGACTTATGTGGCTAAAAGAAACAGAGGCTTCTGCTGTTTCTGTACACAGCATACAAGAGCATGCACACCCCATGACTTAGTTTTAACTTATTACAGTACAGTCACAAACTTCCAAGACATTTAATGGATTTTATGTAAAGTATGATGTACAATATTGTTTTAAAGTTAAGGTACAATGACCCATGGTTTTCCAAAGTATGGTGTGTATTCAGACCCCTTTTCCCTGATGCCCCTTAATAAAAACTAGTGCAACAAATTGCTCAAAGGTGGACTCGGTAAACAAAAAAGCAGCACAAAACACTAACAAACACATCATACAATTTAAAGAGTCCCAAGCCATGAATATTTCAAACATCAATGTTCAATCCATAAGTAATATCTAAACTGACAGACCAGCTACTCTGAGCTTTAACCAAAGAAGCAGCCAAAAGGGCAATATCGACTCTGGAGGAGTTGTAGAGATCAGCTTAGGTAAGGAAGACTGCCTGCATGAATATTGCAGTTATAGAAGAAAGAAGGTTTACAACAAGCAATGTCAAGGTCACAGCAAACTTGTGTAAGACTGTGCCGCAATTAGACAAAAGTAGTTTTTTTTTTCTGTCTACATGCAAAATAATATATGGTGAAACACGGTGGAGCCTTATGTTTAGGAATGCTATTCTTCAGCAGGGACAGGAATACTGGTCAGAATTATCGGGGAGATAAATGTTAAGTAACTTTGAAAAGATTAAATAAAGACTGAGGCAGATGTTTAACTTACAGCAGGACAGCAACTCTAAACACGGAGCCTGAGCTAAGATAGTGTGGTTCATCAAAAAACAATATCCATATATTTATCAGAATGACCCAATTAAAGTTCAATTGAGAGTGCGTGGCAAAATTCGAAAATGGAGGTTCACAGATGGTATTCATACAACCGGACAAAGCATGAGCTGTTTGCGAAGAAAAATTTGCAAACATTTTCTTGTCTCATTGTGTAAAGAGCAAAAAAGATACTTACTCTTTTCTGCTCTTTAAGTGTAAAAAGCATTGAAAACCAGATATATTTTTAATCATGCACGTCTTTGTGATCATCTATAAACTAAAATTCTATTAAAATGTAAATGTTTTCTATATAAATGTGACAAAATGTGAAAAAAAATAAATGACACCAGTACTTTAGCAAAACTGTAATCTGAATTTTAAACAGACATCATTTTTCTCTTGAATATTTTTTAATTAAATGTAAATGAATGGCAATATCAAGTTTGGTCAGGAAATGAAATAATTCAAAACTCACCAGAATAACAATATCCCCCTGTCTCTGACTGTATCCATTCTCACCAACCTTTTTAAGCATTTCACTTTTATACAAATCAAAGTTAGAATATGACACACTGACTGCATCACTTTGGACTTCCTTATCAGGTCAAGCAGAACTGCTTCATCTGAGTCAGTTACCGTGTGTGTGACTCAAAAAAGCAGCCGAGCAACTGAGCTAATGCTTTTCCTATAGGTATGAACAGTGTAAGTGCCATCACACCCTTTGTGCATCTGCTGCTGTGGAAGTGAGACGAGTGTTTGTGAGAAAGGTTAGCTCAGTTAGAGGAACACGTTATTTGGAGCTGGCCCTCCGCCTCCTCCCTGTGGCCCCGGCGCTGGTTTCCGTGTGCCGAGGGATCGGTGCCGGAATGCAGTAACGGTCACAGAGGGACCCACGCTCTCACCGCATTGTGAATCAAAAACCCAAACTCTGCTTCATTAGGCTCCTGTCATTGCAGAGACTCTCACACCACTCTATAAATACCCCCGTCTCCCCCCTCCAAATTTGTTTTCCCTCTTTTTTTCTCTCTTTTACTTACACATGAAAATGCTCAGGGACCGTTCCAGGCCTCTGATGTGGCTCTTTATTTTGTACGTTGGTGCAACAAACCACACAATAGAGGCTCCTTTTGAATATTAAAACATTCTCTTACAGGGTACAAAGGTTCTGGAGTTTTTTTTAAGAGAGTTACAAGCTAAGTAAAACTTCTCTTTGAGCTTAACAGCTAAGAAATGTGGGATTCTTTTTTTTTTTTCTTTTCTTTTCTGGTTCAGTTGAAGCTTTAGGTTTGTCAGTAAAGATCTGATTTGAGGCTGGGACAAATATGTCTGGTATCCCACTGGCTTTGTCTATTTTAAATTTGGCCAACAAGAGGTGTTTTAAGGGATGAAGGGCTTATAAAACAAAAATGTTTACTGCATCAAAGGCCAAATATTCTGCAATTACATCGAAAGTGTCAGTGAAACCAGCAGAGGGTCAGAAAATACAAACAAACATTAAATTGTAACTATAAATGTCATAGCTTCAGCAAAAAGACATAATCACTACACAATAATTTGATCAAACTGCTATTTATTTACTTTCTCTATTTGACAGCCCATCATCAATACACTCCAGTTAATATACAGAAGTGGCGCCATCCACTGGTTCACATAGACATCACAACCCTGACATTAGATGATACAACACAATTTTCTGAGAAGTAACATGTGACCTCTAGGGGTTTAAAACATAGAAAAGATGTGTCACTGTGCTTTTTTTTTTTTTTCTTTCTCAGATACCATCATGCCCAGATTTCTGCTTTTTTTCTGACCGTCTTCCAGTTAACCTTCTGTCTCTTTCTCTGCCCTTAAACAGACCAATAAATTTATGCAGAAGAAAAAAAAAACAGGAAGAATGCACACTATCAAACTAGTCTTTTTGTGGTTACAAAGATCTCCTTCAAATGATAAATAGTACTGAATATTATTTACCCACATCCGTATATTAGTTGAAGCTTCAAGTACATCTGGGAGCGCATGTGTGTGATGCGCAAATTGATGGCTTGAAAAGTAAAACAAAAAAAAAACTAGTTATAATGACCAAGAAAGATGCAAAGACAACATAGCTGCAAAAATGTGCACATGCATGCCGATACTGACCTCGCCCATGTTGGACGGAGAAGTGATGGTGAGAAGAAAGAGAGACAGAAAGAACAAGTGTAAAACCTCAATCAGTGAAATAATGTAGGTTAAAAGAAAAGAAAATCTTTTAAAAAGCAAAGTTGGGGAGTTTAAGAGAATCTTTGATGTGTATCAGAGGAGGAAAGCAGCCCAGCGACTGGGGACGACAGTAATTTTAAGTCAAAGCAGAAGGCTGGCTGAAATGCTGCCTTACTGGCTGGCTGGCTGACTGCCTGGCTGACTGACTGTGGTCTTTGATGGTGGTGCCTGTTTGAAGTGGTTTTCGGGGGATGGGAGCAGCGTGTGGTGTCAGTGGGACAGGGGAGGTGCTCGTGGAGTAAAGCGGGGAGGGGGGTGGAGGTGGTGCATGATGGCGACTGTACAAGGCCAGGGGAGTCCAGGCTGGGAGGAGCAGTGGACGGAGAGATGGAAAGAGTAGAGAAGAATAGGAGAGGTGAAGGATAAAAATAGAATATCAAGAGCAGAGATAAAGAAGAGGAAGACACAACAGTCAGAAAAGGAAAACAGTCTAAATTTGGACTCAAACAAAGGAAATGAGGCGATAGCCAGAAAATCTGTGAGACGAGCCAGAGGAAAACCTGACAGTCAGAGAAGTCAAGAGCGTAAACCTGCCAGATCTCTCTGAGGCTTGAACACGTTCACACCTATTATTTGTAACTTAAAGATGACGTTACCTCTCTCTGAAATGCTGCCAGGCTGCCTCACAACCTACTTCAACCTCCACCCTAGCTGTAATGTTGGACACATTCACTGTATGAACATAACAGAACCCTCCACAGATTATGAGGATCAGCGCACATCTTGCTTGAATTTCATCTTCTCTTGTCTCTCCCATTTTGAAGAGCGACTAAAAGAAATGGATCTCTGTCATGCCATGTTTGTGTCTCACAAAAAAAACAGAAAATCATGGATTACAAATTAAAAACTCCTTGACAGTTTGATCAACTTTTAAAAAGTAGGTAGGGGTATGCCCTGCAAATGAATAAATCTCCTTAAATGAAAGAATGGTTTCAGTTAAATTTTTCCTGTTTGACCTGCGGTTCTCTTTTTTGCCTTCATCCTCATTATTCATGGTTGTAACATCAACTTGGGTCTACATTTAGGCTTGTTTTTTTATAGTTTTAGTTGTTTTCAAACTCTTAATTATTGCTCTGATTGTAAAAATGTGACAGCATAGGAAAAAATGTTCTTCCATCTATTTTCTTGGATGAAAAAGCTCAGAAGAGGTTGTTAGACCGACCAACAATTATAACACCAGCTAGTTTGTTATTTATTCCTTAACATCGGGATTTTGTCTCCCCTATACCAGTGCTATGAAACTAAAGTCCTGAGTTTTCTAATATTAAGCAATAGCCAGATTGGAAATAGTTTTATCTCCCTTACCATATTTTTATTTTATTTTTTTTTATTGTTGTGATATTTTGGGTGGCAAAATACAAATGCTTACTTATCCAACCTGTATCATGCAGTTAAAACTTTCATTATTGTTTTGGATGACTTTATGGGCCAGCATAAAGTATGCAAACTTTTTTATAAAGCACCTTACACATATCAAAACACAAATTGCTTTATGATAAAAACAAACATAATATATTAGCAGCCATATTATAGGATACTAATTAATTTATCCTTGCTTTATCGTCTTTCCCATTTTGAACAATGACTCTGTCACCTCATATTTATATTTTTTAAAAAACAAACATTAAGTTAATTATTCATTTGAATTTGAATAAATTCAAAATTTATTTTAAAAGGATTGCTAGGTTCACCATCCGTCGTGTTATGATATAATTTTAAACAAATATTTCTTAAGATGAGATTTTTTTTGCTTATTCACTAAATGTGAAAAAAAAACTATAATGGGGTTTTCTAGCTGTGAGTTTTGGAGATTTTCAAAAAATGTTTCTCTTCATCAAATGTAATGCTAAAATAAAACTCTCATTTAGCTGTGCTTGTTACAAATCAATTTTCAATTTCATCTTTATTTATCTCTTGAGACTCATCTCATTTACAAGAGAAACCTGTTACATACATCACAACAAATTTAAAAAGCTTAATTATTAATTGGACAGTAGATGTGAAAAAGTGTAGGGAGAATGCTATTTTCTTTTCACAATTTCCTGGCTTACGAGGATCAACACACATCTGTCATTCTAATGCCAAATGTTGGCATTTGAAAGAGTGGCTCGCATCATATTTAAACCGCTGGAAATTACAAAGTACAAAATAAGAGCTCCTCGAGGCTGTGATTAACTTCAACATTTTGTTTCAATATTATTCAGCATGAGGTTATGCTTTTGTGATAAACAATAGTTATTTTAATGCTCGAGACACAAAAAAATGCAACAAAAAGTTGTAAAGGAAACAAAACAAGCTAAATTTGAACAACTTTTCTTCTCTTTTTCATTTATTAGTGGTTGGCTTTTCAAGTTAAAACTCCTCCTCTGTTCTATAATTTTGCAATACATAAACCTGTCATGTACCATGAGAAATTCTTGACTGCAGATGCGATAAGTCTATCTCTAAGATTGCTGCAAAGTGATAAATGTCGGAGTGGACCAGCAAATGCAGCCTTGCTTCCTTTTTAGCGAAAAATGTTTCCGATGTTTGGATCCTGTTCTTTATCACACCTGAGTCACTGATTGGTTTTCTTGATCTCTTGATGCTCTACAAGAAGTCAGAGATGAGTGACCAGGAGTTTCTTTTTTTTTAAAGAAATGATTTTATCTAAATGCTTATTTAAAAAAAGAACAGATAAAAAAAGTCATATTTTCTCATAGTTTTGATTTCAATTTAAAGTATCTTTACCGTATATCATATTACCTCAAAGACTGAGTTCGCTGAAGTCAGACAGTCACAAAACTTAATGTTGCTCTTTAAAGAAGTGCAGGGTGAGAAAAAAAGAGTTTACCTGATAAAGATTAAAATGTTACAGGTGGACCAGAAGAAAAGAAAGATGTTCTCTAAGAAGGAATGTGTTTACTCCCCAAGGAGCAGCAAAGTGTATATACATTATCTGTGTGTGTGCGTGTGTGTGTGTGTGAGGGTAGGATGTGGGAGTGGCGGTGTAATCTGGAGGTCAGATAGAGGTGGTACCAGGTGATCACAGGTACAGGGAAGAGAAGGGAGGAGGGAGCCGCTGCCTAACTTGCAACGCCCTGCACATTTATTGGCACCTCTGCTGAAACTGGAAATAGATTTCAAGTAAATGAATCTTTCACTGGAGTAGCATTTTTTCACACTGAAACGGTTTAGTTTGATTAAGCAAATATATACAATAAAATATCTCTCCATGTGGGAATTACTGGCACTAAAACTAATTGAATAAATCAAGAAGTAACTAATTATTTTTAGATTAATTTGAATAATGATCAGATTTTTGAGGAAGTTCTAATTAGTAAACAATGACTTTCTGTATTTCCCAGGATTTAAATGTGATTTTAAAAAGTGCCTTATTTAACATAGTCACTCTTTAAATTAGTAATGATAGGAGAACATTATATCTGAATAAGGCAGATGTGTGTTGATCTTCATAGGTCAGGGAGTGTGCCCTAATCCTGACCCATATCTACAATAAAAACAATAAATAAAAGTTTTAAAATAGCAGAAACTATGAAACACAAGTCAAGATGAGAACTCATAAAAATTACTCCAAAGCTGGAAACCAGCAACAAAAAATGGCCTCTTGGGGCCAACAAGTCTAAAAACCAACCCTATCTACCTATATCTATAGCCTGTATTGTCCTACTATCACAAATGTAAACCTTTGGAGTTTTCTAAATACAACTGAGAGTTTAACTGTGCACTTTAACAAACTCTCTGGATTAGTTTTATATGAGGAAAAGTGTGAACATGTCTAAATGAAGCTAATGCATATTTTTAATTATATGGTGGTCCGTTGTGTTCCTTTTCAAAAGAAGAAGCCAGGAGTGTTTAAACAAAAATCTGATGCAGATCACTTGGTCTTTCAAAAAATTCATAATCCAAGGAATGTGGGCAAGTCAACTCAAATATTGCTCATTGTTTTTTGTCATGTTTAATCCTCTGACCTAAAAAAAAAACACTTTGAACTATTCCAGGTGAAGATCAAGTGCTATCTTATTGGAAAACATGGTTGTGGAGAGCAATATAATAATTGTGTTTATTTAGTGAAAACATATATTTATCCAAATATATTTAGAACAGATTTTTTTACTCTGGATAAATTTTCTTAAATTTAAAGATTGGATTTTTCTGTTTGGAAACACTTTCCTGGAATAAAATTTATTTGAAGTAATTTTTCACAAAGTTCACGGGGTGCCAATCCTTATGGAAACGCTGCTACTTACATTTTTACTATTTATCTTCTGGGATGATAAAAGCAAAATAAATAAATAAAAAATCATGAGTTAAAATTGACAGATATTAATTAAACTAACTGACTTTACAGCATGTTTCACATTGAAAAATATAACATTTAGGATCAGATATTTTATCAACAAACATTTTGCAATAATATTGATTGCAATAATAAAAATCATTACAAATTCAATATATTTAAAACATATTCCTGAAACAACAGTATCAATGAGCTTGTCTAAAGGCATGTTTTTGGATTGTTTAAAATCATTTTGAAGCATCCTTAGCAAGAGTGCAGTGTGTCTTTAAAACATTTGAGGAAATTTAACACACTGATTACAAAAGAAGAAGTGGCAAACTTAAAAGTGCATCTACAGAAGACAAAAAGTGTCTGATAGTTAAGACTTAAGAAACAAGATAAAATCCAGAAAGGAGCCGAGGCAAGACCTGAGAGATGCATCATCTTTCAGTTGAAGCTCTGCTGTTTAAATGTTTTCAGTCTTTTTCTGGTAATCATTTTGGCAGAAAATGAAAGTTTATAAACTCTTGCCGTTTTCAAGAAAAAGGAACTGACTGTGTCAGGCTGCCAGAATACGAGGAGCCTGTTGACGTAATGCACTTTGAATGGCCTTCTTGCCGAAATGTGCCTTTCAAATAAAGTTGGTGATGGTAACGACGGCGATGATAAACCAGAAATACAGAATGATCCAGAAAAAAATTCTCATGTTCTGATTATCTAAAAATACCATGGTTTCACAGTACCACAATTTAAAACAAAACGTCATGTGGGACATTTATTTATAGCTATTTTAATTTTAACATATAGACCTAAGTAACAAATTAATATAAACCACCACTCTTTACAGGGCAACACGAATATAAAAAGTTGATGGTTACTTAGTTTGAGTTTCTACTCTGGTTGTAAACATGCAGTCAGTGATGGGTGATCAAAATTTCTGAACTCTTTCTGTTCAGAAATATTTCTCAATGCTCAAATATATCTTGCCTGTAAGCAAGGGACCAGTTTTTTCTGTAGCCAGCTGACCCACAGAGTGCAGTCTGTGGGTCACTCCTTCCTACATCACTTTATGCTCCAGAGAAAACTCCAGTGATTCTGTCACTTTAGGTTCATATTTCAACCAGATTAAAAGGTTTTAATACTTCACTGAAATGTAGATCATTGTTAGATATCTTATCGCACAAACAAGTCAACATAAATTGATACATTTTTCCACAAAATTGGTTACTTTTTTCTGTTCATCTATACAAACCACATGGACGTCTCTAATCAGCACATGATCCCATTCATGCAACTTCCAGTTTGGCGGATCAGCTTTGAATCACTCAAGGAAATGCTGCTACCACAATAGTCTCTTTGGGGCGATAATGCAATGGTTTGTAGTCTGTCTACTCGTAGGAGGAGAAGAAGAAGAAAGTTTTCCACACTGATGTGCAAAGAGACTCTAGAGGACTGTAGTGGGTGGGTGGAGATGAAGTAATTTATGTCAAACAGGCTTTGCAGATGACAAGGGGGTATGAAACAGACTTTAGAAGCAAAGTTTGATGGATGGCTTAAGTCTTTTCCACTGTACAGAATAATATTATTTAACTGACACCATTTAGCCACATTGTTAAAATCAGAAAAAACCTAATGACTAATTATTCCATGCCAGTGCTGGGAAACTGTGTACTCGCTTTAATTTGGATGTTTTTGACATTTGCCACACACTATTACACTATTGCGCTCGCATTAAGCTCTCATATGTCGAAAGCTTGATAACAATTGAAACTGTTCCCAGCTGGATCATGTGCTCAACCACAAAACATTTTTATGGATGATTAGGTTGGTCAAAAAAAACAAAAACAAAAAAAAAAACAATAAAACAATTTTATCAGATGATGCTGTCTTGTCATCATTCAGAATGCAAAATTCATACTTTTGTCAGCCTGCAAATGCATCACCAAACATGTTCTCTAATGCACTTTGTTTAAAATCAGACGTGATATATGATGCATAAATGAAGATGATGGTTCAATACAGACAATTTAAAGCGACCGATTATTGTTATTTTTTGACTGTAGAAGGAAGCGTGAGTACCCTAAGAGAATCCACACAACATGAACACAGAGAACATGCACACTCCATGCAAAAGGGCCTTGGCCAGGATTGGAACAAGGAACCTTTTTGTTATAAGGGAACAGTGGTGATAACTTTTTGTCAATCAAAGTAAAGTTTGCACAGTTTGGATGATTTCTATAACTTAGAAAGAAAATCAGATCCAGATGAAAACTGAAATTCTCTCATTTTGTCTGACATTCTCATCTCCAGACCTCCAAAGTATGAATTTAATTGAGAATATGTGGGATGTCCCTAAATATGCTTAATGATAGGAGCTAAATGATCAAGTGATGGAGAACATTCTGCATGTATTTTGAAAGTAAGTGTACTGTACATCTACAGTTTTCTACTTCATGTATGTAAATACACTAAAAAGGTAGCTACAACTATTCTACCTTTAAGTGTGCTTCCTCTTCAGTACAGTGATTATTTAAATATGGTTATATAGTCAGAGGGCCACAGTTTGTGCCAATAGTGGGAATTTATATGTGCAAGAAAATTCACGTCAACGCAGAGACACAGACAGTAATAGAAAGAGTGACAATAAGAGGATGCAAATCAGGTGAAATATATAGTGTTAAACTGCTGATGCCACTTGGACTTCCTCATGTCAAGTGTGATGTTCTCTTGCCTTTCAGAGGTGATCGAGGCAGAACCTAAAAGCTGCCACCACTGCTAATGCACACCACATATCAAACTTCCTCATTCAACCTGCAACCCTGCTAAATCTACTCCCTTCATGGGCAGAAAGCGGCTCCTTCTCAGCCAGCTGAACGGGATCTACAGGCTGCCTGCCAGGCTGCTCTTTCCCTGTCTGCTTCCCAACCTCTCCTCTTCTCTCTCACTCACTCTCCCTTTCTCTGCCACCCATCTGGCCCTTGTAATACATGACAGCTGATGCTGGGTTTCCAAATTTAATTTGAGGTGTGATAAAACTGCACATATCTATAAACTGAATGCAGCAAGCTTTCTTGTGTGGACGGTTTTAAACTCAAACACGTGCAGCATATCAAACGCACAACCATGGTCTGTCGGCAATAAAGGAAGATCCACAAATAGATTTTACACCGAGCGGTACTGCCAAAGCAATGACGAAGACCTTAATAATACGGCTGCAAACGGAAAAAGTGAAAGATAAAGAAGGATTAGTCTGTATAATCAAACTCTGCATGTTTCAAGCTACTTCTATCAGGTAAAAAACTGTTGATGGGAAAACAGAAGTTTCCTACTGACAGAAAGACTTATTTTTAAAAAATACAGAAGGTGTTAAATGTGTGACAAGAACATCGCCAACAACCTTTAAACACGCATACATGCACGTGTCAAGAGCTCTGTGGCTTAAGCGTGTTATCTTGCAGTTAAAAGGTGAGATTCTTATATATAAGAGCAACATTCAAGTTTCTGTTCAGCTTCTGTGACTACTATTGTTTTGATGGCTTTCATTACATGTCAGTACAGTCTGATCTTAAAACCACAACTTCATTGTGATTGTATGTAACAGATCATCAGAGTGTAGCAAATATTTGTGCATTGGGAGAAAAATTTGATTGTCTTCATTTTTAACAAATAAAAACATCAAAAGCTGCACTGTATTTATGCTCATACCTCTTTACCGTAAGGCACCTCAATAAATCCGTTGTAGTGCAGCAACGTCAAAAGTCACGGCTATCAACATCTGGCAGTGCAACAACATACAAGTGGCACCAGAGAATAATTTTTATTATTCCATGCTGATTTCATATTGACATAGCTATTACTGTTTGTTGCTTGTCAACAATGCTAGTTCTACCGCAGGTGTATACTAGTTTATTATTTCCAAATTAATCATTTTGTTTGATTAAGCATTTATTTAGCATCTATTTTTGCACATTGACCCATATGTTTATTTAGTTGACAGTTTTTCATAGCTGTGTTGACCTCTTTTTAAAGGTTAAAGGTTACGCTTAAAATAAAAGTATTTAATTTCAGCCATTTTACTCTTGGTTCAAATAGGCTTACGAAAAAAAATAATCAATTGATATCTATACCAACTGATTTGAAATGCTTATCTCATGATATATTTTTCAGCTATATCACCTAGGCTTAGGGTGTCTCATCTAAAGTACCCGACCTAAATCCAGTTGATACTTGCAGAAGCTATCCATCAAATCTGACTGAATTCAAGCTGTAAGCTTTAGACGAATAATGGTGAATGTTTCAGTGTCTAGTCATGTAAAGCTGGTAGAGACAAACCTCAAATGGTTTGCAGCTGTGACTGCAGTGAAAAGAGATTCAAAGTAATAAATCAGGCGGGCAGAATACAAATGCATGCCACACTTTTCAGTATTCTATTTGCAGAGAAAAAAAAATTGCATTCAATTTACAATTCTTACTTGTTTTTCTGTCACTTCAGTTTTCAAGAAATTACATTGAAGTTTGAGTTTGTTGTGTTACTACGTTTCACTGAACTGACAGGGACAATCGCATTTGCAAGGCATTGTGTATTAACACTGTTTGAATAGTCCTCTTAGAAATAATGATGTGATTCTTTGAACCCATATTCACCATGTGTGATCATGCCTAAAGCGGTTAAAAAATTTTTGATGAACAGTTTTCCAGTTGTAGTAGATTGTCAGTGTGGCAGCCATGCATAGGAACATGTAGCTGGGAACAGAAATACTTTGGCTCCATCTCAAACATCAGAATAATTAAATAAACATGCGATGACTGAAAAAGAGCCTCAGTCAAAGGGACTCCCTATTACTGCTGTGAAGATGTGGCTTTAAACACATGCAGGCCAGTGACGACTGAAGCTGTGGGAATGGTGAGGAGAGAGTGAGGAAACTTTCTGAATATTCTGCGCTCTGTCACCCGTCTTGGTCCCCCTGCCTCTTCCCTTCAAGTATCTCTGAACCCCTCCAATTCTTGTTTTCTTACTTTGCAGAACTGAGTTTTTATGTTCTCCAGCTCTGTCAGCCCCATCAGTTCCCATCTCTGTCATCTTCCTTTCTTCTTCTGTCCCACCCACCCGCTGCTTCTGACGCCTGAGCTGAGCCCCTTGAAGAATCCCGGTAATAAAACTGTGGTGCCTGGGCTCTTCATTGCTGCCTCGGTTTCCACACCTCTCATCCATGCGGGTCAGATCGATCCAAAAGGGTTCAGCCCCTCCATTTTTTATGTTTGAATACTTTCCCCCAATTCTCTCCACTTTCCCCCCAATTCTTTTTTCTGTTGTTGCTCGAGTTCTTTGTGTACAGTGAAGTGTGCTCACAGTGGCAGCGCCGTGCCAGAAAAAACCCACACAAACACACATGTATGCGTGCATATGTACATGCACAGTCACAGACACACAGCTGGGCTCCAGCTGCATACAAAGGCTGGGGTTTGGAAATCAATGAAGGAGAAAGAAGAAAAAGGGGAAAGGAGTTTAAATAAATTGGCACTTGAAAAAAGAAGAAAAACGAGAAAGGGAGTGATGGAAACAGAGACGAAGAGTAATTTTTTTGTAAAAAAAAAAAAAAAAAAGCCACATGCACCAAACAATAGAGTGAGGCTTGTAATGAAGTAACAAAACATAAGAAGCATAAAAGCAGGAACAGATACGTTTGTAAGAGTGGAAATAAAATGCAGTCCTAGACTGAATTCAGAAGTTTAAGAAGTCTGATCGGCTTTGGACGTCTGTGAGAGAAGATTCATAGTCATGATGTCAGGAAGAAATAAATAATACATAAAAAATAGAAGTTAAAAGATCAATGACTTTGTACAAAAAGAGGAGATTCTAGAGTGATGTATTTATTGACAGTGGCTATGCATAAATCCCACATTTCCCTCTTATTTTTAGTTAAAATTCCTTGCCCAAACCGAGGCTAAATTCATGTCAAAGGTATTCATATGCCTGTCAAACTCAGTTAAGAGGAGCACACTAACTCTGGGGGGAGCGGCTAAGATCAACACACCAGGCATTTTTAGTGGGGTAACTATTAGTCATGAACTCCACTAATTTGATCTTTATTGAAGAGTGGCAGGAAAAGTAATAACTGAGAGAAAGCTTTAGGAAGTCATGCTTAATGTTGGCCACAAGCCATGAAGTGTGCGGAGCAAATGTGTAGAAGACGGTGCTGTGATCAGATGAGATCAATGCCAAACAAAATACATGTAGAATAAAATACTACAGTTCACTTTGAATCCATCATTCCACATTGGAACATGGCAGTGGCATCATCATGCTATGGGTATGTTTCCCCTTTGCAGGCACAGCAAGGGGAAAAAGTCAGAGTTAAAAACAGGGCTATTGTGGAAAAGACCTTTCAAATTAGACCCAGATCTACAATAAAATGGTGTAGATCTAAGGCCAGCATTCAAAATTGGCCCAGTCAAAGTCCAGACCTAAGCCTAACTGAGAATCTATGCAAGACTTCAAAACTGAGGCTCATAAACATTATTAATTTGATCTGACTGAGTTTGATCTATAGTCCAATGTATGCCACACTCCTTAGATTTTTATTTGTGGTAGTTATATGACAAAAGTGGGGAAAGTTTGAGGGGGAATGATTGCTTTGGCAGGTCACTTTTAGCCATTACCAGAGAGGACGGTAGGTTCACTGTCCAAATAAAGCATTTTAGCGAATAAGGCACTTCAGCTGTCAAATAACCACAGAGTCAAAAGTTTTGCACTATCAGTGCTTATCTTAATAATTCACATGCTTGCTGATAACTTACAACAAGATATTACAAGCTTTCTTCGTCAAATGTATATATTTTCTTTCTTGGTCGCAGCTCTGTTTCTAATCTGCCAGGAATGAAGAGCAGTAATTTCTTCACATTGCTTTATATCGTTGAACATTGACATTTTTATTGGGGGAGACGGAGACATAATCAATAGGCGCCTCGAAGAGAGAAGAAAAGTCAGCCTATATTTTCCCTCTTTCTTCTGGTTTGGACAGGATCCCCAAATTGCTGTCTTATGAGTGGAGCCTGCCAAATTCGTTTGGTTTTATCAAGGACCTTTAACTCCCTGCCCGCATTCCAAATCCTGCACGCACTTTTTATACACGTACATTTCCACACTGACACAGGGATGCATAACATGGCACATGCATCACACGCCCACTCATACGGACTTTCACAGGCACTGAAACATGTGTGACATATATCACTTGCATAAGCTCGAACCCAATGCATGAAGATTCACTAAATGTATATATAAAACTTTATACCAGTGAGTTCCTCTTACATTTTTAAATGCTTTATGCTCTCCCAATCCACATTATTAATTATTAAATTGAGCTAAACTATTAAAATGAGCTGCAAGAGAGACACTATATCTCCTTAGTGGATGCTGCAGGATTAGAGAAACTGTCCAAGAAATAAATAGTCCTTGAAGGATGGCTATCTGTTTAACTTTCACATCAGAGTGCCACTGTTGATTTGTGCAACTGGAGCACAGTCGGTCGGCAAACTGTCAAAGATGAGAGCATGCATGTGTCCACACATGAACACACGAGCTGCCATCAGTGCTAAGCATGCCAGAGAGGATCTGGCCCCTGTGACACACAGCTCGACTTCACAGCTTTCTAAATTAAATGAGGAAACCATTACAGACATCTATTAAACAAATAAACTGACTCCTTGCGGCAGATAGCTGCATGTCAGTTAAATGACACTAATTTTAAGATCTGGGATGGTTTCAAGAAACTTTCGGAAATGCTTTGAGTGTGTTTAGATGTTGTGCTGTAGAAACCGCTCTCTTGAAACCAAATAAATGAAAACCATGATATTAATACAGAGACACACCAATCTGTCAACCTGAGATCACATTCAGCCAATTTCTTTGTTGATCGGCTCTATCTTTAATCATAAGTCTAATACTAAAAAGTATGTTTCCCTGTGCAATTAAATGCGCTAAAACTAAGTATTCTCACTTCTGTTGGTTTTAAAAGGCATCCGCCAACAGCATACTCTTTGATGTAGGGTCTTAATGTTTTATAAAAATCTGATAAAGGTTAATATGCTTTGATACATAGATAAAAATATTATTGAAATTCATTCAACTTCTGATTCAGAACTATCAAAAAACTTCCTGCATCACTTTTTTTTAATGTGATGCAGGAGGGAATTAAATCACAACTGGTACCTCAGACCTCTATAACAAATCTGCAATAGATAAAAAAAAAAAAAAACTGATCAGTCCACCACAGTTTCAAAACTACAGTACTTTACCTTCAGAACACTGCTGGCATTCATCATCCATGCAATTTGTTTAGAAAATCATCAAGAATAAATTGCTTGCTGTAAGTTTACCCTAGCTAAGCTGATATTTAGAAAGTCTCTGGGTCAAATGTAGGTTTAGAGAAACAATCCCTGGATAATTTTAGAGTTCAGGAGCTAATTCTAACTTATTTTCTCCGTCCACATTAGAAGGCAAGAAGAACAAATATTACTTTACACATGCCTCTTTCTTGCAGGTGTTCTGTTTGAAATTTGGGAGCTTGAAACATGTCGAATAGAGCCACAGTGAAGTCTCTAAACTCAGTGCTATCTAGAAGTTCCTCTCAGAAGCTTGAATAGGAAGTGCATTCACACAAACTGATAACTGACTTTAACTAAAAACCTTTCAGTTGACTCACTCCACCAAGTAATTTTAGATAAGATGAATTTAGTCATGTGAGGAACTGAGAAATATATATATATATTTATTTATTTAAACATATATTTATATTTTTTTCTAAATTGTTTCTCCATAAAATATAAAAAAAGATTTTTCTTAGGACTACGAGGTAAAACGTCCAAAATTACGCCATACAGCAGTATGCATGCCGCTGCAATCATGTAAAAGCCTCGAAAACATTTTAGGCAGAAGTAAAGCCTGCACTTAACGTAAGGGCCAGTGTGAGATTTCGGACAAACTTCTTTTTTTCGCAGTAAAGAAGGTAGAATCTTCTATATGACATCGATTTAAAAAAGAATAATTACTTTATAAAAATGCATTTACTTGTTATGATTTTTTTTTTCTACAAAACTGACTCCTGCCGTTTTCTTGAACGACTACCTCAGCAGGTATCAGCAGGTAAAGCGACCCTCTAAGATCTGACCAGATGTGACTTTCAAGTTAGTCTTAATCATTCCCCATCTACGAAATTAATAAAAAGTCTGAATTAGACCCCACACGCACCGTGCAACAAACTGCTGCAGAAAAGAAACTTTTTAAAAGTAAATTCTTTGTAAAAATCCAATTTGACAGAGCTGGTTTTACATGATGTCTTCTGTCCGCTGCAACAACATCTCCCACCGCATCACTCACCAACTTCTTCAAACTTTCCAGCGCAGCGTGTTTCTTACCTCGATTTCTCCTCGGGTTGGCTTGTTTCCTTCGCTTCCCTCGGCTTTCTTCTGTCATGGCCAAGCTTTAGTGCTGTCAATTGGGGGGTGGGGGGGGGAATAAAAAATAAAAAAAAGTTGTCCTGCGTGGAGCGCAGCGGCTGTTGTGTCCTGTGCGCCTTGCCTGAGAATGAATGGCGCTGAGGCATCGCCTTCGGTCACAGCGAGAGCCTCAGACCTTGATGGGACTCCAGGCAGCGGCGACGAGACGCGGAGGTGATGTCAGCAGCAGAGGCAGGCCCTGAGGTCAGGTTTGGCATCGCAAAACGTGCACCTTCCTCAAAAGTGAGAACGCGAGCATGACTTGGAAAAGTACGCCGTCATTTGCATATTACCACTACATTAAATAATGTGTTAGATTTTCAGTGTGGGCATCTCGACAGAACTGCTGCTGCGCGTATTGATGAAATATAGTTAGATTACATATATATGCACGTCTTTTGACGTTTTATCTAAAAAGAAACTGATATATTAATAGGCAGAAAGTCTAATCTTATGATATAAACACAGAGCTCCCAGTATATCTCCAATCTGCTCATTAACAAGGTGCAAATGAGACCGTTAACTCCAGCAGCTCTCCCTGCGTCTTTTCCCACCGAAGAGGAGATTACACTAACAGCAAGTTAATGAGAACAGGTATGCGGCCCCCACACACACCCCTTCCCTGAACTCTTCTTCAAGATTTTACAGCCTGACTGTTATGTATGTCGCACCTGCGCTCGAATACCCGGAGTGGACCCCGTCCTGCGGCCCCATTCACCCCTAGATTGCTGTAGGAAGTGGTGCATCGGCCGCGCTTTGTGTTGCAACCTGCGATGTAATCTGTTTTGCAACTGAAAAAGCATCCGAACTAAAAAAAAAAAAAAAAACTAACGCAGCATACAGGACCCCCACCTTGACTTAATTTGTGGCCCCTACCTTTCAGAAGCGAGCCGGGGGCAGCTTTTCAGGGTGCATAATGGAGCCTATGGGGAGTAAACAAACATGTATCTGTGACACTGTTAAAGGTTAAAGACAGCGAAATAAAAGACTAAACATCTAAAATGCTCTTTAGGTACTTGAAGCCTATTTTAGCCATAAAAAGCTAACAGTAATTTAGAAAACTGACTGACCGGTTGGCGACACATCATCACCACAAGTCCAAAACTAACTCATGATTTATTACCAAATTCACGTTATACACATATGTTACATTCTATGCATGTCATTACACAGTATCTTGCATAAGCATTCATGCCCTTCTAACTTTGTGATGTTGTGTTGCTTTACAACCACAAGCCTCTGTGTTTACTTAGGATTTTATGCAACAAAGTGCAGTCAGGTTTAATAGTGAAGTGGTTCCATTTTTTTGCAAATCGACCTCTGGAGTGTGTACATTTGTAACTACAAGTCTTTTGAGTTCGCAGCTGTGCACTACAAGCGTCTAAATCTTTTATTCATTCTTCTCTGCGAGAAGAAGACATTAATGTTCTCTGGACATTAACCTTCTATTAACGTTCTATTCTTGCCACAGATTGATAATCAGATACAGGTTTGGACTTTGACTGGGCCATTCTAACACATAAACAGTATTTGATCTAAACACTTCAATGCAGCTCGGTTGAATGATAGATTTCTGTTTTGTTGGGAGAAAAATTTCTGCTCCAGTATTAAATCTTTTGCAGCCTCTGACAGGCTTTTTTCCAGTCTTCTTATAAACTTTGCCCCAGCTTCTCTGTCCCTGCTGAAGAAAAGTATCGCCACAGCATGATGCAGCAACATTATTCACTGTGAAAATGATGCATTTGGATTACTGTGCAGCGGTAGTTTTCCTCTACACATTGCATTTTACACATGTGCCTCCTTCCTTCACATAGTGTCCCTTACACAGCTTGCGACAAACTTGAAAAAACAACATTTTTAGTTGTGATGTACAACTAATAGTTGTTATCCTATCAATAGATTATTCTCTGGAACTCTGCAGCAGATTACAAATTACCATTGGCTTTTGACTGACGGATCAAGGTTCCCTTTGCCCTAAGTCTACTCTAAATTTTAGTACAACTTTCTTCTTGACCTGCTGTTCCTTGGTCTTCATGATGCTTTTTATTCTCTAATGCTCTTAAAGAAACCTCTGAGGCATTCACACAACCGCTGCATTTATACTGAGAATTAATTGTACACAGGCGGGCCCTGTTTATCAATTGGAGCTTCTGAAATACATTGGTTTTTCAGAACCAATGTATTTTTAATTAATTAATTAATGTATTATTTTTTATTATTTCAATTACAGGGGCCTGGATACATATCACACTACACTAAATATTTGTTTTATAAAAAGTATGAAAGTCACATGGCATTTTCTTTCCACTTTACCATTTTGTTGTATTTGAGTTGGTTTATTAAAAAAAAAATCAAATAAATTGTCTTGAAATTTGTGTTTGTAACACAATGAAATGACAAACAATTAATGGGGTATGAATTACCTTTGCAAGGCACTATAGCTCACTTTATTCATCCACCTAATGTGTTTGCTGGGGGTTGGTCTTTTTAATAGATTCTGGAGGAGAAAGCGTCCTAAAGGTGGGGAGGGAGCAGGAGGACAGAAGGGTCATCCCAGCCCTTTGTGGTGGGATGGACAGCAGAGAGGGAGGAGAGGTGGTGGGTAATAAACTTTGAGGGTTATATGGAGGTGCAGCAAAGGTCCTGGGAGCTCCTGTTAAAAGACGTTTCTGTAGTTTTGACAATACGGATAAATTAATGTTTTGCTTTTTCAACTTAATCTCAAAGTTTATTATTTTTCCTTATTTTTCTTGATGACCCTACTGCATATTGATGCACTGAATAAAGAGCTGTGTTTATTAGTTATAAACATGTTTAATAGTTGTGCGATGTTGTAGCAATGCAGCACAGTTGTGGAGGCGTATTTTGTGTTTCCAGTGTTTGTTTAACACAACACACTCTCTCTTATACATATTTACTTACACATATTTAAAGGAGCATAGAGGAAGGTACTGAGGTTTTCTCCCAGTCTGTGGTCCATGAGTTCAAAGCCTCTCGCATGGTGAGAAAAGCCCTTACACAGCATATTAAGCAGGAGTTAATTATATGCCAACCTAAGTGACAAAAGGAAAGAAAAACCTCCCCCTGAATGGCCAGACAAGAAAAGAGAAAAGTCATTATGTTGCTCACTCCTTTGCATTTGAAAAACTCTGTTCTTATTTTGGCATTTCCATTGGTAACTCTGAAAAAGTGGGGATCTCATGAAAAGCGTGTGACAACGATGCCTTTGCATCAGTTAAATCTAACAAGCTTTATTGTATATTTAGGGATATAGACATGTTTACACTTGCTTGAAAAATATGCATGAATATACAGAGATTCCTCATTCAGTTTTTGAGCTGCCAGTAGTTTAGATTAGACGTGTTAAAGTTGTGAACCACCACTATTAACGTTAAATTTAGTGCATGGGAGTCAAAAGCAGACAAAAAGTAAAGCAAAGTACAACTGAAAAAGTTACATATAAATTTAGGACAACCACTTAACCATATCGACCATTATTTTCCTTCCTCACCACAAATCTCTGTATAGCAAAAACATAAATGGATCATATTTACAACGCCCCGCAAAACCATTGCTACTTCTGAAAATCCTTAAAATAAGGTCATTTCAATTTATTGCAGCAACATAATCTTATACTAAGAAAAGAAGCATGTAGCTTCAGCTCTGCAACAGTAAGGTTTGAAGTCAGTTTATCTCTGACCTCTTGTGTGGTGACAAGATAAACTAAACTTGGCTTGTTGTTTTGAACGTATTAAATTGTGTTCTGGTTGTTGCCTTGCACCAAGAAGATCCTAACTTTGAATTTTTTTTGAGGTCTTTCTTCATGGAGTTTGTGTGTTCTCCCCCCATACATGTGTGGGTTTTCCCCAAGTTGTGCAGCTTCCTCCTACACTCCAAAAACATGACTGTTAGGTTTATTTTTGTCTCTAAATTGCCTCAGGTTGGTGTGTGCATGCATGATCGCTTGATTTGCATGTATCTGTGTTGCAAGACAAGATAAGCCGGCGGAGACAATGGATAAATTCATTTAGCCGAGTAGCTACTTTTTTTGTGAATATGAATGCATTTGACTTTGGTGAATGGCATGTTCACGTGTCGTTCCCATTTTGAACAGTGGGTAACACATATGGGCATGTATGTTTTAATTTTACTCTTTGGAATCAAGAAAGTCATTGTTAAATATTGACACAATGATCTACTTAAATACTATTTTCTAAATTTTAAATTCCTCAGCTATATATACTCTACAAAAATATATTAAGCTCATAATTAGCTCATGATAATGAATTTTTTGTTCTGTCCTAAGCAAATGCACTAAATTTCAAGGACAGTGATTTCAAAATGTTTTCATCCCGAGTTTATGCTTTTGCAATAAAAAAAAAAAAAAAAAAAAAAAAAAAAACTTTCTTTATCACCGGTAACAATAAAGGGTACTTAATTTTATCTGAAAGCAAATCAACTTCGCTTTGATGGGTAAAAAAGAGCAAATTTCTGTCCATTCAAAAGTTTTAACACATAAATGATCAGATCTTCACCATGTTCTAAACGTGCTTTAATCTAGCATCGACAAAACCTCACAGCACAGACTCCACTCACTTTTTTTATTATTTGTTAAGCAAAGGTAAAGCCAAAATGTTTATTTTTGTTTTGTGAAAACCAGTGCAAACTGGTTTTCACATCCTCTTTAAAGAACATTTAAAGAGGATGTTCTTTCTTTCTGTCATGACTGGTATGTGTGTCTCATCACAAGATTGGCACTTTCCATTTTTGGAAATCTTCCAATTTGTACACCTCAAGCAAAAAAAAAAAAAAAAAATTAAAAAATCACTTCTTTCAGTTGGACACCAGCCTGTGGTGGCGCTTAGCTTAGTTATTACTTGAGCTGATATTTTCCCAATATGAATCCTACTGTCCTTTATTTTGAGCACTCTGCCAACTTCCCCCTTCCTTCAAACATGAGTTAATGAGATTCCTTTGTGGAAACTTTGCTATTGTTTCAAATCCGAATGTGGACATGCCAGATTGCAAATCAATAGTCCGTCAGGAAAACTTCCACTTTACCTCGGAGCAAATGAGTCAGCTTTTAGCACCACTGCCAGGCTGTAGTGGCTGCCGTGGGTCCGCTATGCCATGCCGCAACACCACAATGCCAACACAGTCTGAGCACACTGGGGCCCCCTGAACCAAAAAACAAGCCAAGCTGGAGAAAGTCAAGGTAGAGACTATTTTATCTTCAACTTCTAAAACTTGTCCTTTCAATATCGTTGCTCACAATGAACAAAGTTACATTTCACTTGTGGTTGAAGGTGAAGGCTGTAGATTCTGTTACCATGGCAATAGCACAAGAATTAGATGCATTTTACACACAATATTTAAACATTATTTATGTTGGTTTGTCAATGGTTAAATTTGACAAGATACCAGTAGTTATAACATGGGATAATTTGAATAATTATGTCCTAATGCAGGTGTCGTATTATTGCAACCTGTAACAGATGTGCCATGTAAAGTGTTTTCTTCCCACTGTTGGAGCAAAAGGTAATCCCAAATAAGTACAACCATTTGAAAGAGCTTAACCAGTGTGATGTAAAAGGCACAAATAAATCTGACATCATCTCAAACCCAGAAAGATTTGATTTTATAGATCCTTTATGATGTTTGCATTTACACACTAATTAGGCCAGTTTCCCCCATCACCCTCTCATATAAAGTCATTTAAAGGCACAGCCCGTGGCTGATAACATTTTATAAGGCAGGTTTGTGTAGTTTTTCTTTCCTACAGTATTCAGCAGCTCACTAGTGAGTGTCCCCACTGGCCACAGAGTCAGTGCCGACGCTGATGTAATCAAGAGCAGCCACTTTTAATGCTGATCCGCTTAATCTTGGCAGCTTGCTGGAGCACGTGACTGCAGCCCCTCACATGTTGCTATGTGCTGTAGTTCATATTCATAACAAGGGGTTTTCCAGTTTCTCCACTGGATAAAAATAAATTCTCCCAGAAGTTATCTAAATTACAAAAGGAAATTAAAAAAAAAAAAAACTGCGACGCATAGATACAAAATTAGTGCAATTTAACAGCTCTCATGGGTGAATGGCTATGTAAGCAAAGTATACATTACACCATGTAATACTAATGTTCTTATGGATGCTGTGAATGGAACTGAATGCGTTTTTTTTTTCTCAGGCTGTGCTGCCCTCTACAGGAGAAAAAGAGGTACAACATTTGTTGATCAGCAAGAGTAAAGGGTCAAAAGTGCCAAAATCAAATTAGAAAATTTAATTTGAAATGAAACATTGTGCATTAAACTTAAAACAAAAAATAAGCAAATAAATATTACTATAAAATATTTTTGAGTGGCACAAAGAACGTCCTGAGTTCAAATCCAGGTCTGTGGTCTTTCACAGTTTGCAAGTTTGTAAGTCCTGTATATGTGGGTTTTCCTTCAGCTGCCTCCCACAATAAAAACCATGACTGCTATGTCAAATATTTTAACTATCCTTTGGTATAAGAGTATGAAAATATTGCCATTACATATCAGGTTCCTGTAGTGTATAATACGCTTAGTATTATACACTTAGCATCTTAGTATAGAAGATGCTTATTAAAGCACAATTAAATATTAGTATTAATATGGGGTCATTAAATGGACATCTGACATGTTGAACTGCTCAGCCATTTAACTAAAGATTAATTACCTTTAACTGTAGCCCCTCCCCCTGTCACTGCTTGATACTTTGAACTACTAAATGAAAGCTAAAATATTTCATTAATCTTACAAATATCCATGTATCTTAGATTTCTTTCATTTAATGTAGATTAGTTACATATGTCCAGTTTTGTTTATCATAACTGGATAGAATTTATTTTATCTTCCATTATGACAGGGGTGGGCAACTCCAGGCCTCAAGGGCCGGTCTCCTGCAACTTTTAGATGCATCTCTCCTTCAATTCACCTGAGTCAAATAATGAGGTCATTAGCAGGACTCTGGAGAACCTGACTGCACTTAGGAAGCGATTCAGCTATTTGATTCAGCTATGTTGGACCAGGGAGACACCAAAGAGCTGCAGGACACTGGCACTAGAGGACCAGCATTGCCCACCCCTGCATTATGACCTTTTGCATTCATTATGCAGAACTGACTATGCTATAGTTGATGGTGATTGGTCTAAAGTGGACTTTCTTTGCAGTGTAGCCAATCAGATGTTAGGATCCTTTATGTGAACTGTTCAGATATAGTTAAAATTATAGTAATAATAGTATAGTAATTATAGTAATGAACTGCAAGCATATCTGTAAGTTAAAGAATCAGAAGGCAATACCTATACGTTTAAGATAAGATGAGGTCAATAATATGATTTCCTTTGGCCGTCTATAAACCACTTTGCAATCAGTTGTCACTTTTATTACAACACACCAGATATTTAAGAATTTGACAAAAAATTGGTACCCATATCAAACTGCAAGTTTATTTATGAACTGGTAAAATATAGCACATATGTATAAAAATGTAGAAAATTGTACAGAAAATAAAACACTTCACTTTATTCTATTAGTTTTTGCTACTAAAATAGCTTTGTTTTGCTAAAGGTGATAATCTTTTGCCAGCAAAATAAGTCAGAATGAAGGATAACAGTTACAAAAAAGAAAAAAAAAAATCACACTCACACGCACACACAAGGAGGGCAACAATCATAAGGTTCATTAACATAAAAAGATTTTGTACAAAACATATACATTCTACATGACAGCACTAACAATTAATGTTCATGTACTTTGGGGTAGTGTTAGTGTTTAATACTCTATTTGTGCATCTTTTCCTCTGTTACCTTGAATCTTTGGTACAATGTGCACTTATTCCAAACTGAGGAAATATTAATTGGCGCTAAGGCGGAAGTGACAATACTGTGATCTGCTGAATATTTATGCTTTATGAAATACTTTAGTGTGGCCCCAGAAAGCTTAAAAAGGCTCAGATCTCTGACCTAACCATATACTGTATGAAGTCTGTATAGTCATGTAAATGAGGATGGCGTGACTCACTGAAAGACACAGGGATATTTTCCAAACAGTGCTGTAATCAGTGCAAAATCATTTCACTAAAAGCTGCTGCTTTCTTCCTGGGATGCAGTTGAACTGTTAAAGTACCTCTCTGTACCTGATAAACACTTTACTACATTGGTAGCAGGATTAGCCTTTTTGTGAATTAGTTATGCAGAATGCAACTCTTTGGGATTAGAGCCAAAGTGCAGTAGGTTGTCCTATGAATGTACCTCAGCACTCAGTTTCTAAAATATAGGAAACAATTACACATTAACTCAATATCCTCAGTTACTATCACCCTCAGCTGAATCCTGTGTGAGCTGGTGGCTGGATTATTGTACAGAAAATGCAGTCTGTTTAAACATACATGCTGCCACATATAAATTACTGTTAATGCTGACCACATTTACTGGAAACACTGAAAAAAATGGGTTAAGTTAAGTTCCAAAATATAAGCATTTTTTATTGCAGTAGCGAAATATCATCCTGAAAAAATACATTATTTGCATGCTTTAAAATGAATGTAATGGAGCCTTATTTGGTGTATATTTTAGATTAAAAGTTGACTTGGGAGGCTAGGAGCTTTTATTCAGTAATTAGGCTGTTTAACTTCAAAAGTGTCTGAAAGCCTTAAGTGGAAGACATCACAAACTGATTGAAATGCCAGATTATTTTGGCATTTCAATCAATAGTCAATTTTGACACAAAAAGTGACTACTTCTGTGAGTCAACCTTGTCTCCAAACCACAATAAATCAGCATAGAAAATTATGGGATTGCTCTCTGCTCTATAAAAACCTGTCACCTTCTGCTGTCTTAGCAGGGCAAGGAAGATCCTGTCAGACGTTTCACATCTGGGTTAGAAGATACATAAACACAAGTTTTTATCCATAAGCAATGAGTAAGACATCTAAATCTAGTCCAGAAAAATCTATTTAATCTGTGCAGTATTAATGTTGATTTCCATAGCAACACAGTTTAATGTCGTTTTTCTTAATGTCTCTTGTATCTTACTATTTGCTCTTCCTATTCATTGCATTAATGCAATAACGAGAGAGTTGCTGGATAGTTTCATTGTATATATTTAAAATAATAAAAAATAAAGCCTGCATCAAATCCATTTTTGACATTTCAATGTGAGATTATGACACTGCAATAAAAGATTTGTTCATTTTAAAGGTTTTATCACACTGTCAATAAGGACGCCAGTAAACATAAATGTACTAATTGAGCTTTTCTCGCATTCTGTACCTCAGAAGTGGTAGGCACATTCTGTTATAAAGACACCTGATAAAAAGTAGCTGCTTTAGAAACACTTAAAGTAAACAAGTGGAGTGCAAACTCTGTCAGAAAAGGCAAGTCAAACGTACATGTAGTGTGCACATTAAGGATTCAAAACAAGTCCTGAGTGTCAGTGTGTAGGTATAGGTGTGGGGTTACAATGCATGTGACTGCTCTGCAATGGTGCATATGTAGGAATACTGATATGTTGCTGGCATAGAATGCGTTGATACTGAAAAGGAGGAAATCAAGAGTAACACAGAAGATTTACAAGGCCAGAGAAACATTTCTCAATCACTAAAAGCATAGCTTTCTTGTCTCTTCAAACAAACAAAAAAATACTAACCCCTGAACATTGAGCTTCAAGCAAACTATCAAGCAAACTATCAAAAGACAACCTTTCAATGTCTCATTGTCGTATACACATTTTGTATATATTTATATATATATTTATAAAACATATTTACATAAATCCTTCTTTGCTCCACTGTTGCCAAAGCCCTTTTCGATTGGTAAAAACTGTTCAGCATCCTATGTTCAAATCAAAAAATAGTTCTGTCTTACACTAAGGCACAGAAAGACCGTACCAAGGCAGCAGGGAAAAAATTATAAATGGGGAAAAGCCGGCACCTTTGGTTTTAAGGTTTTTGATGGTGGTTTGCATATTTTTTTAAACATGATTAGACTGCATTAGTAGCTTTGCCTCAACTTGCACTCAAAACCTATTAGACTACATTATCAAATCTTTTTACATGAGTCTCCAGTAAGTTATTGCTGGTTTTAGTAGTATTGAACCATTTTATGAACAGTTCCACTTTACAGTCTTTCTAGTCTGGCTAAAACTTTAGTCAAAATCCCTCAAAGTAACAGAATCTGATTTTAAAAAACAAAAACAAGGCAAAGGCACGTGTTTATTGCTCGTCTATAGCTAATGCATGCTAAGCTGCCTTAGAGTCCCCTAAGACAGAGTGTTCAGGTACTTATTTTCCCCAGCCAGTGAGGTAAGCATGGATGTCATGTCACCCACAGCCATGTTGGACAGGCCAGTGCCTGGAGCCAGGCTGATGGACGTTTGTGGGGTGGTGAGGCGTGAAGAAGCCTGGGACGATGATCCTGGAAGACCTTGAAGAGGATTGTTGACTGGACTAAATGAGGAAGAATCAGCTTCATCGATGATGGAAGTAAAGTCAATGCGAGCATTCTCCAAGTCCAGGTTTTCTAAGGCATTCGAGATGGGACTAGACTCCGGATAGGGAGCCATAGGGGCAGACTTGGTGTCACCTGCTGGGTCCAGGTTTGGCGGTCCCATATTGGTCGGCTGGTTAAGGCAAGGTCCATTCTGGGGATCCCTGTGTTTTTCCATATTCATATTTATCTGACCTGTATAGTACATGTTGTTGTTGTTGGAGGGAGAAAACATTTCATTTTGAGGGTGCTGTGGATGCTGGACAGGTGGAAGTCGGACCCCTCGTCTGGGGCTGGAAATGGAGTGTACAGGGCTTAGGTGGGGGGAGCCGCCAAGGTAACCCCCTCCTACCTGTGGCAGACTATTCTGGCGGCTGAGAGGCTTGCGTCCCAGAGGTGGCCTGGGCACAACCATTTCCTGATTGTAGCATGTACCCTGGAGACCTGTCAGGTGCTGATCTTTAGGTGTAACTGAGGTGGACCCTCGGTTTTGGGCAGCAGGGCTCATGACCAGATTATGTTCTGGGTAAGAGGGATACATCTGGTTGGGATATATGTTCTGATTCTGGTGCTCTGGGCTGTGTTGCATCATTGTTGCTTGAGCATTCAAACTCATGTTGTCAGAAAGAGAAGGTGGCTTTATTCCACTCTGCTGCTCTTGCTCTTGTTGCTGCTCCCACAAGAGTGCTTGCTGAGACTGCACATAATTTCTCACCATCATCTCCTTCACCTGCATCATTGGGGTTTCTGACCTTTGGCCTTCTGACAGCGCAGAACCGGCACAGCCCAAACTTAAGCCACCTCCACTCGGATACGAACCTGGGTTCTGCCCTTGAAAATCACAGCTTGGGTGGCCAGAGTTTCTCAACACTTGACCACTCTGTTGGGGGTAAGCCTGTGTTTGCTGCAGGAGGACTCGTTGCTGTTGGAGCTTCGCACTCTGACAGGCATCTCCACCACCCATACCAGGGTGAAACTGTTGCTCGGGCTTGATGAAAGGTTTGTGAGTGCCATCAGAATTGTTGTAGAGGGCTGTCTGATTGTTGAAGTGAGTTTGTGTTTGTTGAGGCTGCAAACTAGAATCTGAGAAACGCACCGATTGCTGGTTCTGAATTGCATGGCTTGAAGTTTGGATTTGGTTGTGGTTGTCATTCCAAGGACCCCCGCTGTCACTGCCCTGACCTATGCCTGGGTAATGAGGAGCGGAAGGACTCAGCTGGCAGGTGCTCATGCCATACTCAGCCTGTTGGAGAAGAGTATTTGACATCCCATCTGGCTGTGTAGGTCTTGCTTGACTTAATGGATTCCCACTAGCTCTGGATATGACTTCTCCTCCGTGACCCTGGTAATGCCGCTGCATGTAAGCGGGATCCGGACAGCCTAGAGAGTCATGGCTCGGGGACAGCTGATTTGGAAGTGGACCTCCACTTCCCATTGTCTGATTCTGTTGCTGGAAACTCATAAAGTTTCTCTCTACAGGGGTCATCATCATGGAACGATCTCTGGCATCAACAGTGTTGAGATGGGGCTCCATACCCATAGCTTCCATCATTACATTTTCCGTGATGCTAGGTGGACGTGGGGAGTACATGTGGTGGGAAAGACCTGTGTCAGAGCTACGAAGTTGTAGTGCATTTCTGCGGCCCATCATGGCCACATTATTGAGACTGTTAAAGCGTTTGGGTAGAGTTTGTGGGTCTGCTACTGACCGAACCGGATCACTGGCCCGCCTGGTGTTGTTACCTGGAGCCTGGTGAGGGTAGATAACTCCAGTACCATATTCTGTGTTGGCACTGTGCCGCCGAGGACCTCCTTGCTGGAGGAAAGGAGGTAAAGGCTGCCCTTGGTACTCACTCAAAGGACCCCCCCTTCGTACTGGCGTACCGGGCTGTTCCATGTTAGGTAAAGGAGTGGGTGGAGGTCCGCCAGTGGCTGCAGCATATTTGGCCTTCAGGCTGTAGTGCTGAGCAGGTGTTAAGTTTGGGAGACCTGGTAACCCTCCACCTCCAGGACATGGGGCTCCTCTACGATAGGTTTCAGGTGAAAGAGGGTCTCCCCCGGCTTGTTCTTGACTCAGAAGGTGACATCCGCCCCCTGCTGTTCCTCCTATTTGTGAGACATCGCTGGAGCGTCTGCTGGACAGGTAAGGGGATGCCATAGAGGAGCGACGGCTCACTGTGTATGCTGAGCTTAGGCTGCTTGTGCCACTTCCTCTCCTGTCATTAGTAGAGTTTGCAATATTTCCAGGTCCAAGCTCGTGGTTGGACAGCTCCATTACTCGTCGATTAAGTGGCGAAGGTGCACACATTCCCATGTTGTCCCCTGAACCTAGAAAAAATATTAAAGATAAAATTACCTAAGCATCTTCCACTGTGCCTGGCAATGTATTCAATTAACATTTTTGCATTTTGATAAACCCATACTTTTATGGGATTTTGGTCAGAATAAAAAAACTTGAAAGTGTGGCATACACCTGTTGCTTTTTTCTACAATCTCAGCTGCGAGTCTTTTGAGGTATTTCTCTACCAGTTTTGCAGATTAAGAGGCTGACTTTGTTTTTGCCAAATAGCAAAGTTCAATCAAAATAAATGGATACGATCTCTAAACACAAACTATTGTCTTGCGCCAGATTTTGAAATAGATCATTTCTAGATTAAAAATAATAAATTTGCAGCTATGAGTACATGTTTCAAGTAATTTAATTTAATAAAGATTAACTTCTTCCTTAAGACACTTGCGGCGCTTTCACAATTTTTATGAAGTGTTGGTCAGTATTTACCTTTGCTCATCTCCCAATTAAGTCTGAGCAGTGAATTCAACTCAATGCCACACTTTCAGATTTTTATCTGTAAAATATTTTGAAAACTTTGTACCATTTTCCTTCCACTTCACAATTATGTACAAATTTGTGTCACATAAAATCTTAATAAAATACAATGAGTTCTGTAATCAAAATGTGACGAAAAATAAAATGGCTCAACATTTTTCTTTCCAGTATGTACCAGAAATGGCAGGAAGTTTGTTATTGGCACAGCGGCCAGGAGGAGTCGGCCTTCGAATTTGCTTTAGCTTGTCAATCTTCAGGTTCTCCAGCCTCTTCAGAGCCTGTGCAGACATTCCCATTGTTCCTGGCTCCCCTCCTCCACCTCCTCCTCCACCTGCAACTCCATCCTCTAAAGCCGTGAGATCATCCAAGCTTCCCGCTGCATTTAGGTTCATTTCCACTCCACTGTCATTGTTATTGGTGCTGCCCAGTGGAGAACGTTCGCTGCTGCAAGACGACTGAGCACCAGGACTTGGCTGGGACTTCTGAAAGACAAACAAAAAGATAGAAAGTTTTATTGAATCTTCTAAGAATAAGTAAACAAATATGTCTGAGTTTACTTTCTTTGCTGTTTTCCACAGCAGCCTTCAGTAATGTTTGTCACTGACCAGGGCAGTCTCAGGTGCCAACAATTTGCAGTCTTCTCTGCATGTCTCCTCCTTTTCGAGGAGCAGCTCCGATGTTTGGCCTCCAGGGGTCAGGCCTGAGCCAGGGGGTCGTGGGCCTGTGTCTCCACGATGCTTCTTGGTGATATGGGCTTCAGGGCCATGTACTGTCTTCACATGCTTACGCAAAGAGCTTGGATCTGTGTATCGCTTTGTGCAACCAGGGATCTTACAAACATAAGGTTTCTGTAAGACACACACACAAAAAAAAACATAAAAATTCTTATATAGTCAATAATGGGAGAGTTCTACCAATAAAGCAAATTGATTAGCCATCAGTCATTCTGTGTCACTCTTTAAACTTGTCTGTCTTAATACCTCATTGGAATGAGTTCGGTTCTGGTGCTTGGCCCGGTCTGAAGCATTGGAGAAGGCTTTATTGCACCCTTCATGTTCGCATACATATGGTTTCTCCCCGGTGTGAGAGCGCAAGTGGGTCTTTAAATTCTCCAGGCGAGAGTAGGCTTTATTACAGCCTTCAAACTATAACAGAAAACATTCAGAACAGTTTATCATGACAGCCAAGTAACATTAAAAATGATCAAACTTGTTGAATTATAGTGACCCTCAAAAGCCTTTCATCAATATATCTTAATAATATTTGCGGCTGATATAGAGTAAGTCTGCAAAGATTGTAAGCCTAAAGATTATGAAGATGAAAAATTAAATCGCTTTCCTTCTAAGCTATACAAGGACATTCATTTAGCTGCATTTTAACTTCAGGAAATGGAAAACAAAGAGTTCAAAGTTCCTTACAGTGCACTTGTGTGGCTTCTCTCCTGTGTGTCTGCGCATGTGAACCACGAGCATGTACTGAGCTTTAAAAGGTCTCTGCTCTCGAGAACACTCCTGCCAATGACAGACAAATTCCTTCTTCTCTCCGTGGATGTGCTCATTGTTTATGTGCTACAAGGTTGACAAGACATAAAAAGATAGAATGAGTGTAAATGACTGAAGCTCCAAAAAGCTTCTCACTTGTTTAAATGGAAAATGCTTTGATTTTTCTCAGCATGGACCAGGAAATGGATCAGAGTTAATAGGAACATGGATGGAGCTAAATACAGGACAATACTGAAAGAAAACCTGACAAAATTAAGTCATAAGCGATCCATCCAAACTGAGTTTTTCTGTGAAGAATGTACAAAAAATATCCGTCTTCAGATGTACAATGCTGTGTCTCTAACAAAGCAGTTAGAGACACACTTAAAAAAAAGTTGTGATTACATCTAAAACCTATTCCAAATACACACCATACTTCTGGATTTTTATTTACATTTATTTCTTCATCACAATATTCACTACTTTGGTGATGGATAAAATCCAGTGAAGTTTCTAATTGTATCAAAAAGTTACAGTTGGTTTTACTCCAACTGACTGATGGCGTGTAAAATGTCTCACATGCACAAGTTGGTCTTGTGTGTCAAACTCCTTGTTGCAGCTCTCCCAGCGACAGTTGGTCTCATAGATGGCCTCCGGCTCCGGCTTCCCATCCTCCTTGTCCAAGTCGTCTCTGCCATCCAGCAAGCCCATCAGATGATCCTGCTAAATCATTTTTGTAGAAATGAAATCTCATTTAGCTCAGGTTTATTTCAAATGCCAAATTGGCCTTGTCTTACAGTTCAGACTTAATCTGCTGCTGATAAAACAAAATATGAAATGATCACATCTGGAAAAGATCAGATGTAAATTTCACAAAAAGGACATGACTTCACCTGAGTGCCAGTGGAGGAAGGACTGGCTACATCTCCCTCTGACCTTTCCTCCAGGTTCTTTACATTCATGCCGTCCATCACGCCTACCAGACCTGGCTCTGTTTTCAGCTGCTAAACAATACATACAACATTGTTTTCTTCAGTTCGTTTACACACATCAGATTCCTGTGTGAAATGTATGTTTTTCACTGCTTCATAAGCAGAAGCATCATAAGGTGCTGATCTACTGTCAAAGCTTTGTGATGTTGGGTTGAAAGCCATCTTACATGTCCATGCTTAGGTGGAACGAGGAGTCGGGGATTGTGGGGTGGTAAACGGGAAGCTTGGCAGGGACCTGGTGTGTGAACACCCAGAGGTGTGCCACCGTTTCCTCCGTATATGGACCCTTGCTGTCTGGAGTGGCAGTTAATGTTGCTGGAATAATTCAGAGATGGACTGAGGGGCAAAATATACCACATTACCACTCAAAGAGAAACAAAATTAACACTAAATTGTTAACACTTAAAGAACATAACCAGAACATGTTGCTAAGTTATAAATTAACAACAGTGTTTATGAATATAAAAATATAAAGCACAAACACAACATTTAGAAATGTTTTCAAAGATAAAAACCGTTTCTAAATGATTTATCATGGTCCCTTTCTTTATTTCATTAATACACAATATATTTGAAAAATATCTATGTAACTGGGTTAGTTTTTATTCTAGCCATAATTCATCAGGCTACAAACATTGATGTTTGAGGTAGTAGACTCAGAGAAATGTTGAGTTATACCTCATGGCGCTCACAGACAGATGACCGTAGGAGCTGGCTCCATTGGGGTTACAGCGAGAGTTAACGAAGGCCACAAGCGAGTTGGGCGAGGTCCGAATGACGGTCTGCAGGTCTACACTGGCATCAGACAGTGGTGAGATGGACAGGGCTCTCTTTTTACTCAGCTTCAACATAGAGCGGGGTGTGGAGAACCTTGAGCCTAGAGGGGACAGAAGTTGTTTTGAGAGAAAAGAAAAGAGGATCAGTCTTCACCTTAAATAGAACGTTTGTGACACTAATATGTTAACTTTAAGCTGCTGCTTTTCCCACCGTCACCAGAGCCGATCTGCTCAGAGTTGGGCTGAAGCTGACAGAAGTTGGGATGCGACATCATGTTATTCTGGTTGCAGTAGGGGGCGCTATTGCTACCTGTAGGATTTGAGAGAGAAAAGTTAGAAGTTCTCATGCAAACATTTGCAAAGAAACATAATCAAGTTATTAAATAAGATTAAGTAAGATTATTTATAAATATACAAAAGCAAACTGAATTAAATTTCAATTATCTGAAAAACAAACTGAAAAAGGCTCAACTGAGTTCAGATGATTTTAGCCAGTTTGTACTCATGATGCTAGAAATGCAGTTTCCAAAACTGGAATTCATTTATTCTTGTGAATTTGTGGTGCGTGTTTCTAAGTCTAGATAAAAACAAAAAAACTGTTAAACAAACCAATGTATTTAAATAAATGATAGATATTTAATAACAAGTGGTGCATCAGAATTTGTTGTAGGAGTTTATTTGACAAGTTGAACCCCAGACATTTACTATACATGGCATATGTTCATTTAAAAGACACATTGGAACCTTTAGTCACTAAAATTAAGTGCTGCACGTCAAATTTTTGAATTATATCTACAGAATTGCTTAATCTCTAGTTTATTTTCGCATAAATAACCCTTCAATTTACATCATTGTATTGCTGTAAATACAAAGTACAGAGAGAGATTCATAAGAAAGTCTTTCATCAAACAGTAAGACTTTTAAGTTGTCTATCTGCCTTACAATTCTCATCACTGTGTATTTATGCAGGATAAACTTAAATCCTCCTACACTCTTGTTGGTCACAGTTCTAATTCTTATAAACTTTTTAAATATTGCTTTCACTGTAAATATGGAAGAGCAATAGTTACGTGAGTAGCTATTTTGTTTTAGTTATTTTCTAAAATATGTTTTGAGGAAACAGGCCTCTGTGTTACATCATGCTCCACATATGAAAAGATCGTTAGCTCAACTTTTAAAACTGAAGTATAAATTCAAAAAGTCTTCAGTTACATTTGTTTTGAGATGATGGTAAAAATAAATATTTCTTAACAATTTTTTCCCCTCATAAATCAATTGTGATGTTTCAAGACCAATACTTTTGGACGGCCCTGCATTGTAGAAAAGCTGTCCAACTGCAAACTTCTCATCATTCCTCCTGTGGAAATCTGTGGAGTTTAAGTTTCAGTCTCTCAGGTATCTTTAAGTCCTAATCAATACCAGCTGTGAGGTTAAGGGGATGAAAAAGATACTGTGACTCACCCTCTGTGGGAGGCATGCCCCTGTGGCCCATCATAGTGTGTGGTGGAGGCCTCATGTATTGATCCAAGCAGTGGCTGTTTCCCTGAACCGGACCTGATCCAGATCCATGAGCCATACTGGGAGTCATGGGATTGTACAGAGTGTGGCAGTCCTGGGGAGGAACGTCGAGGTGCGGGACTCGGAGGGGAGACACATCGCTGTAGGGAGACTGGTCCGATGGCACAATGCTGCGGATAACAGAGAGGCCAGAAATATGAGCAGTATGTATGAGGAAAGACATTTTCACATGCTTCATGGTGATTTTTTTTTCTCCTTCATACAAACAGGATTTGATTCAAACTGAGACAAATAATTGAATAATAAAAATACATAGAATAAAAACAAACTGATTTAAAATGAACCAAAGTAAATGTGCATTTCTAAAAAGAAATTGTATATTAAGACTGAACATGCACCAATAAGACTTTAGTGGCAAATACCAACTTCCAGTTTTCTTTGACAGATGATCTGCTGAATCAGAATTTGGTTATTTCTCATTTTTTTACTTAAATTTACAAAATCAACAAAACTCATCTTTAAAAAACTACTTTAATTCAACATTCAAATGTGGCAAACCCAGATCCTCGTCAATTAGAATATCATTGGAAAGTTACTTTATTTTGTTATTTTCATTCAAAAAATGAAACACATATTGTTTCATCAATTTTAATAATGCAGTTTATCAGAGAGAATTAACGCAAATAATGGTTACATAAACAAATTGCCTTTATTCAGAAATATCATATTATGGCCACGTTTTGTCTTACATCATCACAAAGAAGGGAAAGCCACAAAATGTTTTCTGTATACAAGCAGACTGCTCACAGATTGCTGTAAACAATCTGTGAGCAGTCTCTCAAAGCTGTCTCTGACAGCTTTGAGAGACCTCATTTGACCTCATTTCAGAGGTCCTATCACCTCTGAAATGATTGGACTCCAGTATCCAAGTCCTCTAAGAGCCTTTAAACTTATGCTGTCCTAATAGTAGATGCAATGCTTCGCACCCACCACTAGATGTTGCATCTCTCTAATCTTGGTCTAAACCATGGAAATTTACTAATCTGGGTTTTCCCCCACAGAAGAAGAAAGAGTAAGCCTTGGAACTTTCCAGCGGCTCCCATAAATTTCAATGGATGCTCTGACGCTCAAAATCGGCCTCTGCCTACTTTCTTCCATCTCTCAGACTCTTTCACTCCTCAGGATCGTCCTCTGCTCCTCCGCCATCCTTTCAGTTCTTCCATTCTTTCTCAACGTGTATTCCACACAGGAGCTTAATCTGTCCTCTCTAATCCACTGTGCTTCCCCCCCATTCTCGTCTTTTCCTTCTTTTCTCTTCCACCATTCATCCCTTCAGTTGTACTTTTCAGTTCCCCCAACTCAATCCTTTCTGTCTTGTTCCATCTTCCCTTCCCCTAACCCTAGCCCCTCTCTTCCTCCCTCTCTCTATCTCTCTCTTTCCTGCCCAGCCACCTTTCTCTCCAACTCTCCCTGCTTCTCCCTCTCTCTGGGTAACCTGAGTGGGGCGCGAGGCAGTCATGCAGAGCGCAGCGGGGCCTGGTCAGCCTGTAATTAGCAGCTGTCAGAGAGAGGCCGAGTCCACCCGCAACCTGGGTGGCATGAGCGAGGGAGGGAGCGAGGGTGGATAGCAGAGGAGCGTAGAGCAGCGAGTGAGTGGCTGAGCTAGCGCTGTGTTCACAACAAATGAACATAGACCTGGGCTTCTGCATCCTTAGAATATTTGATTGCGACAGGAAATGTTTTTTTGACCTCCAGAAGAATGCTTTGAGGAATATTGAAAATAAAAGGTACTCATCTGCACCAGGATCAATGATAACTGCTCAGCTCACATTATTAGCTATTTGATAAAAAATGTATATACCTAACTGTAACATCACCTAAAGACATATTTTAAAAGTAGGTCTTAATTATAGAACTATTTTTTTGTGGAAGATTTTTACTCATGTTAAATGAAGGCCTAGATGACTTTTTGTTTTTCTTAAAAATGTACAAACTTTTTCCAAGACTAACAAAAAAAGAGAACTTTGTCTCAATATTTTTTGAGAGTGTGTGTCCTGTCCTGATAGCTTAGACAAGCAGTAAAATAAGACAGTCTACCTGTTACACTACTGACTATTCTAAATTATTGGCACAAAACTCCAGATCTGGTTTAAGTGCTCATTCATCCTACAATTTGACTGGGGTAAAGTGGATTTATTGGGGTAAAGTGCCTGATGAGAATACATGAGTAAATTATTTTAAATAAAAATAAAAGTAAGGAAAAAACTGCTATGTGAATCAAAACTTGGAAGGCCTAAATATTTTTCTTCATATGATATAACCTTACAGATGTAAGGTTATATCATGTGTAATGAAGATGCCTTCATTACACATGTAATGAGTAATGAGTTGAGGTATGCTATTATCTAATTATTATCTAACATACCTCAACATGGCTCATGTTGAGGTATGTTAGATAATAATTAGAAGAGTATAAACCCATGAACATGTGAGGATTTGTATACATGATCATGAAAGCAACAAATATGACTTGCAAAGTTTCTGTGAGCAGTTCTGCTGTCTTACCCTCTGGAGGGCTGGCTGGGTGAGGTCTCATAGTAATACAGCCCCTGATGTGGCTGCATGTCCACTGGCATTGGAGCTCAGAGACCGACTGCTCCCCTTACAGCCTGGACCTGCAACGCAGAGACAAGGACAAGGTTATACAGAGGAGAGGAAACATAAACAAACCCAACCCAAGCAAACAAAACTAAACTCCACCAGAAAGAAAAGGCCAAATACACACAATTGTGGTTGGAGAAAAAAAATACATACGTAGGATGTTAATAACAGACTAAACCAAACCAAGAAAAACTGTTTAAGGAGAAAATAAACTCCGCAGAGCTTGAGTCATGCTTATTTTAAACAGTTAGTTCAAAATACTAAGCCCATCACTCATGTGTAAGTCACAAAGAGAAATTCAGATGGAAAAGGTTTCGAAGCTTTATAAATCATAAACAAAAGCATACAGGTAAAATTAATACAATTATTGACCATAATTAATTTGTGCAGAATAAATAAACTGACAAAAACTGTATTTGAGTAAATAATTGATATGAAAACATCTTACAAAAGCTATTGCTATCAAGAAATTGACTGGTAGTTTGAATCAGCTCATTTTCATGTAAAAATCCTAGCTTTTTCAAATCAGTTTGTTGTCACTAGCATAGACACTGTCACTAACTGAGGAATAATTAACACTATCTTCATTCATTGTCAGTAAGACGCTAAAGAAAAGAGTCAGGAAAACAGAAATAAAAGATTTTTTATACACATTCAAACTGCAAGAGCGAGACTTTAAACAAATCAGAAAATATTAGCAACGACGTAGAAATCTTGCATTTAAAAAAACATTTACATTCACTCAAACACACAAATACTGACTTCTTCATGTTTTTTGGCCGAGATGCTAATATTAAAAGCTAAGACTAGCTTAAAATAAAAGAAAAATGTTGTTTTACAGTACCTATGTAGTAACTCTCACACACAGCATGCCATTTCTAATAGAAATAAGATGCACTCTGCAACGTCTACAGAATATTGTACGAATAAAGAGTCTTAATACAATCAAGAAATTTACAAACAACTCTGTGCATCCTTTTTATGAGACTGTTATGCAAAACTTTTCCGTCAGAAAGGTTTTCAAAATAGCTGTAGCGCAGACTGCTACACTAGATTTTTCCTGCTGACAGACATCAGCATCTACAACTCAAACTGAAGAAAATTTTATCCCACTGGGGTTAATTAAGTAGTTTTCAATTTGAACATTACTGCAAACAAGATGATTAAAATATTCTTTTTTAAAAATAACTACTGTATTTTTCACCCTTATGTTATTATGCTATCAGTTTGTACAGAGAATAAAGATTATTTGAAAGCCTGTGACAACAAACATTAAACTATATCTCTATTTTCTAAATACAATTCAAAGCTTCAATCACATGTTTAGCAGGTTTAGCATTTAAAACCTTAAAAGGACAAAAAAAATTGAATATGCTTGCAATAGAAACTGAGGAAGAGGAGACCAGAACAACACAGGCTTTTGTGAGAGCCCAATATTGAGAGGGCATCTTTCAGCAGGAATGTATGTGTAAGGTAATTCCAGCCATGAGATCTCTGGAACAAAGACCTGCTCATTACATCCAACCACATCAGTGTAGCCACTAATAGCAGCAGTGTGTGTGTTTAAAACAGTAATTAGAACCAAATAAGATCCAAAAAGGAGAAAGCCAAAAAAAAGGAGGAAAATATTTTTATCTTTATGTGTACCACATCAGAAGTCTCACCTTTTAGGCTGAAATCTTATTATGGATATGAAACCAAAATATTACACCGCTTCAGTTTTAGTGACATGGGTCCCAACCTAGAATGGGAGAGCTCCTGTCAAATGCAGATCAAAGCTGTATAGTTAATCTTTATGTGGCAGCACAAGTGTTAAAAGGGCAGCAGGGACCTATTTACGCCCAACAAGTCACCAAGGGGGAGATTTGGTGCAAAAGTTAGCAAGTGTCTAAATCACATGTGCGGCCTTGAGCACATTCAGCACAGCCTTTGGATGGGTGCATGATAATTATCCTGTAGAGCTAAATAGAGATCTTGCCGAGCACCTCAGCTGTCCAGAACTAATAAATACCATGATGGGGAGACCCCCAGCCCTAAACGTGCACACACACACACACACACAAACAGTCACAGCTGTTTGTCTCGACAGGGGGCCGCATAATGATCCAGTGGCCACCAAGCCTACAGGGGATGTGCAAGAAAGAGTGTGTGTGTGTGTAACAGAGATGTGAACCACTTTATTCTGTGTAGTAGCAAATGTGTGTGAGGAGAAAGAGCATTAGCAAATGTATATATGCGTGCGGCTGAGCGTGAGTGGTGGCTAAACAGTGGTAGATCTCAGAAAAAGTTGCCTACTGTATGAACCAACCTGCAAAAAAGCACGGTGGAATTTTTATATGCCTAACCCTATTTCCCCTGAGGAGTGAAGTATAAAAAAGTGTGAACATGTTACTGTTATTCAGCTTCATGCACACACTCAACAGATTGTTCTGTAATTAATTTAACATAACATGTTCTTTTGAGCAGAAAACATTTGCAAAATGAAAAAGCACAAAGTCTGAGAAGTTCTCACTTTTTTGGTACTCCTTGTAAAAGAGGAAGAAAAAAGATCTGGCAGAAATATTAAAAGTTTCTGCCATAACTTTGGAACCTTGTGAGAACCTTCAGGTTTTTTTTATTGTATAATACTTTCTTGCATCTGGATTCACTGAAAATTGAATTGGAATGTTGTGTAAAAATTTACTATGCAGTGTTTTACAGTAATCTTAATTTATAGTTTAGTAGACTTTCTGTGGGACTTCTGAAGTTTTTAATTAGATTCTGGCTGATTCTTCACTAGTTGTGCATAATTCACAAATAGACAAATAGAGAACCAAGCAACATGTTTTGGGACTAAAAATTATTAATAAAGCTGATACTGATAGTCCTTAGAAAATAGAAAAGTCTACAGAAATGTGTTAAAAACAGTAGTTTTTAACACATTTGAGCCCCTACACATCCACATGAGTAGGGGCTCCTACTCATGTGGACCTATTTTTCACTTTCACAACTCGGTCATGTTGTCATGTTGTTAAGATGTAAAAAACAGTTGCTGTTCCACTAAACCTTGGGGTGAAACAGGTGAAACATCAATAATCATCTACTGTATGACAAGTTTCAAGCTAGTGCCACTGGGTAATCACCTGGTCAACAAAATGATCTAATTTCATATCTTAAAACCTTTTTTGTTATTTTCGTAGATTCACTTAAAGAAACTGTGAGCATGTTTTATGTGACATGTCAAGCCAATGAGTTTAAATATTATTTAAGCTTGAAAACAACATTTTTCTGAAAATGGTCAAGTCAAAGAGTTAAAATGAGTAAAAAAGCAATAAACTGCAGAAAGTGTAAAGGTTGGCTGATCACCACCGCAAAAGATGAAAAGAAAGTCTGACTCCTTGGAAACTACAAGAAAAAGATGGATGACTCAAGAGTCTTGTATATTTTAGTATGCGCCGATGAATGAATTTACGCACCATGCTGACACAGGTGTCGTAGTGCTGCGCAACCATATTTTGTGAGAAACTCTGTGGGAGTTGGCTCTCTGTGGTGCTGCATTTGAGAGAGATTGGGAAGCAGCATATTAAAAAAAAAACCAAAGCCCATAAATCAGGCGGCTGACCAAACAAGTTCTCTCTGCTGTGGCATCACAGAAAGCTGGGCAGAAACCAAGGAGTTGCGGATGAGGACAGGATGTCCAGCCACCGCCTACACCCAAAAACCTCCTCATTCAAACCCTGCACTAACCCTGAAACATGCCAGAGCAGAGTACACAGCTACAGAATGTATAAAATAGGAACAGAATAAATCATTTCTAAACTTTTTTAATGTATAATGTGACATTTATGCTAGGACTTCAGTTTAAAAAAAACAAACCTTTAGAAAAAGCTATAATTACCTTAGATGTGCACAGCTTAAAACCAATTATTTACTGAAATATATTGTCTTAATTTCAGCATCTATTCTTCTGTGGTAGGAGTTTATTAGTTTCCCACATCTAAGAACATCTTTATCGCTCTTTAAAATATTTTATATTTACATTGAAGGTGATTACTTATAGAGAATCAACCCTGATTTTGGTATTGCCTAATAAATCTCTGCAGCAGCTTACATTGGCTATTAATCAACAAATTCCAAAACCAAACACCCACACAACACAGATTTTCATTTTTCCAAAGATTCACACAAACCAACAGAAGATTTTGTTCCAGGCCTTTTATTAGAATGCAGGCAATATACCACTGCTCTTACAGAAAAAAAGTTTGACTTTAAAACCAGTAAAACAAACTTGTCCACTACTAACTGTAAATAGAAGTTCCACTGTTCCAACCTCACTTCTTAGACATGTCAGTGATATAACACTGCATGAATTTCCCCCAAACCACCCAGCCCAAAAATGACAAATGGCTGAAAACTTACAGAGCTCCTTGAGGTGAAGTTTTTTTTTTTTTTTATGAGTATGAATGCACATGGATTCCACAACCACTGACCCCAAGTTACAAATTGGCATAAAGAGCATAATTATCATCATGTCTGTATCTCTTACTGACACAAGCTCCATGAAAATCTGTGTGTCAGTCGTGCCAATCGGAGGATGAAAAGGAACGATTTTTTGTTAGCTAGTGGATCTCATCACTCGGATACAATGTATCCACACCCTATTCATTTGTACATTTCTTATTAATGCAACCACAGCCTTAAATGTATATAATTTGGATAGAAAAGCAAAAGTACTGCAATTGTGAAATGAAAAAATATTGCATTTCTGTTCAGCCTGCCTGAATCAATACTCTTTTGCCAGCTTTACTCATTAACAGGAAATTTTTTTTTTTCCAATTCCTTGCAAAATAACTGATCTGTAAGATTTTGAACATTGATTTTTAGGTCTTGTCACATTATTCTCAATTAGATTTGATTCTTCTTTTTGACTGGACCACTCTGACAAATTAGTATTCTCTGACCTAAAATATGGCATTGTAGCCCTCACTGAATGTGCAGCGTTGTGTTCCTGCTGGAAGCCTGAAGTGTTTCGCAGGCTCCAATAGCTTTTCCTTCATTTTACTCCATATTTTCCTGAATCTAACTATGAATAAACTCATGATGCTGCCACCACCATGTTTTAATGTCAGAAAGTTGAGTTTGGGGTATCATTAATTTTTGCCCTAGACAGTGTTTTTTCTTCTAGCCTAAACAGTTAAATTCAGGTTTACATCTGACTGAAGAATCATCTCCTCACATGTTTGCTGAGTCCTGTGAAATATTTATAACAAACCACAAAAAAAACGCCTCCTGGTTTTCTTCAGCTGAATTTCTGCTGGTATTAGTGATAAACAGTTAAAGTCTATTTACCAATTCAATAACCTCTGGAGAGAAAGGTGAACACTGAAGTCTGAAATGACCAGACTCAATAGATGTGTATAAAATTATCATAACCCATAGTGACAGTGAGAGGGAATCACATTTACAGCAAATTTTTATGATATTAATGTTAATCTGAACTAACATTTCTGGATCAGAAACAATTGTTTTAGTGAAGAAAAGAGACCAAAAGAATGATATGTGGAAATACTGTTTCTCCTCTATGTAATCTTTACATCCTCTACTATGCTACAGCAGCTGGAAGCAAATCGGCATCCTTTGGTTTACGAATTTAAAAATAAAGAGAAGTACCTGTTTAATTTAACTGATTGTTAGACTTTACCACAAATGGTCTACAGTGCCTCAGCAGATTGAGTTCTCAGGTGATAGTTTATGTTTGTGTAACACAAAGAGAAACATTGTTTGGGCTTGCCCTGCTGGACCATTTGTGACATTCTCATAAAGTGCGGGTCCTCCTACCTCTGGGGAAGTCTCAAGAGAGGACAGACATTTTCACAGGTCACTGGTCGCATCAGACAAAAGGTCTGATGCGACTCTATGCTCCTCTTCTCTTGGGTGTAACTCAAAACTGGGGCTCCTACTCTCCTTGATATAAAAAAGCACCGTATAGTGAAAATGCTCTTTACTCTCAAATCTCAGAAGTAAATGTGTGTGTCCTGTGAATGATATATTACTTTGTCAGCCTTTACATATACCAGATAGATGAAATAAATCTGGACTAACATCTTTGGAGCTGCCTGCACGCTTTGTAAACACCCATCCCAAAGTATTTTACTCCTTCCACCCCCTCCCTCCCTTTTCGTCCTCTCGTTCTGCCTTTTCCACTGCTCTGTATCTCTGAACTATCTCCTTTTCCCTCGTCTCCCCCTGCTGCCTCCACCCTCTCCCTCATTCCCTCTCTGCTCATTCCTGCGCATTCGCCCCTCCCCCTCCTGGCGGAGCAGCAGCAGTCGAGGTGGGTGTTCTCTGGCTGTTATGACTTGAGAGACGATAATGGCAGCTATAATGTAGCCAGCCGTTCCTGATGTGGCTGGGTTTGTGGGGGATTCTGTTGTGTTAGCGCTGGAGACTGAGCATTGGAGGGAGGAAGAAGGGGGTGAGAAGGCGGGGCTCGGGACCTCAGCCAACCGCGGCTCAGATTCCACCTCGTTTTTTGCCCCCCTCCTGTTTCTTTCCCTCCTCTCACACTAAACTTTTTTGGCCCTGTTGTTTTCCTTTAGTGGTAAACTTTGTTTTTAAGTTCTGCCTTTGTTTTTGTAACCCCCACTCGCCTCTTTTTCTTGTCTTTCTCCCCTACTCACCCTTCCCTGTGTGTTTTACCCCCTTTTTTTACCCAGACTGAGTGAATTCCTCACAGCTGCTGTAATGTGATGGGGGCCAATGGTGTGACCACTGAAAGGCCACAGGGATGGAGACATCACCGTACTGTACAATAAGCTGTACTCACTGACTTGCTGCAAGGAAGATTAATGTCATATCCAATTATGAACAGCAGTTATAAGGTTTAATACCAAGTGTAAGGCAAATATTCTGAAAAAGAAATGCTGGCTGTTCAGTACACATCACACTTCTGGTAAAAATTATTGCAGCAGCAAAATCTTACCATGACAATTTTTAAAAATGAAAACAATTCCATTCTTTAAAAAACGTGATGCTGTGTACTCTATCAATTTTCCCAGGCGCTTTAAATGAGAAACTGACCCACAATATCACAGATTCTCCACCACACTTAATGAGCATGAGATGCTTTTCTACATATCAGATCCATCTGGAGAGTTTGTTGCTGAAAACTCAATGTTGAAATTATTTGATGGAAGATTCCAGTTAATGTCTTAGTAAAGCTTAGCAAACCCCACATGTTTGTACTTGTAACTGTAGGAAAGAAAACAACCTTTTACTGGTATTTCTCTCAAGTCCAAGAAAATAGACATGGACAAATTTTACCCAATGCAACTGCCAAAACCTGTTTTACATAATAAGTACTGAATAATATAAATTTTCTTTGCAGGGTGGCAGGAGGGCAGATGCCCATCTCTAGTAGTCACTGGGTGAGAAGCAGAGTACACCATGGACAGATCACTAGTTCATCACAGCATCACACAGGACAAACAATCATGCATTCATAATGCTCCAAAAGTTGAAGTGGGGATTATACAACATTCAGAACATTAAATGTGCAGCACATTATCTTAATTTAATCTTTAAAATAAAGTAATGTTAAAATTACTTATTATTGCATATTCTGTTGTCATTGTCACAAAAAACAGTGCCAATAATTGTTAAGAAGAGGGTTCTGAGCTTTTAGTTTGTTGGTCACCATCTAAAATGAGTCAGTACTTCAAAACTCTTTATTCAACTGGAAAGTTACTGTTTATCAAAATTGCTGTAAGATTCAGTCCTCAAAAACTTCTACTGCTTAACTAATTTTTGTCAACACCATAATCCCCATTTCAATCACCACAGCATCCGACGCCTAATTTCTCTGCAGAGAAAGTCTGGGCAGAGAAAGCAACGAAGGAGACAGTCTCACAGCTGGGGCTCTCACCATCTTAAAACAGGAGAATGAAACGTTGATCCCTTATTGCTACACAGTCAGAGTGACTGATGACAGACATTCAGGAGAGATTCAGTAAAAGCACCTCAACATGACACACAGGCAGAAACAGAAGATCAAACCTGTACATTGAATGAAATTGTTAAATTGCCAATAATAATAGTACAGAGATACGCAGATAGAAATATAAACGATTTCCAAATGAAAGTCTCAAACAGTTGTGGAAGCACCTTTTTCTGTCTTTATAGTTGAAAGTCTTTTGGATTATGTCTCTAACATCTTTGCACATAGACAGTCTAGGTTGATAAAGCTTATTGTACTCCTTTGTACACAGCTTATTTGTGGAGAGGCTACAGAAAAAGTAGCATGCAGAAACTCACTGTAGCTTACAATAAGTTTGATGCTTAAGGAGCCAAGATGAAACAGTCCAAGACAAATGTCCATTACTGGTGGTGCAGAGACTTTTTATGCAATATACAGAATCAATGTAAATAGTATAATTGTGTCTTTGTCAGCGGTTGCATTAAGCTCAGCTTAAGATGCAATTATCTTGTAGCATAATACAAGAAATTATTGCAATTTAACCTTTATGGTAATTTTAGAAATTCTGGGTTTCCTCCTTTTTAGTTTTGCTATTCACCCATGCATGTCTTTAATATAATAAACTATTTATCTAACACAAATGCACACCAACCATTTGATATTTTTATATGTAAAAATGTTGATGAAATATCATGTCATTTTTTTTCACTCCACAATGATGCACTACTTTGTGTTCTATCATACATCACTTTTTAAAATTTTTTAAAAAAGTGAAAATATTACAAATTCTTTCACAATGCATTCTGTCTTGTAGGAATGTTACACTACAGCCTTTGTGTAATATGTGCAAGGTTAATCCGTCATCTCAGTAAATTATGGCCTGAACACTGCAACTAAACCATAATTTTGGTGCAAATGTACAATTAACTGCCTTAGCTGCTGAGTCTTGATTACTGTTTTGTCACTGTTGGTTTGATTAGTCAGTGAACCGATTGTGTTTGTTGTAGGATTAGGTTCAGTTCACCTTTCATTGTTTCCATTTGCCTCTACAAGCACTGATTTGTACCGTCAGCCGCTGAGTAGCTCCGCCTCCTCTAAGGCAGTTCAGATGTTCTCCAACAGCTTTATCAAGTCAACAGATGTGCAGCTACCAACACATGTGAGCCTGTTTCCTTCATCCTACATCTCTCCCCCATAACTCACTGCTCCTTCGCTCTTTCATAATCCCAACTTTTCCTCTGTCCTCTTTCCAGGGCGCCCACCCACTATCCTCCACATACCGGTGGTTTTACTGGTCTCCGCCCTCCTCTCTCTCTTTACCTCCATCTTACACACACTCACACCCACGTAACCGTGTACACGTTTCTTTTCTCTGTCTATGAAGCTTAAAATGCTCTGGTCTTTCTTTCATTGCATCTGCTTAACTCCTGCCTGTCCGCATGTCAACTAGGTAAAACTCAAAGTACGAGGATTGCTTTGAACTCCTTTTAAGAAGAGAAACAGAGGAAATAAGGAGTGGAACAGAAGGGAGGGAAGGATGGATGGATAAAGCAGATGAGGAAAGGTTGATTCACACAGCTGCCTCCCAGCTGTAGGCCAAGGCAGCTGAAGAAAAAACAAAAAAATGTTGCCATCTATAAAGAAATTAAAGCCCAACCATCAGTTTTAAGAAAGAAAAAATAGAGTTTTACTTTAGAAATATAACACTGTCATGCAAATACTAGCTTTCATCAATCTTTTCCAGCCTTGCCAAAAAGTAAAACTCTCCATGCAGAAAATCATTTAAAACTGCACCTAAACTCTGAAACTGAAATCCACAGTAGTGAATAAAAACCAGATAATAATCTGCCTAGTTTAAAGAAAAACCACAGTGATTATAAGAAAAATAATAATCCCAACAGTCTTGGGTGGGCAGGCATATTTATAGCAAGTCTGTTGGTACTTACAGTATATTCATTTGCCATATAACACAGCTGGAAATGAGGACAGAGAGCAGAGGTGGAGAAATGACAGAACAAAAAAAAAAAAAAGAAACAGAGGGTCTCAAAGAGATGGAGGTGGAGAGCAGTGGATGTGTGTGGCTAAAAAGCCGAAAGAGACAGAAAGACAGAGACATGACATGGGCATGCATTTGTGTATTTATGTGTGCCAGTGTGTTTGTATTCGGTGTGTGGGAGAAACCACAGCTCAGTCCCTCTAGAAGACATCGAGGTCTGCAGGCCACTAGACGAACACAGTGACCACAGCGCTGAGAGGCTCTCAAGGAGAGGAAACAAGAAGACATACGACGCAGGAAAGACAGTTTAAAAACCAAACAGGCAGGACTAATCATGAGAGAGCTCCTTGGAACTTGGCCAAGAATCATTTTTCTGCACTCGGCTCTAAAATGTCTTTTCTGTGCAGGTGACTGCAGACGACAACAAACTGAATGTGCTGGTGGAGAAATACTGCTGGAGTCTGGAGATTCATAGGCAAACTTAACCTTTCAAAAGTTATGTCTCAGTGGTACATCTGAGTGTAGCGGAAGAAATTCCAGGACATTCGGGATCATAATGCACAAACCTTCTTCTTATTCCCCATGTAGAAAGCCATTAAAAGCTCATGAATTAACTTCTTTGTACTTTATGAGAGTACTAGGCTATATTTTAACTAATCACAGTTTCAAAATATCTAAATCCAACGGGATTTTTTTTCTTCATAGTTATCTTTATTTAAAATGGAACAGCTATTTGACATTGGAGTAAAGCATTAACTTTAGGAGCAGTATTAACAATATTTATTGAAATGGCAAAATGTATCAGTTACTTTAAAAGGATTCTCTGCAGTAAGGCGGTCAAAAACAAATATTTTAGTATTTACACCAAATATTTTAGTAATCTATTGATTATAATTGATAAATAATAATATATAATTTATCGAAGCTTCAAGGCAGATAAATTTGGCTCGGGGAATTTTAATAATTGAGGTACTCAAATCACTCTAGGAATTGTATCAGCTCTACTCTGCAGTGCAGAATATTTCTATCACTGCCAAAAGCAACTTTTGTATCAATGCAAAAGTGACAGAACAACTACAAATGAGTAATTTATATCTCCTTTCATTTATTTAAAGAAGATATAGTGAGGAAAATTACATATCTTTAGTTAAAGTAACTTTTTGTATCTAAGTGATCAATGTTCATTGGGAGGGAAGCAACAGAAGGAGTCACCTGTGGAATAGTGGTACTACATACAAAGTAATATCTCTCCACCAGCCCATGACAGCGATCAAGATTAAAAAAAGAATAAAATCATACTGGATCATTTATATCAACATAAAAAATTATGACGTTCACCAACTGCTGAGGTTTTTAGGTTGAATCTGGTAGAAACAAGCTCTTGAGCTAGTCTTGATTTTGCTCTAAAGTTACTTTTGAGGAAATATTAATGCAACTTTGTTGCCAATTAATTGTTTATGTCTAAGCAAAGATTACGAATAGGAAGTTTCTATGTGAAAAATAGAAATAAACAGAGAGACAAATCAGCATGTAGACATCAAATGTGAAGCAGAATAGTGCCTTACTCTAACCAACAGAACAACAATTAGTTCTGTGATGTTGGTTTCTTTTTGTATGAACAAAGGGATAAACTGCATCTGTTTAGGTTTTAAGGAATAATGTAACATGAAAAGTGGCAACCAAGAAAGACGTTTCTTTTTTATGACTCTCTCTAACTGCTGTTGAACATAGACGTGTGAAACATAGATTGTTGTATTTGCATGAATATCTTGTTCATCCTGTGTGTCACTGTGTTGCCTTACAAGGGTCGGCTGACCTGTCTATGTTGTTTCCTGTGAATCACTTTCCTGTTGGTGCCTATAAATTTGAGAATAAGCATTTTCCTAAAAGCTAAAAGACAAGACTTTACTTGTCTTTATACATTCACAGTTCAGTGAGTAAATATCCATACCTGTGTATGTGTATGTATGCAGTCTTAATGGAGGATGTAGAATAATCTCTTCATTAATCATCAACATACAGGCTCAGAGAAAAACCTTTGTTTGATAACTAGGAGTTTTCAAAACAGAAATGTTTTTGGTTTGGTGTGTGTTATGTGTGCATGTTAGAAGCTTCTTAAAATGGAGGAGAAATCTCTTTGTGTTTGTTCACCGTTACAGTGTGGCATAAATAATACTAGAATTAATGGCTGGTGAAGCATTTATTTATGCAAAAGAGAGAGGACGATCTCCTCTTTCATTCTGCTTGACATTTACTACAACAAACTCGTCGATTCACTCAGTGGCAAAGACAAAGACAGACTACAAAATGAAATGTGCATTGCCTCTGTGGTCCTCCTCCTAGCTGCTGACTTCATAACTAATATAATATTGTACATGACTTTAGTTTGATATCCAGATGTTGGAAGGCAGAAAAGGTATCTGTGCCTTCACTGACTTTTAATTGTCTGAGGTGATGTTTGGGTTTTTCTAAGTGACTCAGACACACACGCTACAGCCCCCAGACACACATGTATAAACACACTTTTTCTCAGAACCAGTGAAGGGATTGGCCCAATGCTGGCAGACTGGCAATTTTATTCACAGTCTGAAGAAGATGAGTCCCAGCTGACCATAAGAGCTTATAAACTAAACAAACAGAACGTATGAATACATGCATACACTTCAAGTTACATATTTTAGGTTCCAGGACTCCAATACGCCTTACTGCTGCTAGAAACATGTCTGCAGAGCAAATTGTTATTTGACATTCCATTGGGCTGACACAATATTAGGAAATCGTGCTATTGCTATATTCTTGTTCATTATTGCAAAGAATATTTTGGTTAAAATCCCCATTTTCTCCACTCCTCCTTTATTCTTTCATTTGGTATCATCATCCATGTCAGGTGAGAGCATCAGACTCCATCCAGTAAGCTGAATTTATCATGGCAGCAAAGTGGGAATTTACTGTCTTCGTAAGAACCCTTTGTTATATCATTATTGCACACATTTGGTATAGCGAAGATGATCTACTTTGATGTATTGTTCATTACATTGCTTGCATTCATTACATTGTTGTTAAATACAAAGCTCCACACTGGGAAACGATAGAATAGATAGAAAACTGGGTAACAAGAGGGTATAAATAAGGAGGGAAAAGACTGAGTGAGAGAAACACAGAGGAGAAACAAAGGACTGGTTAATAATAATTAACCATTACATATTAATCTGTTTTTATTCACAACAGCACAACAATACAAGGGACTGTCAGTCTGAGTTGACTCGTTAACCAAATCTAAACTTATGAAAAGATCAAACAAGCCACAAGGTGGCAATCTGGACCAACACAGTTTGTTAAGTGAAACATGTCCCAACATTTAAATGTTTCTTGTCTTCACTAAACTAAATGGACCTTCTCAACACTTAAATTCTAATACATATACAATGTTTTTATTAGATATTAAGCTTGTTTTTGCACTACAGAGCTCAATATTACATTGGTTTGTGATTGCACTCCCAAAACAGGCATCGGCACTCTACTCTGAACCCCCACTTCACACTAACTCCTCAAATTGGTCCTGTGACTAACACTAGAGCCAGATTAACTGGAACTCCTTGTGTCTCAGCCGATGTAAAGTGGGGACATCTTAATATGGATTAGAAAGTGTTGCACAAAAGGAACTTCTGAAAATATTGCACTGCTGCTGAAATGGAAGAAAAGCACATTTTTACAGAGCCCTATCTTACCAAGCATTGGGAACATCAGGGGAAAAATATGTTCAAATATGTTAGAAAACACATGCCAGCAAACCTTCCCACTCAAATCATCAGGTTCTCAAAACATAAGATTACTCAGGCATTGTATCTCCATTGTATGTTTGAAAGCTACTAAAACCATGAACACTAATGTTTACCTCAACAAGTTATGCTGAAACAAAGGACCTCTTTCTTAGGCCTATTATTATGTGTGTGTGTGTTGTAGAAGTTGTGATGACACCAACATTATCACACCAGAATCAGTATTTATACAAAAGCTCATTACAAATAAAGCAAAACAACAACCTCATAGTCAAGCATTTGAACTGAGATTTGGGTTACATTTGGGTTTTGCACAATCAATGGAAGTGAATGCCCAAGCACAGCGACCAAACCTTATGTGGCTGAGTGAGAGTGTGCATTTGTGTGTGAGTCTCAAGTTCCCACCAAAGCTGTAATTAAGTAGAATTAGCATAACTAAAAGACAACAAATCAGCTAATCAGGTGGTTGTTAATTGGAGGGACGGGCGGCTCAACTCCCCCACTCCTCCCTCCTCTAAGCATACACGTGTATGTAGAAGTGTGGCTAAATTAAGAACAATTTCACCTCTACTCTGACAAAATGGGCCTCAAGTAAAGAGGCCCAAAAAGGACTGATTTGTGCAATTAGTCCTTAAGTCAGTCCTTAAAAAAAACTTTGTGCAAAATTGTAGTTTTAGTAGTCGGAAACCCCATAAATGCAGAATCTATTGTTCAATCTTTTACCAACACCTGAAAAATAATTTATTTGTTACCCCTAACCAGTACAATAAAAGTATCAGCTTTGACAGTTTTTCTCCTGAAGCATATCTTGTCTGTATCCATTTAAAAAGATCACATCTTTTTTGAGTTGTAATCACTTTCCATTAAAGCATATCTGTCAACAAGCAGTCAATGTTAAGCTATGTTTAATATTTTCATTTGCCCTGGAATGAAGTCTGACAGATCGTCTTTCACCGTCTGCACCCTAACCAATACGTTAGGGTAAATGTTGGGAGAAGTGTTGCAATTTTTCTGCTGTTTGTTCTTGTAAACACTGATCCTATCTCATGCATGAGAAAGGGGTGCCTTTTCATCACAGTTCTGCCTTGAATTCCAGTCTGCATCTTCCTACAGTGCTTAGCACTGAGCACATGCATGCATGCCAACAAAATGTACAAAAGCCACTATTACATAATAAATATTCTAACATACTGTATGGATGAATACTGTCCACACAGCTCAAAAATATTTACACACAGGTTAGGACAGATAAAAATGCATGAACATGCTCCCAGATTAACGCAACATAAGACAAATACAGAGCAATTTGCTGGTAACAGAGCAACCTGAGCACAATTCTTAAGGAAGTACTGCTTTTATGAACGCTTTTTAAGAAGCTGTGCTGTATTAGCATTTGATTAAGTCCAAAAACAACAACAGCTTTCATAATGTCAGCCATGTTAAGAAATCATAAGTATTTTTTGAGATTTCATCAAAAATTTTATTAATTATACATACTGAACAATAAAAAATTAAGTGAAAATACTAGAATTTGTGTGGAAAAACCCAACAAAACTGCAATCCTACACAAATGCACTGCAGAAATAAATTTATTTATGTTTACACTGATTTCAAACATAATCACGAGTACAGAAGGATTTTTTGAAAGCGTGATGGTGATCAGTGGTAAAGTTTACCCAAGGCTGTTCTGGTTTTGCATCCTGCTTTGAAATCTTGTGAAGACACTTTTCAAACTAGCCAGTACACAAGTAACAATAAGTGTATAATTTTTTGTAACTACAGGAAGTTCATCTTTACATTAAAGGGTGCTATGTTTTTGTTCCTGAAGTGACTAGTCTTAAACATTTTCAACACCAAGAGACTGAAGAACCTGATCAGTTATGGCTCCATAACTGGCTGCCAATTTGGAAATGCTCATGTAGAGAAGAACGTTGAACAAAGCCTCACCATTCTTTCCACCATTCACTGGACGACCAGTGAGACATCTCTTTGAACAGACTGCTGAAACTTTACTGGCGCAGCGACAGGTATAGGGAAACAGTAACTGGCATACTTATGCTGCCATTATGTTATTTTTGGTAGGTTCCCAAATGCAGGGTAGGGGAGGCAGAAAGTTGCAAAATTACATTCAATTAAGAAGCTGAAGCCAAACATAAAAAAGGCACAAATGGAACGAGTTGAGAAACTATCATGGATGGAGTGTAACAGAAGGAGCCAGTGGAGAATATTCAGAATGGAGAGTTTAAAAAACAGAGGAGGGAATGAAAATGACAAAATAACTAATTGTAGATAAATGAATACAGGTGGGCAAATGAGGAGGTGAACAACAGCTGGGAAGGGGAGCAAATGTAAAGACTGGCTTAAGAAAACGAATTCATATAAAAATCATTAAAACTTACTAAAAACTGAGCATTTTAGATCTTGTGTAGAAGTGAACACATTTTCTGTTTCCTGTCGTGAAGAGAAAAAAAGCTTACATGATTTACGTTAGATGTTAAAAAATCTGGCAGTTGTAATGTTTCTGTGCAGCTTGGTGACTCAAAGTCTGTGTGTGGTACTCAGAGCCTGCTTTGTCTCAAAGAGGGAATGGAGAGAAATCAGAAGGGAGGACTCAAAGACAAAAGAATAAAGAAAGAAAAACAATCTGAATAATTGAGACGACGAGCAATCACAAAGGGGAAAGTGGGGCAGATAGTGTTACAACAATTGCCAGGCAGGAAAAAGGTCTTGACTCATCACCTCAGGATTACATCATATATAATCTATTAAATGTACACGCTTCTACTTGAAAACGTTTTTATAAATTAAAATAATAGGCAAATCTGTTTTATTCTTTGATAGAAGTGGCTTCCTCCTTGTTTGCAAATATGAATATTTTATGACAGAAATGCTACAAATTTGTGCTGGAGGAATTGTAATCAGATTGGGGATACCACTCACATTTTTTGGGACTGCCCAGTAATGATTTCATTCTAGCAGGGGTTTCAGGCAGAAATTAAAAACAATATTTAAGTTCACGTTACCACTGAACCCACTGCATTATATATTGGGTTTGACCCCAGGAGAAAATATAGGGAAAAGGGAAATCCAGTAACTACAGATTCTGCTACTGGTTGCAAGGAAAATTATAACTCTGTCCTGACTCAAGCCTTTGCCTCCCACCCTTCAACAATGGCAAGAAAGATTGAAGAATGTGTATATAATGGAAAACATAACAGCAGAACCTCATGTAAAAATTGACATTTTTCTGAGTGTATGGACCCCAGCTATTTCCCACTTTGGATGGCCACACAGATAAAGATGCTAGGGGTTATAGAAAGTTGTGTTAGTCCCCTTTATATGGCTCTCTCTTTTAATGGAAGACACTGGATATGTGCACCTCCCTTTCATGTGAGCCCATGAGGACCTTTCTAAGAAATGTCAATTGCTGAAATGGATTTAAATGTTTGCTGAGCCCCTTTTCTCTTTCTCCTCTCTCTCTCTCTTTTTTGTTGTACTATGTAAGTGCATTTATAAATATACATATGAATATCTGTTCGATTCTTAAATAAAAAATGTTTAAAAAAAAAAAAAAGATATTTTGCTGACTCATCCTGAATTAACTGACTCTCACTTGTTTTGATCAAACTGTTACACAGTACAAGCTGATTCATAGTTCACCAGTACCCAGGAATAAACTGCTGCCTTTCGCCAGAAGATGATGGCCAACAAGTAATTTTATAGTGCACATAAATCTAAGTGTATGATATTGTAAAGTAGGGCTGAAACAATTGACTAGATTAGTTATAATAAATCAATTACTAAAATAATCAGCTAAATTAGTAATTGATTAATTGCTAACTGAAGTATACAGACTCAAAAAATGGCATTTCATGGTCATTAAGTCAAAACTGTACAAAACATATATAAATTTTGCAGCTAGGATGAAAAAATACATTTATCTGTAAATAAGTACAATTCCAAAAGTGGCATAGTTTTAGCTTCAAGCAGTTCAAATTCTGTAAAAAAAAAAAAAGAATTTGCTATCTGATTATTGATAGGTGAGCAAATTAGTTCCACAATGTATTAACTGAGTTTCACATGTTGATGTTAGAAATATTTTTTTAGCTGCTGATGCATCTGTTGTCACAGTGATCAAACAAACACTAAAGGAACGCTGTTAATCCATCATAGGCAAAAAAAAAGTTAATTTTCTGATTTGAAACATTAACGATTTATTTATTTGCACCGTTAAGTGTACTTCTAATATTATATGAAAAAAGGCTGAAGAGGTTCAATGAAAAATATACCAAGCGTACCAATTTTTTCCTCCAACTAATCATCAGATTTCTTTTTACTAAAATAATTGCTAGTTGCATCCCTTTTGTACAGTACTAGGTTAAGCATAAATCATTATTTCTGAGCAAATCTACAGACAAAGTAATGCAGGTTTTTCCTTTTAAAAAGACTTGTTCTGCATATAAATTAGGTGACAACACAACAATCTTTTATGCAACAGACAATAAAAGTACCGCTGTCAGAGGAAAACTGCATGGTCTGCAAAGATTTTAAGTTACCCATGACATTGTCATCAAACAGATAAAATTGCTTCTGTCAGAGGACAAACCAAACTGAATGAAAAACCCCCAGTGTAACAGACAAAAACCATCCTCTTCACTACATCCTTATTCATTACAAGCTATAACGCTTGACAAAGAATGAGGTTTTGCCCTTCATCTGCCTCTTCATTCCCTCACTACCTATGGCTCTTCACGAAGAACAGAGTGGGAGGCTGAAAAGGTTAAAGTGTAGCTGCAGGTTGGAGATCCTGCGTCTGCCAGGGGCACCTGAAGAGGGGCAAACATTTACCAGCAAAGAAAACAAGGGGGGAGAAAAAAAGCTCAACAGCTTGCCCGAGAGCTGCAGGGTCTGCACTGAGTGCCGGTGTAGAGCCCTCGGTGTGTTTGTCATGTAATTGAGTCAATTGTTGACCCCCTGTTCAGCCTGCCTCGGCAAATCTTTGGAGGAAAAGCCTGCCGAATAATTAATGTTCTCTCCCTTGCTTTTTCTCTTGCTCTTCATATATCCATCTTCTCCTTCTCTTCACTTTGCCCCCTCATCTTCCCCCACTTGTATTCTGTTGTCCCGCGGTATAAATGTGCTGCGGGTAAAAGGCTGTCATTTAGGGAGGGAGGGGGTTGCTGTTCAGGGATCTGCTGAGGCTTACAATCTTCCTTTCAGACCAAATCTTTCTTACCCCCAGCCCTCTTTTCTCTCCTGCATTCTCTCCCTTTTTCATTCCTCCTTTTGTTTGCGCCGTGGGATGAATTTTAATCACTCTGCTCTCCACCTCCAATCTCAGTCCTATTTTGTTTCCCCTTTCGTTCCTCAATCTGGAAACTTATTCTCTTTCTAGCAATCATATTCAGCATTAGTGCATCATCTACAACTTGTTACAACAGATTTATCCCCATTAAAGGTAAAAATTAGGAAGTACCTCTTCAATAAATAAGCATTTGCCTCTCAGGCCTTGTGTTTTTAAGAGGTGCTGTGGCAGATGAGAGTAAGGAAATGGGAAGAGAGGATGAAGACGAGAATAACAAAAAGAAGGGGGTTTATTCTGTGGTGGAGGGGCACAGACAGAAGGAGAAAGGAGGATTGCATTCTGTTTGTAAAGAGTGATCATTTTAAATGCCTCCTTCATTCAAGGATACTTTGTTTGCACAGGAGCTCGGCTGCTAGGCTCCTATTGTGATGCTTATCTCAAGGGACAGCGCAATGCAGAGACAGTGTTTCTGGTCATATTTCACACACTTTCTAAAAAGCAGCAGCTCTCAACTAGTCAAACGTACACATCCTTAAGTTGCAAGTAAATGATGTGGTAATGTGAAGAGATATGAAACATAAGGTTCAACACAGTCAGTGAGCTACTTTTAACTGGCCTGGACCAGTCGATGGCATTTACAAGGTGGCCAGAGGAGGTCAAATGGCTCCTCAGGTTTTATGGCAATGTCAGGTTGTCATCTCCAACTCTTGTAACATTCAAGATTATCTGAAGACTGCAAGATCATTGAGAAATATCATTGATACCTGAGGAAAGTCTCTGATGTGAGAAAAAACTTTTTTAAATTACTTTTATTACAATTCTTTTTATGTTTAAGCATAACGCAAGTAAAAAAATAAACTACTGAATCTAGGATACGTTTTACTACAGTCATGGATAATAACTAGAAATGCACTAATTAGATGCATCTCTGCTGCTGCTCTTTACCAAGTTTGTCTGGGTCTGGTTTTCCTTCAACAGCCTACACATGTTTGCTACAAATCAGCAAACATTGACTATAAAAGAAAAATGTCCTGCATTTTTCAAAGTAAAGGTAGTAATTTCAAATCCAACCAAGAATGAAGGATCACAAGATTTTCCCCAATTACACATCAAAGCATCTGCCTCCAACCTTCATCTATTAATCACGAAACTCAAAACAAAAAGTCCATTATAGGAAATTGATGTTTGTTAAACTGTTTATACATCAAATAAAGCTAAGACTTTTAGATTTTGTAAATTAAAAAAAACGGTCTAAAAGGTAGACTATGAACAAAACGACCACGTGTCAGAGTCAATCAAGGGTAACTTAAGATCAATAGTCAATTTATTTTTTTACAGTGGAGTCCCAAAATTCAGTCAACCTGTGGAGGAAGCTGAAGATTAAGGTGATGTTCTGAAGGTCTTACAACCTGAACGACAGGGAGTCTCACGTCAAATAAATTTAATAAATAACCATCATTGGAAACCTTCAAAAAGCTGGTCAGCAATTACTTATGTAGGAAGGCTGGAATCCTTCTATGCCAAAGATTTGTCCAATGATAATATATACATATATTTTATGTTATTTCTGCTTTTTTTAAATAATATGGAAATAACAAACAACAAAAAACTTCCTTATGGATGAAAATAGTTTTAAAATTAAATCTGCTAGAACTATGAATACATTTGGACTTTACCTTTTTTATTTATTTATCATTTTTCAGATAATATTTACGCATGTATAAATATATATAAATATTTTAAATAGTTTGTATTTACTTTTTGTTTGACCTTGAGTGGTTCAGTTGAACAAAAATAATTACTATATTTTGACTGCAACTTTTCATGATTCCCTTAACATGCTCTAATGTAAAAAGAGACATATGTGTATAATTATTTAACATCTCCCCTCTTTCTACGTCGTTTCTCTCCTGAATACTTGTGTGTATTCAGCATTGAGAGCTCAACATCCCAGTCTTTCCTCCACTGTTGGAACAAGGAGAGTAAAATCCCGACCCATTTCTTTGCTCTCCTTCTTTCTCCTCCATCTGCAGCTCTCCTTGTGGAGTGTTTGTTAGGAAATCCTGAACAAACTGCAGCTGTTTGTTCTCTCTTTGTCGATGACGGGTTTTTATAGAGTTCTACTGTTGACAATTGTGTGACTCCTGTTGGCCTCACACAAGCTGGATAACACTGTGCAAATAGGTGTATGTACACACACATTCACAGTCTATCCAAAACACACTCGAGGCCTCCGTCCAAATCACTCAGAGATCATCGTGAGGAGATGTAGATAAAGAACGTGACATGTTATGTTTCATCAAAACACTGAAAACATACTGTTGTAATGGCATACTGAAAAGGAGTGAGCCATTACCCTCAGCAGAAAAAATATCTTACCCTGTGATGCTATTTATAATCTGTGACCTGCAAATTAGCAAACCGATTCCCAAACTGTGCCGTTAGTGCTCAAGCAGTGCATTTCAAAGATGACATGTAAGGATTTGTTAACCTCAACTAGAGGAATTAAATTATATTGACTTGAATAAATGTGTGTGCTCGCGCCTGAAAACACACAAAAATTGGTCTTTGGTAATGCTAGACAGTGAAATAGGTTTATAGGTCAGAATAGGTAGAGTTGTCTCATTCAGAATTAAATAAATGAATATTGCTATTACTAAAAAAAGTAAAATTTTTAGTAATAGCAAAATAAATAGCATTTATATTAGTAAAATATATTATATTTTACTAATATAAAATAGTACATCTATTTAATTCATAATGGTGTTTCATTTAACGCTTTTATTTTGTAAGACTATTTTACAATAGTCTTTTTGGGTACTTAAATTTTTTAGCTCATGCTTTATTTCTGACTCGTTTTACATCATGTTTCTATATTTAAATGAAGGGACAGAGTTTTCTCTGTGGGTCTGGTCCGGTCAGAGTGCAGCGACCTGAGAGACCGTGAACTTCAGTGCATTTGCATGCAAGACAGCAAGGCCTGTCATTTTTTAATATTTATTTTGTTTTTATTTCATGGACATATTTAATTTATTTATTTGACTGGGATTATTTATTAATTACTTATTAATAATAGTATATACTAATTTAATTTAGAATTAAATGGCTCTCCATAAATAAACACTTCATAGATGTATTAGAGTAACCTGGACGGCAACTAGGATGCACTCAATTCTCCAAGTTTTTGTTTTCTTCAGTAAGTTTTACTCATCTCAAACAAAAACAAGTCAAAAGTAAATCTTCTCTCAGCCATATTTAAACATAGAAGTAAAGATTATTGTCAAAACACTACCACTTTGTAATTTTTCTATATTATTCAGGTTTTTGCAAATGTATGCATGCCATACAGTTCAAATAAAAACAGGCATTTATTTTCACCTTTGTTCTTGGAACATAAATGTAAATTTGAAAGATGTAATATAGCAGTAAGTTGAGAGTGGGATCTGACAGCATATTTACTGTGAATAACATGCAAATGTTAGAGTGGAGTCTTGACAGATAATGCCAAAAATAATGCTTTTGATGAAGTCATTGCCAACATCCTACCAGGGGATTCAGGTCATAGATTGATCCACTGATTCACAAACAGAACCATGAGAATTATGATTTACTATGTCAGTGTTTTTGTCTGCCAAAAATACAATAAAAACAATGAGGAAGTTGCAATTGACTGGTTCAAACATATAAACCAATACATTTTGCATATGATGAAGGTAACGCAAATAAAATTTTTAATTTTCAAAATGGACCTTGTCCATGAATATTTTGATAAAATCAAATAAGTTGTTTCTTTGTTATTGTTATTGTTGTTGTTTTGTTTTTCATTTTAGCATGAACAGATCTGAAGAAATATTATCCTTAATCAACAAAGAACAGAAAATAAAAATATTGCTGTTTAACCAAAAAACTTTGTATTGTATTAATTTTATAAGACATAAAAAGTCATATATTTTTGGCAGATTGTAAGGGAGAGGAGAAACTTTGAAGGAAAGTTGTCAGGTTGACACCAGTAAATAATTCTTCATTTCTAGTTATTTTATTTATTTTTTATACAGTACATAGATGAAAGATAAAAAACCGCAGGCATGACGTAAGGAAATGAAACAATAAAAGGGACAAAACAGTTTTGCAATATTTACAATGCTGACAAATGTATTTTTTTTTTTAATATGCTGGGATTATCTGCTCAGTGTCAAAATAAAGCAATTTATAACCAATGAATCAATAAACTAATGCCCTAAATCATATGCATAAAGCAGCAGTTGGCACTGCGCTAAAACAAAACCACAGTGACTGATGATCACCATGTCATCATCAGTATGAATACAGCTAACTCAAACAGGATAGAAAAGAACTCTTCAGATTCCTTGGCAATGACTCAAAGCAAAAAGAAAGCGTAGGAAGGAGGTAAACCGCAGCACAAGCGACTAAAAGAAAGAAGAAGGCTGACAAAAACACACAGGGAGCTAAGCAGAGCTTCAATGTCAATGGGGGAGATCATGGATGCCAGTAGGGTGCTCAGCCTTCTGCACAATAGACCCCCAACTGAGCCAAGACCCTTAATACCCATGCTCCCATTTCACACATCTTCTCAAAGCAACCATGCAGCTCACATCCATCTCCCCCGCCTCCACCTCTGTACTCTGGTTGTGCCCCCTGATTGCAGCAAGCTGACAATAGTGAGAAACTCCTACTGGTGTAACTGGGGGCCATCCGGGGCCCCACACAGGGACCATCAGGATACCTCGTCTTTGTGTATTGTAAGACAATAGTTACATCTCAGGAAGGGCAGCAAAAGCTTCCCCTGTCCTAGCAGGAAGCTGTTAATAGTTACACTGGCACCAGGTGTCAACAATAAATGGATCATAATCATCTGATATAAGGTGGAGTGTGAAGCCGCTAATGAGGCTTTGTGTTAAAATCAACTTGTGACTTGTGCTGACTTGTGCTGTTATTGAAATGATGACTACAGTGCCTTCATGACAAATACAAGTAAATTACATCAAATTGATCTGCTAACCACTGATAAATATTTTTGTAATGCAGCATAAAAAGTATGTCTCTGCAAAACATGAAAAAAAAAAAAAAAAAAGAGAAAATTGTGACCAAGACGTAAAGAAAGGTAACAGGGAGAAATTTATTCTGTGCTGTTTGTAGAGATCTACATAAAGTTCTTAAGAATTTTTGTATCAAAGCTAGGGTTAGGGGTTAAGTTTTTTGTTAAACTAGATTGTTTTTCATTATATTTCCTGAAACAAATCCTACTTATCGCATCAGTTTCCATGGGGCCTATAATGCCCCACAGAAAACTAGACTTTACTCATGGCTTAGCTTTGGTCCTCTAGCCTCTCAGCTCTGCTACTGGCCGCCACTCAAGCAGACCCCCTCCTTCATTTACAAGGCACTTCAGTAGTCAGCTGGTTGCTAGACAATGTGCTTGGTTATGTGGGTTATGTAAAGACCCTCCTGCACACAAAAGCCAATGTGGGTGCCTGTTATGTGCCGCTCTTCAGATCCCTGGGTCAGTTAGCAGGAGAGCTCTGGTCCTAACACTCCAAGCTGGAAAGGTTTGCTCTCCAGTGTTTTCGAGGAGACGGAAGGGGAAGCTGACCATCTTTTATGTGGCTCCCATTCTCTCATTCTAGTTCGCACAAGTTTTTTAGGAGGCAAAACACATGGTAGAGGTAAATAAGAATCATAAGTTTAAGTTAGATTAAAAATGTTCAAAAAAAGCATTACCTCAATGCAATTAAAACCAAATGCAAACCAGACAAAAATACAAGAAAAAGAAAGACTGTACTGGCTGCTGCAGTTTTCTGTCTGTGTGTCATGTGTCCTGTTCTACTTCTCAGTCATGTGAAAAAATAGGATATCCTCCTGCGTGAGATGTTTTTTATTTTTCTTTTTACATATTTGTGAATATGGATACTTTTTATAAATTTAGACTGTAATAAGAGATTCAAGAAATCTACAAAAACAATCAAGACTGGTGAAAACATTATAAAGCATATAATAACATGCAATTCCTGGAGAGGAAGGATGAAATAAGATTCAAGAAAAACAGCTATTGGGCTGTTTTCTAACTTTTTAAACTTTTATCCACAACCAGAAAACAAATTATTTCTGATATAGTTTGTTAAATGATAAGGACAATATTACAAGCACAATTAATTTTTTTATTTCTTTGAGATAAATAGAATGTATTTTATTATAAATTCCTCACTAAAAAAATCATATTTAGTGAGTGTCATCATTAAAGGCTGATAAGCAAAGATTCCAACAGTGGCAAAGGTGTTGTCACTGTCAAGAAAACAGAAGAAAGAATTGCATAGCAAAAAGAACCCGATCTGAGCATCTTTTCTTCAAAATGAAATTTTTTAGTTCTTTCTCCAGCCTTAAAATCCAATATGGCTGCTGTGCAGCCATATTGTCTTTTTGCAGCTCATTAAATCCATTACTCATGTGGCCAATGGGCCTATACATCTACATGTGAACATGTGCTTTAGTGATTGAATGCAGAAATAACTTTTATCTTCGAAGGCAGATGGAACACAGCAAGTGTTTGGAGTCTCCACCCTCCACGTGTGGAACGACTTGTTCTTTTTAAATATGTAGTTTCAGCCATTTTCTTTCCAAGCTTGTAATTTTAAATTAACATCAGTTTCCAAAAATCACATATATTTTTTACTTTACAAAACAAAATGAAATTGCATCTTTGTTACAGATGCAGCAACAGGTGAACCGACTTGTAGCTCCTACCACTGTATATCATTCACATTAATTTGGCTGCATGGCAGAAAGTGTGGAGATTTTAAAAATGGCAATTGCAAATTGCAATCAGAAAGGTGATTGCAATCACCTCAAAAACATCTCAAAGGTGAGATGTTTTTGTCAAAACAAATAGATGAAAGAGATATAGATTGCATAAATGTCCAAAAAAAAATGTAACAAATGTTTTAAATGGACATACTGAGGAGATGGGTTGGTTGTAGTATCATTTACCAGCACAGCTACAATGTTTAAAAAGGCTTATATGTGTCCCTTTTCCCTATAAATATAATGAAAAGTTTTGTTTCAATAATGTTCATGTACATATCTTCATAAATGTAAAAGCTTTTTTATATAAATGAATGAGCAGAGCATTGGTGACCCTCTCTAAGGGTGGGCTGGAGTTAAAATTAAGATGTCAAAAAGCACAACCTTTTGATTAAAGAGGTTAATGCATTTCTAAGGGAAGAATTAATGCCAATCACACACAGCACCTGTCACCTTTCTTGTGGCTCCTGCTCCACTCTCCTGCTACTCTTCCTCCTTCTCATGTCTCACCACATCCATATCTTTCTCCTCCTCCTCACTCCTACTCAGACAGGTATTATCCTGCCTCTCTTTTAGAACTCCACGACCACAGATGACACTGTCCTTGTCTGCAACTTAACAGCAATAATGATAAACTTTATAGCACTTTTGCAAAGAATAGAGTTAGAAGACCATATAAAAACCAAGAAAAGAGCTGGAACATACCAGCCATTCAGGAAGCCTCCTGAACATCTCAATGGCAAACTCACCCTGTGTGTCTCTGTGTGGGTAAAGGTCAGAAAGAGTCATCTAGATGGTAAACCACACATCTCTGACAAACCAACAGGGATCTCTGACGGGCAACTACCTCTGAAGGAAAACCTGGCGCTGTGTGTCTTCGTCTATAAAGATGAATCAACATTCAATTCAGTAAACAGAGATATCCAACAGACACCATAGTGTCCCCAAACTTGTAAGACGTATTCAAGCTTAATGTGGAAGAAAGAAAAAATAATTAAACTCCAAATTTAGGGGAGTATAAAATGCAACTGACAACTTGTTTACATCAAAATATTCTTTCATTAAAAAAGACTGATTATTATTTCCATGGTTGCTTTCATAAAACAGTCAATACAACCAATATTAAAGCTAAAGAAACTATGTCTGAAGACTTTAACTTAATTTTAGGTCATTTTAAAACGTCAGTACCCCCTTTTTGTGCCCAATTGCTGCTTTTCATGGGATTAAAAGGCATGCATGTGAATATTTTTATGTCCTACCTCTGTGTCCTTAGAATCATTAATTGTGTACAGGAATATTTCAAAGTATAACCTACCTACATTTTATGTACTTGCTATCACAACTTGACAAAAATCAAGTGTTTTTAGGTAACCTAAGCTGAATTTGGACTTAAATGAACTCAGTCTAATTGAAATTTATATCACATCCTAGACAGCCACCTCCACCCACAGAGAGAGCACCCATATCTCTTCAAATCAGAACACACTGAAATGCACACTTGCACACGCAGACATCCACAGACACACAAGCTTGCATGCTGACATCCCATCGCCCTCGCACAAACCCAGCCTGACAAGCTGCAGCATGTGTGATGGAGCTGGCTGGTTGGAAAGAGATGTCTCTCTGCCCAGAGGCTCAGCTCTCTCCGACAGGAAGCTGGAGTGTGAGCTGGGACACACAAGATGAGGGAGGGGACAGCACCAGCCAGAACAATAATCACCTCTAACTGGAAAAACCGCTGTCCGTTCTTTTCCATGTAATGATTTTTAAAATATGATTACAAGACACAAGTGCAAAAGGATAGACATGCGCTAAGAAATAAGCCAGTGATCAGACTTAGACATTGAGCAATGACCATAGGCCAAATATTTAAAAAAAAAACATTTTATGACTGATCAAATCTAAAAGCTATGAGTTTTGTCAATAACACAGACCTAAAAAAAACCAATATGACTGCTTTGCATATAGAAGTTATGGGTGCCTTCAGAAAAAAAACTGTATTTCTATTCCGGAAAACTCAAATGCCTTTACAATGTCTTGCAAACATATTCATACCCCTTGAACATTTTCATATTTTACTCATGCATGTGTCAATGCATGAATTATATGTACTGCAATGAGGTGAGAAGAACATTTTTCATTCTTTTTAAGTCTAGACTAATTTCAATTACAAAGAAAATAAAAACAGTTATTTGGGATTGTTTCAGTTTTTAACCCGACTGACGATTGATGTTTGAGCAGTTGGAACCTTTAAAGGATATGGCAGTAAATAGTTTCTGGAGACATTATATCTCACTGTGCCACTGCTTTCATCTAGGGTTACAAGTAGTGACAGTAAGTCTGTGACGATGACAGCATCACATGATTAAATCATGGCCTTACAACTGAACAACTATAAACACCACATTGCCAAGATTATTTACAAAGCCAAGTATGTAAAAATTACAAGCTGGAAAACCTTTAAAATCTGAAGTGTTGAACTTAAAAAAACAGCGCTTGATGCTGTTGATGTTTGTTGGATGAAAAAAATAAGAGGGACATTGTCTTTTATGGACGAACTCCTCATATTCAACACTATAACTCTATCAACTAATGCATTTTCCATACAAATGTTGCACAATTTAAACGACTACATAATTAATTGACACAAGGAAGAAAAAAAATTCTCAGAAACTCCAATTTGCTTTCTTTATTTGCTAAAGCTATATAGTGTAATCAGGGTCTACTGTCAATGAGGAAGTTTTCCAAAAGGGTATGTCACGGTCAGCCTCAGCTAACAATATAAAGCCTGCTAAGTACCAGATCAAAGAATAATTTACACAAATTTCATAACACCAAACTTTATTTACAAAGGGACAATGCACATATCTAGCACAGATGTCACCATTTGATGAAAGTTACAGCATAAACTAGTTCACATCTGCAGTCCCTTGACAGTTTACAAAAATAGATGTATAATACAATAATATAATACAATTAATTATCACCACACTGAAACTACGTGGCACAGCCTAAAGTTTAATAACCATCAAAAGATTGCACAATATCTACATGTGGAACTGTTCGCTCAATGTACACCATCTGCACACGACATACAAAGTGCTCTTCGTGTCTCTGCTCCACAGCTGCACAATAAGACAAGTGTGAATAAATAATGCCTTTGAGTGAGATCATGTGGTTTTTACTGGTTGAAACTCTGAACATCCATTTCCAGTCATATCTCACATCTAAAACACTCAGAACTCAAAGCCAGAATCTATCTGTCAGCACACCAGAATGCTTTATGGAGCTAAAAAGGGCCAATATATGATCCATCACAGAACAACTGACTGTATTCAAAAAGCATTTAGGGAAGTTACAACCTGTTGCAGCGTCAGCGGGTTTGCACAAAGGCAATTTTTAAGATGTAAGTCAAACTGGACAAAAAGTCTCAGACAGCTGATAATCTGACACTTTGTCAGTCAGGGGTCACAAGATTTTATTAGATGCCCGGTAACTCAGTCAATACTGACTTCTTTTAAAGTATGAGCTCAGCAGTTCAAATACTGAAAATACTTTACTACTTTTTAATCCAGCATGGCATTAGGCAGAGTCTTTTAGACGCTGCGTTAAATAAACATTAATTTACTATTTATCTAGAATTAGATGTTTTAAAAAAAAAAAGTTAGTTTCAGAGTCCAGATTGTTAGCAGAAGCTTAGTTAGAAAATCCTGACCGACTGGTTGGTCAGCTTTCTCAAACCTATAGCAGCAGAATTCAGTAGCTGCATTTCCTTTGACCATATATTTGCTCAATTTGAAATTTTGACAATAAATTTGCTTTATAAAAACACAGCAATTTCAAAAGAACTCTTGTTTTTCGATAAAATGTTTTGTCGCTGGGATGAGGTTATTTTTTGGCTGTATCAAAATTGGTTTATTTTGATAGACTGCAATCGACACACTTTTTCGCATCACACATCTCACATGATCAACAACCGGTTGTTGCCACTAGCACAAACCATGTAGAAGAAGAGAACTGAAAGTAGTTGGAGGATCATGGCAGCATGACTTTTAATGATTTATCATGTAAACAAGGCATCTAATAAAGTTTGTGACATTATGAGAGTAATTATCATTATGTCATTGCAAGTCTTCTGGGTCCTGAGGAGGCGCTGCTCCTAGCATGCATTTGATGAAAAGGGGGTTTCTGCACATTTCTCCCGATCTATCACAGCAAGAACTCAGCATTGTGTGAGAGAAAAGAAAATTGAGCGAGCATCCCTGTGACCACCGTCTGTATTCATCAGACTGTGGTCCCACAACCGAGCATAAACGCCCAGCATGGCATTGCAATACTCCCTGCAACCCACCAACCAAGAAGCTCCATCAAATAGGATCTTCCATTCTACTCCCCCCATGGTCCCAGTTTTTACCTCCCGTGCACTCAGAAAACACAGAGCTTCCCACTCTTCCTACAACCAGTTGCTTTTCCATTTTCTCAAGCTCTCCTCAAAGTTTTGCTAGCAGGTGCATTACTCTGAACTCAAACCGATTCCGTACCCGCCCTCTCCCAAAATAAAGCCAACCTGGTTGAAGTCAAGAAGAGCAGTGGTAAAAAAAAATGGTGCAGAAGGAACGACAGAGTGAACCTGAAAAAATAACAGCTGCAACAAATGTATTGTCATTTAAACATTTGTTTCATGCCGAGTGCAGCAGCAGGTCAGTTCACAGCAGGATCTGCACCTCTAGGCATCCTTAGTGGCACAGCTCTCTGTCCTCAGCTAGAATTAATCTCTCAATTTTTAACGACTGTGCTGATCAGTTCTGAAGAGGGATAGTTTTGTTCAAGAAAAATGTCTAGCGTTATGTTCTCCAACCTCATTTCTTTTTCTTTTGACTATTAAATTATGATAAGTAATATTAAGTGAAGATTGTGGGCAGCTCAGTGGTGCAACAAGAAGTTCCAGGTTCCAAGCAACATTCCTGATGGAGAAAGGCAAAAGCAGTGTTTGGAGTCAAGATTAATGATAGTATGACTACATGTGAAGCTTGTAACTGCTCAAAGAAGGTGGAATAACAATGGTGGATTACCTTCAAATTCACCTCAAATCAACAGCCAAATGGCTAAAACTTTGACACAACTGGACTTAATATGACTGTGGACTGAGAACTCAACTTGAGAAGAAACCAACCATTTCACAAGGAATTAAATAATTTATGACAGGAAAGGTGGTCAACCATCTGCTACAATTGCACCAGTATTTGGATGATGGCTGCAAAGAGCAATTTCCTAAAGGATTTTTAACAAAGAGTCTGCAAAGTTATTTTAAACATTTTGTTATGAAAAAAAAAATCTGCAATATATTCAAACTTCTGCACCTAATTCTTGATTAGAATATTTTTTAAATTGTATTCGGTATTATCATTACACCCTGCAAAATAAAGCTTGCATTCCAGCTTGATGTGAGTAGTCATCGGAGTCCTGTCATGGTGTGAAAAACCTCCTCAGAAATCACACCTGCATTAATCCAGTCACAACATGCAGTTAAGCAATTTACCTTAAAAAAAGCCTCTGCAGGCGAAATGACCTGCATGGAGCTTTGTGTGTGGCCAAAAACACACAGAGCATACAAAAAACAACAAACCACTGTAGATTTTAATAACTTGGACGCTATTAAACCAACAGCTGCTTCTATTTAATCTTTACTTTGAAACTCTACTCCAACATATGACAGAAATTTACATAAAATTCATGAAAATAAACATACAGCAGCAGTAAAAGGAGAATCCAGTAAAAAAAATACATAGTTTTGGGCTGCTTTTATGAATAAAAATAAAGTTTTTTATGTTTTACTCCCTATAATCATATGTGTCTTAGAGTTTGTCTTTACTGGCTCTCTTTTTGTTATTTATTGGCTACCAGGAAATGAGGGCCCTCCCTGTGTAATTAATGGGCACAATTATGTAATCGAGGAGTGGTCTGCAGTTTGTTGCAAACAGCTCCAGATGTACTGCTGGCCTGTTGTTTGAGAGGAATTCAATTCTGGTCACCTATGATGGGGTCACCACCAGTACCAAGCTTGAGGTCACTCCCCAGACACCCGGGCCCTATTTTCTTTCTCTTGTAAATCGAGCTTTAATGGTTTACAAGCCTTCCAATAACCATAATACCTTCAGAGTGAATTAGCTTGCAAAGCAGGGAGACGCACAGGCAGAAATGAATCAAAGTTCACAACTTGCTCAATGATAAGGAATTACTATGCACTCAAATTGAGAATTTCTGTGTTTTGAGCTCCATAATCTGTGCATGTCTTTTTTAAGATAAATGAAACTTTGGAAGGAAACTGGGATATAATTAATTTTAAAGATATATTAAATGTTAAGAAATTCTAAATGTGCATGAGTAACATTTTGTAATTGAGCAAATTATCATTCCATGTTTTGTGAAAGGACTGATGAGGCAACGGGGGTTAAAGTCACCCCATCAGTTTTATGCTCCTGACTTGCTAAGTAATGTAGTCTCAGAAATTATTTCCAACAGGTAAAGTAGAAAGTCAAAATATATAATTTAAATTTCGACCATTTGCTAAGCCTTCCACAAGATTAAGTTAATCTGCTGTTATTCTTTTTGAAAAGAATGCTATGGGGGGGATCTCCGAAACAGATTTTTTGTGTAACTTTAATGCTGCACCACTCCTCCTGTGGCTCTGTCCTACTGGCTTCATTTTTGAAAGCTCGTAGCTCTGCTAGAAGTTATATTATGTACTTATGACTTATGAAAGGCCAGAGTCAGCTCGGAGGCAGGTCATCTCCAGGTTTAAAATTGAAATGTCTCAAACCTGGAGGTGGGGTGGGGTGTTGCCTCACTCTAATGGTCATTGGGTGAAAGGCGGGGTACACCCTGAACAGATCACTGGACAAACAATCATGCGCGCACACACACACACTCATACCTAAGCTTAAAATGGCGATACATTTAACAGTCATGTTTTTGGACTGTTGAGGAAGTAACTAAAGAGAACCTACATATGCACAGGAGAACATGCAATCTCCTTGCAGAAACAGGTCAGGATTCAAAACCTGGACCTCCTTGCTGCAAGGTACTGTTAATTATAGTTCTTAAATGAAAACTGGAATCAGTTGAGATTACCATCAGCAAATAAAAGTTGTGCAAAACACCAGGGATTAAAAAAATGTTTACAAATTTTGAAGTTCTGTATTTCTAGTGTTTACTTCCCACTGGTCTTTCTGGTTGTTCTGTTTGTATACCCAAGATTATTGCTTCAGCGCATTAACTTAGTGAATCAAGAAACCAACCAAACCATCCTCTGTGCTGGATTTTAGATCATTTGAGCTGATTCAGATGCTGTTGATCGTTTTGTAGGGAGCTATAAGGAAAGTATTTCAGAAGTTGTTTAATAGAAGGACAAAACACGGCCAATTTAAATTGTGTGCTTTTATTTGTAAAATGATCACTTTCTTTGATTTTTAATGCATCTGTAGGGTTCTTGTAACCGTGAATCTCCCTCATCCCCACATCCTGAAATCATTCTGCTGGCTACATGTGGGTCCAGATGATTCTTCTGCTGAGTAAAACAGTCAGTGCTGGCATGAAATACAGAGGAGGCAGAATTACATCTTATCTGATTCCAGTTCATGAACTGAGATGCAGATCGTTTCTGTTCTTTCTCGAGGACAAACACGCTCTCAGGGGAAATCAGTTTTTAAACATGAACCAAGAGGTTATTTTGGAAAAAGAAAGCACCAATTTCCAAACTCATGAAATAATTTGTTAATAAAAACAGTTGTGCTACACTTTTTACCAGAAACCATCCAGAGTTCCTTACATAAAACCTGCCTTCAAAGCCCCAGACACCATGAAAAGCACTGAAAAGTCGCGGTTGCCAAATAAGAAAGAGCCAGCCACTGGAGCTCAGTCAGTTAGGGCAGGGCCAAGCACCCAGTCAGCCAGTCAGGACGGCTAAGTTGTAAATGTGTTGCAGCAGGAAAAGCTTTGGAGCAAGGCAAGCAGTCTGGAGTCTGCAACTTTCCCCTGATCCAGCTAGTGCACCGCCCTCCTAGCAGCCCACCCAAGAAGCAGCCCATGGGCATAAATTTGAGAGGCTGACTCGCTGCGGATTTAAAACAATCTGCATCTCTCTCCCTCTAACTCCTACACTATGAAATGTTTCACTCTTTTTTCCCCCTGCACTGTCTTTTGCCCTTCTTTCCTTTCCAGCAAATTCCACTTTTAATGAGACTAGAAAGCTCTTTCTCAGAGTGTGCCAACAAAATTATTTTCCTACAGGCTTAATTAAGTTAGCAAAATATATTGAAGATGTACAGGATATGTATTTTTGTGTGTCCATCCAAGCAACAATAAAGAATTAGACTTCTGTCTACTTAAAGGAGGCCACAGAAAGCTTTGTTGAAATAAGGTTAATTACACCTAACAAAACTGAACCCCTCTGTAGTTTCTTTCTCCCTGAAATTAGATATTTCTCTGGATACAAGATGTAAGTTTTAAGGCTGCAGAGCAAAATAAATGCATTTAATTAAACTTTTTTTTTTTTACGTTAAAAAAAATAAACATCCAGCTTCAGTTTGCACAATTACAAAACTGCCAAAGCTCTGAATCACCTCTGCTCTCTACATGCTTCAGTGTGTTGTAGCCTGACTGTTCAGTTGCAGATAAGCCTTTTTGAAGGAGGTTCTTTTCTTTTGCTCAGTTTCTGCCTCATCGACACATGTTCCTTATAAATCAAAATGAAGCTACAGAAATTTTTGCTCTTCAGCTGGAACATCATGTCTGAGGTGTTGTCGTAGACGTGAGGCTGTTTGACGATGGGAGCAGTTACCTTTGACCCACAACAGATTCCTCTTGGCGTATCAGTGACGACTCGGGCCTGCATTTGGCTCGCAGCAGTCGTAAGTCATATACGCGCATGTCACTGTACTGCGAATGTTTACTGACTTCCTGTTATGGCATCTGATCTGGCTAACATAGCAACGACGTAGCCGCTGTAGCTTGTCACAACTATCATTGAAAAGGGAATAGAAACAGAAGCACTTAGTCTAACAGAAAATACAGGATTGGGAACATTTTGAAAAAAAAGAGATGGAGGACAATTTATTTATTCTGAAGTGGGACATTTGGAAGAGACGTAACAAAAAGAAACAGGAAGAATTATTTTCTTTGTGGTTCTTGAGCAATAGCTACAGCACTAATGTGGTTAATGGCATCCAGAGCATTAGAAGGTAAATTTCTAGTTCTAAAGGAACACTCAAGTGTTCAAAAGAAAAAAAATAAATAAATAAAAATTACTCGTATGCTTGAAACTTTTTGTAATGGCAAAGAAGAGAGTTTCCTCCAATAGTCATAATGCTGGATTAAAACTCTTAGATCAATTGCAGACTCAGAAAAGGGGGGCAGCCAGAGATTGGGGGGCCAGGTTCAGGTTGCTCAATTGCTGGTGTGAGATGTTTGATATTGAAACTGAGGAGATTGAAGTGATAATGCAGTTTCATGATTCTGGTGAGTGGTGGAGACCCACTGAGAGGTACGGAGGTCTTCAGAGACTGTGGTTGTCAGGGAGAAGGTGGGCAGTGCAGCTGGTAACCGTGATTGTTCTACTGTTCCAGGGTGCAAGCGTGAACAAGTGGAGGTCTGAGGGTGGACAGGCAAGTGATCGTTCAATACAGCTTGCAGGAAAGTTTCCTCAGGAGGGCAGCCAGCAGCGAGACTGGCATAGGTAAGCTAACAGAGAATGTATGGAGCAGGGAAAGGCTGTGAGCAAGTTCTGAGTAACCAGAGGCCACTGGACACACAGTTTGAGTTTACTATCTGGCCTCTACCTCAGGAAACCGCTCCTCTTTTAAACTCCTCCTGATTACGTCTGATGAGGATCAGCTGGAAGCCACACCTGCCAGTCGCACCCTGTATAGGAGGAAGGTACAAGAAGCACCACACAAACACAAACTGTCCTGTACACAACCCCTGAAGACATTATTCCTCCTTCATCACCTGCTGCTCAAGCTGTCAGTCAGCTGACATGGATGCATTTTTGATTTTAAATACAAGCCAGAAGTTAAAAATATATTCACAGCAAATTTAAAACTTGCATAACCCCTGTTAAAAAGTTGTGCTTTTTTGATGTATGAAAAAAAACCTTTAAACCTTTACCTTGACAATATCCAAATACAAATAAATCTGTAAAGGGACAATTATTTTAAATGTTAAAAAGCTCTATAACCTGTTTGTTCAAGTGTGTACATCCTTAAAGTAATACTTTATTGACATTATAGAGCATGTAAAGTTCACACTTGCCATAGCTTATATGTGGTGAATCTGAAATGAAGTTAAGTCTTTCTGAAAGATTAACTTGATATTTATAGAGAGAAAAGATCACAATAACCTTAACAAAAGGAAGGTTGTTGCTGTCATCTCAGCTAGATAATGTTTGTGTTAATGTGCAATATTATTTTGGTGGAGACTGCTGGTTAGCTGATTGTCAGTTTGGTGGAATAATTTCCAAACTTTAAAGAAAGTTTGAAAAGCCGAGCAACGTACAACATTTTCATAAACTACTGTCTGACCCCAAATGCCAATTTCTCAGTCTTACCAGACTGGAAGCAGATAGACTCATTGAAGCTGAAGTTGTTCGACTGGGAAAACAGCAACAAGCTTAAAATTGTCTCATGCACAAGTGTAAACATTCAGCAGCTGCATTTGTTGTTTCCCATTGTTAAAGGTTGTTTTAAAAGGTTAAAATCAGCTAAATGGGTGACCCTATAACTGTCTGGTAGCCCTCCACCACTTTGGTGATTTCTAGACTTTTCTCTAAAAATCATACATCTTTTTACTATCCACAACAGAATTATTGCTAATGACAACCTTTAAATTATCAATGTTGTTAACCTGTAAAGCAAAGGTTTAAAGGCATTCCTTACATCAACAGAGCTGCTGTTTTTAAACGAGAAATATTCTGCAAATTTATATAATAGTATAATGTTATTCCCTCATCAAACACATACCTGGAGCGTTGCTTTGACTCATTCATGCATGTTTGAGAAATCCTTGAATCTCATGTGGTAGCTATTCCTAAACACCTGCTCATATATCGTGCTGCCTATTTACCCAAAGCTACACCTAGGAGCTTTAGTTCCCAAACTGAGTTCTCATCCCTCCCATGTGCCTGCCTCTCTTAGCTCCTCCAGACTAGCAGCAGCACTTAGCAAACACCTGATGGAACTGCGTATGTGCTGTGTTTAACATACAAACAATAATGCCCCTAATAATGGTTGTAAACAGCACCAATAGACGGCATGAAGAAGCATTGCTGTGATGATGTGCTGGAAAGAGTAGAAGGTTCTTAAAGAAACAGATGCCAATTTCTTCAAGAAATTGGTGTCTGTTTCATTACAGCCATCTGTAATGACAGTAGAATAAAAAAATAAAGAAATGTTCAGAAAAAAAAATAAATAAATGTTTCTTTATTCCAAATATTCAACTGTACCTATGAATTAAACAAGAACAAGAAAATGCTAAATGCCGAAGCTTGCAGCACACAGACACTGATGGGAGTGTGTTTAATGTGGAACTGCGTGTTTCTCAAAAACATATGGCAAGCCAACATTCTTAGGAAGTTATCTCATCTCAGATAACAGAGTTGTTGTCCAGAAGAGCCATCATAAACACACGCAACATGAATATCCCGCTGCACTTTCTCCTCAGTCTCTTCATTTCTGAATAATAAAATCAAAGCATCCATGATGCAGTTAAGGAACTCTATCATTACCTTACTTGTTATAAAACAAAAGGTATAAATGTTTGGAAAATAAGTATGACGCAAAACCCGTGATGATCTTTATCATGTCATATTGTCTCTCCTTCCCTAAAACAGCAAAAGGGAAACACAAGACGTGTCTTTTTTTTTTCTTCTAATTGATGAATACTACAGTCAGACGTCAGACTCTGTGTTGTAACTTCACTAATTATGTCAGCACCTAAAAGCTTTGTGGCTATGGTAACCTAGTGGAATAATAAACACCGCCTCTTCTTCACTTTCTGCCTGCCGACAGTAAAGCACAAGATGAGTCAACAGCAGTGGGGAACACACACATTGAAACACACAGACAACCCCAAAAAGAAGAAAAAAGAACACACACGCAAGCAAGTTGAGTAAAAAATAGTCTGAATGAACCTGCAGGAACAATGTAAGAAATACTACAAGACCAAACTGTTCCTGCTTCTTTCAGTCAGAGCCACAAACTGAACGGATTTAATGGAGAGTAATGAGCATCAGCGTGGGCTGTTTGTGCACACAAAAACAACCCAGCATTTTCACCTGGATGCTATTAGCTGTCGTTTGATTTCTAATATCAACCACATGAGGTGATAGTTAGGCTTACTTGTGCACAAACCCACACACGCACACAGACACATGGAGGCAAAGAAACCCACCGCCCCAATTCAAAGCAGAGGCACGGAACGACCGGGAAAAGCGTCAGCTCCTCCTCTTACTGTCGGCAGAAAATCTACATCACAGGCACGCATATACAGCACTGCAGGCAGTAAATTTTAACTTTTTCATCTGTACTACCTGGCAAAAGTATTCACATCACTTAATATCCTTCAGCTTTTCCCACATCACAGATGCAGCCCTCACTGTATTTTACAGGGACTTTATGTGACACACAACACAAAGCAAAGTACAAAATCTGAACAACGGAAGGAGAAGGAAAAGGATACATGGTTTTTAATAAATCAATATCTGAAAAGTGTGGTGTGGATTTATATTCAGCCTCCTTCAATCAATACAGAAAGCCCTTTTGCTGCAATTACAGCTACAGGCTATTTTAAAGTTTGTCTACCAGCTTTACTCATGAAACTTAAGTTTTAGCTTATTTTTCTGAGCAAAATTGCCCAAGCTCATTCGCATAGGACACTTTCAAGCTTTGCTACATTTTCTCAGTTGAAGTCTGTACTTTGACTGAGCCATTTCAACTCTTAGATGTGCTTGGAGAAATAAGCACATCTTGACTGGATGTTTAGAATCACCTTGTATTTTCCTACCAGTTCTGACACACTTCCCTATCACTATTGAAGAAGGACATTCACAGAGCCAGAGGCTGCCACTACCTCACTGTCCTCAATATTATTTTCACTTTGAACTCAATCTCTTCCCACCAAGAAACATGGTGCTGTTGGGTTTTTTATTAGACACATAGCATCTTGTGTGTCTAATAAGATGCTATTAGTAGTAGACCTACTACCTCTTGGAAGTAGGTCTCAACTAGCCGTCTCATCTTGGCCAGGTCTTTGTGGGTTTGTAGTTTTGCCATACTCTTTCCAGTTTCCAATTTTTGGATTAAACAGAGATCTGTGGGATGTTCAAAGCTTGGGAAATAGTTTTTTATCCTAATCTTGTTTGAAATTTCTACACAAACTTATGCTTTGTTTCCTAGTCTTCATTGTGATGTTCTTCGAGATTAAATTACACATGTGGACTTTGCTAATTAGGAGGTATCAGAATACATGCATGTATTTGTATTGTCTACAAATACATGCCACTTTTCAAAATTTTGTACATAAATGTGTTAAAATCTAAGTATAATTTTGCTTCCCACTCTTGTATTTCAAGACTCTTAAAAAAACCAAAATAAAACACGTTTTGTTTTTAACGAGACAAGATATGAAGACATTGAAGCGATGTGTGGTACACCTCAATACTTCCTCACCAGAATATTTTGTTTCATGAGAAAACATCTGATAAGTCAAAACAAGATTAAAACGTGTGATCCTGGAATTCAGCACTGAACTGATTTCATAAAAGTCTTTTTTCATCAAAAACAAAACAAGAAGAATAAAAGTCTCCACTGGACTAATTGCATCAAACCCAGCTGACCTCTGTCTCATTTTTCTATCGCTTTGAACTGATCGGCTGTGAAGATCATTCATCTAATCCCGTCTGCTGTGATTTGTCCGATATGCCCTCTAATGGGTGGGAAATCTCAGAGTGACCACGGACAATGATTTTCAGAATATTTCCCATGGTTGCAACATTTCCCCTCACTATTATGTGTGCCCTTTGACTAATGCAATTCAAGCTTGCTAAATGTTTAATGCTTTTGCCCTCTGGTGTCAGCTCTTTACTTGGTAGCTCCCCTCCTCAATGCTCTGTCTCACTCCAGCTTTATTTAGTCTTTTTACTGTACAAATCTCTGTGAAATCAACAGCTAATTCTTGCGCTTTCAGATGGGCTGGGAAGCAAGTTTTTCCTCCAAAACAGCTTCTTCACTCTCAGCCAAAAATGGACATGGAGTAAACTGAAGATGTGCAGCAGATCTGAAACAAAGCAAACTCAAATCTGATGAGGCAACAATCAGCTCTGAATGCTTTTTCTCTAATATGTTCATGTGCCTGGAAGTGGTAAAGAGGACAATGAGGAGATAGAAGAAAAAGGACTGAGTTCTGTGTCCTTTGGAGCGTCCCGGGCCGAAGCTGATCGTCTGTGCGGTTTGAGCCAGGCCGGGCTCAGACAGACAGACAGCTGCTATTAAACCCTGATTGTTTCAGGTTCACAGGGTGTGAAAGGGTCTGATTGAAGGGCTGTGATCCCAGTGAGGGTGGTCCTTCTCCCCCTTACCTCCCCTCTCTCTCTGTGTGGAAGGTGGGAGAAGGACCATGTAGGGAAAGGGGGGTGACGGGTTGCAGGCGTCACGTGACGAGTTTCTTGCTGTGCGGACTAAAATGGAATCTTGACAAAAACACACCACTTGTTGCTGCCTGTTTCTTGTTACACCTGTGTCACATAATCAGGGGCCAAACCCTCCGCCCAAACTGCCTACCCTAAACTCCTCAAAAAAGTGACTTTATCATCATGATTAAAACCAGAAAGAGCTTTGCCCAACGTTTTACTCATTTTTACTACAGTAGATGCAAATTCACCCAAATAAAAATTGTACAAGTTCAAAGAAAAACTCATCGGTCCCCTGATATGACTGTGGTAAATCACTTCAAACCTGACCTGTGACTGCAAATTTGAGGTCAACTGCTTCCTGCACAGTGTATTTGTTTAAGGCCATCCCCATTAAGGAGCCTTTTCGAGCTCAGTACACTTGATAAAGACCAGAGAGGGTGAGGAAGCTCCCCTGCAGAGCTTTTCTCATGTGGCCAAAGGACAAGTGCAGTCTCGTCCATCGAATGCTCCCCCATGGAAACCTCTAAAGGAGTGATTGGTCATGATGAAAAATGACCCTGAGCACTTTAGTCAGCTTCTTTCAGCATAAAAACCTGATAACAGTAGCTAATTCCACCTCATCCAGTTGCAAAGCAGTTAAATAATTTAATATTTCATAAATCCTTTCAAGAGTCTTCCTCTTAATGCAGTCTACAAAGGTATATGTGTGAGTGGGGAAGGTACAGACTGTGTGTGCTCAGCACTTCTCACTGTCACTTTGGAAATAAGTGTTTGGCCTCCCCATTGAGGCTGATGTTGACGCTCTTCAGTGCAGGGCCACTATTAGCAGCGGCCTAATCTTCTCACATTAGCAGCTACAGTCCACTCTTACACAGATAATTAGATCAGAATCCATCATCTATCCCAGATTAGAGATGGATGATACCAGGGTTCAATTCATAAGAAGCACCAAAAGTGCAGAGGTCAGAAAACCATCAAAGTTTATGCATTAAAAATTTTGACAAACTGCAGCAAGAGGTAAACATGTAGGACAAATACTGGCACCAAAAGTGTTGCGAATTACAAGAAACAGCTGTTCTCGGGTGGCCCTGCTACTGTCCTCGGGCAAACCTGCAGACCCCCACCCCAAAGGAAGCAATTTTAGGGGGGTCTGCAATTGAGCCAGGAAATTCAGCAAAACGTTAGCTTATCCTCTCATGCCTAAACAGAAAACAATTTCAATATCTTCCCAGGTCTCCTTTAAACCCAAAGTAAAATATACTCTTCCCCAAGAGACCACCAAACCCACAAAAACCGAACACAATATCTTATCAGTTAAATGGAAGATGTGAAACGAAACGTCACATAAACAAAGACATGAACAAACTTACTGTAACACAGTTTAAAGTTTTCGTCTGATTTAAAGAGATCCAGGCTACAAGGGTGGTTATAAGGCTGCGCAAAAAGTTACTTTCAAACTAAGAACAAGCGTAATCTAGTCAATTTAATAATCGACTGTAATTTAAAGAGCGACCATAAATCATCAGCTCTGCTTACCTCAGGGTAGAGGAGAAATATTCAGCATGAAACTCCCGGAGTCTTTGGAAGAGCTCAGAGGATCCAGGGACTGAGAAAGTTTCCAGTAAAGCCTCCCGTCTCTTTCTCTCTCGCTCTCTCTCCCCCCTTTCTTTCTTTCTTTTTCTCTCTCTCAACTTTTCTGGCAAGCAGGCGGATGGAGATGAGTGAAATCTTCACAGAAACCGACACATTGTTCCTTCTTCAGCAGGGATCTTGCATACTTTCGAATTCTTCAAAGTGTCTTTAGGCCGACGTTGACAAAACTGCACCCCATGTTCGGCTCTGGAGTCCCGCAAAGCGCCTTGGAGTTGGCTGCACAGCCAATGCGGGAATGCGCACCCCCTTTCCTTCTCTCTTCCCCCTCCTTCCCTGTCCTCCCTCCCTTTCTCCACAGCCTGTGGACCACCCCGAAACAGGAAGTTCACTTTTTGTTTTTCTTAAAAAAAAAAAGAAAGAGAGAGAAAAAAGAACCACACTGCCTCGGTTTTCTCCTCAAACTTAACATGCAGCCCAGAAACACAACCAAACTGATGGTCGGTCAGTTTTCCCCCCTCGTCTCAGTAAATAAAAGAACATTCCTTTAAAGTAATATAATCCGCTATATAAAGGCATTACAGCCTCCAAGTGTTTATCAAATGCTTGTACGTACACGGCTGCGTCTATATTAAGTAGGTTCTTATCTAGTAATTGTGAAAACCTATCTATAAATGTTTGTGTTTACTTTAACAGTGTAACTTCATAGCAGCCCATCGGACAGCGTGTGTGGCTGCCTGGCTGGCTTCTTGTGGGGATGCTGCAGATTGCTGAGCCTCAACCAGTCAAATCCACCACAAAACCTGGACTGGAATCCGGAGCCGGACCAGCGCCGACGCGACCACAAATTTATTGGGCTATTAAAGAAGAGAGCCGCGCGCCTGCACTTAACCTAAAACCAGACATTATTATTATTTCAGAATGTGTACATCGACACATAGACATTTAATAAAAGAGTATTAAAAGAAAAGTTGTAATTATATTTTTATAAATATTTGCATATTTTAAAAAATATTTATTTATTTATTTATTTATTTACACAGAGAATAACAATGTTTCAGAAAAAGAGAAGGATCACAGTAAATATCAAATACAAAAAATATATACATTTTACTTAGATTTTTCTTTGTTATTTTTTTCATCTTAACTATTTATTGATTTATTTCTGAAAACATAAATCTTAAAATGATATAATGTAGTTAATTCTATCTAGATATTATCTAGTTGTTTGTTTATATATGTATGTATGCTGATGATTTTTAAATAATTTTTATTTCAACAAGGACAAAAACAGCAACCCTGCACTTTAGAATTAAATAACAAATTTAAACACTTATGAATGTAAGCACATTAAACAACATGTACATGAATATGTTGTAAAATACACAGTTTCAATGTGATATTGAAACAGGTAAGACAATGATATATCCAAGACATTAAAACAGTATATATATATATAATTTATATAAGAATATATAAATTCTTGTAGTATTTATATATATATATATATATATAACTACACACCACAAAAAGCATGCAGAGAAAAAGACGCATAGGGAGGCTGAAATGTTACTATATCAGTTTGTCAAAAGTGTTTATGACTTTGTTGATTTCTTGTAGTATTTTTTGTTTGTTTGATTTAATTGCATAATAACCCATAAAATAATAATGTGCTTTTTACAGTGCTTTTTATTGAATACATATGTAAAGATTTAACAGCACTAACATAAAAAAATAAATAATGAATGTGTTAAGTGTTTTGTATTCAAATGTTTAACAGAATCCAAACTCATCACCACAGGACCAAGAGTGTTTATTAGCTGCATATCAGTCAATAACTACATTCATGAGGTGGTTTTATTTTCAAAGCAGCCCGGGAAAGCTGAGTCAAAGCCTGAACAGTTGGTGACCCGAGCCAAGGCTGGAGTCCATTCACAGCATACGGCCAGTGGTTAAATCAGATTTTGTCAATGAGAGTTGTGGTGGGCTTTGAGCCCAATATAACTGCAACAGCCAAGCAGGGAAGCCTTGGCTGTAAACCCTCCCACAGATGCTGCAACCATATGTTTCATCTGACAGAGGGGAGAATCTGACACCAGCTTCACTTCAGATTATCAATGAGTGGGATTAAAGGTGAGGAGAGTTCATCGTAGTTATCATTAAGAGCCTTTTTTGGTCCTTCTGAAACTGGAAAGCATAATTTAGCTAAATATAGAAAAAATTATTTATACTTCAGATTTCTTCATTGATAAGATTTTAACCAGATAGTTTCAGTGCAAAGTTGATGAAGATGACTGCATGCATACACATTTTTCAGTTAATATAGGAATATTTAGCAAGTAGTTCATCCACTCACTATTCAAACTTTGGCATGCTAAACTATTAAGTATAGATATTATTCAGCATCATGAAAAATGTTTATAGTAGAATATTTCATATCTTCAGTTCTTATTCAATTTTTTATGCAGCAATATACAGAAAACATTGTACTCATACAATATTGTATACATACAGAATTTTGTTAGCTAATGTTTGCAGTTTTCTTAACAGCTAAAATTGAGAAAACATTAGCTATTTTCTTAATGTAGCAAAAGGAGAAAAGGTGAATGGGGCAGAAATAAAAAGTTACAGATGTCCACCTCCAAAACCTGTAGAGGGCTTAACGCTCCAAACAGATTACCAAGAAGGTAAGCCAAAGGAAAAGCTTTTAGCTGTATCGTTAAGGTAAAGAAAGGACTGAAAGCTGCAGACAGGATGAAGTCTCACTGTTTGCTAAATTCCTAAAACTGGTTTTGCACAGTGTTATTACATAGTCTTCCAGTGTTTTACGCACAAAAATGTCTTAAATATGTGGAATAACAAAAGGTTTATTAATATATTATATGCACACCATACAGCAACAAAAATATTTGAAACATTATCTAATATCCACTAAATGGAAAGAAAGTGAAGCCCCTTTCCTCATGGTGATAAATCCAAGGTTACGGAAGGCTATGGAGGATCATGCATGTTAGCCAAGTGGGTAGTAGAGAAAGCAGCTGTCACCAAGGCTCGGGGCATCTGGACACCATTCCCCAGTGCTGCAAAATCCAGCAAATCTTTTACAGGATTTGTTTTTCCATTGCAGATGGTCCTCTGCACATGTTTTTCTCCCATTGGCTCGGGGTCCCGGGCTGGCAGTGCTGCAGCCTTGTAGGTACCACATATAAAGGTTTGCTGTGTCTGCAGCAAGCCTCTGCACACTGAAGGGAGGAAACTGGAGTTAAAGACAACAATATGGCCAGTGGCTGGACATCTCCATGAGCGCCTTAAGCATTTTGTAACAAGCAGGTGCAAAGGTAAGCGCTGCACAGAGATTTTATTTCTAATTAAAATTTTAATTTATTGCAGTGTCTGCAAAAATGTTATACTGATTTGTGCTGCATGCACACAACATCACTATCTACCTTCATGTGGAAATGTTGTCATTTTTTCTTCTTTCTTTCTTTCTTTCTTTCTTTCTTTCTTTCTTTCTTTCTTTCTTTCTTTCTTTCTTTCTTTCTTTCTTTCTTTCTTTCTTTCTTTCTTCCTTTTATGCATTTTAAGTACTTTCTTTTTCTTTCTTCCTTTTATGCATTTTAAGTGCAGAATTTACAGTTTCTCTAGGTGATAAGTTTGTGTTGATCTCATTAAATTATGCATATTTGCCGAGAGATGATAATTGGTGTGAGAAAATAATTAGTTGAGATCAAATTCATACCCTTTCACATAGATGTGTAGAAATAAAATAGAGAATTTGAACAATATAAGATTTTTTTTCCCTTTTGCCCCTTCTGAGATTAAACAGTAAAAAACTGTTTTAGGGTGATAGTCACTAGAGGGCAGCATTTTACAAACCGACAAGCAGACTAATGAAATGCTCATACCAGATGCACATAGAAAGCCAGGATTTTGTGATGTTAAAAAAGTCTAACGCCTCAACATTATGTCAGTTTCAACTGAAAAATAAACAATCATGCTTGAGGGATACAAAATAAATCTAATTGCATAAGTGAGTATATCTTTTGACATATACTCTGTTTTATTCATCTTTTGATTTAACTCAGTTTGCTTTTCATATTGTTGGGTAGACACCTCACATTAATTTATAGCAAACAGTTGAGTTGTCATTTTCGGATTTTCTTGTCAGATGTATCTGTTTTTGAATGTGTGAACTAGAAAGAACAATATAGTCTTTTTTACAGCCTATTTCAGAGAAGACATTGAGCTCTCACGCAAACATTCAGGCTAGAATATGTCATCTTTTGACAAAACCAGACTTAAGTTTTGGGTTACAGTTTTGTCCCAAAAATGACAACATAGAGCAACCTAAAAAGCATCATACTAATACAAAACTTGGTGGTTGTAGGATCCTGAATTCATAGGCGTAAATCCTGGGGGGTTGGGGAGTCTGGACCCCCTAATCTGGGAAATGTCTAGAATCGTCCCCCAAAAAAATAATAATTGAAGAAACGTTTGCATTTAAACAGGATCAATATGAAAACGCAAAAATAAACAAAGAATTAAATAAATCTGCCATTAATCTAAGAAAAAATGAATAAATTATTTTTTAGGTTCCTCCCACCCCGTCCAATGTTAGAACAATGGTTCAGTCCAAAGTATAGGAGGAGCAACAGTAGGGCTGGGAATGGCACAGGCTTGTCAGAGCCGCTCAAGTGAGGAGCTGCCTTAGCTGTGGTTCAACATCACAAACATAAAAGCCTCCAATAAGTAAATACTTAAAGCAAAATGCATATAAACCTTTTATTTACTTTCACTGCTCAATAAGAAGAAACACATTAACAATAAAAATCAGACTGCAGTTCCTTATTTCATTCCTTTGCTGAATCATGATAACCTAATTATGCCTTGGAAATCAAAACTGGTTACATTGTTTTCAAAGACTTAAGCTTTTTTCAAAGGTAACAAATATATCATTCATATTTAGCCCTTTAACTTTTACATGAATTAGAAGAGTCTGAAAAAGGAGGGAGGAGTTGACCAAATGGTAAGAGAGCAGATAGGGAAAAAAAAAGAAAGCTGCCTTTATTTCTCACTGTCTTCAATGTAGAGCCTTTTAAACCACAAAATAAAATCTGAATATTTTTCTATATAAACCCTGGTGCTTTAAGTGTTATGTTTAAGTTATGATACTCCCTAGATATTAATTTCTATTTTCTTGTTGGTTCTCAGCCATCCCTAACTAAAAAAGGCTTAAAAATAAAGCAACTTAACAAGTTATAATTTAAATAGCCCATAACTTGATTTGGGAACCATTTCAATAAATCAATGTTTATGAGGAATTTTATTAAGGGCAGTTATTCATTAAAATTTGTTTTTATTTATAATCTTACATTTTTGTAAATGTGTAGCAGAGATTTGATCAGTGAGTCTGATCTAATCTCACTGATATATGATTAGACTATATTGAATTTTAGTTTTACTTCTCAACAGTTTGCTTACTGAGAATAATAAATGTTTCATGTGGTTTAAAAACTTTCTAAACCGCATTTTATGTTACATTTCAATGGAACTTTGCCGACCCCCAAAATTGCTCTTAAGAAATGTTTCTGTTTATTATGCCCCCCCCAATAATGAGATGGGATTTACACCCTTGCCTGAATTGAGGTTGTTTCCTGAGTGGATGGGCCAGGGTATGTTGCAAAGTGAATGAAATTAGGAAGAGATCCAAATCCTGACTTACAGTCAGGTAGCAAGTTGAAGGCAAAGTTGGATTCCCTTTTTCAGTACCATAGTGAGTTCAATGCAGCTCTCAAAGAAGCAATAGACGTTATTCTGTATAAGAAAATCAAAGGTTTACAACTGAGATGGAAGAATGCTGTTCTTTGTTTTTGCTTCTACTGCTGAAGCACCAGCGGCGCTGCACATAATACGTGTAGAGAATAAGCAATAACTATATTCTATCATTTTTGTATTTTTCTCCAAATAGATGTGTTTATTTTCTTTTGAAAATAGAGCTTCAAGTTTACAGAATATAGATCACCTTAAATATGGGTAAAGGTTATTTTTTTGGTTTGGTATTGTTTTGATGGTGTCATTTTTTAAACCCCAAAAACATGGCATTTCAATGGGAGGACACTGAATTTTGTATGACTATGTATGTAGGCTATAACAAAATCTTTGTTATAGAAATTGGTAAGTTTATGTCGTCTTTTATAGTCTATCATATTCTTTATAAATTTCTAATATTTATACTCACAACATTTTCTTCAAGCAGACAAAATCTGTGAAATGCCCCTGAGTGGAATAGTTAAAATTTACGTCAAACCTTTTACCTCTCATTTGTGTCTCTTCATAATTTTTTTGTGTTTGTTGCAGAAGTTCTATCATCTGGACAGATCACACCAGCAGACATTGTCATGAAACAGAAGGAGATAGACTGAAGCACGATCTTCAGATCAGGAAAGTATGCAATCAAGCATTGCTTTGCAAGCTTCTAAACACTGCAAACACAATATTTTTCTAAAAACTTGATCTAAAGGTTTATGTGAAAAAAGGTCAACCCTACTGAAAGATATCTCAACACTCCACTAGAGGGCAGCACATTCGTTTGCAGTCTGCTTCACAGCAAGAAGGTTTAAACCTGAAGGTGGGCGGAGCGTTTCTGTTCAAAGCTTGTAAACTCTTCCTTGTTTTTTTTTTCTCCTGTTTGTTTCTTTCAAACCCCCACAAGGTTTTATGTTATGTATTTGCTTCGTTTGTCATAATCTTAATCAGGTACAGTTTTTATATCATTTTATGTTCTCTATAAGAAGCTTAGAAATGCTGAAACATTGTGAAACATTCTGCCTTGGTAAATATATATGTAACCTTGTCCAGCATACTCCTAATTTCCTGCAGAAAGTCCCTAACCTTACATCTTCAAGGTGTTACATTACACACATTAAACACATTAGATCCTGCCATTCATTGCCCTGATTGGATGGATTCTGTTAAGTTGCCTCTGACAGAATTAGGTCCCCATCGGAAATTGAGTGGGGTAAGACCGGTTAAGATGGAGGTAAAGCAAGAACTGTGGCATTAATTCCTTTAGCGGTGCTGATACAAGCTCCTACTGGATCCTGGACTGTGTAAATCCAGCAGCCTCTGTTCTCATCTGAGCACATTCATTTATCCACTTTTAAAGCAACTAAACTCAGATATTCTGAGGAAAGTTATCACTACTGTTTTTCATAAGTCAAAGTATATGAAGTAATATAAGCATCTAATAAATGCAGCAGGAAATTATAATTTTTTGTGTTTTGGCAACATGAGCAACCACAGTAAGAGCTTTTGTGTTAGTTATTTTGCTGATTTACATAGGTTTCTTCAATCCAGAAAAGCTGATGATGATGACCGTGAATTAAATCTTTGAATTTGGATAAAACAGCAAGAACAATTTTTGAAATAATATTCAAAGGGAAAACTCTAGAACAGGGATTTCTGGTCTCCAGCACCTCACTCCCTCTCAAAAACAAATCCACAGCTGTGACATTCCATTCATATGTTTCACTGATGTTGTGGGGTTTACCTGCTTTAGCTATGTGTAGCGCCACATATCATGCTTCAGTTGCCTTGTCATTTGCAGTGCTAACACTACTGTCTGCTGTGACCTCAGTTCATTTAGCACTTTGTTTAAAAAAAAAAAAAAAACTCTTGGAGTTTTGCAAACACTGTGGAAGTGGAGCATCTTGAGAACCAACCCAAGAAAACACCAACTTTAAATTAAATAATTATGGTTGTACTTACTCCAAATTTTTAGTTACTTTGCTTGGCCCGGTCTTCTTACTCATTGTAACTTTAGTTACTAAGAAACAATCAATTTGGTAAAGTTTGCTAAATTATCAACATTACTTTTTCTGGTTTATTTATTTTCATTATGTTGTGCTCCCCCTAAAGCCCTCTGGTGACCCCCAGAGGGGGGCACGCCCCACAATTTGTAAAGCCCTGCTCTACAATTTATGATTCTGCCCAACGAATTGGTTCCCTCAAATACTCCTGTTGTGGCAGACCTATAATTTTCACTCTATAAATCTGTATAAAAATATTTTCTCTTGTGACTGTGGTGAAACCTAACCATGGTTCTGTATGGAGTACATGCTGTTGAAGGAAATAGCCAATTAGCTACCAGCTGCTGAACTAAGTTGGCTGCTGGAAGTTTAGTGGAACGTAGAACTGAAAGGGAAAGCAACACTAAAATTTCACAGGTGAGCTCATTTTATTTCAGTACTAATATTTTGTCCGTGTTAATTTGTGTGATTAATTTATGAAGTTATAGATTAAAGATAATGTCTTCTCCAATGCATGCACTTGTATCTCTGGCTGAACGAGCCGCAAAATTAGTAGGAAAAAGACTTGCCATGTCATCAATTAATAATTTCATACATTATTTTAACCATGTTTTTTAACCAAGCTTGTGAGGCTTGTCAGTACAACTGTTCTTCTTTCTACAACTCATGTTCATGATATGCCTTTGTACTTTTCTATGATGGTTCCAGCTCCTTCAAGATAAGATGGGTATATTATTGAGGCCCTCTGCTGAAAAAAAACCCCAAAAAAAACAAGAAAACATAAAGCATTACTGTTAGATATAGTAAAAATAATAGTTAACAAGCTTTCTTTAGCATTTAGTAAATGTGTCTGCAGTACAGCTAGCTGATAGAGGAAGTTTGAAAGTTATAAGTGCCAATGAGTCTAATGAAGACGCTGAGGATAACATTCAGAAACGTTTATTTATCTCTATATTGAGGTTTTAATAGGGCAGATCATTTTTGAAGTGTGCCATTTACTTTTTAACATTAGTACCTTGCTTTGATTAAGCTGTTGACTACTAGTTTGAAAACCTTTCTAGGATGATGCAATGGGTCAAATGTTACCAATGAACTGTGACGGGCTGGTGGGTGTCAGGAGGCTATTATTATACAATGGTATTTATTTCTAAATCAAGGTGTAATATTGAAATAATCAAGACAAATGTGTAAAGCAGTTTGGTTATTGCAAAGACCCAAAGCTTAGCTGTAGCAGCGGAAAGGAATTTTCTGCATTAAATTACTTTTTTGTTTTTTTTAATGCGTTGTTGAGTCATTAGTACTTTTACTGCGTGTCTTCCACTTCTTACCCACTAAATTTTGGCTTTTTTCCAACATGTTATGCTTGAATCTTTTACTCTGGCAGATCAATTCTTGATCAGAACTATGTCTTGTGAGGCTTGTCAGTATCCACGAGTCTTCTGAGGCATTTGCTGCCCTCAAGTGGCCGTAAAACTGTTAATTTTAGGTTACATTATGAGGTGCATATAGTTTTATCAACCTTATTTAAGCAACAAATTGTTTGCACTACAATAGTAATTTGAAGAAATGTTAGAAGTATTGCAATTACCAGGCATTGACTGCTTCATTTGTTGTTCCAGTGTGTTGTAATCAAATAATGCCTAGGGCATGTCTTCCTTACACACAATTCTTAACTAACATCAATATGTGTGTGTCTATTGCAGTTTTACAAGTGTGTGCCATCTATAACATCTATTTTGTTATATTATTTAGGTGGGCACAGCAGAGGTACAACTGTTCTCCTTTCTACAACTCATCTGAAAGTGACCAATTGTAAAGATTTATGGTGGTTCAGCACTGAGGTCCTACGCTGGCAAAGGGATATATCAGAAACGGCCATCAAATATGTAATACTTCATTGGGTAAGGTATATAAAAATGTTTAATTCGGTACTCATATGAGCAACTGACTAAAACCTCTTGCTCTTACATGGTGCTTTAGTTAGATCAGCATCATCCCTGGCACCTTTATTTGAGCTCCCCAAATTTCTGTCATGTAACTCACACACATTACAGTAAAGATAAAGTCTCAAAACTGTAAAAGTTGGACACATTCATGTAGCAGTTTGGGAACAAAATTAACTTCCTTAAGCAGCATTAACTTAGTATTTTGTCTAATGCAACTGCTACATCATAAGCATGGCATTCTTCAACCATTCCTGAACCAAGTCTTTCTGAATAGCTCGGGTTGCTTGTGAGGTCATTGCTTTATAACACATGTTCATCACTTACACAATTTCTTATCTGTTGGAGTACTTCAGATTCCACTGTGAAAGTACTAATGGATTTTTTTTTTAAAGGTTCCATCTGCTACAACGTCATATACCCTCGACATGTTGGCATATCTGGTGATCCAACAAGTTTGCATTTCAATGAAAGAGGATGATTGCTGATACAGCAAGGTATGTAGTTTTCACTAAAGAATTTACTTGAGTTGCTGTGTCCATAAAGTAACTTTTAGTCGATGAGTTACTAAACTCATCCAATGTGTGTATCCACACATTGGTTGTGTGTCCACACAACCAATGTGTGGACACCAAAAAACCAATTTTTGCCCTGCTCTATACTCAGGTATGCTTTTTGCTAGGTACTGGTGGTACCCATGAACCTACAATCTACCACTGTTTGAGAAAGGCATGCAAAAGTATATTTTACATGCTGAAGATGTAAGTATGTTCCTTCTTTTTCACAGTTCTTATAACTTAGTTTCAAACAAATTCATATGGTGTTTTCTTGTGTGTCAGATGATCCCAAGAGACAATCAATCATGTGAGAATATTTCTTTAAAGTACGTAGACTTCTTCAACCTCAGAATTATGAGATCACATAACTGGCCCTTTCTACTTTTGGCACAGATTTGTGTCTAGATTGCAGGCATTTAAAAGTTCATAAAATTTTTATGAGGCAGTTAAATGTAAATGTTTTGATATGTTTCAACCTGTAATTCAGGCACAGATTCTGACTTGCCCCAGTCTAAGGTTTTAGAATAGGTTCTTTGTCTTTTGTGTTTCAGCATATTAAACGTAGCTTGGAGAATACTGTTGTTAGTGAAGACTCTAAAAATGAGTATTCAAGGCCTATGCTTAGTCTTTGTAAGTTACTAAAAGTGTAACAGCATACTGGTATCCTTGCCAAACAGCTCTACAAGTTTCGTCAGTTCAATAGTCGAGGGATATCTTTTAGATTTCAGTCATATATGAAGGATCTCTTTAATTTAGTCTTTTACTTTAGAAGTTTTAACTTCTTCTATTGACCCTTTCTGTTTCAGCAGCTAGAAATCAATTTCAACCACAAAAGATCGCTTATCTTACCAATAACGTAACCTAAGTGCTCTGTCCCTTAAGGAAATCATCTTAAAACGAGAATTTATTTTATCTATACCAACAATGCATTAAAAAACACTTGAAGCACAGGTATCCATGAAGATATTTTGCACAGTATTCTGGGTGAATTCCCCGGGACGCTATAATATTAGTACCAAAAGATTGTTGAGTATCCGCTGTTGCTCTGATTGGAGTGGCTAATGGTCTCTAGATCCTTTGAGTCTTTCCACAGACTATTAGTAACAGATATATACTGTTTGTACGGAAGTGCTAGTTATCATTAACATCTCCACTGCCATCAGCTTTCATAAACATTCATCCTTAGAGAAAATCAGTTTAGTGCCCTCTGCTGTCCAAACAATGAACAACTATAAGAAAAAAAATGCACTATAATCTGTATCTTCAAGTGAAAAGGAACACCATAAAAGAAAAAAAGAATGCATGGATTAAGCATACGCAGTACATCGGACTATACTAGTTTCTGCTGTGATGGACCCAGTTCTCTGGATACACCTCTTATTTCTACTCAGATTTCATATTCAAATTTTATGCCTATTTATGAAATGTAATTACAAATATCAGCAAAATCTAGACCCCTTGGTCCTCTGATGCTAAGTGTTATTTTGTTGTCTCAATCTGACAGCATTTTTGAGTTAAAATATTAGGATGCAATGACAGAGTAAATCATATGATTTACTCTATAAGTAAGCTTTAGTTTAATTGGATTATTCTCAATAGTAAATCTCAGAGTGATTCTCAGTCTTCTTAGAAACGCCACCATGTGGTAAAACTGGATCTTGTAGTTAATTTCATAATTAATAATTGTTAATCACTTTAGTAATCCCTATATTGGTGCGGGACAGCCATATGCAAATGTTATTAAATAAAAAAATAGTAATAATTTTGTATTTCACAGACATTTATAAACTTATCTTTAATTGTTTGTATAAAACACATAAGAAAATCTTTAGGTAAATTATTAAAGCCAAATAAAAAAAAATACATATTAAAAATTGATGTATCTGAAGTGAATTTAACACTTCAAATTTTAAAATGATGCAACTTATCGCAAGTTTATTAACTCTTGATTTGCTGTCATAATCTAATGTTGCAATGTAAGTATTTTTTTTATTATTACTGGTACATTTCTGTGCTAGCTTTGTTCCTCGACCCAATTTTTTATTTGAACAAACATACTCAAAAGAATTGTTGGACTCAGATGAGAACTTTTAGGTTAGAAAATAAGTTACGGGTAAAGCTTTGCCTAGGTTCCTGTTGAAGGATATTGTTCTGGAACAAGGTACTTCTGATGTAACTCAGAGAGATAAAGCAAGTAACTGGGACTGTCGTAATGGGATCATCCTGTGGATTTAAGAGTTATTTGAAGGGCTGTGTATGTTAAAACTAGAACACAGTAAACAGTGCAGTTCCAGACTCTTTAAAATGACATTGAAAGTGTTTCTTAAAGATCCACTGCATTCCCCTATTTTACCTTTCAGAACTGATGAAATGCAACCATGCACAGTAGAAGATAATCTATGACTTTTCTATTGTATTCTTGGACCAACTTCTCTTTATTTATAATGAAAATTGGGATCTATACAGGAGATATTTCAAAATAAATATGGGATATTATTAACATCTAATTCTCTATATAACCCAAATGGCTTTATGCAGTGAAAAAATACATTCTCTTGCACCAGGTATGTAATTTAACAAGATTTAACATGAAATCTAATTGGTAATCCCAGTGAAATTCACTTTCTAACCATTTGTATGAATTGCTTTTATCTAATTGGATCTTAGAATGTGTATCATACATTTAGTAACTTCATGACTTGTTATATGGAAGGATCATGTAGCTGTTGTTGTACCCAGTAATCTTCTCACTAAGCTTAACATTGTTATTTACTGTTTACCTGAGGAATCAGTGGAGAGAGTGGGAACAGTTTGGTTTCACGTCTTGTCCCGCCATGACACCTTGAGCAGCGACTCTGGCTGACACCTTTGACCTTCAGTATAGGATTTGCGGGATTGTGAGTGGAGTGAAGGATTTAGGGTTTTAGTGGCACATGGCAAAACAGTGGGTCTGTGGGTCAGTGTGTCAATATATCAGTGAGTCAGTAGGCTTTTCATTTTCCCAAACTAGGTCAGCTATTTACTTTCATTAAATGAGGCTAATGCTGGAACTTCCTGGTGTCACACTGCTCACCTGCTCACATGTCAACATCTAACTCTCCTCATACTCATGTTCTAACACCATCACACGTGCACTCACACCATCAGCCTTCACCCATAGTCCTCACCAGAGAAAAACAAAAAGCATGTATTCTCTGAGTTGTTAGATAGAAAGAAATAAATACATAAGATAAGATGTATTTTTGTGTGTTGCCAGTCACATTCGAAACAGATGCAAAATCATGCTTCAATATCTGTTTCAACAAATCCAGCCATGCTGAGCCGCAGAGAAAACATGACGTCACAGATTACTTTAAGGAATCAAATTACAAAAAGTGTACCACTAAGCTGTAACTGAGGAGACAAAACTTATTTGAACCATTTTGAAATTTTCCACATTTTTCTCACAATTTCTATTTTTATTTAAGCCAATGTGAACCTAACCAGTTAAGATTACCAAAGCTACATATTGTTACATACTTTGCATAAATTTTCTTAATATGTTTCAGAATTATTTAAGCTTTATGACATGAATAACCTTACACAATGTTCTCCCCATTAATTGGCCTGTAGTGTAACTGACTCAGGTTTGTTGGCCACCCTGCTTGCAAACACCTTTTCAGCTCTTCTCATTCCTCCTTTGAGCCATTGCATTACCAATTTTGTTGTCATTAAGCCAAATTGCAACCACTCGTCTTCAGATCTTTGCATGCAAACTTTTACTTTCTGGTAAATGGTCTTTCAATAATGCTGTTTCCTCACAATGCCCACAACTTTGTAAACTGCACCAGTCCTTCCTATAGCCTAACACCTCCACAACATGATGCTGCCTGACATCATTCTACTTCATGGTTGGGATGATGTTCTTAGGCTTTGAATCTTCCTTGTGTTTAGCACTATGTTGCTAAACATAGTGTTTATGTCCCTCTGGAAAGTTTAATTGGCCTTTTCATGTCACGACTTCTTCCTCTGTGTAGGATTTCAGCTTTACCAAATAATCTTTGACAATTCTGGCCCCACCAAGCATTAGCAAACACCTGTTGGAACTTTGCATCTGCTGAGCTTATATCATAAAATATTTTGTAGTCCAATGCACTGACAGACATTTGTAAATGCTTACTTGAGGAATGTTAATGGGATGACATGCTGAAGGAGGCATGTAATTGAAAAGGAACTTCTTGAAAAGACAGTCTCAATTTTAAGGTGTTAAATTGTACAGTCAAATTTCTTTTAAGTCATGTTTGATATGTACAGCATTTTTATAACAACTGAAAGTGACAGTTACTTGATTGTGCTATAAAATGACACTATATGGCTGGAAAACGCATAACACTGCTTCTTTAAATATTTTTGTTCTGTTTTAGAAACAGGTTTCTAAAATAATTTCCTTGAAATCCAGAAGTAACTTTCTGGCTGGAAATGACACAAGTATTACCCAAAAGGCCATGGGTGCTGCAATGGCTTTTTGAAAAACAAAGCAATCTGAAATATTCTTTATGTTAACAAATAGTGTCATAATAACATAAAGGCCCTTCTCTTTAATCGTTGGAGACATCTTTTTTTTCTTCACTAGTTCACTTTTTAAGCATGTGACTCTTAATTAAAATAAATGTGCGTGGTTGGTTGTTATACAGCAAAGAACTGTTTAAAAAATTCCCTTCTGGGCACTGGATGTGGGACAGTGTTACTGAACTTTTGTTCCTCAGACAGCAGAATTGGTTGCCCAATAATTAGAAGGTCAGTAGTTTGATCAATTGCTCAATCTGTCCACATGTTCAAGTGTTCTTGTTTAAGATATTGAAACTGGAAAATGACTTTGTTTCAATGTGATTGTTGTACCTATATATTTCTAAGAACCTTAAGGGGTGTAGAAAACATATCATTCATTTCAAAATGTTATGTCTTGGTTATTTCTTATGGCACTTCAAACCAAACTGTACAAAGCAATAGGTTGTGCCACTCCAAACTATTTTCTGAAGGAAGAGGTGTGATTGTTTGCCATTCTTAGAAAATCATCTGTGATGATTCATAATTTGCTATTGGCAGCAAAACAAAATTCTCTGATATATCTCACTCTAAAGGTTGGTCCTACGGCTACTCAAACAAGTAAACAAGCAATATGAAGAGAGATTTTAAGAGTCAGTTTTCTGGCTCTTCTAGGGTCATTTAGGAATTATTCTTTAACTAATATCTAATTGAAATTTGATTTTTGCACCTGACTGATAAATACTGAAATACAACTAACCATGCACATGTTCAAAACCTCCATGCAAAGGACACATTTCTGAGAATACATCTCATTAACAATTCTTTTCTCTGTTTCTTGGTAATATACAGGTTCCCTGTAAAGTGACTCCCTTTGGTTCAACCACAAGGTGCTGTCACACCAGACTTTATCAGGAGAAATCAAATATTCTCCACATTTAAATCTTAGCGGATTTAAATGTGAACTTTGACTAAACCATTTTAACAAGCTTTTCTTCCACTGCTGATCAGAAAAAATGTGTGTTGCTGATGATAACACTCAAGATCTATGGCTTGTTAAAGAAATGATACTCAGCTACATGACCAAAGTTGTGCCACATAATAGTTGAGTTATTAATGATGAGGATTAGGCATTTGTTTGGGATCGAATATGGATAAACAGCATCTTTGCTCTGAAAAACTTCTTTTTTGTGCCAAAGTGCCTCAGATGGTGATTATAGTCCATTTTGGATGATGTAACATGACTGTGCTGTTGGCCTCATAGACAGAGTTGAGAAATTTTTTCTCAAGAACAATATGTTTTGACCTAAAGATTTTCAGGAAAGTCAATTGATGTGGTTGTCAGCATTTTGCAATATTCAACAAATTCAAAGCTAAACATAAAACATGTTTGTATCAGTGCAAATGCAATTTTTCTTCCGATGTCCAATATGTTTGGAGCATTAGCTCACTATATTTTAACATAGTAACAGTATTTTATTGTCTCCTTGTATAAATGATTATTAATTCCAATAGTAGTGCCTCAGATTTAGATTGTAATCAGTCCATAATATAAATGCGTGATATGAAAGTGATTGCATGCCAAAGGAATGGGACGACTGTTTACACATCAAACACAGACGGTCCATAAAGCCACTTCTACTGTTTGTATGAGCAAACATGCTCTTTGCCCCAGAAACTGCACCAGTAATATCATAAGACACGTGCATCTTTATGGAATTAAAAAAAGCAAGGCTGATGATTGTGTGAACAAAAAATATTATTGTAATGAATTAATAGTTTATTTTCTTAAAATAGATGCAATTACATGAGCATTGCTTACTGTAAATATTTAAATAAAAATGAGATTCATCTTCTCTGGGTTCAGCTTATGAGCCTTAAGAGTTAATGACATGAAGTAAACATACGCAATTAATGAAACACAATGTATTGGTTTATAATATATTTTATTGAAAAATGCATTAAAATTAAATAAATTCAATATCATTTTAGTTTAAAAGTCAATTATAAATCGTCAGTGTTATACAAAACATAGAATCATACAAAAATAAAGAAAATGATTATATATTTAAATAGACACAGAATGGCTTCTGTCATCAGCAAGTATATTTACAACATAATATATTTGAACACAGCTAAAGCTAATGAAAGTAAGCAGATGGATCCCTGTAGGACTGATTACACTTTAGGTAATGCCCACTTTAGCTGTAAATACAGTAAAAAAAAAAGAACACCTCTAGCAAAGTTTGCACTGAAACTACAGTAAGGGTGATAAAGTGCTTGTCTTAGTGGTGCTGCGATGGCACTAACATGTCACAATAATCCCTGGGACAGGAGAAATTAGAAGATATAAACAGGGTAAGCTACAAAAAAAAAAAAACTAAAAATGTACATCCCATAAATAGAAAATAATATGATCATGTTCAGCCAAGAAAAGCTTTGTCATCATGATTTGAACCAACAGAGAAATAGTTGCCACAAGGTCCTGATTTAAGGAGTACACTGGGTTACTGACGTGTTCAGCAACTGAGAAACACCTTATTATGAACTATGTAAAGTTGTATTGTAAGCAATTTTAAGATTTGTTTTACCTCTAACTTACCCATTTGAAAATTGCAAAATAAGGCAAGCAATGAATGAACAATAAATGAACATGTGTGCTCAGATATCATAACAAGCAATTTTACCACCAGCATGCTTTAAATTAAACTATTCCCACTGAGGATGTTATATTTTATAATATAACACCATATATTTCCAAATATGGCTATTCTGTTCAATAACCCAAAAATAATGACAATCTCAAAAGAGGGGATTGTAGAGTGAATAAAACATTCTAGCAAGCAGAGACAGCTTTATAATCTATTACTGGAAAGATACTAAATTTACATCACCCCTGAAAACTTTAGACTTTGAAAGCTATAATTGCCAACGTGCATCAGCACATGCTCATTGACCCACCTGCCTCACAGACCTTCACATTACCAGGCCCTGAAGCAATAGCTAAATGTTTGTTCATGCTGCTGAGAAATGACCTTGGGTTCATAAACTGTCGAAGCCACCCACATCATTAAAAACTTGTGCAAAGAATACAGTGAATATGTTGACCAACATATTCACTGTATTCAAATGTATGTTATGGCTGACTGCCCACAGTCAGGACTCAGGCAGATTTTACCTGCTCTAACCTCTACGTCTATGTATGTATCTAGGCATCTATGCATATTAATGTAAAGCATATTTTGATTTTGTATTTTCAATGGTGGGATTTCACATTTCATAAATCTAAAGAGAGATCTTTGAAATTGTCGTAAATGTGTTCAAAATCCCTGCAAGACTTCAGTATGCATATAGAAAAGAAATGAACATATTTTGCCATGGAATATAAAGAACACAACCAATTAGTTAGCTTTCTCTTCACAGCCTACAAGGATGAAAGGAGTTGAAGACAGAAGCAATAAAATAAAGATTTCTAAAGGAATCTTAACTAGTCGACCTACAATCCAGACCTGAAAAGCAGTAAAAAAAGAATAACATCAAGCACATAAACAAAAAACAACTAAATAAGAAAAAATAAAAATGAAATGATGCTAAGATAAAAATGAAAATTGTATTACATGTCCCTGCCTAAATTTTTTGGAAATTATATTGTGGATTTGCTTTTTTCTTCTTTTACTACAGACATCAGGTATAAAAAAAGACAATTTACTGAGTCTTTTAAACAAAACAACAGTAACAAAAAAAAACCTTTTAAATCAATCTGGCATGTTTGTATACTTTCCAAGTAAATGATGAAAAAAAAATTCTGGATTTTTACTTAGGAAATTAAAAAATTCTGATTATTAATTTTTTTTTTTTTTTTTTGCTGGACAGATTTGTTTCCCCAATCATTGTCCTTGCAGTACTATTTATTGTTGCTCTATCTACCTAACCTCAAAACAATATTCCAATTCTGCAAATGTATATCTTTTTTTTATTTGTATTGAAAAACACAAAAAAAACCTTTTCTGTAAACCCTTTGACAAAGCATTTTGTTTCTTAAAATCTCTAAAACAATTACTAATAATACCATAATTTATACACAGAGATTCAGTTTTAAAAAGTACATAAAAATGTTACAATATAGGCATTCAGTGTCTTTGGTTATATTTATCATGTTCTATTTTATAAACATGTGAAAATTTCCTACTACTGTAAGTTGTCCAAAGCAAACATCCCTCTTTAATTTTTCAGTCTTTAATATCTGCATATTTCAGATTGCCTCTAATGCTATTGTTTATGTGCATCCGCAGGACTCAACTATCATGTCAGGGACATCTGTTTTGACGATGCTGTGCTGAGAGTTGAAGTAGACCATGGACAGAGGCCGGCGCTCAGTGGGGATGCAGCATGAAGCTGTGGCTGTGTTGATGCCATTGACTTTAAGCTGGCTGAAGACCGTAGCATGGAATGAGGATGCTATGCCCGGGGAGCCGGCTAGATGCTGGGGGCACTGACCCATGCAGTAGTTCATGTGGTAGCCTTCAGGTGCAATGATCCACTCGTCCCACTGGATATCCTTAAACTTGATGTAGAAGTCTCTTTTGCAGCACACTGTCACTTCGTCTCCACAGCGCAGTGATCGCTTTCTGAGTAAGTGCTTGGAATGGTCATCACGCAGACGCACCTGGGCCACCATGAAGGGCTGGTTTGCTTTATCAGTCGAGCCATTAAAGGAGCAAAGGTTCCTTTCACCCTCTTCGCAGCTGACCTCAAGCCGGAGTCGCCGCTGACCTCCGTCCAAAAAGGTCTGCAGCGTGTGGGTGATGGGGAAGGTATGCCAGTTGCTCTCCTTAACCTCCAGCATCTTTTCTATCACCAGGGTGCGATTAGAGCCTGAAGTCTCTTCATCTGCTGAGAAGAAGACCCGGGCAAGGAGGCGGGAGCTCCGGTGAGGATCTTCAGATGATTTGGCATAAATCCACAGAGAGGACTGAAGGACCTGGATGCTCTTGCCCCGTTCCTGCAGAAACTGAAAGGTAAGGCTAAGGCTGGCCTTGTCACCGCTGTCTGAATCATCTATGAAACAATGACAATTTAAAAACAAACACAGACTGTTAATATTTTTAACATTTCGCAAGGTTGTCACCTTAAAGCCAAAATGGAATGTGCTGAAATGATTGCAAGATAAAGCTATTAAGTTCACTTTCTCTACATAAAGGTCAGTTTGGTTTTTTTGTTGTTGTTGTTTTTTTACCTTTACTTTTTATGTTTGTGATAGTTTGATCTGGCATGAAGAAATAATTCTACTGGAGCTCTTTAGCTATGTGTTAGATGGATCTGCTTTCAAGCACTTGACTTTTGGTGCATCCACATTTTCTTGAAAAACTTTGATGTAGCATTTGATACACACAACATTTTTAATCCCAATAATTCCTATATGTTTAAAGGGTTATGCAGTTTATTAAGTTATTTGTTCTGCTTCTTATACTTGCTTGGACATCAAGCATCCTAGTTATTAGTAAGTCGGCTGCCTTTAAGATTAGCCTTTTTTAAAAAAAAAAAATATTTCCACATGTCTTTATAACAACACAGCCTTCGACCTATTTTAATATTTCAAATGCAAAAACCAGTATGAAATCTTCAGGACCTCTGAAGGGGGCGTGGTGTTTATCTAAAATCAAAAGTCATCTAAATTAGCATTTTGCGCAGGAATAATCTAACTTCCCTGTATATGAATGTGTATATTTGGAAGTAATGCGATTTCAGTCATTTGTCACATGAGTATAAGAATTCAAAATAAAAATAAAAAATCGTAGGGAGAACCCCGACCCATGCACTACTTTATGCACAAACTTTTGCAAAAGGTGCGCTCATGCAAAATGTTTAAAGGTCATGCCAGAAAATATTGACAGTATGAAAAATAAAAGAAAAACTTACTTATGTCTGCAAAGCTCACTATTTCATAGCCTTGATCTTTGGTAGGTATACTGTTTTCTAGTTCAAGGGTGCCATCCTGTCTGACGCGCCCCGAGTGCAGCTTGCGCAGCGCAGTTAGAAGCGCAACTTTAGGCACCGTCTGAGTGATGTTCGGTCTCTCTTTCAGGTGGAGCTTTTCCAAAAGTTGCTGTTTGGCGATCTCTATCATCATCTTCTCCTCTGCGTCTTTCTCCATTGCCGGTAAGCCACAGGACGCGCAGGCTGGGGAGCCGCTGACCCGGAGCCCCTTCAGCAGCAAAGTTGCCAGTAGCAGCAGTGAAATAAGTGAAACAGACGGCATCATCCTCCAGCATAAAGAAAAGTTTTGCATTTTTTTGGAGTTGAAGTAAGTTTACTAATAATAAAAAAAATCTTCTAAAATCTTTCCACTGAGTGCTTCTTTCCACCCAGTGTTGTCAGAGGTTCTTGCTGGCAGCTGTGTCACAGTCAGGACAGAAGCTGGAAAGCTGAGTGGCGTCTCACCCTCCTGATGCTGCAGATATGTAGGGTAATCCACCAAAACTGGTGACACGTTGGAGAGACGCACCAATGAGCGCATCGGGGCACCGGGGAAATTACGCATGAGAGTGTCCTCTCCCACAACACGGACAATCACACACAGCACGCGCTCACACGTTGGCAGTCGATTACTTTTTCTCAACTTTGTGACAGCCTGATCTCATTTTATGACACCATAATAAATGCGTAAAGTTATCGGTTTGTGAACAAGGATCTGATCTTATTTCTGTGTCACGTTGCCCTTTTTGGCGCAACCACAACATCTGAAGCGTTCAAAGTTGCAAAGCTTTGCCCTTTAACCCAATTTACGAATGGTACCCGAGAAGCACAATCAGCGTAGTTCAACATGTGAGAAAGGGCTGGGCTCTGTGAAAGAGGGGGCGGCATTTAAAAAACAGGTTCCGTCATGTTGTGTGCAAGGTCACAGCACAAGAACCGTGCAGCAAAGAGGACGCCTTGCTCATGTCTGCTGTGACGAAGAGGAAAAAAGCACAGCAGAAGAATAACTCCGTCAAGCTGCTACAAGTTTTCTCTGCCTGGGTCCTGGTGATGTCTGTCAAACAGTAACCAACAACTTTGGAAAAATATTTAGATCAAATAATGTGCTGCACGTGATTTTCAGTATGTTAGTAGCACCATTTCTCCGTTACATAAGTCAAAAATACTTCCAAACTGTTATTCGATAAAGTGGGCCAATATGTAATGCTCAAATATGATGTGGCAGTTGGGTCCTTTGATACTTGCACCCATTTCGTAGTACAAAGCTAGTAATATTATATACACAATAATGAGGTACAACTTTGACTGTTTCCATATAAATTCTAAGATGGTTTTAAATTCCCATTTAATGTTTTTACCTCAAGGCGAAACAGTTCATTTTGAGGGGAAATTATTCTCAAGTCTCTGATACATGATTAGGCTACTTGCCTGCCGACATGTGGGCAATAGGAAGTACTACAACTTAGTCCACTGGCTGTCCAAAGTGTAAAAAAAGATTTAAAATGATGAAAATCTTAAATAATAAAAACTATTTTCTAAAAAATAGTTATGTTACATTTTGGCCAAATTATACGATTACTTTACACCCTAATCTGCCAGGATTATGAATAATTTTGAATTTAAAAGTTGTTTGCTAGAGGGTGTTTTTCACATTTTAATTCTTTCAACAGATTCCCAACTGAGGTAGGTCTGGACTTTAATTCTAACACAGATTAAATTATTTCACAATTTCTTTTTTTATATGATTAGGGTATTTTTTTTACAGGTTGAAATTATGGAACACCAAAACTTGAATAACAATTAATACCATAGAAAATTGGGTGAATATGTGTGTACAACTGATATTTGTGAATTGGACAAGATTGGTGAGTGGAAAAATGAAGTGGAACTTCTTCCATTTTATCACAAATCAACAACTGGTTAAAACTTGACAGAGTTGGATGTTCCGACAGAGTGATGACCCCAAAACATGTCGAAACTGGTTTTACATATAATAACGAAAGGTGACATTGAGCTGCTGGAATGGTGCCAACCTCAAAACTATTGTAAATACAATGACTATTCTTAAGAGCTGCCCCACCCATACCATAAAACCTGATCTACCCCTGGGTCAACCATTCATGCCAAGAAAGCGCCTCCCAGAATTATGAAAGAAGCATGATGCTTGACACAAAAAATGTTTTTCTTAGACTTGCCAAGCAACATTTCCACAAGAACAGGTGAGGCTACCTGATATTTAATATTGACACACACTGTATAAAAAGAGATAACATTTTTTTCTCTTTACCTGAGAGTATACCAGATTTTCTGCTTCAGGTCAGAGGATTATCAAATGTATGTATACTGTAGAACAATTCCAAGTAGCCTTTATTTCTGTTGTGATGCCAATGAAAACTCAACATCTGAAATTAGTATATCACATCAGACATCATTGAAATCAGTATTCTAATTTATTGACTATGACTAAACATCTTCATAGCATGTCTTAGGATAGCCTTATAAATTTAACCTTATGACCTGGGTCAAACATTTGAAAGTGATTTGGTTCAATGCTGAGAGTCAATGTCAATTTGAAATTTTATTTAAAAAAAAAAAAAAAATTCCCTTCTAACCCACCGTGGGTGGTTCCTATCCTCTGAGCTCGGGTCCTCTACCAGAGGCCTGGGAGCTTGAGGGTTCTGCGCAGTATCTTGGCTGTGCCTACAACTGCACATTTCTGGACTGAGATGTCTGATGTTGTTCCTGGGATCTGTTGTAGCCACTGCTCCAGTTTGGGGGTGACTGCCCCGAGGGCCCCGATGACCACAGGCACCACTGTGATCTTCACCTTCCAGGCCCTCTCCAGTTCCTCCCTGAGGCCCTGGTATTTCTCCAGTTTCTTGTGCTCCTTTTTTCTGATGTTGCAGTCACTTGGTATTGCTACATCCACCACAATGGCTTTCCTCTGTTGTTTATCCACCATGACAATGTCCGGTTGGTTCGACCTTACCATTTTGTCTGTCTGGATCTGGAAGTCCTACAGGATCTTAGCTCGGACATTCTCCACCACCTTTGGGGGTGTTCCCCACTTTGATCTCGGGGCTTCCAGTCCATATTCTGCACAGATGTTTCTGTACACTATGCCTGCCACTTGGTTATGTCGTTCCATGTACTCTTTCTCTGCCAGTATCTTGCACCCTGTTGTTATGTGCTTGTCCTCCCATGATGGTACCTCCAGCACCTCAACTTCTGTTCCCCGTTGCCTGAGACATTCACTGAGCACATTGTCTGTTGAGGCTTTGTCCCTGATGTATCTATGGATCTTGGATGTTTCGTCCTGGACAGTGGTTCTCACACTCACTAGTCCTCTGCCTCCTTCCTTGTGGCTCGTGTACAGTCTCAGGGTGCTGGATTTGGGGTGGAACCCTCTATGCATTGTTAGTAGTTTTTGAGTCTTAACATCCGTGGCCTTTATCTCCTCCTTTGGCAAGCTAATTATTCCTGCAGGGTATCTGATTACTGGCAGATATATATATATATATAGCTGGAGAAATACCAGGGCCTCAGGGAGGAACTGGAGAGAGCCTGGAAGGTGAAGACCACAGTGGTCCCTGTGGTCATCGGGGCCCTCGGGGCAGTCACCCCCAAACTGGAACAGTACAACAGATCCCAGGAACAACATCAGACATCTCAGTCCAGAAATGTGATGTCCCTGGCACAGCCAAGATACTGCGTAGAACCCTCAAGCTCCCAGGCCTCTGGTAGAGGACCCGAGCTCAGAGGATAAGAATCACCTGCGGCGGGTGAGAAGGGAATTTTATATATACACTGCTCAAAAAAATAAAGGGAACACTCAAATAATACATCCTAGATTGACAGTTTGATTTCACAGAAGTTTGATTTACTTGGAGTTATATTGTGTTTAAGTGTTCCCTTTATTTTTTGAGCAGTATGTATATATATATATATATATATATATATATATATATATATATATATATATACAGGATCTACAGGATCTTAGCTCGGACATTCTCCACCACCTATATATATATATATATATATATATATATATATATATATATATATATATATATATATATATATATATATGTTCACGGTTTTACTTTAGCAAAGCAACGGAATAAAAAATATGGTGTTACACTCTTAGTAGGATCAACTATGTTGACATGATGACAGTTTTCTGACAGATCAGGGGTTTGCAACTTGCAGCCTGCAGTTGAGATGTCACTAATTAAGTGATGAAAACTTACATTCATCCATCCATCCATCCATCCATTTTCTTTCACACTTGTCCGAAAACTTACATTGTTATTTTTATTTTTGTTTGTTTGTCTGTTTTGTTCTTTTGTTTTGTGTTTCCTGTGAAAAAAAAAAGCAAAACAAAACACTGACCATCTTGGTAATTTGCACCACAACTGCCACTGGATTCAACTGAAGGTCCTTGTCTGAATGACAACCACCTACCAACAACTAAAAGGGCACTCTTTGGTAGTTGGTAGTTGTTGTTTTCGGGGTTTTTTTGCCTTGTATTTAAGATCGATAATGCTTTAACAACTTTCTCCGTACTCTGAATGTCTCTGAGTGAGCGACGGAAAGGTACGTCACTGACGTCAACAGTCAGTGAGGGGGGTGGGGGGCAAAAACTGACGCCGACGCTCAAGCCGGAGCTGAGAAGAGGGGGACTAGTGTTTTGTTTATTTTTTCTTTAATTTATATAGTTTTATTCTTTAGTGTTGTGTTTGTATTTTGCAGTATTCCATTGACAGTATTGACTGCCCTGCTTTTAAGCGCTTGCTTTTCTGCCGTTAACTTTCGTGGCGTTGTCCCCTCACGCGGCGCTATTTTGACAGTCGGATCGCAGTGATCCAACTCAGGCTAGCAGCAACATCACATTAGCAGCGGTAAGTCATTCTGGGAGCTAGCAAACCTAATCCCCCTATTTAAGGACACAACAGTACTTGGATTGCTTTATAACAAGATTTACATCGCTGTAGACATGTACTGTCTTGCCTGATAGACGTTGTTAACTTAAACAGTAGGATTTATGAGCCCTAGATACTTAGCGTACATTGAAAAGAAAAGGCTAGCTAGCCTGGCTAATATTAGCTTGGTAGCTAATTATACTCTTTGGAGGAAGCAGGCTACTACGAGAAGCTAGCTATTGTTAGCGGCTAATATTTTCAGTCAACTGCACAGCCACGACTGACCATACAGCCGTATATCCTTCACAGTGACAACTTTAAGGATTTTCTACACGGGAGTCTAAACACACGGGCACCAAAACGGTAAGCTGAACCACGAAGATGACTTGAGATAATATATAATTGATGATCTACTATATTTAGTCCCATTTGTAATGTAACATGAAACACCATCTTTAAAGTCCGCGTACTCAATGGCAGGCACGAGATGGCTAAGATAGCTCACAATATTCGTGGTGTGAGAAAGATGTTGCTGAAACTGCGGTTGTGTGAATAAAATGGAAATTAAATAGTTGCGGATGGGTCCAAATGTTAAAATGAGAATACATTTAGAGAGACGTTTAAAGCACGCAGCGCAGTCAATGGTTTCATGTGCTGTAGATACTATATATCTACAGCACATGAAGTATATGCTATATATATATATATATATATATATATATATATATATATATATATATATATATATATATATACAGTTTTCAGTGAATACAAGAAAAGTGACTTATGTATAGTTATGCTATAAAAGATGAAGTTAAAAAAAACAGTACAAAGTTTTTAATTGGCTGATTGTCAGTTTTTGTTTAGAATATGCTAATGTTCCTTGATTGAATGGATGAATTTTTTTTCTGATACTTTTGATTTAACGTTAAAGGGGCTGTATTTTGCATTTTCCAAATTCATTGTGTCATTTGTAGCATAATCAAGTAATTGTTACCTTCAGTTTTTATAAAATGGTGTATATGTCAAAGATAACTTAAAAGAAATTTGACTTCACACTTTGACACCTTGAAATTAGGCTTGTGTTTTTTTGCAAAGCTCATACTCTTTCTGGCATCTGCCTTCAGCTCTTCATCACAGTGCCTTTTTATTATGTTGTTTCATCAGCTCTTAGGAACGTTGAAATGAGAGGTGGTTTGCACGATAAGCTTGGCAGATACACATTTCTACCAGGTGTTTGCTAACTGTTGCTACCACTAGTCTGGTGGAGCAGAGTGGGGAAAGCGTGAGGTGGGTGGGGCTTTGTTCTGCGAGGCAGAAGCTGAGCTGGAAACTGCAGCTCTAAGGTGGAGCTGTGTGAGATTAAGTTTTTAGGCACCCCCTAATGGCTGCCATGGGAGATTCAAGAATTTCTAAAACATGCACGAATGAGTCAAAGCAACACTCCAAGTATGTTTTTGATGACGGATTAATATTATAATATGGTATAAAGCTCAAAAAGTCAATTTTATATAAAACAGCCTTTTATATTGCAAATTTAAATCCCTTTAAAAGTACTCTTTATGTAGAAGCAACGCCATCATGCTAACAATACATTCTTGAAAATTAAAATAATTGGATTTAATTGCAATTGAACTGAACTGGCAGCAAAAAACCTGATTGGAGCATCTCTAGTTGATAGTTTTTCAGTGTGCCAGATGCATCTCAGCTCTCTCTCAACTAAAAAAAAGAAAAAAACTAATGTAAGGTTTCAAATATTTTTCTGGAAAAATTGAGCAGTGTGACTGGCACTGTGACTGTGTCTGATTCGTGTCCGCTTGCCCAGCCATGTCTCTGTTCCCACCTCCTCTCCCTCTTTTCAGCATCTGACTAACAATAGGTCCATTAACTGCTGTAACTCAGCAGCAATTTGTGCAATCTAGTGTCTTCCATCTAACAATGTGACACAGGTTACCATTAAGATTTTATAATGCCCTGCTTGCACAGTGTGACACATTCAAGTCTTACGATTTTGGAATTTGCACAGTGTGTTTCGGGCTTTAATTAAAGGTGGAAGCTGACAGCAGAATTTGAATGTGAGCAACAGGACTATTTCAGTGGGAAGTGCCATTTTCAACTTAGTTTATTAATACACACTACTGTAGATTCTCAGTCATTTATAACTATTTACAAAGTGCTAATTCTTAACAAACACTGCCTCAAGGAATTTTACAAGCAGACAAAACAAGTCAATCTAATCATGTAGAGAGACTTAAAGTCAGTTATATGCATTTCAAATTGATCATAGTTATCAAATAAAGTTGGAATGTTTAGTTTAATTTTCCAATTGTATAAAAAGTTTTCTAAGGAAATCTAGTTGATTGTATTGAGTCACTGACTTGCAGCTTTCAATCCTCCTATAGATAGCAACAGTGGACAGTTGCTTGCATTGTGTCATTAACTTTGCAGCAGTCCCTCATTCTGAGTGCAAGTGGTGACAGCAAAAAGAAAAAGTCCCTTTTTAACAGGAAGAAACCTCAAGCAAAATCTGACTTGGTGTGAGTGGCTATCTGCCACAACTTACTGGTAGTTTTAGAAGATGAAGCAGATGTGTAAATGGAAACAAGAAACACAGATACACTGGTCCAGGATTTGTTTTCATATTTTATGTCCTTATTTAGGAAAGAAACACAACTAAATGGATAAGATTTCAGGTCCAGAGGATAAGACGGAGCTCAAAGTTCATTCACAGGAAAGACTCAGCCATTGGCTAGGTCTAGGTGAGACAGAGAATAAACCTTTTGAGGAGCAGATTTTCCTCAAAATTATTACTCGATTAATTAAAACGCTATCAGTCCTACTTGTTAAAGCTATACATTTTTTTACACTCATTTTGAGGTATCAAATCCCTATATGTTTTCTATAAGGTTTTATAAAGTCTAACATTCAATCATTTTAATTTTAGACCTTGTAAATAGGGGTGCATCGTTGCATTAGCCTATTGCCGATTAACAAACTTAAAACAATCTGACCTTCCAATTGAGATTTTGGCAGATACCAATTTGCAGAAAACATCCATTTAGATTGACAAAGTCTTATTTAACTTGCTTGAGCTATAAGCTATAAACGATTTATAGCTTATAGATTTATTTATATCTAAATAAATTTTAGTTTTATTTTAACTTTATGCAACTTGGAAAAAAAAACTTGACTGTTGTGCAATATGTCAGTTCTTTTCTGAATTAACAATTGCATGCTTTCATTAATTTAGTTACTGAATATTGTGTCATCTATATTAAACAATGGAACAATGTGGACAAATCAAATAATTTTTCCTTGTAACTAAGGGTGTTGTTGCAGGCTTATGGCTGTCATTGTCTTTGTATTTACTTTATTTACTGAATTCAATAGGCAAGTTGGTGTGGCTTTTAATATGTTTTGCTTAACTTGGAAAAACATTTTGTTAAACTGAAAATTTTCCATTTGGAGTTTGAATGACTTATTTCTTTACAGATCAGTTTTCACTATATCAATTTTAGCTTTACATAGTATTTGTCTTTTAAAGTTTACTGTCCCATTGAAGACTGATTTCTCAATCCGCAAGATAAATTTACAGTTTGTTAAACACATTTTTGTTGAAAAAATGGTCATTGCTCTTTGTGTCTTGGCTATAGCCCTAATTTTTGACAGTGAAACTGAAAATAGCAAGATTGCTGTGATAATTAGATGGGATCACAGCACAGGCTTTCAGAGCTGTGATTCAACCATCTGTTCGGGGAAAGCGACATGTGCATTTGTAAAGGAAAAAAAAAAACAACATTATTTGCATTCTCAAATGATGTGATTTTTAAAAATTGCCAATTGGGGATTACCAGCAGAGCCACATTTGCTGATAAAATTGCTATGAAAATCTGTTCTCTTTAGTGTAATGGGCTATTATAGTTTTTTGTGGTTAAAGTCTCTAACAACAAGAGCAATTTTCCATAGAAACTGTGGACTTCACTGAGAACAAGTTTTTTTGTTTGATTTGTTAAAGTGCTGACTTGTCTAGATAAGCTAGTGCTACTATAGCACCAACTGTTATTATCCAGAGCAAAGAGCAGTTGACATCATAGTTTTTGAGACCAAACAAACTTTTTGTGCCACCTATTTAAAATCCAGTGCAATGGAACAAGATGCAATATGAATTTTGTTCTGTCTAATGCTTTGCCTTGCATTGACAGTTACTTTTTCAAAGCTAATATTAAATAGTACTTGCAACATCACTATTCATGCAGTTCATGAACTAAACAGTTCACATGTTTACAGGATAAAAAAAGGATGCAGGTGGAGGATACAGGCGGAAAGATTTTCTTAAAGATTTGTCAGTGGAAATGTTCAGTGATAAACCAACATGGCTCTGCTGTGGGGAAGAAATCAAACACGAGCTGTTATCAAATTGAAGTAGGACTGGCATCAGTTTCTGGTTTTACAAAAAAGGCTTGTTGTGGCTGATGTCTCGATGAAAATTTGTGCTCTGTACCAAAACATACCCTTCCTGAGGTGTTGGTGTAAGGGGCAAATCATTGAGAAAAAATAATCTATAGTGAGATCTGCTCGAGGTGAGTCATTGAATCCACAATCTACTGTTGCTAAGGCCACCAGTGTGAGAGAGAAAAATAATATGCTTCTCTGACAACATATTTTTCTCCTTTTGTACCCTGCAGCTTGTGAATCCTTATGTGGTACCTGTTTCTGCATTGCATGAACATTTGAAAACAGATTTAAAATAGTTTGTTTTGTGAAGGTGCTTGTTTTAGTCTGATAATGCCCAACTACAAGTTTTAAGACCAAGCCTTATCGTTTTTGATTTCTTATCAAATACTCTTAATAGCCAGAGTTGTCATTGCAAAAGTATGATTTGAGTATTTTCTAGAATCCCATTATGAAAACACTTGACTGTTATTATGTTCGATGCATTCAGTTTGTCAGCAAGGTATCCATATCAGCTTCTGTCTCTGAATCTGTCTATAGAGCAGCATAAGTAGAAGAGTGTCTTTTTCTAGAGAGATTTGAAGAGCTATTTATAGATCTCAGCCAAAGCACCAAGCGTGGTGCTGTTGCTGCTGCTCCTCTTCTCTTTACCACTCCTGAGTCTGTTCATCTCCCTCTCCATCTTTATTTGTTCCCCTTTCTTTCATGTTCTTGTTACTCCTGTTGCATTTCCGTTTTCAGTGTTTTTGTTTTTCAGTTTGCTTTTCATGCCCATCTTTCGCTTCAGTTACATACATTATTGATCTGAGCAGAAGGGAATTGACAACATCAAGTCTGGCCTGAGACTGGGTATGTGTCATTTATGTGTCAGTGATCCAATAGTGGAGGGTTCTCACAGAACACATAAAGGGGAAAACACTGTGCATGGTTATACCAACATTTCGGGTTTTGCTTGGTGTTTGTTTTCTATTGGAGCAGGCTTTACTCGCCTACTAATAAGCTCATAATGGCAAAATATTTTATTGTCAATGAATTTAAATTTTTTTTTTAGTTTCTTGTTGGCTTTAGAACAGCAGTACTTTGCATGTCAAAACTGAGGGATAAACCTCATCAGACTCTGTTGTTTCTTTGACTGTCTATTCTTGCTGGATGACTCCTTTTTCTCTTCTCTGCTTTCCATCTCTAGCAGTTCTGTAAAAAGAAGCAACCAGGTTGTTCAAGTGCAGTCGCAGCTGGACTTGTTTTTAGGCATTAGATGGCATTAGTGCATGGCATCCCCTTTATCCTAGTCATGTGGTCATCCTAAGACAAATTTGTCCAGGGTCATGCTAGGATTACAAAGTCATCAATTGGTTTGTTGTCTTAATGTAAGACAACAAACCATTAGTATTAAGGTTTGCACATTTTAAGGGGTGCAGCTATTCATTTTCTTGACTTGTATGTGTTTTGCACGATTCTTAAATTGTGAGTGTGTTGAGGTGACGGCACTCATCACAGTCACCACTGCTGCTAAAGCTTCAACTGAAATACATGCAACTGAAAAACATGCTGCCCTGTTGCATCTCAGTAAACTGTATGATGTAAGCATAGAAAATCTGCCCTTTGATAAGAACAAAAAGGACAATGTAAATCTTTATACTGATGGACAACCTTGAAGATAAATGAAAGAGTTTCCCTCTGTGCTTTAGGTGCCAAACCAACAAGAAAAACATTTAGAGCATGTAAAGGTGATTTCTTTCCAAATGAACTGCAGATTATTGACATTGTTCAATATTGTTTGGCCTTAAAGCCAGAGTTTAAAGCTTACATGGCCAAAAAACATATTTTGAAAACAATATGTTGCTTCAGTACCTGAGCTTACTATTTATTAATACAACTCTAAGCTGTCACTAAATGATGTTGATTGCATGATGTAAGGACAACATGCCATTAATGCATTAATAGTTGTCATTGCAAATAACTATAATGGTTGCAATTAATACACATTTTCCCAACTCCAATGTTGTTTTTCATTACCACAATGTGCCCACCACTTTTTATGGTTTTATAAATTATTACTTTCTCTAAAAATCTGTAACAAATGTGGGCATCAAGGGCAGTGAAAATCCACTCAACTGGCTAGATTTATTTTTTTGCATGCTGGACAGGAATGCATGTTGCTTGAAATATAATGTCCTACCAAATATTGTATCCAGTCAGTCTTGGATGCAATCAGTAGCCACTGATGCTGTGATGATAGTTGTGATTCTATATATTGTGAAGCTGTAAAGTTGTCTACACTCAACAAAAAGTGACAGCAGTCATCATGTCTTTGACACTTTTGTCTTATAGTTAAACCATCCATGAAGATTGATTAAGAGCCCTGTGACATGTTTCTGTAGTTGCTGTGCTAAGTCTGTGGAAGAAATGCATTTAGTGAACTAGATGGCAGTAAGATGAGTTCCTTTGCTCATATTTCTCTGACTCTTATACACTCTTAATCTGTTGTTTCATCATTAGTATTAAAAAGGCATATAATAGCTTAGATATGGGGCAGGAAACTTGCAGAATTTTGGCTTCTTATGAGTAAAGAGATGTTTATATAACGGTAACAGTGAAATATTCAAAATAATTCAACAGTAGGTATCTTATCTAAGAAAAATGGTGACTATATAAAATTTAAGATTAGGGATATTGTTCAGCTAAATGTTTTTTTATTTATTTATTATTATTTAACTCATATCTTCAGGTTACAAAATATATCTTTCCTCCATGAAACATCAGATTGACGTCTTTAGAAAATGTTGAGTTTATATGGAGTAGAAACGTTTTAAGTGCTGGTTTATAGTGATGTAAGTTTTATGTTTTCAAAATAAATAACATTATAGTGTCATATAATGGAAATGGATGTTTAGAAGTGACAAACAATGCTGATAGTGTTTTATTTACTCTTGTATATTCTTAACATTGTATGTAACTTTGATTACTGTTCCTGCCATATTATCTACATCCGGTGTTTTAGTTGTCAACAACTGGCACGGTCATTATTACTCAAAGGTAATTAGAAGGGCCAAAACCTTAGTAGACCACACATATTTCAGTTGAAGCTTTAGCCAATCAGGACATAGCTCCAGAGCTTAAGTAACTGCCTTACATAAAGTTTGCTGCTAAAATAATTTTTGTCGCTGAACTTTTGATTGCCCCTGTTCTGCAGCATCTTTCAGCTGACGTTTGCAGTTAAGTGACTGTATGGAGAACATGCAAATATGTTGTCTAGTGGGAATAAGGTTTTCCTTGCTAATGAGGTGGTTTAATTTTTTTCTTCCTCCATCTCCTTTTCGTCCCTTCTCACATCGCTCCCCGGGTATAATTTTTACTTTGCATCCATTGCAGCAGTGCTAGAGTTTCACCAGCAGCTGTCAGTACTTGAAGCTTATTCAGTTTTGCCAGACACAGGCTGCAGATGATGACAGAGCTTCCGAAAAATGGAGAGTGATGAATGGCGCCTAGTATGTCCTCAGACTATGTGACGTATCTTTTTTTTTTTTCTTTTTCCTTTTTTTAACAGAACAAAACCAAACCTTGAAACCATCTATTAAATAATATTTGCTGCAATTGGTCATTACAGAGAAGTGCTGTTGAATCAACTGATGTGCTAGCGGATCCAAGCAGCCCTTTTAACAGCTGGGCTTCTTGAATGCCCTGCATCGGCCGTCATTGCAACTATATTGTTATAGAGGCAAAGAGCAAACAAGATGTGTAGGGGAGAGAATGAGAATCCGCACGAAAGGGAGGGTTTGAGGAGCAGGGAGCGGTACAAACTGTGCGCATGATAGCATAAGAGTGGTAGGCAAAGAGGGGGCTAGTTTGCGAGCAAGGTTTTCTCTTTTCCGCTGTAGTGCCTGTGTCACATTCAGATAGAGGGGGAAGCCAGAAGAGACTTTTTTTTTTCTCTCATAAAACCAATTAAAAAGGCAGAGCCGTTATTATCTCCAGCCAGGAAGGTAACACACCAGGTGTTAAGATGGAGAAAAGTACAATGAGCTGAAGATAGTGGCAGACCTGGAATCTCTCTTCACTTGCTGCAGAAAATGGAATTCATTCATTTGTACTACTACATGCTGAGGTAAACATTTTAAAAGCTTGATCTTGTTTGAGTGCTGCATTCACTGATTTATCTTTTTCTTTTTTTTTTCTTTTTTAACCATGGTAAAGTTTGTAGTTGTGAAAGTCCTGCTTTAACAGAAGATCAACAAGGCTATCTACATGCAGTTGATAATGGCCTTATCTGTGTAATTGTGAGCTTTATTAAATTGGTGTATGATGTAGTTTTTTTATTATTATTTATCATGCATTGTCACTAATGTAATGACTTATAATGGCAAGAACATCTTTTAAATGTTCTTCCTCTTATAAAAAATTTAGAAGATCTCTGCAGCATAGCTAAAGTCCTAGAGTTGCTTGGAAATTGTGGCCTGTACCTTAAACATTTCTCCATATATAACTAATTTAATTTAGACAGTTCTGTTCTGGTTTTGTTATTATTGGTGGTCTTTAGTCAAGTCAAGTGCTCAATAGTCAAGTTTGTGCTTACTGGTCAGTTTGTGCTTAAATAGATGATGTAGATGTACAGACAAACATTGTTTTGTTTTTTTTCTGAAGAATTGATGAGGTAGTAAGGAATTCCCTTTCTCTGTCTCTGTGTGGGAGGGTGGGGTTGGTCTGGTGGGGTGGAGAGTTACCAAGAAGTAGACGCTCCTCTGCAACACTGTCAGCTTAAGGAAGGAGGAAAGAAGTGAGGTTTTAAAACCACTTGCATAAAACACATTTGACATTTCATCATGACCCCCCTCCCATAGATAGATAGGTGCTTTACAATTAAGGAGCATTCAATATATAGGCTTGTTTTAAAGGTAACCTTTGACCTTTCCTGTGAGTGAAATTCAAGTTTATCTGAACATTTGCAATCTGAACATTTGCAATTGTGCTTGTACTTTTATTTAAGGAACACTGTGTGCAGGAACAGAGAGTAGATAGGAAGGTGAGAGGGAGGCTGCACAAGCGTGAGAAAAAGCATAACAACAGATCCTTCTTGAATAAAAAAATCTATTGCTATAAATAGCAACCCATTCTAATGGTGTGAGCACAGTTTCAGGCTTAGACAGCCAGACTTTTCCTCCCCTTAGCTTGTATGGTGGTTCTGCTGTTTAAAAATCAGCACCACAATGCTCTTCATCATTTCTTCCCCTTCTGTTTTTTTTTTGTTTTTTTTGTTCACTTGGCCTAAATCTGTCTTGTGTTGTTTCTGGCCTGTTTATATAATGAGTGCTTCTATATGCATGTGTATGCATCTATCTCAGCCTTAAAAACAACAAACATACATCTCATCCTCATCAGCTGCTAGATCAGTTCAGTTTGCCTTATTTTTACAAAATGCAAAGGTTTTTTTATGATGATATTCTTTTGTCAGTTAGAAAAAGCAAATGTCCACCAGAGCAACCCAACATTAGATAAAAAAGCTGCCTGAGTGTTAGGTTTCAAGACATTTTCCTTCTTGTTGTCTGTTAGTCAAAAATTTAGAGCGATGGCACCAAAGAATGTTTCCCAAACTGCACACAGAGAACTGATGTGACCAAAGATGAATGTATACATTTGAGTAAAATTTTGAAATCCTAATCTTTACTATGCATGCAAACTTTGCAAACTGATTTCCTAGGTTGTGCATTCAAACCTAACCTGGTTAGTCCACTTTAATCAAACTCTAGTTTGTTTGTCAAGAAAGTCTGGTTGGTTTGGGAGGTGTGAAGGTGCAATTAAACTCTTAACGCAGAGTTTCAAACTTGAATGCTCGGCATCCAAGAGTTTGGAAATCTTGAATGCCGAGCTGGCCGGAGGCCCAAAAGTTCCTGCTGGGCATTCTGAATAAATAAAACCAAAACAGATGTATGAGTCTTGCGCTAGCATGAGAAATGACTTTTCATCTTTTACCAAAGACAAAAGAGAAATCCTACAACCATTAATATGGTGGAAAATGTAACAAGTGTTATAGTTTTGGACCCCAATTGAACCGAGTTTACTGGACTATCAAGTGTGAAAACACCCGAAGTTGTCAGTATGCTAGCTGAGGACTTATTTTTGTTAGAGGAAGCAAATGGAGGAGCCAAAATAAGAAAAAGAAATCTTATAGCAAACTTCAAAGTGAAGTGAAATTTAACCGTTATTATTGGAGAAACTATATTCCCTCTTATATATAACAGCATGGTTATGAAGGAGAGGAGACTCATGGGGAAGAAAAAAAAGATGAAAAATGCTTCAGATTTTAGGTATAATATGTCTTTAACAGATAAACAGATGGTAAAGCACATTGGTGATGTGACACTGCTGTCAAGTCAGCTATGTGACCCAGAGACTAGCTTCTAATCTGAGCCAAAGAAGCAGTGACATACATACTCTCTTTCACACAGAAATTCTAAGTGGGAAGCAAAGCAACCATGAAATTAACAATGGGATATTTCAAATCTAAGGACCCAGTGAAAACATGATTAACAGTTTTAGAAGTTTATTAGGGATTGAAAACAAGTTTTAAAATGTCCACTGAAGTTTAGGATTAGCTCTCTTTGTGTACACTTTATAGTGACAGCCTGCAGTTTGATTGACTAGATCCTTTTCCCAGCATGAGGCTAGCTGGCAACTCTAGAACCTTGATCACTGGTGTTCCATGGCAGCCAAGAGACCCTGCTTATTAGTGTGCACGGCAAATCGGTGCATTTGTGTTTATCACAAAGGAAAGTTCTCCTCATTTGAGACAAGCTTGTACAAGCAAATGTACATTTTTATATACAAAAATGAACATGTAGAGTTTATTTCCTACTTTATTAACTGCCAAATTTGAAGGACTCTACTCCCTGGTTCTGTACTATAACTTCAGGCATATTTATTGAGTGAGTTTTGAGTGTTTGGCATATATTTTAGCTCACACAATATGTAGCCTCCATCAGAGTGATGGCCCACAATAACGACAAAACACATCTGGCTCTTGAAATCTGTTCACTAGATTCAGTTTTTTTGGCAAAGGGGGAAACCTTTTCTGGTCATTTAACAACAAATTATTTACTTTGCAAATGACAATTTTGTATATTTACACAAAGAAACAAAAAATAAAAGGATCTTCAATCCCATAAGGAAAAATAATAATTTCATATACCTACTTAACTGCCTAACTGAACCATTGTTATAGTATAATAACTTGTTTGGGGAAAATGTAAGAAGAAGCTGTGTTTTATGCATTTGAGTTCTTTTGCCATTTAGTAATTTAAATTCCAAAGACTTATACAGAAAGCTTTGCTTTGTCTTTAACAGAGGTGTCTCAGTCCTCACTCTCTCCCAAATACCAGTTGTGTCATTAAAGAGTAGTAGCTGACTCTGTTTCATATTTCATTCAAATCAATACCATTCTAAAAAAAATCTGTTGCTACAAAGTTCAGTAACATGGCGAGGTACATTTCATCATTTGAAATGTTTTGATGTCTTAATTTACACACCGTTGTATAAAAAATTATGTTAGCCAGACAAGTTTTGAGAAATAATAAATTAGTAAAATAAGAACATGGCATAAAATATTTGTGGTGCATGTTGTGTACGTATGCAAAGCAGGTAGTAAATAAAATATTTGCTACCATATTGAAATATACATCTATATGTAGATGTATATTTATGCAGACAGTCATTGCTAATATGAATAACTGCAAATCTTTAAATTTGTTCCTTTCTAATTTATTTTTGAAGTGACACAAAATCCAACTTTTATTTTATATATTTATTTCCCCATGACCTTTTTCAAATGCAAAGTTTTGCCACTAACTTTTCATTTTAATTTGAAACTTCTCAAATATATCCTTTGACGTGCCTTCATGTATTCCACGAAGAGCTTGTGCTTTATTTATGGCTTTATTGCATATCTTACATAATACCTTGCCTGACTAAAGTAAAAAAGCTGAATCTGAAAACTTGAGTTCCACAAGTTTGCCGACCTAGAGAAAAGTGGAAGAAACTGGAAAATGCCTTTTTGTTGTCCATAGAAAGTGTTTGGCAGATATTGGAAAGATATTTAACATTTATAAAAATGTAGTTTCAACAAAATACTGAAAAGCAATAAAAAAAAATAAAAAAAAATTGTGTTGAATATCAGGTACCTGCCATAATCCTTTCTATTGTTCAATATACATCTCATACTATGTAAACAAATATGAATGTTTTGAGTTGTTTATAAAGTTATAAAATAGCTAAAAGGAAAAAAATATATATATCATTAAGGTTTAATTTTATGTTACATAATCATCATAAACCTTAACCTGCCTGAATAAATAATATGCAGAAGCTAGTAATTCTGCAGTGAATAAAATCTAGTTGCATTGCAGAATATCCTAAATTTTTCTGATTTACACAAATGGAACTACATCTCTTACAGTGGATCTCAAGTGCACAAACTTCTTTTAAAATGCTTTGTTGTATAAACAAAAATTCTGACCATTTGATTAATCTAAAATAAAGTTCTGTCCCAGAAGGGTTTTTCTGACTTTTTGTCATTTGCATCCTACATCCATGTACTGGTTTACATTGTGAATACAAACGATGAGAAGGATCTTGCTGCTCATAAGTCATCATACTAAAATTTTACGATTGAGACCAATATTTATATATATTTAATAGTCAATAGCTTTTTCGTTACCGTAGTAGCTTTTTTTTTTTTTTAGTCGCTGGGTTCCTTACAGTTAAGAGCTAGCATTTGTGGCATCTTTTAGCTTTTTGTTTTTTTTCTGTTCATCTGCCTCAAAAGAAAAGTTACACCAAAAGATATTTTTCCCTAATGAGGGTTGCATGTGTTTTCTTTCTGAATTTACTTGCTATGTTAGCAGATTATATAAACCTTTCAGCAGGTTATTGTTTTAGTCATGTGAGCAGCTGTGGTGAGGGAAGGAGCCGAGTGTCTGTTATTGTTATTACATCACTGTTGCTGGAAGAAGTGTAACAATTTCAGTAAGGTGTGAATGGGCTTAAATTGATTTTGACACAGTTGAGTATCCATGAATTCTTAATTTTCTGTATTTTTTTTTTTACATTGAAATAGTGATGGTCACTATTTCAATGTGACCATTGAACACAGAATTATGCAAATTCTGTGTTGCATAATTTACAACACAGAATTTGTCCTTAACACATTGACAAAAGTCCTCAAATATTGAAGTAAAAACTGCACGCCTCTTTAAAATTAAGTAGAAGAAAAGACAAGCAGGCATATGTTTGCGTTCTACATGTAAAAACATCCAGACCCTAATAAAATCTCCCTAAAGGAACATGTATTATGCTCTGAAACAAAGTTTAAAGTTCTGTGAGATTATCCAAAAAGCGCTTGGCATCTCCCAAGAACACCCTGTCCATCTTGAAACATGATGCCGGCACTTAGCTCTGGGTATCATTTTCTTCAAAGAGATTTAAAATATGAAGAGTTTGAAAAAACATTTAGTTTTGAACTACAGCTAGTTGAATATAAGCTAGCTGTACATTGCATTGAGTCCAAGGATATACCCTCGTTCACATAAGAATGAGGTTCGTAGAGGAAAATCAAAGTTCTGGAAAAGCGTAGGCAGAATCTCCAACCTGGTACTTCATCTAGGAGTTGTACATGTTTGACAGTTAACTATTTGACTCAAACATTAAGATGGGTAACCGTTAACTTGCCCATGAATACAAGATGATGTTTGCACGTGAAGCTACCTGCTATGTTTTGCATTGAAAAAATAGTAGGCTGTTTAATAAATTTGCATGTAATAAAGCTATTTTAATACTAGCAGCAATATCAATGTCAGTAATGATGAAAGTTGGACATGAAAGTTGTCAAAACATGTTGAAATAAATATAAAGACATAAGTACAATCAACAAGTGTGTTGCTGTAATGGATTATTGTCACAACAGATTCTTTCATTGCTATAATAAACTGTATGTGATTAAGATGCAGATTGATTATTAAAAGTCACATTTATTACAGTTTTTTGCGCTTTTTTTGTCCAGCCCTATTTGGAAGTCTCGCATTGCTGATGTAAGCGCAATCTGTTCATTTCAAGGTGCAGCTTCAAGAGATCAGATAATCTCTGCCCTCATCAAGATGGAGTGGAACAGAACTGTGTGCGGTTACACAGTGTGTTAGGGAAGCATTCGTATGTCTGCTCGTTCCAATAACTGTGTGTGAATGAGTCACCTTCTGATCTCTCTGAAAATCCCAGTGTGTCTGGGTGAACACCTAGAAACCATATTTTGTTGCATGTGTGGGCTTCACTGTGTAAATGTGATGGATCGGGATTAATCGAGATGTAAGTAACTCATATTGCTTCTGTTGTTGTTCTGCATGCCATTTTATTTTTATTATTTTGTGCAAGCATCTAAAGAAAAATACACCAGGCCTTGTGGTTGGGAAAAGCATGGGTCATGAGAGTGAAAAGGAAAGGAAAAATATGGGGGTGTTGAGGGATATGGCAGCTTTTCTCTTGGTGACAGAGCCTGTTGCCATGGAGCTGGTCCTCCCATTGGTGGAAGCACGGTCCAATCACATAAGAGTGCAGATTGTTTCATCATTGAGAAGTTTTTCCTCTCTTCCTGTCTCACTATCCACCCCTTGCTCCTTCATGTTTCCCTCCTGTCTTCTCTTTCCTATCTCTCCAGCACCGTCTTCCATTGCTCCCTGCTTCTAAAACTGAAGGAAGACGATAAATTACATAAGGTTTATAATAATCGCAGTAGCTGCTACCCATTTTTATTCCGTAAAAGTCAAACCAGCCAAACTGGCACTGCAAGCAGAGTTGTCCTCAGATTTTAACATTCTTAAGAAGAAAAGCTACCTAAGCACTTTGAAAATCAAAATCTATTAATTTCACAGTTAAGAAATGTCATTTAGCTGTATCTTGTCACAAAAGGTTTAAATGTTTGACGAGCACATTAGAGACGGGCCAGCAGCTAAAGGGTCTCTGGTGCTGTTAAATTTTTTAGTGCCTGCCAAACTACAGTGAGGTATCTTTCACAGACAGCTTAGAGATAATATTATTATATTACATGAATGTCTTTACTCTATTGCCTTCCCAAAGCTTATCTCAGTTTGGTGAATTATATAGATTTATTAGTGATTCTGAGTTCTTTCATTTTTCTTTAGTTTTCTGTGCACAGTTTAATTATGTTTGACTAAAAATGAATAGCTTGAGTACTTGGAAGCTTGTTTTTTAACTTGATTGAGCATTGACATCTCTTTGTAGTTTAAATGTCATGTTACATACAGACACACGCAGATGTTTACTTTATTACTTTTGAACATATTCATTGTAGTTTCTTTTTGGTGTGCTGTGATTGTATGTATAATTTCAAACCACGAACTGCATTCAGATGTAAGCCCTGTATCTCTGGTGTATACAGTCAGTTTTTAAAAATATCATCTGTTTTTATATGCACAGCTTCAAAAGTGAAACAGGATATCTGCATTCATTCGTTCAGAAAGAATGATTATTTAAAAATTTCCAATGTAAAATATTATTTCTAAATCTTGCTAGGCAGGTTTCTTTGAAACGAAATACACTGTGGAATTACTGCTGAGTTTGTTGTTTGCCAAATTATTTTTGTTCTTTTTACAAGAAGTTAAATTGTGCAATTTTCTTGTAATCCTCACTCTTTTTGGTCAACCCTGGCAAAAGTTATCTGTCCTCTTTGGGGTGGCAATATATGTTATGTTATTGTAGTACTGTGTGGAAGATTACAATTGTTATCCAACCAGAATGGCTGAGCAGTGCATAGGTAGCCTGTTAGCAATTTAGACATGAACGTGCTTTCATAGTTGCATGTAAGAGAACAAACTGAATAATTACTGTATGGGAAAATGCAAGTGGCTTGTTTTGTAGCAGTTTTTACGCAAATGAGTAAAAGAATTATGATGTTCAGTGTTTTTATCGTATTTTCCATACTTTTGTCTCTCTGGAGTATAAATTGCATCACTCAAAAAATGTGTAATGAACAAAAAATAAAACACACAAGTCAGATTTTAGAAATCATCAAATGTGAGGGAAATCTTGTCCCTGTCAATCGTTTGATCCGGTCTTGTGTTCTGTTGCTTTTCAACAAACTCACTGCAACTATCTCCAGGCAGTTTCTGATGCCCGAACTCTAAATCACGATGACCAGAAACAGTTCTGCTCCACCGGCGAAGTATGCAGCGCAGTGGAGCAGGGATATATTCAGTAAATCTGGGGAAATAGATGCAATTCCATTGCCTGCAGCTGTAACACCAAAAATACTCTCTTGCAAAGTCAGTCATTCATATTCATTTCCTTGGCAACTACCAGGGCGTGGTACCTGTACCATTCACAAGACTCTTCCAGTGGCATGTTCTTTAAAAAAACCCAACTATGGACTTGTTCTTCTGGCTCTGGCTATCTTGCTTTCAGCCAACGATTAGCTTTCCTCACAGCTGCAGACAGTAGTGCATCTTGATGAGGAAAAAAACATGTACATTTAAATATGTACCTCACAATAAGTCAAAGGACCAGTCAAAACATGAAACCAGTGTGCTGGAAAATATGCTAAAATATTAATTACTTTGACAATCCTTTTATATAGACATAAATGTGCCTTTAATTATCCTCACTGACGTGTATCTTAGTGCCAATATTTATTTTAAGATTGATTCAGTGATTATTTCAATTTCACTATTTTTAAACAAATTAGAAAGAATATTTGCATTATATATATGTGAAAGAGAGACTAATTAGGAGCAAAGTAAATTAAAGTGGGAAAATGGGAAATACAAGTTGCTAAATAGGGAAGAAATGTATACTTGTTGCTAGGCAACATCCCAAAGAAGGAAGTTGTGAGACTGTAGGAGCAGGTTTAGATCATGTGAGAAACCTGTGAAAATATTTTTAGAGAGTCAATGTTTCTTCAGGCTTTGTACGTTATCAGCAATGCTTCATTTTAATACTAAGATTAAGATTTTATCTTTGATTTTATGTTTTCTAAACTCTCTTGAAGATGCAGTTTCAGCAATCGTGTTTTTCTATCATTGGCAAAACGTCTGTTTCTTTTAACTGCTTGAGCATTCTTTTGGAAAAATAAGTTCTGTATAGAATAAAAACAGTCTTTATTGTCCCTCAAATGTGTAATATGAATAAATAGCCCTGTTTTAGGGCTTGATATAGGAAATCATTCAGTTGCAATATTGTCGTCTCTTATTTCAGTGAAGATATTGGTTGCAATAAGCCCTCATTTCCCTCTTTTTATGCTCCGTCATCATTTCATAATCTATCACTACCACTTTCATTGAGCTCAAGCATTTCAGCCACCAAAATCTCAAGTTTGGCCATCGAGGGCAGTCTGAGACCATTCTACTCATCAGATATTTTTGACAACAGAATTAAATGCATTTCACTTGAAATGTAATAGTTGACAAAACCATGCATCCCCACAGTCCCAGTGGTTGTGGAATTGCAAACATTTAAATATGAATAACAATTAGATAAATAATGCAGCTATGTGCTCTTAAAAATTTTATGGTTTTTCTTTGAGATTTTATAGTTTTGATTTTTGTTCACAAACACGCATTTCTTTCGATCATGCTCTTTCTTTCTCCCCCATTTTCATCAAAAATGCATTTGTGATCAGGATCCCCTCGTCATCCTCTTGCATGCACTCCTTTTGGAGAGTATCATAAGGACAGGATTGTCAATTTCATGGCCAACAAATATATCTACCTAGCTTTGCACTTTACTTATCTAATTTATCTACACAAATCCTTGTGTCCTCTCTTTCTCACAGAACACAAAGCATGTCAGTGTATCCCCTTTATAACTATTAGGAGAAGCAGAAGAGATGTGCAGTAGAAAGGTAGGCTGGTAGGTAACTAGGGAGGGAGGGAAGGGAAAGAAGGAGAGAATGACTCATAGCTCGTCCCACAGGACTGAGTGGGTTGGCTGAGTGGAGGAGGATGGCGTCAGCAGCAAACCCAACAATTTAAGAAAATACTTCAAAACATGACGAAAGAGGGAGAGAAAGGTAACTTTTAGTGGCAGGTTTAACAATTAAGATATTGATGTTCGAGTTCAGCGTGGAAGGATGGGGGTATTCTCATAACTAAGAGGGAAAAAAGAAGATTGAGAGGCAAGTAGAAGTAAAGAGACAGATTAAAGAGGAGGAATCCTTTCTTCCTTTGCATTTGACAGTTTGTGATTCCCTCATCTGTCTTTGCGTGTTTGTGCTGGTGTTCTTTAACCTCGCTTTCAGTCATCCATTGATGCATTAGCTTTTTAAAACTTTCATTGATAAAACTGGTATCTTGGAGTCAATACTGTTGTATCTAGCTAAATCTTATGTAAGGGAAGTGGAGACGTTGTTAAATTACAATTCTCCGTGGGTTTTTCCTTTACAGTCCCTCGTTCTCTGCCAGCCCCCTCCTCCCGCCCTGTGTGAAACTGCAACCAACGCAAAGGGGAATCCTCTCTGACACAGACAAGCACTGGTGCGCAAACACTGTGAGGGCTGCTGATATATGATATGTGCAGGCACTGAGCTTGCACAAACTCTCCAGTCACCCCCCAACCGTCCCACACACACACCCACGATTCAGCCTCCACTCAGTGAAGACATAACCTTACTGCCTTGAGTGAAACGAGTTCTCTCTGACGTCAAATGGGCGAGGTGCGCAGCTGAATACAGACGAGCTGAATTGGGTCGAGTTGCCTGTACGTGTCTCCCACTTCCTTCTGTGGGTTTGTACGTGCATGCTCCCTCCTGCTTTGTGCCTCCATTCACCATTTCATCCATCTCTCATTCAGTTTCCACCAGAAACAGAGGCATTTTTACTGTGCATGATTCTTCATTGCAGAAATTTTGAGGTAGTTGGGCGAATTAAATGACTTGAGCTGAGTATCAAGTGCTGCCCGTAAGTATAAATAATAGTCTTCATTTACAATGTGTCTGTTACTTAAAAATTGTTAATCGGGCTTATGGCAAGAAAAAAAACATTAATGTGGTATTTGTTTTCTTGCAGTACTATGCAAGTTTATTCTTATGTTGTTTTACAGTCATAAAGTTGTTTAAAGAAAGAATTAAAATGTCTTGGATGGAAAGTGTGTTTGGGTTATAGGACTAGATAAAATAATCTCCCCACACTTCTCAGCAGCTGTGGAGAAGGGACTTTCCCTTTTATTTATGCAAGTGTAAACTATTTGAGATGTTGTCCTTGTTTGACAATTGGACTTGACAAGAAAAACTTGTGAAATACTTTATTTTGCTTAGCCCACTATCAGATTCAGTGCATCTGCTTACCACCCCAGAGTTGACCATTGTCATTGCTCTTTCTGGCTTTTACCAAATTTCAGCTCAGCGGCTGATATGATTTTATAGTGGTAACTTGATGCAAAGAGGCAGAGTAGGAAACCTGACCACAGCGTGTATCATCTGTTTACCTGTCATAAGACAGCAGGAAGCAAACTGCTTATTTTATGCAGCAGTTGTTACAAATGGATTCATTTGTAATTTTACCATAAAACTGTAGCATGGTGATCATTAAAAATAATTGTTAATCCCAAATATATAATCTTTAGCATACATTTGTAGAATTTAGCAATCAATAGGCCAAAAAAAACTAACCTTTCAATTGAAAAAGAAAAAGAAAAATTACAAAATATAAATATAAGAAAAATAACTTTTCCAAAGGCAGATTTTATGTGCAAATGTTTTACCCCAGGCATGCATCTGGGAAGTGCTTACATATCACTTGAAACCTAAACTGACTGATTTTTTTTATTTGATGTCTAGGAGCGTGGATTGACCTACTTGTTAATATAAACTGCACATTATACTGCTTTATTTCTTTTGAGCCCTTATTTTCTTTAATAGGTGCATATTACAACTTATGATATCATTTTAGACATTGTATGCTGCATAAATTGCCGTGCATCAAACACATTGATTATGTCAGCCAGTCATAAATGGATACACATTACCTGTGATGTCTTATTCTTTGAAACCACTGAAGATTTAGCATTAGTTTTCAGAAATCTTTCTTAACTATAAGTATCATCATTTTAACACTGATTTTTCTAAATTTTAAGGGGTACATTGGGCACTTGTGGAAATGTTGGTTTGTGTTTCTCAATTAGAGAACTCTTGTTTCACTGAATGTTTCATATGAACATGAAACATACATTTCTGCACTGCATTGTTTCTTTAACTTTCTACATAGCACACACTGTAAGAAATGCATTGGAACACAAGTTTTGGCCTAATTCAAGGCCATAGGTGGTTAACAATGTAACAATTAGTTAGCAATATACAGAAGATTGAGTGAGATTGAATGATGATAAAACAATTTGTCATTGCAGCTAAATGGAGTCCACATGTTTGCTGTTTGGTGCCAAGTGACTGACCTATAGCTTGACGCTGTAAATAGATGATATATATTTTCCATATGTTGGAAAGGATACTGAAAATGTATTTTGGTACTGCAGCAAGAGACTTTAATTAATTTTCTGTACTTATTAGAAGATTTGCTATTTGCTATTGCCTGGATATCTAGCTCACCAGATATGAATATCTGTTGAGCTACATTAAACTACAATAATATCTCAACTTCAAAGAACCTGGATTAAATGGTGTAACTGTCATCAGTGTTTCTTTGTATTAGCGATGGCGAATGCACTCTGCATTCACTGTTGTTTATTATCAATCTTTCCTTCATCCCCACTTTACTCACTCAACTCAAATGGCAGCAGTTGAGAATGACGTTATCGTCTCCTTGGCAACCCAGTGGGCAGCATCATGTCTCTGTTGAAAGAAGCTATGGAGTGTTGATGACAGAGCCGTGTAAACATAAGAGGACTGGAAGAAGAAGCTGGTTTATTCATAAGCATCCCATTAGTAGTTTTGAGCTGCATTTTTTTTCTGCTTCCTCTCTGTTATTAAGCAAGGATTGACATTTGAAATGAATAATTGTCACTGCTTGGTAGTTCAGAAACCTTCTCTCTGTTTCTCCCAGAACACACAGAGGACTATTTTTGGAATGACTGAGTCAGATCTACATTACAGTGTGGCTGTATTTTGTGCTGCTGTGGTAGATTTCTGCAAGCAAAGTGAGGTTGGGGAATGTGGGTGTCGTTGTCAATGATCTAGTGTTGCTGCTGATGCTGTTGATAATGACGACTTTGCTGCTGCATCATCTTGGTCTTTCCCACATTGGAAATCCCTGCCTCATTGGTTTTCTCATTCCAAACAATACAGAGATCTTGGTAAATGTATTGTTACCTTGCTTTGTTTACGCATGTCACACTTTAAACATCTGCCTAAATGTGTGTCTTCTGGAATTCTGAACCCCCTACCTGGAGTCTACTGACTTGTAAAACTGATTATCAGTAAATGTGTTTTTAATGAGCACTATAGTTCAGTAGGTTGTCTTCCAAATTGCATTTTTATTTTTTTATTAAATATAAAATCTAAAATGTTAGTTTTAGCCAGAATTGTCATAGATACTGTTTATAATGACCTACTCTTTGTTGTACAATTTGTAATTGGAGTTGAAAGTGTGGAATGTAACAAAGTCTGGTAATTTAGAAATATTTGTGTTTGCATGGATCTGTAATGACAGCAATGACACGGTTTTTGCATTCTTAATTTCTTTGTAAAACCAGAATAAAACTTTAAGCTATTCTTTAATTTCTCTAAATTCCCAATTTTTTTAATACTTCCCTAATTATTACCATTAATGGAGAGCAGCTACAATAGGTGGAACTGGGATCTTAGATAATCTGTATTTATTTATTTATTTATTGTCCTTTTGGTGCTTGCTCAATTCTTTCCAATGTAAATTTTCAGAATTGCAAGCACAGCGTCCAAATGCTCATGCTCAGATTGATTTCATCATTCTAAAAACATGTATTCCAGGCTGTAAAAGTCAAGCACGAACAGCGAGCGTTTGTGCTGATTTTAAAGCCCATTCCTAGTAAGCTCTTAGCTCTCAGCTGCTCTGTCCTCCTCCCTGCCAGAAATAGCAGCAGCAGCAGCAGCGATGAGTCACGCAGTGTGTGAAAGATGACGTCATTCGTGTCTTCCTCTTCTGTTCATGGTGCCCAGGGCTCCAGACTGTAGGCAAGACCATGCTACTGCAGTAAGCCGAAGGCAGAGACGAGAGGCCCTAGACGACCTCTAAAGGTGGTGACTGGCTTGTTGGTGTCCCCCCTCCATCTCACACTCGGCCTGGCAGAGTGCTGCCTCTTCAATTCATCTGACTGCTGTAAATATATTTAATTTCATGTGTTTTTCATTACGATTATTTCCTCACTAAATGTCTTTTGCAGCAGATGTTTTCCTGTTTTGAGAAAATTACTGTTTAAAAGTTTCCTTTGTGTTTTAATAGTTTGCTAAAAGAGGCCCTTACATGTCAACATTGTTTGATAAACCAAAAGTCTCAGTTGAGCTTCACAAAGTATGTATGTATGTATTTTTTTTATGTTAAAACAGTTTTTGGCTTTAGTGAAAGTAATACTGCGCAATGTTATTTGGTTGCGATTTGTTTATGGCTCACACAACATTTCACTAAAGAAAGGTGATATTGCCAAAACAACAAATGATCTCATTTGAGTTGTTTGAACAATATTGGAAAACACAATACTTATTTTGTTGGTGTCTTTTGAAAACACAATGAAATATTGTGGTAAAGCTTTAGATGACTGTTTAGTTCCAAATATTTTTTTATTCTCAAACATGTTGACACCTGAGTGTTTAATTTTTTATTATGTAGGTCTTCAGTGTAGCACAATGTTACCTGGAAATTGCTTAAATATATTTCTAAATTGTTTGAAACATAGCACATTTCTGGTGTCTAATGCATTGTTTGCAGAATGACTTAACGATGAACTACATTGTTCCCTAGAATGCATATGTTATATTTGTTGCCATAAAGGTAATGAATCCCTATCATAAGAAATGTTTTTTTATGAATATGTAAAAGTGAAGGAAACAATATTTAGAGAAGCAATGAGAAGACTTCTGATGCCGATTCCTGATTTTTGGGAATCCTTGATTTATAGTAATTTTAACTGATTCTGATTTCTTTTTATTAAAAAAAATATACACAAAGAAAGCATTTCAAATATTTTATTGTCTGATTATAGTAGGAGGGAAAATGATGGCATGACACTGTTGCTGTCAAATAGGAATCTCTGTAAATTCTAGGAGAGGAGAGGGGCTGCTGCTTACCGAAGCTCTGAAATTTCCAAAACCATAATTTTTCATAACGCAGAGGTTGAAAAACATAAAGAATAAAATAAAGCACAGGATTATACTCCTTTCTGCTTTTCTGGTGTCCTGAAGCTGCAAATTAGCTGATTTCTCTGTGCACCTCTACAGTTATTTTGCATTTAAAACCATTTTGCTGTCTAAGTTATACCTTTCATATAGTTTATTACATTGTTTGTTGTTTTGTTTCCCGACAGCCTTTACCCCAAGACCCAAGACTTGCTATGGAATTCACTTTACCCCCTGCCTGCCGGCCAGCCTAGTACACTACCTTAGTGGATTTCTTTCATCTCCCTGTGTGTGGTTCTTACCCACACTCACTGTAAAAAGTTCAGCATAGACCTGGTACCTCCAACAGGTAGCTACTTTAAAGGACAAGGAACAGCATAAAACGTTGGGCTCAGTTGTAAGAAAAAAAAAATTGCATCTCTTCTGAAAATGTTCTTTTACTCTCATAGCCACTACTGGGTCCTCCACCAATCCCCTCCCCACCCCCACCCTCCCCCTCCCCTAAGAAGATGTCACTGAGCCTGACAACAGACATCCAGCAGGAGGGAGAGAGTGGGCTACAAATCGAGCCCTGCAGTCGAGGTAAAAGCTCTCCTCAACCACAGAGCACCAAGGATGGGACAGGAGAGGGGCCAGAGTTAGATGATAACTCTCCACAGGATGCACAGGTAGGAGGATGTGACAATAAGATCTCACTTGATGAGTGGTAAAATCACCTTCAATTCACTTGGTTTCTCAGCGGGTTTCTCAGCTTTAAACTTGCACCTGATCTGCACAGTGTGATGAGCTCTGCAGCAGCATGGAGGTCTGCACTTTAAATTAGTTTTTGGATAGAGATCTTTGTCATTGTTATGCTTTAACAATACAGAGGCACTAAGTAAGCAGAAATGTCTGTCATGCTGTTCATTTTTAGTATACACATTAGTTATATATATAATTTTAATACTTTTTGTAAGGTATTTAATATCTATAATGTCATTGGTAGCTATAGGTCTCCTTTCATGTTGTGTAAGGATGCTGGAGGTTGTGGCATTTCAAAGATTTCTATAACAATCAAATTTATTAGTTTAAACATTGAACAGGGAAAACCTAATTGTGTAGATGCTGCATCTAGAATGTCCTGTAATCTTAGACTTTTATAGCTTCTAATTCAAATCCATTATGGTTATGGATATTTAAATTGCATCCTAATATTAAAGTATTATTTTTCTTTTGCTTTAATAGCAGAAGCGGGCTACTAACCACAGCCATGGCAGGAAAAGGGCCAAGGTAAGTGAATTTCAGCATAATTGATATTACTTTATAATCCTGGTGCTTGAAATGACTTTTTGCTCATTTGCTGCATGGAATATCTTTTTATCCTTCCGGCTTTGTAATCCACTGACCTACAGTCAACTGTCTGCATTATATCATTGGCTTAAAATCCTAAATCTGATAAGAAGGTTAACAGTAAATGTGTTACTGACCTTCGTAAGGCTTTGGAACTGCACTTTACCTATTGAACTAACTGAATAATGTTTCAAATAACTAGAAAGAAATAGCAGAGCTGGCCAATTTCTTTTGAGACTAGAATGATAATTTCTTAAAACAGATATTATTGGTTTACACTGAACACTTTCTATAAGCTTTTCTTTTAAACTAATTCCAGTTAATTAAATTTGCTTACTAGAGAAGTGTATACATGCTATTAAAATATTATTAAATAGCTATTGAGAAAACATCATCTTGGAGCGGGGATAACCGTCTATTCAGTTTATGGTCTGACTACATAGTTCAGTGACTTTCTCATTTGTTTATATATTAAACTGTTCTTTTTATCTTTCTTTTCCATTTTCATGTTTTATGGGAGTTAATTTGCCTTTTTGTAGGCTTATGGCAAGTTTTTGCATTATGATGCTTTGGGATGTATATTGGGTGCTTTTGGAAGCAGAAATCGAAAAACTAGGCGACAAAGCCAATAACAATTATTATAACAAACCTCTAGATTTTGCACACATGGCAATGTATTTGAAAGTTTATTTTATTCTACTCATTGTAAACATAAAAAATGTCAAATATTTGTCAGAAAAAGGCAAACAAAAACAACAAAAAAAAAAAACTTTTTCAAATATGTCTCAATCTAGGTGTTTTTTGTATACTCATATTTTATCAAATTTCTTCTAAAATTCATTTAATATAATAATCTTGTTTGTTTCAGTCTAATGCCAAAATGAAATTAGTACGGAGTCTGGCAGTATGCGAGGAGTCCTCTGGTCCTTTCCCCAATGATGGACCCCCTGAATCGGTATTGCTTTGTTTGTTTTTTTTTTTTTAGTTTTTTAGTTGTTTTTTCTTTTTCAACATAACCAGTATCCACAGTCTTCAAATCTTAACTCATCCCTGAGTTTAGAGCTGTTTATTTATTTATTTTTTTTATTCATTACAAATATTAAAGGGCATATTTTTTTTATTGGTGTCTAAAGGAAATCATCCAGCTTCACATCAGCTGTCCATCAGACAAAGAGGAAGAAAAGTCTTCAAAGGACGAGTATGAAAATGAAGAAAAGGAGAAGAAGGACAAGACTCCTCGAAAGATGCTGTCACGTGGTAAGACAGTTTGATGGTGGTCGTTATTTGTACCAGAGACTGGCATCATTGTGCTTCTTTATATTGTAGGATATTTTGTAAAGTGAATGTCTTTTCATCAGTGCTAAGAGATACTTTTAAGACACTTTTCAAGTACAAATAAAGCAATTATAGTACACTTCAATCTTTCTCATCAAGATTCCTCAGTGTTATACGGAGAGGGGCAGAGACGAATGGCTTACCTTTGTATCTGTGCAGTACGGTTTAGAAGTAATGTTGCCCTCTAGAGGGTGTTTGTCTCTGTATATTCTTAACACAGCTTGCACATATCTGACTATTTTCCAAAGCATGAAACATGTCTATTCATCTTCAGCCACTTGAGTCTTCTTCATATGGCATACGTTCACAATGTATCTTGTTTTATTTTTGTTTCTTGGTTGTTTGTTTTTAGTAAAATTATTTTTATTCATTCTTTTTTTTTTCTGTAATAGATTCCAGTCAGGAATACACTGACTCCACAGGCATTGATGTTCATGAGTTTTTGGTCAACACACTGAAAAACAATCCCAGGTATGAGTATAACCAAAAACTTATAAGATTATAATGAACATAGTAAATAATACAAACAGATTAGTGATGCAAAGTAATTTTGTTTCTTTAGGCATTGAAAATATACACATTTTAGTTGTTAATGTTGCTTATGCACTTTGTAAATAGTCACACAAAATGTATTTAGAGAAATCACAAAATCCCACATCTGTTTCCATGAATAATAATAATACATTTGATGGTAATATTTTGATGCACTTTTTTTGCTGTGTGGAGCTTGTACAAAGTAAAGACTTACCAAAAATATTAAAATCATTATGTTGGGTAATCATAATTGCTATGGTTTTGTGCAGATGTTCATACTGTTACCACATTGCATTTTTTCTTGCTTAATTTGATCTTTATAGTTCTTATAAAGTGGTTAGATTAATGCCTTCAATTTGCATGAGAAGAAACTCCTGGTATTTTTTTCTTAACTACCATCAAAATTATTGTTTTTATTGATTTCTCAAACTTACAGGGCAAATTTACTATATTTTAAATGGAGGACTCTGAATTCTCTAATTTGTTTTCTCCCTTTGACCCACCAGGGATCGAATGATGCTGCTTAAACTAGAACAAGATATCCTGGAGTTCATTAATGACAACAAGTAAATCTGTCTATCATTACACTTAATTTATTTTTACACTTAAAGATCATATTTTTTATTTCCGAGATTGCTAGATTAGTGCATTAGACTTTTCTTCCGAGTGAGTTTAAATTTGATTATCCCATTGTCTACAGAATCCCCATTATGTGCCAGAAATAACAATTACATTTAGACTCTAAATAGCTCTAAATTTTAGAGCTTCTCAGTAGAGAATCTTGGCCATCATCACAACCCTAATGTGTCCACTATCACATTTGAAAGTGCTGCCTTAATGGCTATATTTAATGGGCTGTTATTTTGAATGCCATACATTCACACCAAGCATACCAAAAAAGAGTTTTACTGACGTTTTTACCATTTGATACCCATGTTTAATGATTGAGAAGCTACAGCTTACAGAGAGTGATTGAAATTATGTTGTTTTGGAAAAGAAAGCATAGAGGGAGGAAAATGGGCATTATTTGCTACTGATATAGCCATCTCAGTATTCAACAATAATATCACAGTTGCATTCTTACCTAGTATGGTTCACTCCTAATTTCAGTTCGAATCCCAAGTTAACTTCTTGCTTCTCTTTTTATGCTTTTTCAACATTCAACAAGAGAGAATTTAACTTAAGAGCAAATACTTTAAAGGTCATCTAACAATTACTAACTTATTCTTATGCTTTTTTTCACTTACAGTAACCAGTATAAGAAATTTCCTCAGATGACTTCGTATCATCGAATGCTGTTGCATCGTGTGGCCGCCTACTTTGGCATGGATCACAATGTAGATCAGACAGGAAAAGCTGTCATCATCAATAAAACTGGAAACACTCGCATGTGAGTGTGTCAGAATTTAGTACAGAAATCTTATAAATGTTTTAAAGTTTATTTACTATTTTGTTTGGCGTAACTTGGACTCACAAAATCTGTGAACCATGAATAGGCAAAGGTCAACTCTACAGGAAAAAGCTTTTTAACATTTTTCCTTAGTTCCTTGCCTTTTGCTCTTCTTTATAACTGTAGAATAACTGTTCATTATATTTTATCCTACAGCCCAGAGCAACGGTTTTCTGAACACATCAAAGATGAACGCAACATGGACTTTCAGAAGAAGTTCATCCTCAAAAGAGATGATGCTAGTATGGACAAAGATGATAATCAGGTTGGTTGGTTGTCATTACCAAATCCATTTAAATCACCATACTTTTTTATACCGACATACTTTTGTTGCTGGTCATTAAGTCACAAAAGGTGTCAAGTAAACCAAAGCAAGGCAAAAACAAAATGCTTAATCTTCTATCTGCATGTTTAATTTTTTTCTTCTAAATCCTTATGCATACAATCTTCAAATTGAAAAAGAAAAAAACTTGCATATCTGTCAGCACTGTTACTTTCTGGAACAGTAATTTTTGCAATGCAGAAGAGGAGTTTGCAGCTTCTCCACTTTGCTGTCAAACGACTAAACTTTCTCCTCTTTAGAAGTCACGACTACAGTATCTTCCTTTTGTATCAAAATTGCCCTGTTGGCAAGTTATGAAATCTAAGCATTTGTCCACTTTCAAAGTAACAACTGCACCATTTTCCATTTGTTTAAAACTACCTATACACCTTTTGTAAGATTTGGTATTTTCTCTTAATGCAATATTTAATCTGGTCCAGAATTTTTCTTTCAAGCTGGAATCATTTTATTTAAACTTGTTTACATAGAAGAGAGACATTCTTCGTTTGAATATTGGACCTATAATTTGATTGATCAAATTGTTTTCAGCATTTTCTTTTTTTGACATGTTTAGCAAGGTGAAGAAACATGGGATAGATTAGCACTGCCTTTACCATTTTAGATTGTAATACATTTTGTCTTTGCAAATTTTAGATCCGGGTGCCACTGCAGGACGGGAGGCGTAGCAAATCTATTGAAGAGCGAGAAGAAGAATATCAGCGGGTACGAGACAGGATCTTTGCCCGAGAAGTAAGTATTTATTTTCTACGGTCCTTTTTTAACTCATATCATGTTTGCAACATTTGCTTTGTAGATTTTTGAGTGTTTTCTAATTATTGAGCAATTACTTGGACAAGCTTTAGATGTCTTGGTTATTTTAATTATATAAACTTAAATTGTGGTAAGTTTTAGACTCGTCAGGAAATCAGGAAAAAAATTGTAATACAAAAAAAAAATAATTAACTTACATGTGCTATGTAAAGGAAAGTACACTGTAACTGCTTTTCAGTCACAAGTCGATAATTATATTAGCACAATCTGAAATTTCACTTTCAGAATGTCAGGGAAAGAAAGTTGTGTAACCTGCTGCAGTTTGTAGAACATATTGTAGCAAACTTAAAATATTGCATTGAAGGCCTTATTATTAAAGTAATTATTTTTTTATACAGTGGAAAACAAGTTATTGCACGTTTTTCTATTTTACCACAATCATCTAGTGCTAACAAATTATTAGTTCTATCCTTTTAGAGGTTCTTGAATCTTAGGTTTGGATGAAACTCCTGCTGGGCTTTCTTAAGGCTTTTCCACCAAAACTGTTCGAGTGCTAATTCAGGCTCAGTTAATACACCATTTTAACAGCATTTGTGAACAACCCCAGCCAAGTGATCTCTGTAATCAACATTTTTATGAGTGGATGTGTTACCCACATTTACATATGCAGCTCAAAATAGTGTTTGTGGGCAGATTAGAAGCTAGACTGACTCAGGAGTTTTAACCATGATATCGCAACATCTGATTTGATTGTTTACCTCAAATCTTCTGAAAAAAGTGGTTCTTTCCTTATAGAACTGCCAAGACTTGGTGTTGTGATGGAACAAATGTTTTGTTGCTGGCAGCTGTAGAAACAGAAAAACCTGGTGCTAAGCCAGCATTTGCATCAGTTAGGTGGAAAAACCTCATTGTAGCCTAAACTGTTGAATTTTGAAATGTTGACAAGCCTAAATGATGCTGGGAACGTGTTACTAATAGAATTATGCATTTCATAATGTGCAGGTGTCCTTTTTTTTGCAGTCGTCTCAAAATGGATACATCAATGACAACAGGTAAGTTGGTGATTTCCCTTAGATGGCTTTGTATGTGTTTCGTATAACTGTCTTCACCTCTTTCATAATTAAAACTGCTTAAGACATTGATAATCAAGTCTTGTACATAGGTTCCTCAAAACTTGTCTTAGTAGTTTTTCCTTTAGTGAGAATCTATGAAATAACTTGTTTAAAGATGTGTATTTTATTAACTGCTACATTATTTATTATTATCACACATTCTGTGAGCTAAGTTTTAGTTATTTTGTAGTTTTTACTAATGAGTTAGATCGCACTGCAGTTAGTCTCTTAACATTTAGCTTGGTAGATGAGGGCCTAATTTGCTGAGAGTGAGACAAAGAAGCAGCGTGGGCTTCTCATGAGTTGAATTTCTGCCTTGTGTGCATTTTTCCCTTTCTTCTGGAGGTTTTTTTTTTTTTTTTTACTGTGCCTACATCTACCTCCTACCTTTCCTTTTCTTTAAGCCATTTCCTGTCCTCCTATTCAGACTTGTAACCTGAGCATTTTCTCCTAATGTTAACCCCAACAGACTTTCCACTGAGGGCTACTGCTCTAGCTCTCAAAAGAGGAGACAGATCTTTAGGTATTGGGGAGCTGCTGACTCACTAGTCTGTTGCCATGCCCATTTTTTGAAAGTGGTCTGGTGATGACATTGGTGAACTGTGGTGATTATTATCTTTGCTTGGCGTACTGGGCTGATAAATGGCTACATTAGCATTGCACCGTGGATGCATGGCTGCTTTGTGGTTTCACTGGAAACTGATCTACTCACCCATCAACCCTTCCACCATCAGCTACACTTTAATGGAAAGTATCCACATCAATTTCACAGTGATCTGCTTGTTTTGTGGTTGATTTCGTTGTGTAATTATCAAAATGTTACCCAACAAAAATTTGTTTGGCAATTAACATGGTGGTGCTTCAGAACTAATAATAACATTAAAATCGAGAAGAATTAAAAAAAATTAACAGTAAAAACGTTACTGTTATTATTTGAGGTGTGCAAATTTTATTAATAGGTCCAAATCTGTTCCATGTAATATTGACAAATAGTGAAATCTTAGATTTATTTTCTCCAGGATCATTAAACCAAACAAATATCAAACATCCTTAGCAAAGTCATTGATCACGTTTCTGCAGGTGCAAACATGGGGAAAGCGTAACCTTCTGAAGTGAATTAACCCAATCAACAAAGCCAGATCATTTATGATTTATAGTTTATATACTACATAATGTCTTTTTCAAATTGAACATTGTCCAGAGAGGTGCTGTTGCTTTGTTGTGCACACACATATGTCCCACCTTAATTCTCAGCCAGAGAGCCAGTCATTCACACAGTGCAACCATTCACCCAGCCAGTTTTAAGGCTTTATGTCTTTTTTTTTTTTTTTTGGTTGTTTTTTTATATATATAGTTTTGTGTTGTTTCTTCAAATTTGCATCAATCTTGCTCTGATCAGCTGTAATCTTCTAAGTTAGACATAAGTTGGAGTTATAATTACACTTCAGGATATTCATATACTTTTTACACTGTCAAAATTATCTCCCAGTCTGTCACGTTCATTAGAATTGCCATCACATGTCATTTACTCGTGTCTGAGATAGTCCAGAAAGTTTAACTTATACTGTTTTAGGCTAAAGTGGACAACAGATTCTTCCATCTTGGGCTCACATATAGCGATGTGCAATGTAAAGCTTCTACAGAAAAGACAATTTCTTGCAAATCACATTATCTGATTAACCTTTTTTTTACTCAATTATCATTGGTCGCAATCATTGAAGCGTCACAAACCTGGCCATTTATAAGCAGTTGTAACAGCTGGTTTCTAGTGGGGTCGTAGTGGAACTGTTGAGTGAAATTAACATTTCTTTACTAAACAGTGTTTCAACTTGCATTTGATCAGAACGGCTTATTTTTCATTCTTTTAAGATGTTCCTCTAATTATTCCCATAATGGAAATTCAGGTTTTGTAACAGCTCAATCTGTGTATGATGCTGTGAAGATCTAGCTTGTGATCTGTGTTGGCATCAGCTAGACAGTACAGATTAACTGCTCCAAATGTGATCTACAGCATTGTAACAATGATGGGTAAGCAGTGTAGTAGTAATTATTATTTTTCATTCTCAGACCTTCAAATACTTCAGTTCTTCGTTGAATACTCTTTGTTCTTAATCTGCTTTTACATGCTATCTTAAACATTCTTTATTGTAAAAGGTTTCAGCATGTTTTATATATTAAAACAGGCTTTTGCAGATTAAACAGTGCTTCGGTTAATTTGACATCTGTTAAAGACCAAAGGTGAAAGAAGAATATTGATGGTTTTTCTTGCTATTTTGTTTACATATGAGAGGTTTGCTGGCATACAAAATTGAGATCAAATCTCATGTGATCAACAGCAAAATCCCTTCTGCTCTCTTCTTTTTCTAATCCTGGCATCGTCTTTGTTTGCAGCGTGAAACCAGTGTGTGCCAGCCTGTTCACAGAGCGTCATTGCACTCACCCTTCCCTAAGAGGTTGAGCAGCACACAGCCTCAAAATAGTTCCTTCATTAATTAGACTTTCTGAAATATTCATGAGCCACATTAAAAAATACTTGCTGTTCAGTTGTGTTTTATAACCTGAATCAAAGTTGCAAGTCCTTTAAAAAAATTATAATTTTCCTCTCTACATAAATAATTATGTTTCATAATTGTCTTTTATCTCTAGGATGACAATACATACAAAGATGACAAGTATTGGCAGTTAAAATTATATTTTATTTGAAAATTCCAGAATTGTTATTTTTGATGGGCAGGATGCTGTTGAGTACAGGTTGCACATTTAGTGTGGCCACTACCTGAGTGACAGTTTCATATTATAATAGATTGGCACAGATTAAAAAACACAGAGTGCTCATCTTGTAGGTGGTGTGTGTGTGAGTCTGAGTGTCAATGCACATTTACTTCTTAACATTATATTGTTTGTAGATTTAGTGTTACTTAAAATTTTAATGTTTGTCTCATTTGCTATTACTTGAAGAGGGCATGACTTTTTTTTTTTTTTTTTTTCTTGTATTAACACCTTTGATGGTGTTCATTTCATTCATAAGATCTTTGATGTAAACCGTGTCCATAATCTTATGTGGTTTGCTTTGTTGTGAAATTGTGAAACTTTCTCATCTCCTCACCCGAGTAACACCTGTTTGATGTTAAAGCATCTTTTCCCCCTGCATGCTTGTTCTACCCATGAGTGGGTTTGTTTGTGGGAATGTGTGTGTGGTTGTCTACTTGAAAACCAAAAATAATTTGCTTTTGATATGTTGCCTGTGTCTGTACTTTGGTTACACAAAATCAGCCAATATGCATCTTTGTTGAATGTTCTATTTGAGGCTTGTCTAACTGTATCCTTCCTAGCTACCGATAATCTTACTCTGCTCTTCTTCTTGCCTATCGTTCTTCTTTTGTGTCTACTTCTACCCACACACATCTCTTTCAAATACTCCAAGAACACATCCTCCTTTTTATATAATACATCTCTCCTTTAACCCTATACAGTTGCATGTAATATTATTCTGCACCTGCATATAATAGGTGTGTGCAATAAACATATTGCACAATAATTTAACAAAGTTTGGTAAATATGACTATTATAAGGGTTTTTAGAAAAACAATTCAACATTAAATTTTCCTTTTAGTTACTATTGTGGAATTGTTCATGAGGGCATTTTGTTAATCAGATGTTGGCTTCAAGCACTCTTGATTCAAACAATCAAGGATTTGATTAGGTGCACCAGGTGTGCTTGAGATAAAACAGCTCAAATACTCAAACTAATTAACAGTAACATTTGAATGCATGTTAGAAATACAACTAAGTCGAAAGAGTCTTTTAGAATGTTTATTAAGGAGGTGAAAGGACAAGAAAACTTGAAAAGTCACAAAATATTCCTAGAGGTATGACTGGAAGCATGAGTTGCTATGCTATATATGTGGAAGAACAAGGATTCCTGAGGTGGCAGGTACTCAGAAAGCCTTGAGTAGTTGAAAGACTTGCACCAAGACTTGGTGGCAAAAGCAGCTAGTTTTAGTTTCCAGCGTAAACTCCAAAATGCTGAAGGACTCCATGCCTCATCTCCAAAATGTACACCTCTTTTGACCAAGAATAGAATGGAATACAATTGTTACAATTTTCTGACAAATGTATTAAGCCAAAAAGGTATGGATGTTCTGCTAAGATGTGAAATTAATCAAAATTCAAACTTTTTATCTCAATGGATCCATGATATGTCTGTAGATGAAATAATGAAGTACAGGCTGAAAATAACATCATGCACCCTCTGTCTCGGACACACGCAGCATATGGAGGACGAGATAAATTTTATTATCAGAAAATTTTTGTGGGAAAATGTTGTTCTGTTTGTAAGGAAGTCACACATTGTACTGTCAAGGGGAACAGATCTGAAAAGATATTAGGACCACCATAAAAAAAGATTTCCTTTATTTTGCCAAAGAATAATTTTTAAAAAGGTTGAATAATTTTAAGTGCAACTGACTCTCTACCTCTGCTTATTTTTGCTAACTTCTTGCACTTGATAACTTTATCTCATTTCCTGACTCAACTGTTTCTATTTTGCAGCGGTCATTGTAAAATCTTGATCCTCCCTGTTCTGTTGTCTTTTAGAGGGAACCGTGAGAGCTCCAGTCGAGCATCCAGCAGTCGTCAAAGCAGCACAGACAGTGATATGAAGTGTCTGGAGCCACGACCTTGGAGTAGTACCGACTCGGACAGTTCTAACCGCACCCTTCGGCCACCCGTGACGAAGGCCAGCAGCTTCTCTGGCATCTCCATCCTCACCAGAGGGGACAGCCTTGGCAGTAACAAAGGATCACAGGGAAGCTGCAAAGGCTCTCGCTCTGGTAGGGACTGAAGAAAAAAGCTTTTGGGTCGGTTCAGTAAATCACATTAGGCTTAAGGTCAAGTAACTTTTAGGTTGAACTAACTTTTAATTAATTGCATATATGTGCCTTTCTAACTACATGTCAACTCTGGATATATTGGGGTTTCCCAAAATACTACTTGTAGAGAAGTCGCTACAAGTAATAGCGACTTCTCTTACTGTAAAGCATTCTTCCTTAGAAAAGTGTTTTCTGTATATTTTTAAGAACCAAGGATGGTTTTTAAAGTTAACGACTGAGTTAAAGAAAAATCAACCATCTTAATGTTTGAGCAATAAGTGAAATAATGTCCATTGATATAAGCTTACCCCAAAATGGAATAAATATAAACTTGGCCTAATAATTTTGCCTCCATACATTAAAGTAACCATGCAGACTCATTAAGGCCATTTATCAAATTTTGTTGAACTTTTGAGAAAGTTCCTGACATAAAGTCAGACCTAGTCCATTATCAGTTGCCAAAAATGTGAGGGTTTATATGAAATATTTTTGTTTCCTATGAGATGGTGATTTGTGGACCAAACTGTTTGAGGATTGAATTAGGCATTTTTTTTTTTTTTTTTTTAGCACCACAGATGCTAGTAGAGGCTTATGACTCATTTTCACACAGGCATTTATATCCTATGTGCCAGCAAAACATGTGACAAAAGCAGAAACCTATTGGGCTTTAGTACTTCAAAGCACTATAACTTTCAAATTATAAAATGCAAAAGCCGAGTAGCAAAGCAACACGATAGCCACAACACACCATATTAGTCGCAATCTTGTACTAGTTATTTCTTCACCAGAAAACATTGTATTGCTGCTTTTTTTTTTCTGGTTCTCTAGTTCTGATTTTGCGTAAATAAGTTATAAAAAAAATGCACAATTCAATTAAATCAATTAATTGAGGACAGTATGATGTGTTACCTGGGTGTCTTCCAGTTAATGATGAAACATTCTATAGACAGCAATACTTACAGCTGACTCTGCTGTTGGCTTATTTAAGACAATTAAATACAGACATTAAATTCAGTTCCTGATTACTAATAATAAGAAACTTTTTAGTACTTGTAAGTTATACATGGTTGTGAAAATTTTATTGGTAGCCTATAAGTTATACATGGTTGTGAAAATTTTATTGGTAGCCTATAGTGGAAAATAAAATACTACAAACGTGGTGTTTTTGTCTCCTCTTCCTTTCCAGGCTTGCCCTTAGTCAGTCCTGATGTTTGCCCTCCGCCTTCGGTCTCCCAATCCAGCCGTAGCCTCCTACCCTGCCCGCCGCAGCCGCCCCAGCAGCCGCAACCCCAGGCTCCACCTCAAACCGCTCTGCTACCCACCCCACAGCAGCACCCCTTGGGCAACCATATGATTGCTCAGGTAAGAGCCTTGATTTCATTACAATTTAAAAAAAAAGAGAGAAATAGAATTAATTTAAAATTTTAAAGGCCAAACTGGAACAGTCTTTAAATCAACTATCTGTAGTGTTTTAGAGTCTAACAAGGTGAGTAATCCTGAGACAATGCTGAAGTTGATTATGCAGTTTTATGTTAGATATAACAAGATACAACCATTTTTCTTTTGTTTCACTCTTTGTAGTTAGAACAATTTATTTTAAATATGGGTTTTCGTTGCATTTGCATATTAAAGAACTGCGTCAGTTTCCATTTCTCTCATTTCTGCTCATTAAAACTTCACCAGTGTGTTCTAACCCTCATTTTTCCTGTCTTCATAATTCTTTCTTGCTTCTTTTCTTCTCTTCATTTTGCCTTCCTCTTTCTTTCTGGTGTGTGTAGCCGGTGGCGTCTCTGCAGCCCTCTCAGCCTGTCTCCTACTCCAGCCCCTCCTGCCCCCAGGTTCTCCTGCCAGTTTCTCCTCCCCAGCAGTACACAATGGTACTGATGCCTCTTGTAACTTCATTACTTCTGTTACTTTAGTCGTAGATTACATCAAGGCTGACATCTTCAAACGTAAAGGGTGGTTCTACTAAAAAAGCTCATTCTGATTTTTTGCTGTCATTATTATAAATAATTATTATTAGATGGGTATTTAACCGCCATAGTTTTCTTTCCATAGTCCACACTAACATGTTTTTTTATCTGTTTTACTTAAAAATATGTTGCAAAAGTGGTGAAAAAATTAATTGGGCTTTTAAAAAATAAATAATACAATTTCTTTGTCTGGAACAAGGTTACATGTTCTGTGGATTAAAGTTCAGCTGAACATTTTCAGACTTAGATTTATTACTTTTTTAAATTTTTTTTTACTTCCACACAGAATATTTTGATGGCTATCGTCTTTAACTTGTATGCTTTTTCTTTAACAGCATTCTGCTTTGTCCTTTTATTGTGGCTTTCTCCTGCTGTTTTATGGCAGTTGGCAAATAAATTGACATATCACCAGCTGATAATAATTGCCCATACCTAAAACCTATATCACTGTTATAAGGCTGCAACTAACAATTGTTTTAGTAATCAATAACTCTTAACTATTATTTTGATGATTAATTGGATAAAAAATGTGTCTGATCTGGTGATTTTTAGAATTATGCTTATACAATATGAGAAATTGCTTTATTAAAAAATGCAAATAAACACATGCCAATTATTTTTTTAATTGAGAAAATTAACTTTTTTATTTTTTTGACCAAAATGCAAAACTTTGCATTCCTTTAGAGTATGTTTGAACATTTCTAGCAAAGGATTCATCTGCATCTGAAATAAAAAATATTTCTAACACAAATTTGTGAAAAACTCAGCCCTTTCTGCTCGACTTAGCATCGATACGCTGTAGGACTAATTGACTGTTTTTTGGATTAATTAATTATTGGATCACAAAAAGACATTGTAGTTCTTTATCTTAAATGCAAGATTTTTATATATATATATATATATATATATATATATATATATATATATATATATATATATAACATTGCAGTTTTTATTTAATTGCTGGTCTGAATGTGGTGTTGTTTCAGCAAAATGGCATTTTTATGAGGCTGTATATTCCAGTTAATCAGTAATCAATTTCAAAGTTAGTTGACAATTATTTCAATAATTGGTTAATGCAGTCATTTGTTTTGGTCCTACACTGTAAAATAGGGCTGAAACAACATGTGTACAAACGTGTGCAAACATTTTGATGATGGGGGTATTTTCAGAACAGATGGTTTCCAATAACACATTTTGGACAGAAATGCTATGAAGCTATTAATATTTTTAATAGAGTCTTATGATCACTTTGTCAGTTTGTAAAATATGAAACTCCAGATCCAGCTGAACTGAATGTCCTGACTTTGGAGTGTATACCATAATTGAAAACCTCCATTCCAATCATTCCCATTGTTTCCAGGGAGATGAACTGGCACCCCAGTTCACACAAATGACTCTGAGTCGGCAGGGCTCTAGTGAGAACCCTGAGCCCCCACCCATGTATCAGCCCCCTCCTACCGTGCTATCGCAGCACCCCCCACCCCAGCCTGGCTACATCATGGCTACGACAGGCCAGCCTTTGCCTCCACCATCTGGCTACCAGCCTCCTACTGGACACCCGCATCCACCTCCACCTCCGCCTCCTCCATCCCAGACTGTCATACAGGCTCCTCCACCGCCGCAGGGCTATATCCAGCCCCCTCCACCGCAACAGGTATGTGGGTTTAACAAACGTCTGATTACAGGAGTCACATATAGTTTCAAATTTATCTTTAACCTTTTAGTGGAAGAAGGTAGCTCCTGACATCGATATTTAAAAATATTTCTCTTTAAGCAGGTGTGCGATGTAAAACATTTGTCATAGGCAAGAAAATAAATACCATTTACATGTACAGATATGTTTTTCATCCAGGAAATACTGTGAAAAGTTATTTTCCTTTTCTCCACTGCAGCAGGTTTAATTGTTTTTGTCACAGACAGTTTGTTGTTATAAAAATAAAACTTATTTGTGTGACTGGCAACAAGAACAATATGGACAAGGATATTCTGAAAGCTTCCCCAGAAAGTCCTCAGTAAATGTGACTGTAATTTATTGGTAAGGATCAGTTTGGAGTTGCAGATGGTTATTTAGTGATTATCAGTTATTAGTCTTTTCTTCAATTGATGTCAGGTTATGTCTATATTGTTTTCTTATTCAGATCTCACAGCATTGTTTCAATAACTGATTCAGACAACTTACTGCTACAATCTAATAACAAATATGTTTTGTTTACGTGATTAATGGCCTTTGGCTCTGTCTGCCATCTTACAGTTTGAGTTTATTAGACTGTGACCTTGAATTTCTTTCTTAATTTTAAACGGCTTACAGCTGGTTTGCTTTGCCATACGAAGCACAACCCCAGTTCTTATGATCTTGTCCCTCTACTTTTGCAGAATGAGGCAAGTAGCAATGAAATGTTTTGCCATGGCAACTTGTAAGGGGGGGATACATCACACAGCTCATTTCTGCTGACTCCCCTGTGGCTAAAATCTAATATTCCAGGTTTAATGAGAATCATAATATTGATCAAGGGCTTCAGAATAGTGCTTGCTCAACTCTTACTCTATGTTATGTCGAGTTAAAATTAAAAGTCCCAATAACATATACTTTCACTATACTTTAGGAAGCCATTGATGCAATTAACTAGTCAAATAAATAACAATTGGGGATTAATGCAATGCCTTGTTTTCTCAACTGAACTATCTCTGATCTTTTTGTTGTTTTATTCCTCAGATACAGGTGTCATACTACCCTCCTGGTCAGTACCCCAGTTCAGGACAGCAGTACCGCGTGTCCCAACCTATATCCCACCAGGTGTCTTATCAAGCCCAACGCACACAACCAATGCCTCCGCCCAATCAGCAGTCAGGTCAGTACATTCTGATGTACTGCAAACTTAAAAACGGTCTCTACTTCAACTGTAATATGGCTGAAAAAGCTCTGTTAGTGTTCTCATGGCATATCGCCTTAAACACCCATTTCTTTGTCATTTGATTTGAAAAAAATGTCTGCTTTGACATTTTTTCAAATCAAAATGTCAATTTTTTGACATTTTGATTTGAAAATATATCATATCAAACATTGATATATAAATTAAATATACATGTTTAGTTCATTTGTATAGCATGATTAAGACATCAGTTGACCAAAATTCTTCATAATTACATCCACAATTATAAAATAGTAAATTGAATAAAAGTAAATAAAACACAGTTAAGGTTTGAAACTAACTCAATATTAAACACGAAATAAATAATCAGCCACAGACCAGAGAAAAGAGAGATTTTTCTGACATTTAAGTGAGATTGCTTTCTAGAATAACACCCAGATTCCTGACTTGTACTGAAAGTACTTGTACAACAAAGCATCAACTGCGCAAGAGGAGAGATAAGATTTGCCTAACCAGATGACCTCAGTCTTGTTTTTATTCAAAGTTAGAAAATGTAACCTCATTCAGCCATTATCTTTAATTAACTGATGTTTTGCTTCAACTATCTTCTTCCACAGCCTTTGATTATTTTTCTAGTAACATTTTGCATTTCAGTTCCAGTTGAATTTTCTTATGAAAGCTGTTTCATCAGGGTCTTCAAATTCCAATTGTTAGCACTATTTTGATCTGACCCTCATGTCACTACAAGGGGTCTAATCTGCGTGTCCTTATTCTCTGTGTTTAAGTTATAGTTGCTGTTAGTAATATTAAATAATTTGGCTGTGATGATGATCTTTACTTTGATAAATCTTCACTTTTAGGATATTTAACATATTTGATTAGTATTGTACTTAAAACTGAAATATACAATAAATGGATTTGCTGTCTCTGACCTACTCTGAGTCATTCCGGTGAAAGGTTTGGTTTAAACAACCTTTTCCCTGAATTATTCAGCTAAGTAAATTTGGCACAAATCAATATTTAGCTCTGTGTCTTTCAAGGAAAAAGAGGCTGCTTTTTGTGGAGCATTTGGACTCTTTAATTTACGCTATGCAAAGGTGATCTGTGTTAATACTGAGAGATAAACATTGTTGACGGCTGAAATGGACTTTGAGTTGAAGTGGAAGTTTGCCAATCCACATAGCTAATAAATACTAAGGTCAGTGACTTCAATAGAGTATTCATTTAATTGTGAACACTCATAATTTGATAAATCATAAACTTTTATGTTTTGAAATTATTTATTGATAATAGTTGGTTAAATGAGAATGATTTACTTTTTAAGTTGGCATGAAACACTGTTTTTCTGCATTTTTAATACGTCATTGGAAATTCATTTGAATACTTTGTCAAACCTTTGCCTGTTTTTGTATTGTGCTCTCGTCAGGTCTTCAGACCATGATGCCTAGCCAGCAACCAAGCTATCAGAACATGATGGGGGTGCAGCAGCCTCCAAATCCTGGTCTGCTCAATTCCCAAAGAACGAGTATCGGAGGCCAAATGCAAAGTATAATGGTTCAATACCCACAGATGCCATCATATCAGGTTTGTGTGCTTTTGATTGTCTGTTTTATGTCACTCTTTTAGCAATTATGCAAAAATACAGATTGCAGCATTGCTCTTCTTCACTGTAGCTCTAATATACATTTGTTGCAGCAGGATATCTGCTGCAGGATGTATTTGGAATTGAATTAAATGTTTAGAAATCTGATGTGGTTTGATTAGCATTAAAATTTGAAGTTGACGCCTAACCAGTAACTTATTGTCTGACTAACTCTTGTGAACCAAAATCATTTACATTTCTTCCCATTCAATGTTTTCATTTCTTGCATTAGGTGCCAGTAGCAAATGAAAATCAGCAAGTGGTGCAGCAGCAGTACCAGCAGCAGGTCATGGTGCCTGTCAGCCAGTCTGTGCAGGGGCCTATGCCTGTCTACTACAGTGTTATTACACCCACACAGCAAAATAGCACAAGGTACAAGGATTTGTGTGAAATGTTTGCCACTTGAATGTTATTCTTTTTAATATTACTTTAACATATCTGAAAAATTTGAGTAATATTTTATCATCTTTGAATGCTGCAGACTAACATTTTCTTTTCTTTTACTTTTAAAAGTAACCTGTAGCTTTTCTTCTTGTTTGTCATTTAGCCCGTCAGTAGGTTACCTGCAGCCTCCCAGCTCAGAGCAGTTTCAGATCACACAGTCACCGTCTCCCTGCAACCCTCAACCATTGCAACAGCAATATTCAGGTATGGCCTCCTGTCACTAAGTACTTAAAATTACTATTATCAATGATAATAAAACAAAGAATTTATTTTAACAGTTAAATATTTTACTTTTATACAAAAGTCCCTTCATTTGTTTATTTTAATTTTTTTAAGTCAGAACTTTGGCTGTACACGTCACCTAGACTGAGCATATGCCTGATTTGAAATTTATGGCATAACTAACTGAGATTACGACAAAGTTAAATCAGCCATCAGACAGCAATAGAATGGCATCTGCGGTTTGTAAAACTGGGTGAAAGGTATTGCTGGGGAAAGTTTACTCAGGTTTGTGGCATGGAGCTGTAAATAAATGTCCTTGAAAGAGGCAAACCGAACATGTTTTTTTTTTCTTTTCTACTCCTGATCAAACCCTGAACTTGTTTCCAATGATAGTCACTCTATCATGTGACATGCTGTCCTTCACTCTGTTCTGTTTGTGTCAAGTTACCCTGTAACCTCTTATTTTTAACTCTGCAATCTTATATGCTTATTTCTTCACATGTTAACTTGGCTCATCTTCTTAGGGACTAAATTTAGTTTGTCTTAGCATTTGATTGTTATTCCAGCTAGTTCACCATCTCTAGTTCTATTATTGATAGTCTGTATTATGAACTGTGTTTTTGTAAATCACATAATATAAAGATAAAGCCTGTATACAGTTCTCTCATTATAATATATTATTGTTGGTCACTTTATTAGGTACACCTTCGTTGTACATTGGTTCTGATCCTTTTAAAACTATCTTAGCCTTTTATGTTATAGTTTCAATGAGATTATGCTCCATATTCTCAGAATTTCTTTTCTCTTTTTTTTACTGAATATTCATGATTTTTTTTCTGCATTCCAAACATTCTCCATTGGATTGAGAACTTGTGGCTGTCATCAGCAATAATACTCATTTTTCAACAAGGCTCAGTTGGTTCAGATGCAAAATATTTGATGCTGTTGTAATAAATTTGTGTTTAAGTCTGACTATAAATCTTGCTTTGTATTTCAACTTCTACAGTTGTAAATCCATCCTCTGCCTTTATAATTTTACAGTGGCCTTCAGTGTCATGTTAAAGAAAACATTGTTTTCAGTGGGTAGTTTGAAGCTACATTTTAGCTGAATTAAATCTTTAGTATGTTTGACTGCACATGAAAAGCACAGGGCCACAGATAAGGTCAGCCCTTCCCTGTCTCATAAATCATCCATCTATTCTGGTTTTTATCTTTGCTTTGCTCCCTCAGGAGTGGCTCCTCCAGGGCCCGGGGTAATGGTCATGCAACTCAGTGTCCCCAACGGACCGCAGCCTTCCCAGAATCCTCCTCTCGTTCAGTGGAACCCATGCAAGTACTACAGCATAGAGCAGCGGCCCAGCAAGCCAGGAGAGCTCTATAAACCTGACAACACTCCACAGGTAAACGAAAGCATCAAACTCTTCTTGATTACGAATAATGTTGTTATTGCAATGCCTTTTTTTAATTTTTTTATCTCCATCATCCTTCTCTGGTCAGTTGTAATAATGACTGACTTTAGTGTGTAGGTTCTGAATTAAAACTTCTGTCCACTTAATAACCAATATCATACTGATCTTTATTTTTCTTTATTTAGGCCAGCACTCAGCTGACCAGTCCCCTTGCCTCTCCCACTCAGTCCCCGACCCCGTCTCCCTCTGGCAGTGTCAACAGCGTATGTCCAGGCCTCGGACCGCTACCCCTTATTTCCCAGTTTCAACGGCCGGGAGGACCGGCTCAGGGTATGTGCAAAGGTCCAAATAAATAACTCTCATGAAATCAGATTCTCATGTTCCTGGACAAAATGTCCAGAGAATGAGAGTGAAGAAATTATATTTTTTTTGGTAAAATATATTTACCAGTATATTTTTACTGGTGGCGACAGCCACCAGTGATGTTGTACTTTGTACAACCAGATATTCTGCAGTTGTAGCTCCACCCTAAATGGAGAGATAAATAAAGTTTGTTTATAGTATGAATCCTTGACTTTATGCCACGTCATGTTTCATATTTCTGAGACAGATTGTTATCACAAGAACAATAAAACTTTTATTTGTAAATATTTCCTAATTATTAAGTACTCCTACACTTAAAAAAAAAAAAAAATTCTACAAATGTATATCAAAATCTGGTTGGATTAAAAAAATCCTCTCAATCTTTGGGTTTCAACTGTGTTTATAAACCCCCCACCATGTTAAAATCTTTTCTCTTTCCATGCATACCTTTTAATTTGACCAGGTGGCTTTGGGCCCCAATCCAGTAGTGAGATCACTCCACCTCAGCATGCTGAAATGACTGGCATTTTGCCATGGGGTCAAATGTTCTACATGACTTTACCTCATGTCTGTCCTCTGACCTATATTTGTTTAAACTCTGAGCCACTCCGTCTTTACTGGCAAATAGATCAAGGATTTGGAAATCACCATTATACATAAAACGTACCAGTCTGAAATTCTCGTCTGTACAGAACAGTACCTCAGAAAAACAATGTGTTGGGCATTTCCATTTGCATTCACCAAAATCATTCTCCTGCTCAAGAAAAAAAATACTTTTGTGGTTTATAAGTTTATTTTTCATTATTATTATTATTATTATTATTATTATTATTATTATTATTATTATTCCTAAAAGGTTTAAATTGCTGCTTTGGAAATGTAAAGATGTTTTTTCAATTTTTAATGATCACAGCTATTTCAAATCAAACATTTAAACTTTATAGTTTGATCTTGACGTATGTTTTATGTCCTTCAGGCGAAGGTCGATACTCTTTATTGGGGCAACCTCTCCAGTACAGCCTGTGTCCTCCACCTCTCATGCATGGCCAGTCGTCCTATAACTCCCACCAGGTTAGTCTGGGTTTTTCTTTTTACATCAATGAAAGGTCAAATAAAGCTTCAATAGGGATAAATTCAGGCTATGATTTGTCCATTTTAATAAATATTGTTCTACAGATTTACAGTGTTGAATCTTCTGAATTATTAGGAAATAGGAAGTAAATTCTGTTGCTAGAATACGAGATAATAAACTTTGAGAGGCCTTCCTGTCTCTGACAGGCCTGAACTCTCTCCTCCCATTATGCACTGAGACTGATCAGGCTTGCAGGTTAAGTGTCCACCTTCCGTCCTGAGAACTCAGGATATCGGTCCTGAGTGGCCGATATCCTGCGTGTTTTATGCATCTTACTGCTCTAACACTGCTGATCTGAATACACAGATTACCTCCTCAGGGTGTCCGTAAGTAATGAACCTAGGAAAGATGTAAAACATTCAGAACAACAACCCCATTGCTTTTGGACACCACAGTGTTAAGTCCTCCATTTGTTGCTTATGTCGCCACCTGGTGTTATGCACAGTTATTGCAATGCATTATTGAACTCTCTAAAACCTTGTTCCTGTGTTTAGGGTCAAGGAGTAATCAAACACGGAGCACGAGGAAAGAAGCAAACACTCAAATCTGCATCAACAGATCTTGGCACCACAGATGTTGGTAAGTTGGAAATTGCATGAGACACGGGTATCTTATTTGAAAATTTTGGTATTGTAGTTTGTTTTTTATTAAGTATGTCTCAGACCTTAGATTAATGCACATGTAGTCATGTTGCCAGCATTTTCTTAACATGGCATCAAAGACAAGTTGCCTTTTAAAAATCACCACTGCAATATTTTTCCCCTTTGGGATGTTAGCATTCATAAATTAAGCATCACAATGAAGAGATACATGGGAGGAGCAAATGTTGAGCACTACTCATGCAATGTGTGACACGGCTTGTAATATACTTTTAAAAATAATATCAGTAACCTTGGAGATTATCCTGTTCGATCACAGAAATGTTTCATTATCCCTATATGTCACTCTCTACGTTCAAAGCAAGCTTTATTGTTACAGCTACTGTCTCTCTGGACGTCACTCGAAGAAGATATGTCATCGAAAGTTTAATTCTATTTAACTTGCTGAAAGTAACAAGCAAGTTGTGGAGTTTTTCTAATTTGGGTAGCTCTGAAATTGAAACACACTTCAGAATGTTGTGCATCTCTGCTTCTTTCTCATCCAGTTGTGAGTCGAGTACTTGAGGTGACCGACCTGCCGGAGGGGATTTCACGTCCAGAGGCCGAAAAGCTTTTCAACCAGCTGTCAATGTGCGGCGCTAAGATCCAGTGGCTAAAGGAACCCCAGGGAGGCCGAGGAGTAGCCGGAGGCTGCGGCCCCTGTGTCGGAGCCAGCGCGATGTCTGGGGTCGGCATGGGAGCCGGGGGAGGGAAGGGAGACGGCCACGACCCAGCGCACCTCTACACAGTAGTTGCAGTGTTCCCTACCACCATGGCTGCCCAGAGTGCTTCCTTCAAACTCAACAACAGTGGAGCCAGCCTCTTCAAACTTCGGGCTGCCAAAAAGAACTATGACCTTCGTGTGCTGGAGAGAGCCAGCTCTCAGTGAGACGAGAGGAGAGGATGAGGACAGACAGACAGACAGAGACAGACACAGAGACTTTTGGTGGAAAAGGAAGGACAACCGAGTAGGACTGCTCTTAGTGTACAATTTAAAATCAAAATGGGAAAAAAAAAAAACTTGAGTTAAATGATGTGTCAAATGTATAAAAGGGAAGAAGGTGTGAATCATGAGGTGGCTGGTGTTTGGTTGCAAATCAGATTTTTGTTGTTTGTTTTTATTCATTGGGTTTGTTTTGTATTTATAAAGCAGAAGAGCACACAAGACACGCAAGCATGTGTTTCACTGTTGACGTGGAATGTGTGCTGCCATGATACAATTACACACACAAACACACACGCAAACAAACCAAAAGACAGACAGATACACAAAGTGCAGGTAACAGGGTCACGTAGCACATAACAAAAACACACTGGACAGTCAATCTCAGTCAAACCTTTTCCTCTTCCTCCTCCCTCCCTCCGTTTCTCTTTCCTCAGCTCGCCGCGTCCCGATTGTCTCTGAATCTCACATATTTATAAATTTTCATACGCAGAGTTCCGCACTCTTTCTGCTCTCCCCAACTGCCATTGCTCCTCCCGTGCTTCCTCCTCTCTCTCTCTGCTTCTCTGTTCCTCTCATGTATCGCTGCGCTCTCCTCTCTTGCTTTCTGTTTGCCTTACTGCTGTTGTGGATTTATGTATTGCGCTGGTTCTTTATTTCTCAGAAGTTTTCCTTTTTTGAGGGTTCAATATATTTATATAAGTGATGTAAGGAATTAAAGAAAACTATATATTCAGTGATTTTTCTTTCGTTCCCGAGTGACGAAGTTTAGGCCTTCCTTTTCTCCTTTACTCCTTCCTTCTTCATCCCTGCTCCTCTTTGCTGCCCTCTACCTCACTTCTTCAACCCTCTTCCTCTCTCCCAAAGACCGCCCCGCCCGGTCCCTGACCTTCACCCCGATGTCCCCATTGTGTTTGCGTTTTTTGTTGACAGCCGTGCAGAACGTATCAGAAGAAGTAGTTAAAGTGCACAATGATTGCATATGTCTACTGTAAATTTTATTTAATCTGTTATTTTTGTTTGTTTTTAAAAATATAAAAGCCGAAAAATCTATGAAAACATGTCCTGGCATCGTGTGGTTTGTTCGATTTCAAGGAAGTTTTAATTAAAGCTGAGATTGATTAAATTAGAATATCATCAAAAATAGTTTATTTCAAGAGTTTATTCATAACATAGTGATATCCATCCTAAGAATTGTTCATTAAAAGTTAAGGGAAACCTTACATTTTAGTAAAGAACTTAGTTTTACATAAGATCAAAATACTTTTTTTTTTTTTTTTCAACCATGTTAAGACCAACACTGTCGGGTTCAACACTGCTGGCAACATTCATTATCCAAGCGTTATTATTGGGAAGTTGAGTGGAAAGAAAATGCATCAGACATGCACTAGCAGCAGGGATAATTGCTTCCTTAGGATTGTGAATCAAATCCCATTCAAGAGTTTTGGGTCCAGCTGTAGGTGAAGTGCCTGCTTTCAGAGTTACTACCCTCTCAGGTGTCAGTACAGTGTAATTAGACTGGTTTATTGTGTGACAATGTTTGAGAATGCTGGAGGAAACCCTAATGATCACAGACTTGAAAAAGCAAAGTTTTCACCTCAATCCTCTACCTGATCACTTAATCATTGTTTGTTGAATCAGCTGCACTTCACATTGCTGTAAATGCTGATGCAAATGTGTTCCCACTTTATTTAGTTTCCTCTCCTTTGCATGTTCAACGGAGCTCAGATGATGAGCCACCCAGACACTCCTCCTGATTTTTTTGTGGGGGGAACTGTCAGAGGAAAGGAGCTACAAGGCCTGCGCAGGTAGCGCCGCCAGGCTTCAGCACTCCTCTGATTGGTAAAGAGAGCAACCCCTCAGACACGGGTCACTTCTCACTGGGAAACGGTGTCCGCTCCATGCCACCCTGGACCAAATCAATGAGAGGAAGAAAACACAGCAGCTGTGTTGTCATCTCCAACCTCCTGTGACCCTGCCACTCCAGACAGGAGGGATGAAGGAGGATTGCCAAAATGCTTGTTTGTGTGTGTCTGTAGGTGGTTTGGTGTCTTTGTGTGTAGGTGAGCACACTGGTGAAAGGCCAAGGGCACTGAGGAGGAGACAGCTATATGTGTGGCAATAAATCTGCTCACTTCAGGAGAATTTCTATATCTGTTAGGAGTGCACTGAGGAGCAGATTTCCAGTTCACGTAAACATCCAAGCATAGGCTCATCTATAACCTTCAGTAACATTTGCAGCCTCACGTTTTACTTCAATGCAGTTCAGTTTAGTTTATTTAAATCAATTAACAGGCATTTTACAAGACAAAATATCCATTCATATCTCAATATGCAATCAAATTAATCATCTTCTCCAATTCAATTGTAGATGTCCAAAATGCTTCTCATCAGCCATTTGTGACCCTTCGAAGGAGTTAGTGCAACTGGTACTTGAGTAAAGACAACAAGTAGAGGAACCTTAATGTTAGTTAAAATATAAACTACTAATCTATTATTTACTACTCGTTTTTTGTTTATTTCAATGTAAATTCATAGGATCACAAATATCCAGTAACCTTTACTCAAAATGAATTTTGGCAGATGTATTTTGTTAACTCAGCGACTCATATCTTGTTTGTCTCAATGAAACAAAAAACTGTTAAAAAATATAACTCAATTGCATGCCAACGTTTTGATATTTGAAAAGATGAGAAATCCTTTTTGTTTCATATTTAACATTTATAAACCTTTGTTTTTTCTACAAAAATCAGACCGATTTGTTTGTTTTGATAAGCAAGTAAGAAAATTTAATAGTAATAAACATTTGCCTGCGACAGACTGGCAACCTGTCCAGGGTGTACTCCGCCTCTCGCCTGGAACGCAGCTGGAGATAGGCATCGGCAACTACTGACCCCATTAGGGACAAGGGTGAACAGATAATGGATGGATGAAACATTTGCTTATTTGGTTAAAAAAAAAAATATATATATATATATGTATACTCTTATACATATATATATATATATATATATATATATATATATATATATATATATATATATATATATTTTGTTTCCTGGTTCTACCTTCAACTTTACAATTAGATGCAAATATTTGACCATCTATCAGACTGCTGAAGTTTACTCCAAACTGTGTCATAAAACAGGGTAATGACTGAAAGACCCAATCAAAGTCCAGACATAGAACTGACATGAAATAATATGGCTCAACCTTAAGAGAGCTGGCTGTGAAAAAATTTAAATTTCTGACCACAAATTGAGACTGAAAGACTCTTATATCAAGCTATTGCAGCAAAGGGTGGATTTGTGGCTTTATCTTAATGAAATAAAAAGCATAAATGTATAAAAGTAAAACACATTTAAAAGGTAATTGTGTGCTGTAAAAATTTATTGCTAAGTTTATCCAACAGAGGTCACTATTGTACTGGAAAGAAAGCAAACCCTACTTAAACTGCCACTAATCCATTTTAACACACTGCTGGGAGCCAGCGTTTGGTACTGACCGAGTAGTTTTAATTTACACGGAAGACTAAGACAAAGTGTGTTGGACTGGTGAAGAATTATGTTTTGGGATTAAAGCTTTTAAAGCAGGTTTGAGATTTTGAGTGACATATGAATTTCCAGCATTTAGTTAACCTAAATGTTAAACATCCCCCTTTCTTTAAATTTCTGATTTATGTTACAGCATGCATCACATAACCAATAAGTGTGCCATTTGCTAAATGTATCAGAAAAGCATTACACAAGCATTAAAAAACGTGAACAACTTTGTGGGGTGTCAAGCTGCAGCTGTGGATGTGCAGATAGACGCATCCCTTTTTAAAGAGCGCAGGCTCTGCATCATCTCATTGAACCGCCACATTCAGAATCACATTTAGCATCTAGTCGAAGAGAAAATCCATCTTCCCTCTGCCAGCCGCTGAGAAATGTTGCAATGTGTGAGGAAAAATAATAACATAAAACTATATTAGAGATCCTCTTTGCCTACTGTAGCAGAGAAGGTATTGATTTTTAGAGAAATATTTCACAAATCCTCTTCACTGGGCCGATGCTAATGTCACCTCTCTCGTTTTTTTTTCCGGGTGTCAGGGGCAACATTTCATTTTGTTCAGGCTTTTCATTGAACTTTTAAAGATTTTTTTTTTTGTTTTAGAAAGTTTTTACTTTCAGGTTCCTGTAGTTGTTTCTTTTTTTCTTGTGAAAATTGATCTAATTTCATGATTTCAAACCAATCCTCTGAAGCACTGAATTAAAAAGGCGTGTTAAGCTTTTAATAAACACTTAACACACCTTTTATTTCCCTCTATTTTTCACATTTTAAGCAACTCCTGAGAGATAGCTGAGATTTTTTTTTTTTTTTAAATAATGATGTAGGTAACGGTGTCAGGGGTCGGTATTTTGGACCAGACAGACCTGCAGACAGAGACAGTATATATATATATATATATATATATATATATATATATATATATATATATATATATATATATAATATAAAACCAGCTGCCCTACCACAGGGGAAGACAGTGGCAGTGGCATTAAATTGTGCCTGTGGGTGTTTTCCATCCTGTCTGTCCATCAGAGACGAACAAGACACATAAATACATAAGTGCTGGTTAATACATGTAATTTTATCTGTGTGCAGTAATAAATTGAAGGTTGGTGGTGACACCCATACACATAAAGTGACAAGACAAGTTTACAGATTGAGTCCTGAGGCCCACAGAGGGAGAGAGAGAGAAAGGGAGGCGGAGATGCAGCGGAGGCTGCAGAGAAGGCTGCAGGGTTGGAACCAATTAGGCCAAGAGAGGCTCCCTCCACCTGCACCGCCAGGCCCCCGGGGAGAGCCCCAGTGACAAGATGAGGGATCATCATCATTACCATTATTTATTTGCTAAGCAGAGGCCGACTCTGGGGCCAATCCTAATAGCATTCCCGAATTGCAATGAGCAGTTTGCTTTTGGGGGCAGGTATGGAGCTGGGGAGGAAGGTGTGTGGATGTGGTGTCGCAGCGCCGAGCATGCGTTCAGAAACAAACTAAACTATTGTGACCGTCTGATGCTGAAAGTAATGCTGTTCAATCAATTATGCAGACCTCTTGTAGGTTCCCTAAACTATCATCAATAATATATGAGGCTTACCAAGGGGTTTGGTGGAGGAGTCAGGTCGACCTGGCCTCTGAAATCAATCCCGCCATTTCAGGTGAATGCTGTTAAATTCAGAGTAGCAAAAGCAGCCTGCTCATATTATTACTGAAGTTTAGAACAATTTAGAAAATTACCTGCTGATTTTTTCTCTCATTGTTTTTTTTGAAAAAAAAATAGATCTTTCAGTCTTCAGTTTTTGCAGGCAACTTTACCAATAAAATCCAACTTGGATATTTAAGCTTTTTGGAACAGCTTTATTGTATCACTCACACCTTTTGTTAAACATTATTATAATCATGATTGTTTGCAAACCCTTTCACAGCTGCTTTTCTGTGAATCACAGCAGGGTGGTGTGGAGTTTGTATGTTTTCAGCCACGCATGGTATTTTGGTTTCCTCTGGGTCCAATGTTGGTTAAATTTCTAATCATTCTAAATCATTTTGAGTTTTACAGAAAGCTTTCCGTATCTGTGGTGGACCAGTAGCCTGATCAGTACATGACTTATTGCATCACTCTCTCAGTGCCACAATTAAAGATGGGTGGACTGTTTTTAATTAGTCAACAAGTGGGGATGAAAAATAAATGTTTAAACTGCTATTAGGTTTAAGGCTAAACAACCAGATAAAATTAATGGAAGGGATTCTAGAGGATTCAGGAGTAAAGATTTGAAGCTAAGTTGACTATTTGTAATTTCTAAACCTCTGTCTAAAGAATTATTGTGCATCGAAAATGAACATGGCCAGATGAGCTAAGGGAATACTTTGGAAGGAAATCACAAACATAATTTTAAACTTCGCTCTGTCAAACAGAAACCTTATTTAGCCTGGACAGATATGAGGTCGGCTGCTCTTTGCTGTGAGACGTCCGATATTCTCTGATTGGAGAATCGGTTTTCATTAAAGAGTCATCTGTCCTGACTTGAAAAAGCATTTGCCCTCTCAGACTCTTTATGCTTGCCTTTTTTAAATGTTTCAGATGATTGAACACATTTTAATATCAGACCAAGATAACCCGAATCAATATCAAATCAAAGCTAACTAAAATGTTTTTATCACCTTATCCAGTTTTAATACAGTTTTATTTTTCTACTTTGCAACACAAGAGTTAGACTAGACTTGTTTACAACATATCCAGTTTTCAGTGGAAACATTTGATGCAAAACTGACTCAGTGTAAAAGTTATGCTAGAATTTTCTTAGGTTTAAGTGGGATAAATCACAATGTATTTAACTAGTTTAATTTCTAAATGGAAATAGCTCGCTGATTTTTACTGCTTTTGCGATTTACTGCTGCTAAGATAGGGTGTACTGAGAACTACTGCGTATAACCTTGATTTAAAACTATCTGGACTACCATCCCCTAAAATATCCATGAGGGAGAGAGAGATGCTCCACTCTAAAAACATCTCCAGAAGGACACAACTGTTTGCTAAAACAAACTTTGACTGTACCTGTTAGCATGCTGCTCTGTCAGCCAGTTTCATCTGAAATTTAGAGCGTAGAAGTAAGCGACATTCTTGTGCTGAAATGTCCTAGTGAGGTTTAATACTCCAGATATCCTCACTACGTCCACTTCAGCACTTCAATCTAATCTACTTTTATTCAGCAGAGATCACACATTCCCCATGTTTAATCACTTCAGTCGGAGTGTGTGTCTGTGTCAGAGAGAGAGACGGGGGTGGGAGGTGTGGATGATACAGCGTCTGTCTGTGATTCAGCTGTTGTGGTGGAGTGACTATAGTTAGTCCATAACTCATGATGCTCTCCATTCAGAAGACACCTTAGGGCCGCATAACACCCTGTGAGACTCAATCACAGCCTGCGCTAAATCGATAATCCTGGAGATAGTTGGGAGGGAGAGGGAGAAAGATTGAGAGAAAGTTGCTGGAGGAGAGAGAGAAGGAGAGAGAAAAAGTGGATGATGTGAAAAGGAGACGAGGGAAGAGGAAGAAGGAGACGGCTGAGAGGGAGATCAGGGGCTGGAAGAGGGAGATGAAAGATGAGGGCTGATTTTCCCACAAACCCCCAAAGGCCCCCTTGCTGACTGTGTTTTTATTTGATGATGTGAGGACATTGTAGAGGCGAAAGGTGAAAGGAAAAGAGAGAAAAGAAAGCAAAAGATGTCTCAGGAAAAATAGCCCAAGGAACAAAACTGCGCAGTGCAAGTTTGCATGCAGTGAAAAAAAAATGCAGGTTTGCTTTAAAGTTTTAAGATGTTATGATTTAATCTCTGTCTACCTTTAAAGGAAACAACCATTTTGTAGTTATTCCCTGTTTTATTTACATCACGTTTTAAACATCTAGTAACTTCAGACCAAAGCAGTTTGTCTTCTAGTCCTGCAGAGGTCACACTCGTACCGGCTTGACTATCAGTGTGACCTTTTGACTTATTACAAAGAAAAGCTAATACCACTATTATATATATGTAAAAGAAAGGGAAGAATTTGAAAGTATTCTTAATCTTAAAATGCATATTAATAACAAAGATTGGTTTATGTTTGTATTATCTATTGCTAAATGTGCAGATTTGAAGCATTCTGTGGCACAGCTACCTTCACACACTGCCCCCTAGAGGCTTGTAAAGATGCCGTCACAAATAAGATTTGGATTTCATTTGTTTTTGGAGAAAGGATTTAGGAAACTTTGATGGTACTAAAACTTCCACTCCTTTGTCCGGTGGCTCACATTGGAGGTCACCATAGCAGCTCATCTCTTATCTCTCACTCCTCTCTTCAAATCTTCCTTCACCACATCCAGGAAACTTTTATGTGGTCTTCTTGCTTCTACGCTCCATATTCAACAGTCTTTATTCAATATATCCACCAACTCTTCAGTGCAAGCCATCTCTGCCTCATTAATTTTGTCTCCAAGCTGCTGGTCACCATCTGCCTGTCCATCCATCTATCCATAGATTCTAGATCTTTAATAAATGAAGCAGCTGCAGCTACACATGTGGTTAGTTCTTCTTTTGGAAGCGTCTTTTGGGCTGTATTTTTCAATTACAAGAGAATGTTAAAACATATCAAATGCCAAAGTGGCTATGATTTGGTTTTATTGTTGATTGATCACAGGTTATTGGTCAGACACCAATTTTTCTTTTTTTAAATACAAAGCCTTACTGCATTAATTGTAGCTATAGTATCACCCAATGGAAAGAAAATTTAAACTGTCAATTTAAATTGATTTAAACCTTGCATTATTTTTCCCCCTAATGTTTCACCAAAACAGTTTATATTTTTTGTTGATTTAACTGTAATTAAGAGATGTGTTTGGTTTGTGGTCTGTTTTGTAGCCATTGGTATGTGATCTGAACTGGCCTGATGAGAGACAGTCACAAATTTACCTGATGCAGACTGAATGACATGTGGGTAACAAGAGCCTGTTACCTTTAGACACTACAAAAGAGCATTTCTCCCAATCATCTTTTTCCTCTCTTTTTTAAAATCTCACTTTGGTAAAAGATCTGCAGGATTATCCCTGTAAAATAATCTTCACTGTAGTCTACTTCATACTTTGAAAGACTTCTGATAAATTTTCCCAAGGAATTACCCAAAAGGTCTGGAAGTGACTATATTGGGGAAATATCTGTGACACTTACCAATCACCAAGGTGCCAATTAGCACTTGTCTTAAAATGGGAGGAGTGAGTGAGAAAATGCAGAGGAAGTGGCATTTTGGTGAGATGTGAATTCTGTAGGGTGGTGGGAACGAAGAGGATACTTTCTATCAGGCATTTGTGCAAAGATCACACAGGGAGCCATCAGCTAGTCAGTTCAGAGATGAGGAAAGATGTAGAAAACCCTCATATGTCTTGTAGTTTTCTCTGTCACCCCTTCGCTCTGTCTTTGCATCCTCTTCCCCTCATTTACTTTCACTCACAGCCTCTCTAACTTTCAGCTGTGAACTTCCCTGTTTATCCAGCTTTTCCACTCTGAGGCATCATGGTGTATGCCCCCCTACCTCCTCTTCTTCTCTATGACTTGCTGTTGTTTTTGAGTGATGTGCGGCTGATGGCGAATGCTGGGTGATGACAGATGGATGTGACAAGCAGATGGTTTTGCTTGTCATCTCTTTAATCACACAAACTCAGTCGGCCATGAAGTTGGAGTTCTGTCTTGTCAAGGCAACACAAAGTGGAGACAAATTTACCCAGCATGCCATAGATTTTGATAGAGAAAAAGTGATGGCATTTGTCGAGAAAAGGACCCAAATGTAAATGGTGGTCTTTGTGTTGAGGTCGACTTTGATACTATTTTGACGTGTGCTGACTGCTGTTAGTTTGCAATAAGATGAACGCGACAGCTGTGAAGATAGAAAGCTGGGTAAAGGGGAATAAAAAATGTCTCTTGCCCTTGTGGTTGTGGGATTGCCTAGGAATAAATGTACTGAATGCACATTGATATAGCAGCGTGCAATAGCTTTGTAAAATATTCTAGAAATTCTTTTATATATTATGTACACCCATATAAATATATAAAAATAGCTGGATGAATGTGGCACAGTCTGTGTGCAGAGTCCTAATCAAATTATTCTCCTTAGGGAATGTGTTTATGCGATATGCTTGTATGAACAATAGTAACAGAGCCTTGCTAAAGTTATGCTTATTGAACTTTTTATTGACATTTCTTCACTTTATAGCCACCCATTTCAATCTATTTTATTTGGATTTTGACAGGTGAAGTGGAAGGGAATTTATAGAGTTTTTAACTAATAAAATCTAATGCAAATGCATTTAGTCTCATTTACTCTGATGCAGACAAATACAATTTAATTCTGTAATTAGTGCTGTAAGAAGTCATTTACTTCTAGTGCTGTGTGTAATTTAACCTCCGTATAAATACAGCTTTTATGTCCAAAGTACACACTAAATATGTCTGGAATAAAATTGTTAGGAGTTTTAAAGCAGATTTAAGTATTAAAACAATATCTCAAACTTTGTGCATCTCAAGGAAAACTATGCAGATATTTGTAGTTCAGCAAAAGCCTGTTAATCAGCCATCGATTAAAATCATGTGCGTTGAATGCATAAAAATGCAGGTTGAAAAACACTTGTGGACAGGGTTTTATGAGGTTGTCGACCGATAAAGAGTCATTTTAATTGTGAAACATAAGTTATCTCCTTTTGCAGGAGCTTTTCTTCCCTATTTTTCCATTAAGCTATATGAAATAGTCCTACAAATGTGCCACATGTCTTTTTTTTCTCAAGAGCTAAATAGTAGCTGCTATTGCTGAGGGTAGCTCAGTGCTCCTGCATTTCAAAACTTTGCTTTTCTTTTGTCATGCAATGAAATGGAGATAAAAAGGAAAACATGAGATCATATTTCAGTTTCTCCAGGTGATGTTTTAACACACTTAGTAAAAGTCCAATTAAGTTTTCAATAAAATTAAATGTCCGCTGAAGGTGACAGACGTCCCTGTTTTATACATCCATTAATAGCTTGACGACAGTGACTCACTTATGTGTGATGTTTTCAAGAGCATTCGCATACTTCTCAAATTAATTTTGCTTACACTAACCATAAGAGCAGTTTATGAATTGTTAAATATGAAAAATGTTTCAGGTTTGCTGTTTTAAAGGTTGACGTTTCACAGATCACTAAAAGATCAAAATTACAGCTCAACAAGCTCACCAAACAGAAAATAATTTTAAAACAACAAAGCTTGTGAGCAAACAGGAGGTCTCACTTTAACATAAAGTGTGTCTGTGTCGGGTGCATTCTTGATTAAAGCATGTTCAGTAAAATTACTCATGGAGGATCCACAAGTTTTAGTGAAATAAGAGTAACAATGCTTTATAATAATCTTTCTAATAATAATAATCTTATTCAGGGAAAAATAAAAAGTATCTCTAAAAGTATATTTTTTTCAAAATGTTATGCAATGAGTGAATGTAACTAATTACTACATCCAATGATGACACATGAATGACATTTGAATGCCATTATAGTTTAGAATAGATACAAAAGTATGGATATGAAACATACATGTGTACTTAGAATAATGAGATATTTTAATAATAAATAAGACAGTGTTTTATTAAAAGCAGAATGAGTTTAACATTCTTGTTGAAATGCTGCTTTTGACAACCACTCAAAACATTTTTTCATGATGAAACAGAAACTTCATAGAACAAGCTAAATTTATTGAGATCTTTGCTCTTATGAGCCACCTGATGCCTGAAGCCACAGAAATGAAAAAATAAATAAAATAAAAAAATACACCAGAAAAAACACTATTTTAGAAAGTGAGCTTTTTTATTTTGACAGATGAGGCAAATTAGATTCGTACTTCAAATTTATCTTTTCTTACAAAAGGAAATGATACAGTAAATAGATTTAAGTGTTTTGGTGAGTATTTTGTTGATTTCATTTACATACTGGGAATTTTTGCACATTTCACCAAGCAGGTCCAGGATTGACAGCACACCAACACCTCTTGCTACTCCTTTGCCCCCCGCTCCCAATGCTACTATTTGCTACTATTTGCTACTACCACCAAGATCTGCGGCGACTCCACCTGGGCTCTAATTTTTTTTAGATCCGCCTCTGCTTCACAGTTATTCCAAAAGCACTGCAGTGATCACATAAAATATTCTTAATCAGATTCATCCTGAACAACTTGCAGCATTTTTGTTTCAAGGGAAAGCTTTACTGGATCAGACATGGATGTTTCATCCCACAACATTTGATAAGAAAAAGCTAATTGAAATTAGAGAAACTTAAAAGTCTCACGTACATAAAATCTGTGGCCAAGAGGCCCTGCCAAATTTTCAGATGAGAAACATAATTAACATCTAAGTGATCAAGCCAGCACAATAAGCTAATTGTCTGATAAGGTGTAATGTTTAGCATCAAGCAGGATCCAACTCTTATGAGGTCTATATATCTTTACTCTGGCAAAGAGATAGACTCAGTAATTCCTGCAGGTGTAGCGATATGGTCTATCATTTCACTCCATCCCTTCCTACCTGCTCTCCTCTCTTCATCCCACCATCAGACTTTCACCTTAGCCTCATCTTCAACACAGCCTTCAATCTCAAAGTGAAACTGGCAAGGTCAAATTGACTTTAGATTAATTAACTGTCAATTAAAGGAGTAATTGTTTCATAATGTTCTGCACCCTCAAGACAAGGTGTTGGTACTGTCAGGACTGGTTTAAGCCGATAAGCCTGGGAGTGAAGCCTCTCAGAGAGGCAGCAAAGTGACAGCAAACCAGCGGATGTGTGTTTGTGTGGAGGACGGGTGCGCTTATGTGGGACCTGTAATGAGACAAACGAGGGAGACCTCATCCATTATCCCACAGTAACACCGCTGCTGGAACTGCAGCAGGTCGCCCTCAGGTGGCTCCATATACATCACACATGCCTGACGGGAACACACACACACACACACGTACACATGCGCCCACACACGCACACACGCATTCCCAGTGGGTTTGTATTCCTCACTCAAATCAGCATTCATCAGTTCATACAGCGGCTGATGAGGAGATATGTCCACCACCACAGTCAACCGGAGGGAGGAGAGAAGGGCTCGTCAAAGGTGATGAAATCAGAATAAAAATGAGAGTTGGAGAAAAACAACTGAAAAGAAAGAAGACATAAATAAAAAGAGAGGGGGAGAGGCCGTGCGGTGAACGTTGATGAAATGGTGATTGCCTCTCGCTCGCTAATGGTTGGCCTGGAGGGGTGTCAGGCAATGGCAGCTAAGCTCTTCCTTCTGCATTTGTCTTTCCTCTTCTCGACATTATCAGCTACATTTTCCTCCGCAGACAGCTGGAAATCTTCTCTGTCAAGACAGGAGGACAAACCAGAAAGAAACCAGACAGTTTTTTATTAATATTAGTAAAAGATGTTAAAATGTTATGTTTTCCACATCTGTAAAGTTCAGAATTAGACAGATAAAACCTTTATAAAAGTCCCAAAAATAAAAATCTTCAGGCTCTATCATCCTTCAGATGGTTTTGCTTTCCATTGTTCCCAGAGAAAAAGGTTTATTCCTGTATTGTATTGTATAAATCAGAATAAAAATGAGAGTTGGAGAAAAACAACTGAAAAGAAAGAAGACATAAATAAAAAGAGAGGGGGTATTGGTGTATTGGGGCCTTTTGCTAAAGGCCCCAATACACCAATAGTATTCCTTATCTCTGCATTTGGAGGTACAGACAGTCAGAATCAAGGAAAATTAATGGTGCTCCTGGATTGGCTTGTTTGCAAATGGCAGCTTATGTCAAAAAGTTTACAAAAAACAACAAATTCCATCATCACATGTAACTAAAATAAAGTCAATTGGAAAAATTGCTAAAGAAGAACGTACACCCACAATTTGAAATATGCCAAATGCTAAACGTGTGGTACTTTTTTGACCATCAAAACAAGAGAAGTGCAAGTAAATAGTTCATTACTACTTTTTATGTTTACTACTTGAATGTTTCATAGGTTCAACAGAAAACAATGCAATTGTGGTTGTTTTTTACCCACAGGGCATGTGATGACATAAGCTATGTGATTATGTCTAAATGTTTGCAGAAACCCAAATGTCTTTGGGTTTCTCCAAAACATTTGGGTTTTGCAGAAAAAAACCAATTTTTCTTAAAGTATTTTTACGAAATAAAAAAACTTTAAGAAAAGTGTTTATTGAAATAAATTCATATTAGTGTAGACATAGTAGTAGTGTAATATAATTCCTTCTAGTCTTTCATTCTTGTCACATTCTCATTTTAGAAAATTCCACCCTTTAATTTCGGTGTATTTATCAAGTGGAGAAAAACATCTCAAGAAATAATCCATAAAAGTCTGTACAGAAGAAATATAACTAAAGTATTTTGTTTTTTGTTTTTTATTTAGTTAAAAGTTTGGGAACTTTAATGACATACATAACTTCTAATTTACTGAAAATTTAACCATTATAGGACACAGGTGCTAATATCTCTTAGCCACTCTTTAAAATAAGAAAGACAAGAAAACATTTTATCCCAGAATGTGTGCTGGTCTTAATAAGTCACGACAATATAGGATAGCTATATACAATATTTTGCCCATACCGATGGTGATTGGGACTTAAATTGTGACAAACAAAGCCGAAACTTTTCCAGAATGATGAATAAGAGTGACAAACTGCTTTTTTCCCATAATTTCAATGTATTCAACCCTTCACTTTACTGTCTGTATACCTTTATTTTGTAGAACATGTTTAAAACAAATTTTCTCTTTATCAGTTTCTCTCGCTGTGTACATGTTTACATATTTTTATTTGCTGATCGGTTTTATTTTTATTGTTTTTTGGGGTGTTTGTTGTTGTTTATTTGCACATTTCAAAATAAACTCCTCCCAACACCAATCCATTTCAATTACTAGATTTATCCCTCTTGGTAATCAACTCCATCATCCACTCCTTCAAACGATGGTTCATTATTTACTACAAGTGTCTCTTACAGGATTATTGAGTCACATAAATGCAGACTCCTCTAAATATTGATCGAAGAGCTTGTCTGTTCTGCATTTATCTGTTTGGAGGTCCAACGCTGCAACTTATTGTGTTCATGTGAGGCACTTCGCACAACCGAGGAGCAGCTGCTGGAAACACATGGAAGTAGGACTGTGTGAGAATAGATGGTTAGATGGATGGATGGATGGATGGATGGATGATAGACAAATGGATGAATGACGGGTAGATAAATGGGTGGGGTGATGAATTGCTAGATGGGTGCACAGATGGATCTGTTGATGGACTGATTATGTGAAAGATGGAGAAGAGGCAGAAGAAGAGTGGAACGGACTGGGAGGATTGTCATCAGATGAGCTGATGAATAAATGGGCAGACAGATAGGTGGATGGCCAGCAGGAGATTGATAGGTGCTTTCCTCAGTGGGCCACCTGCATCCTCAACATTTAGAGGAGGGTGGAGAGTGGATACTCATCTGTAATAGGGGTAATGGAGCTCAAAATAAACTCGCAAACAACTCTATTTCCGTCTCTTTTTTTTCCCTCTACCCCCTGAAACCCTCTCAGCACACTCCTAGTCCCTCTTACACCCTCAGAACATTCGCCATGTACCCGTCACTTCATCTGGCTTTGTTTGAGGAGCTGCTTGAAAGTGAAAACAAGCTAAAACGCCGTAGAGAGGAAACACAGTGAAGCAGGCTTTGTTAAAGCCCACACAGCAAAATGAAAATTTCTCCCCACTTCATCATATGATGAATCTCTCTGCTAAACATGCATTTTATTAATTAACAATATACAAAAATCTTGAAAACAAGGGGGAGATTACTAATCCTGCAATCCAAAGGAATGTGTTTAAAAAAGATCAAATCACAAATATTGACAAAACACATGATGTAAATTATGTTTACGTGGATTTACTGAGTTATGTTTTAGAATAAAAAATTGTGAGCTTTTATTTTGTCATTCATGTTACATTTGCAACTGTTATATTGCACTGTATGAATAAGAAAAGGGCAAAGTCCCTAAATGTTATAGATTGGGTTTAAGATGGGTTTAATTCGAGTTGTTATTTGGTCCTCTAATATACTGAATATATAGATCACTGAAATTTCAGCCCAACACAGCCACAAGATTGTTAGTTACTAAACGATAAATTCACTTTTGTTTTAAACTTGTGTAAACTATAAATTGGGCCTTAACAGGGCTAACCTAATATTTTTGTGCAAATAGAGACATTTTTGTGTAAACGTGATTAATTCTGTAGTTGAATTTCCCAAATGGTTAAAAGAGTACAGTTTGGTTGATGTCTAGTTCCTAGTTCCCCTGTTTGTTTATTCTCCCCTTTCCCTTGATCCATTCTCTCTCTCTGTCTTTTCCTCTATGTTTCTCTCTCTCTGCCTTCTTCTCTCCCTTCTCACCTGCAACCAGTTAGCCAATCAGGTCTGGTCTATTGTATTTAACCACCTCTCTTTTGTCCACTCACTGCTGGTTCCTCATGTTAAACTCCTTTTGTCTCATTTTCCTGGACTCTGTTTGTTCTCTACCTCCTTGCAGTCTTTTTTGTAAGTCTTTTGTATTTGCAATTAAAACAATTTTTTAACCATTATTTCCTGGTTACCAGTTTGCATTTTGTCACCCATTGAGACAGTGACAAAAAGTGTTCCACAAATTGAGTTAAAGTTCACATTTGAATGCACTTAAATGTATTTTTTTAGATGTCTATGAATCAACAAACAATTGTAAAATGCAAATTAGTGGTTTCTATGAAAGACAGTCAAGTAAAAGTTAACACATTTACATAAGATTATGAGATTTTCAAGGCTGGAATTATATCAGACTACAAGAATGTCACTTTAGATATTTGCTTTTTAATGATTTCCACAAAATCAGAACTATCAATTTAATACAATAAACAACCGATTTTACAAACCCCGGCTGTTTCTATGAAGTCTTACTTTAATTTCATATTGTGAAAAGACTGAATTATCTGTTTCTGTGCCAAAAAATGAACAACACATCTGAAAACGATTTAAATAAGGAGTCACTTTTTTTTCTTCACACCTTGATCTTTAATATTTCAGTGTTTTCCATCGTTTATCATTTCAACATGTTCTAGACTCAGAAATATATGTGTGTGAACTGTTTAAGGAAGCTATGTCACTTTGCTCTGACTTATTCTTGCTTTGTTGTTTGTGTGTTGGTATCAAAAGCATGACTCAGCAGTTCAGATGACTGCAGCACTCGGAATACATTTTGATGTCCATCTCCTTTCCTATCTCCTTTAATTGTCGTACCGCTGACTTCTGCACTCAAACCCGCTTATGTTAATGTGATTTCTGGTTTCAGCCGTCTTGATCTTAAACTATTTTATATTAGCTCTATTGATCATTGCATCGTTGCAAATAATTACAGATAACTGTTATCTGCAGGTGGAAAATGCAAGACATACAGATGGTCAGCAAAAAGTGAAGAATCCACAGAATAAGAAAGAGGAGTAAAGTGGAGGAATCAATAGAAGGTAAGCAGTTTTTATTATCTTGGCAGAGATTCAAGAAAACTGTCATGATGTCTTTCAGCAGAAAAAACAGCCACTTAAACTACTGAAAAGTTAGGAAAACTGGTAAGTTGTAAGGATGATCTTGACTGGTTCTACAGATACACTAAACAGAAACCTGGATCTTATGTATTCTGGGTTCTATTCTAAAATTTAATGTTTATTAAATGTATCTGTATTTATTTGCGGGTTGACTGACATTTCCAGGTGGCGACAGAGGGATGTGTCTTTCCAACGAGACAAGACTGACAGACTGAGAGACTGATGGGCACTGACTATATAGTGTTTCAAGTTTTTGTTTTGTCAGGGTGCAGCTGAATGACAGAATGATGCCAGTGATCAACTCAGAGAAAATAACAGGTCTCAAAAATTCTCAAAAAACAACAAAAAAAACTAATCCCGGGGGGACAATTTGATCTTATTTTTTTTGTGCCATCCTCATTTAATTAGCTTAAACAAAATTGCTTTCATTTGAGAAATGTGACAATGATTCAGTAAATTTAAAAATCATTTGACTTTTTTTTTTTTATGGCTTGTTTGTGGAATATCCCTAAAACAATTATAATTTTTAAAAACCTTTATGTAATATCCCTATTTTGTTTAAAGTAAAATTATTTGATTTAAACAAGTCCATACAGATAAATACCTTTTTGTTCAATCCAAAAAAGAAAATTGTCAGATCCCAGTATTAACAAATATTCAATACCAAAATTTAAAAGCTGCAGCGGAACTGAAATTCTGGATCATTGTTGATGGCAGCTCAGTTGAAGCATCCCTGACTGAATTCACATTTTGTTGATTATTGTCTCTATAACAAAAAGTAGAGTGGTTTTATTTGCACAATTAGCTACAGGACTACAGAACTAACTGTGTGTTAATTAGTTGTGTCTTCAGTGAAAGTCATTGAAGTGCAGAGGCATCCCTATCCTGTTAGACGCCCTGGGCAAACAACACCACAGATTAGGTTTTGGGCTCAGCTCAGTCATATCTGTTGAGTCTATTTCTTTGTTGATCTGGATACCTGGACTCACCAGGATCTATGTTGAAACTATAGTTGTTTTATTAGTATATTAATTATCTGACAATTGTAAAATCTGGTTGACTGTAAACATTTAAAATGAACTATACTTTAAGTATAAGTTAACTATGTTTACATAAATATGCCAAATGCAAGGATCACGATCTCCTTACTTCCCAGTTGCAACAGTAACATAATCTTCATTAATTTACACTAAAAACCATCTAGTAACATTTAAAAAGATCATGATTGTTTAAAAAAAAAAAAGATATGTAAAGATGTGAAAAGTTAAACCATAGCCAAAAAAAAAAAAAATTGCTGGAAAACAAAACCAAGTATTTACACTGAAAACATGTCAAAGGGGTTATTTCTCTCTAAACTGAGGAACAGACTGTCCTCTCAGTACTGGCTCTAGTTTAGAGTTTGCTTGACAGAAAAGTGTTGGCATTTGTCTGAGCAAAACTACTGGCTGGCAGCCAGTTTGTTCCTTCATTTAGTCTAACTTCTACTTTCTCACATTTACATGAAACCTTACCAAATCATGAGTCAAGCCCATTTCCCTCAATTTCTGCTTATTAGTTAGATTTAAGGAAATTGTTCAATCCCTCATTGTAAAAGAATCAGATGAAATGTGACAGGAATGATGGAAGTCAGAAATGTCAAACTGAAAATAACTGGATTAACCCGTACACACTGGATGAAATGATGTCAAATTAATCTGCAGTTTCACATGACATCATTATGATGTAAGCCAAACCTGGAAGCAACATTAACACCACAATTATGTAAAGTGACCTGTGGGTGCAGATTTATTCACCTTCTGCAGTCATTGTGTACAGATGTGCCCTCTGATGATGAGAAATAATAAAATCTTTTTGCACTCTCCAAACTGAAATAAGCTGTGAGATACTACAACCATTTTTAGAAAAGTATGATCTCACACAAGCAGCAACACATCTTTTATTCCTCATCCACTTGGTGTGCTCTGTCACCAGTTTTTGTGTCATTTTTAACCTCATTCCTCCTGGTCAGAATGTTTAGTTTGCAATCTACATGTCTAGTTTACATAAAACAAAGCTGATTATCTTCATCACCTCCCTAAAACCCAAACAAATGCAGATTGCTAGAATGATTGCAGAGCAGTTAAAAGGACAGAAATGTCAGATGCTTAACACTGCTTAGTGGATTGCAAGGGAGTCTCATAAATATTGAACTTAGATCATAGAACCATAATTATAACCACTATATTAAAATCAAAAACAAATTTTGTTCAAAATACAGTGCAACAGCAAATAGTTACATCATGAAATCATAGTTCTGAATGTTGGCGCCCTAAATTCTGTTTTTAACTTTTCATCAAGCAGTTGATAAAAAGAAGTCTACATAATTCCTAAAGAACGCCTCTTAGCTCCTAAAAAGTTTTGCTTTGAGCACAACAGGGGTTCACCTTTTAAAAAAAAGATGGGATGTTTATTTATTTTGCAGCTGAAGGGAAGTTAAAGAAGAGGCTCATGGGGACGACGAGCCTCAGGAGACATGTTGACAGCAAATGATAAATCTGGATGAACCCTCTGGAGGAAATAAGGGTGAAGAAAGAAAAGTTCCCTGAGAGGTTGGTGTGAGATGGAGGGGAGATGAGCTGATAACTAAAAGTCTGCATTGGCATTCACATATGCATTTGAACTGCACCAGAGTTCACTTTAACTCAACCAAGACGTAAAAACTCTGGTTTTCAGGCAAATAGAGTTTCTGTTTTCACATCAGTTTTATTTCCAATTCAAATCTCCCCAAATTAACCAGATTTTTTTTAGACAATCAAATTAGAGTTTGATTAAAGCAGACTTAACTGTTTGGTTTAAATTATGATCAGAAATTTACTTACATAGGTTGACGTCCTTATCTGTTACAGGAACAATTTGCATACATTATTCAACTAATTTAATCAACAGATTACTTTTTTAAGTTTTATATCTATTTTAAGTGATCATTTGGAGAAAAAATACATACGGGTGTGAGTTTGAAAGCTATATTCTACACGACTATATCAATATTGAAAAACCAATTTCATTCAGTTAATATTTTAAAGGGTTTTTTAATATTAACTATTGCTTCGTGAAGGTTTGAAACCCTAACAGGCAAACATTAAGATAACTAATCAATCAAGTGGCAGAGAAAATGTCTGTCAGCACCATGTTTTATTTGCAGACAGTTTATATTCAGAAGCGTAACGTGAATATGCTACAGTTTTTTCTAAAATACATTCTCTGGAAACAAAAGCCTTTCTTCCCTCATTTTCACTGGAAAGGAAATCTGATTGTGTTTCTGTTTGTGTGTAGAAATGGAAGATAAATTCTCCCTCTGGAAAATGAATTAGTTCGAAGAGTGTGTCTTGTTGAGAAATGGCTCTGTCATAAAATAAAGGCATGAGGATGGTGATAATAAAGCAAAGTGATTGCAGAAGCATGGTTACACGCAACAAATGCAACAGCAGCAAACAATGAGATTTAAAAAAAAACAACCTCTGGTTATTTCCAAGAGGCAGAGTTGTAAGGTCACAACTATTTTTTGTTTTTCTGCTTCATTTACATTTTTTTTCTTAGCCTACGATTTATATTTGGACCTGTGTTTGGTATCTTTCATCAAAACATACTGATATTTCAGTAGCTATACAAACACCTACCTATGTTCTAGCTGTCTGCTGCTGAATTAATGGCATTCAGTCTGAGTGCAGGCACTTGAAGACAAGTCCTGCTCCTGCTGGGATCTTATCAGTGACCGTGATGGGGGGGTAATCAGAAGACGTAATACATCAGACGGTTGACTGACCAGTCAAAATGGAAAGGGCCTCTCTGACTTGGCCACAAAGTCATAACACTCTGAAGAGCAACCATGTCCTTGAAATGAAGAATTAGACAAACGTGGAAAAAAAATAAATAAAAAATCCTCTACACCATCTAGTAAAGATGGATTTGGTTATCTGTGTGGTCCCTCTGACTTCTTTTATTGTGAAGACAAAATTGGATTCTACATGTGTTTGTCGTCTCCTGAAAAATGTTTTTAGGCTTTTACCAACACCAAAAATAACATTTATGTGGCAAAACAAAGAATAAAAAAAAAAAAAAAAAACAGTTATGCATCTTTTGATACACAATCAAGGTGTATATGCATGAGGTTATTGTCATGTAAGTATTAGATTCTTATTCAAGTTGGACAATGAAAGTATATGTGTTAATTAAAGACCTTCTTTCTTTACTCGTTAAACCAACAACAGAAGTGTTATTGTCTTCCTCCTAGACGCTGAACTTTGGGATTTAATTGGTGTGAGCTTATTTGTCCTCTTTTGGTGGTAACTTTTTATGTTTGGGAGAAAGAAGCATTACAAAAAAATTACAAATGTTTAGATTTGATGACTGTGTGTTCTAATAAAAAAATATCAAGTGATGTAAATTTCAAACCTGTGGAATAATACATTTTTATGTTTCTGCTGAAAAAAAAAAAAACAAAAAAAAAACATCTCATTTGGAATATGCTCCAAACAAATCTGCTGGAAGACTGGAGAGGAGGGAGATCCAGGAAAAGTATATTTTGGTACAATGGAAGAAACAATTTATGCTTTAATCATAAGTTTTAAAGCTATGTAAATTTTAATGTTTTTCTTTTTTTTTATTGTTCCCTATTTGTCCTGTCTGTCCAACATGATGTGAGCTACTGCCTTTCTTAGTCGTATCACCCTTGTGAAATGGATATTTTATCTAGTTAAATAAAGATGTAATATAGAAAATAAATAGACTTTGGTTATTTTACGTTCCCTTGCTTCTGCATGAAGACTAAAAGAAGAAAGTTTTGATTATCTTTAGGCTTTTTCTCCATACGACAGTGGGACACTAAACATGTCAGAGGGGTGGGTGCATCTCTTCACACAAAAATTAAAAATCACAAAGTGTTGGACAAAAACATTTATGGCTACCAAACCAGGTGATTTGTTTTAACTGCTTCCCATTTTCTGTTTCTCTCCGAGATTTCCTGAACTCAGCTACCTCAGCTCTTGGCAGCATTTGGGGAGTGAGTCGTCAAAAGGGCCTAATTAGCCAATCTTAAGGGGACTTTGACATGCTACCATGTTGTGCTTCAGCCAGCAGAAAAAATAAAATCTGATTTTCAAGAATTTGAACAAAACTGTCCTTGTAGATAAAATCCATGTTTAAAATTTGCATCTCCAACACTCAACTGCATTCACAGTTTTCAATAGCCTATATGGTCATGTATTCACTGCTTTTTAAAAGGAATTAATCATTATTTAAGGTTAATCTGTTTTAAACGCTTTTCTAAATTTGCAAAAAATGTACATAAGACACTTAATGTCTTATGTATGAATCATTCTGATTCATTTAATCAGAATGAATTAATGATTGAACATCTCGGCTTCAGGATCAATTATACTCTGAAAAAGAAGATCCTATCTCCAACTTAACTGTGTAACCTGGTCACAAGTAATTCAAATTTATCCAACTTTATTTTGGATTGCTTTAGGTTTTTATTCCTTGACAGCTTAATAAACTCAAATCAACATGGATTAAGTTAATTTGCTCACTTGTGACTAGTTACTGCAATTTTTAAAGTTGGAGCTGTAGTCTTTCTTTTCATTGTAGATAAACTGGAGACTCAAGACATTGGCAAATCATAAAAGTACATCCTGGATATTTAGAAACTACTTGAAAAAAATCAGTGTTTGAAAAAGAAAAGTAAATTCTTATGTGTTCTACGCCCTTCATATCATTTATTATAACATCTAAAACAACATTTACGGTAATCATCTTTGAACCTTTGACTTTCATTCCTAATTACTTCATTCTTTTTAATGTCACATATTTGTCTTTTTTTGGAGAGTAGAGTGATAATTAACTAGAGTAGGACTTGGGTTCAAATCTGAGTTTGGTCCAGTGTTTGTAGATGGAGAGTCTCTTTTTTTGGGAGCTGCATGAATCTGCAGCCTCTACATGGTGTACCCTACATCTTGCCAAATGAGTGGTATAAAAGGTTCAACAGCCCTCAATCACTGTTGATTGAGGGCAAAATAACACATGGGCCTAGAAATAACTCTAATATCCAAAAGGAAGTATTCTACGAGTACAAATCTCAGGGGTTCTTTGCAAGTGCTATACAGCAACAACAAACACGTTTAATTCTGTTCACTCTGAACAGAATTAAACGTGTAAAATAATATATGGATGGATTTGATTTAGTTTACCTACATTATGACCCCTACATTTTAGTCAGTGTAATACCTTATTTGAAAATGACTGTACTTTCATTCCAGTTTAAACTACATTGCATGTAACGTTCATTTAGGCACTAGGCTTTATCATCACCTCTGACAGTAAACTGCATTAACATGGTGACATTGTGCAGCATGGGATTGTTTAATCTAAATTCTCTTATTCCATCTGCCACAGTGCTTCTCTCCAGGGGTCCAGCGCTGCTCAGGTGCTGGCTGTCACTGCTCTGCTGCTTGCCTGCCTAAATGAACAACCCTGTCTCAGGGTCACCTTCAAACCTTCACTTCCTCTGCAGCTTTCTTCCTTTTTGTTTCTGCTGCCTCTATGTTATGTCATGCTTTCACCAATAAACACTTTACAGTTTAAGATATAATACCAATCTTTAAGAGATGCTGCTGTCTGTACATTTCTGTTAAACTAGAGGATTGGTGATTTGCTCCTAGCAACTTATCACTTTCTTCTATATTTGTTTTTTACAGAAAGCCTGGATTGATGCTGTTGAGCATCAGTTTCATTATAATGGAATAGTCCTCATCCTTTATAAGTGACGGCTATCTTAATAAGTGTGACCTTTGGACTTTAGGACAATATTTTAAAAGTTGAAACAAATGGTTTCCTAGTTTTCACAATTCCTTGTAGATTTGCTTTTGTGAAGCTGGTTTTGCCAACATGAAACCTCTGAGGACACAATTTTTGAAATAACTTGGTTATTTCTACAGCACGTATTATGGCAGAGAATATTGTGCAACTAGAACATTTCTGAAGAAATTTCAACGGGGCCTGCCAAAGTGTACCAGTCGGTTGGAACCCAGCATTCTGTTGCTAAAAATTAGCATCAATGCTAAAGTAAGCTACAATGTATTCAATAGCATGTGGAGAATCACAAGCATATTGAGTAACATGGACTTACTTCATTAAGTATGTTATAATTAGCTAAAATTAGCCAACATGCTAATGTTAGCCGAAATGCTCCCAGTGGCATGTGGGTTATCACCAGCATGTTGTCTTATATTGACATCCTCCATTCAGTGTGATAAAATGGTTAGAGACAGAATTTGTTTTGATTTGAATTTGGCTGGTTTTTCGCTACTTACTTCGCCATGGTTACTCAAAATGCCAACAAAAGTAATAGCACCCTTCAGGGGATTGAGCCACACCTTCTGAAATATATGTTGTGAAGGTACGAGCCGCATTAATGGCGAAAGGAAGCTGCAGTTATTTTGTGGTGTAGAATAATAGTGCCTTCCATGCATTGCATGGAGGCATTCAATACTCTCCTATGCATTGCTATAGCAGGCCCCAATAAGATTCTCAAACGTTCTTGTCAGAACTAAAATTTCTTATATGTGGAAAGACAACACATGTAATAGAGCTTTACAGAGTAACCTGATTTACTTAGTTCTTACTTTATGCCCTGAGTAATCTTAAGCTCAACATGCTGACTTTTAAAAATGATGATGCTGTCACTGGCAGGTTTTCTGCTAAACTCTCCGTAAGACCTAAATGAATTCTTATTTCCACAGTAATTACTGAGAATTGTAGTTTTTAACCTTTTGAACCTTTCCTATTGATCAGAGGATCAATCTAGCAATTAATCACCTCATTAATTACTTCAGAAAGTGATTGTGATCAGATTGGAGGTGAAACCAGAGAGAAGAGACAACATACACTTTAACTGGACCGTGGCTTTTTCTGAATCGAAGGAAATGTTTAGATTTTCCTTTTAAAAGTTGTTTAGAAGTCAGCATAGCATTATATATAGTGGTTTTATCGCATGCATGCAGTGTTTTACATTTTCCACATGTTTTGTTACAGGGGTATTTTATTAATTTAGTCTCTTTCCTCAGAATTCTACGAATTCCTCAATATGGTTTTTTAAGATTTTTTGCTAGAATTTCAAGAAATCACATTTTCCTAAGCCTTTGCTTAATACTTTTTTGATCCACATTTGTCAGCACTTCCAGCCTCAAGTCAACATGAATATAATGCCATTAGCTTAGCACACTTATCTTTATATAGTTCTTCTTTGCAGTTCTTCTCAAGCCCCATTTGGTGCTGCCATTTTAACATCTCTATATACATGTTCATCAGATTCAAGACTGAACTCTGGCTTGGTCACTGCAGGACATTCACACAGTGGTTCTGAAGCCTTTGACCCAGTCCCTTGGGTCATTATACTGTTGAAAAATGAACCATCTCTCATGAGGTCAAGAGTGCTCTGGAGCAGGTTATCATCCAGGAGGTCTGTGTACTTTGTAGTATTCATCTTTTCCGCTATCCTGACTAGATTGCTAGATCTTGCTGCTGCAAAACATCCCCACAGCACGCTACTGCTGCTGTAAACTAAACTTTTTTCCATTAAACTGTAGAAATATCTCAACGAGGATCAGTGGAAACAGTTCAGTTTGAATCTTCATGGCAATTGCAGAAGGAATTTTGAGGAGGTTCATTTAATATAATTTAGAATAAGGCTGCAACAAAGCAGAATGTGGAAAAAGTAAAGCGCTGTGAATGCTTGCACTGTATCTACACATTTATACATGCAGATAACAAAGCAACCTGTTTAGCATTTATTTAAAACACAAAACAATTAAATATTTTCAGTTCTCTGGTTTTTCATAATTTAAAATATCCCAAACACCCCAAATCTTCTACGAAAAATATACAATTAATCCACAGCTGAATGACCTTTGCTGAAACATGAAAGCTATGATTTTTCTTTCTCTTTATCAGCCTGTTAGGCTTGTGTGGCAAGAAAAACACTTTTGCTTTTGTCATATCTTCTTCAGATATGAACGTTTCATGAGTTTGGATCTTTTGCTCTCACTATCGGAGAGGTCTGATAATACGAGCCAGAGCCATGCGAGATAAGATCCTGAAGGCTAATACTTCACCTGTCTTCCTTGATAACTCACAGACTGCATCATAACATTACCTCCCGCCTCTTCCCTTTCTTATCACCCTTCTGTAAGAAGACCTCATTGTTTCAATCAGACTCAAACAGCAATCGTTCCCTGTAGGCAGCACTCGATGCTTCTGTAAGTGTTACGCTTGTTGGATACTAATTGCATTCAACCAGCAGGTAATTGAAGTTTTTGCTCTACAACTTGCGGTCAGCACAGAAAAGATGACCTCAGTCGCCAACCTAATCAGAAGGTTGAGCACCAGTGAGAGCACGCAGGCAGCGCGGTGAGTTGTGAGACGCAGTGTGGTTCCCATTAGTGTCAGCCACGCGGGGAAATATGGAGGTTATTTAGCTCCAACAGAGGGACTCAGAGCCCGACTCTTAACATTGAACTGTCGTGGTTAAGAGGCTCCCTGCTCTGCAGATGCTGGATACTTCCTGGAAGAAAAACCTTTGATAATTCACAAGATTTTCACCTTCTCTGTGAACTTACTAAGTTTGCATAAGGGGCAGCTTGACCTAGTGTCACTGATTCATGCATCTTCATAATATGTATAATTTAAATACTGAGTTTATAAATCTCTATTCCTAAGAAGGATTCATTGACTGTAAAGCTACTGTTTTCACCAAAGAGAAATAAAATGAGCACTGGGGTGTGATCAGTGTCTGGTAGGATGTCTGTGATTAATTTTAATGATAACATTGCTGAGCAGCTAATTAAATTGTATGACTGCACATGGAGGGGGCTGATTAGGATAGGTGCTTTGAGGGCATGGAGATGACAGCAGGTTGTTATTTAAGCCTTGGGCAGTCTGTCTAGATATTTAGAAATTAGCGAATTTGAAACCCTGAGGGGTCGTTCACAAAGTACACACCAGCAGACGAAACATTTTTCGCAGACTGAATATGAAGTTTACTAACTACAAAGTAACATACTGAGTCCTTCAACATATCCTTCACATGTTGCTACATTTTATATATATAACTGTATATAAAACCTGGGTCAAATGTAGAATAAAAAGCATCTTTCTCTAGAAGTAAATAAAAATCAATAATAAAATTAGATTTAATGGAGAACAAAATTTATGACTGGTTAACTGACAACACTGTACATTTAGGATGTTTTTCATATTTTAAGCATTGTCAAACAGAAAGAAAACTTGTAAAAGTTTTAAAACCTAATTTCTTAAGTTTTAAAGTAAAAAAAATGCTCAAACCTTAGAATAAAACAAAATGGAGAATTAATTCTTCCAATTGCTTATGTGTAAACATGAATTTTAATAAGTCATAATGTGCACTCTTGAAATTGCAACTTCGTTATCCAGTTTTTGGGTTTCAAAAAAATAATCCAAAACATAAAAAATTAATAAATGAGCCAAACGTGCAACAATACTCTAACAAAAAACTAAGATAAAAAATGTCAACTACTAAATATTAAATGTAATAATGCAAAACAAAAATTGAGTCTGTTGAGCGGCCCAATATAAAGATTCGATTTTATTCCTGTATTAATTTTCAAAGTTTTGTTTTATAAAAAAAAATAATAATAACCTTAACAACTATCTAATTCTGGCTAATGTGTGAAGCGTTAATGATTGGATGTAGATTTATTCAATTGTTTTGTAAGTTGTTGAAATCTGAAAAAAAATAATAAAGTTGCACTTTTGTCATATGAGCAAAAAACAATTCTGCAGTGTGGACCTTAGTATTCACACTTCATTTATTATAATAAATCATTGTATACAATGTCACTCCGATTTACAGGATAATTCATCTTTATTTTTTATTCTAAACTCTGGGAACTTACACTACTATCACCTACACCATACATCAAAACTCAACTTACACTATACATACCTTTTATTTATTTCTAACGGAATGTCTCAGTTCAAACATACAGCTAAAATATCTTCAGCAAACATGCATCTGGTTCTGCTGAGGATCTTTGCTTGGAAATATTTTCTGAGCTGCTAGGCTAATGTTTCCATATAATTTGAAATGACTTATCACAATATATTTTTATTTAAACAAATTGCATTTTTTCCACTTTAAAAACTCAACTGTTTGATTTGAACTTTAATATTAATGGCTAGATCGCAACCGTGTGCTGCACTGTGCTCATATCTTTGCCACAAGGCTGATGGTTAAGCATTGGCTGCCTATGCCCTGCAAATGAGGTGTGAACTGGATCCAGAATGTCTCAAAGTTCTGTTCAGATTTTCTTGCTTCAAAGGAGCCAGATGTCCTTGTAATAATTTAACAAGGCTTTGATAAGTAGTTCTTGAGGCTTTTTGAAAGATCTTTTACATGTTTTCTTTGTTTGTGATGTTCTTTGCTGGTGTTTTTCTCAGTTTTTAATCAGTGGCTGTACTTATGGCAGGGACAGTGGGTACTCTAAGAACTGAGAAAAAAAAAAAGACAAGTGAAGCACTAAAGAACAAATGTCAGAGTTAATAGAAACATCTTCAGCAGATGAACAGTGTCTGAAAGTCAGGACTTTGCAAAATAGGAAAAAATGACTTTATATAGATTCTTAGAGACACATCGACCTTCAGCTGAAGATCTACTGTGTGTGACGTTTTCAGCTGATAACGCTTTGGGAATCACCTTCCTGCTGCTAAAACAGTACTTTCTGTCAAGCTAAATATATGTATATATATATATATATATATATATATATAAGATTTTTTTTTATAGGATGAACTGAAGAAGAGGAACAAGTTATGGCAAAATCACAAAAGCTCTCAATAGTGTGAATGCTAATAGCATAGTTCACACAACTGAGTTCCACTTTTCTGGTTGCTCTGTAAATTTTGCCGCGGTTCTTCTCCTGCGTACTTTGTGCTATTTTCACCATTCAACTTTTATACTATTCTCCTTGTTCTCATAATACTGGCTATATCTCTTGGTATTCATAACTTTGATACATTTTACAATAGTCAACTTTTTATTAATTTTTTAATAATTAGTACTAGCAAATTTGCTATCATTAGTATTTTAGCTAGTTTTAGCTTTTTAGCTAATTTTGGCTATTACGTGTTTTTTTTTTTTTTGTTCTTCTTTTTTTTTTTTTACACTGCATGGACTATTTCTTACCTTTCTGCAAGTCTTTAGCAGTTGGCTTCCGTCGCTTTTGCCATTTTCACCAAAAGCATTCAGCATTTACACTTGCATTTTTATAGGAAATGTAGACTTTGTAGTTCAAAGTAGTTTTCTGCAAAGTTTTCTTTTGAGTGTAGATATAAAACTTAGAAACATGACTAAATATGTTTACTAGCTACGAGTTGTATATCTTAAAAGCATTTCTGAAATGAATAAGAGTAATAAAGTAATCTATGTCACAGAACCTGATAAAATCGACAAACCACTTTCACTATTACCGGAAAGCAAAGCTTTTTGGAATAATTATGAATGATTGAGGGGTGTTATTCCAACATGGATGCAAATTGAACAAGACACTGATACACAAACATGATCAGTATAAACATCGAAACATTTGCCCCACAGAACTCGGAAATAACCATAAATCAGCCCGATCACCACCATGCAAAAATGAAGGGAAGGAAGGATGTGTCACTTCTGATCGTCAGTGAAGGGAGATAAAAGGGGAAGGGATATGATCTAGGTGTTCACTGTATTTTCTGCAGAGCGGCCTGAAAAAGAGAAGAATTGGGGTACTGAGGCAATTCCAATTTGTCGTGAGGGTGTCGCTCGTTGGTCACCGAGAGTTAATGAGGCGAGGACCCGAGCTCTAAGTCATCCTGCCACTGCCGCTGATCCCAGCCCTGATTACTGTAATGAAACGGTCAGGGGATTATTAACCAAACGCAGCTATATACTATATATATATATATATATATATATATATATATATATATATATATATATACACACACGCACAGGCACACAAACGTGCACAAAGAGTGAATCTCCAGCCTAACAAACAAGATCAACAAAAATCAACAGAATAGAACTGCTGACACAGAAATGATTACATAAATATGTGTATGCAGAATTAACATATCGCAGTGTAGCTGCTCTGCTTCAGGGGTTTTCTCCAAACTGACAGACTGAAGATAATACAACCAGCTGTTTGTTGTGAACATGTAACAGTATTGAACTTGTTGGGTTGACCTACAAGAGCTTTGGGAAGCTCTTGTTTGCCAGAGAGATTATGCTTACAAGTTGATTTGTCTGAGAATTGTATCAAGAAAACCCTCCAGATGTAGGTTTAAAATGTAGATGTTTTCAAGTAATTAGAAAAAAAAAAAGAATTGTTATGCAGGAACAATCACCATTACACTGGTTGGTGCTTGAATCTTTAATGCCGGTTTAGTGGTAAATTTAAAATAAAATACACTCTCTTTGTTTTTCACGTCTCTTTTGGCACTCCCTTAAATATTCAGTCTTTCAAAAGAAATAGTCTTTTGTTCATGTTTAACTTGTTTTTATAATTTAGATCTGGGAAAGAAAATAGTTTATTTTGTGTTAACACAAAAAAAAAAATCAACCTTGTTTATCTTATCCAACAAAATATATATACTGAGGAAAAAGGCAGGAGCCCTTAATCACAATAATTTGTCTATAACCTCCTAACCTATTAATAAAATATCTGTCTTGTAAACCTCAACCAGTGTCTGACATTAGTCTGAGCCACTCCTCACCTCCAGCTCAAAAGGGAACAATGATGCCAAATATGTCTCAAAGACTACATATGAAGACAAATTGGATTTCTTTTTTTATAGATTTGTAAAACTGTGTTGTCCTTAGTCTTAGTATTTCAAATATAAACAGTCTGGCAAGAAAAAATTGTCACTTTTTTGTAATCCTATAATGTTATTGCTCTCACAGACAGGTTTGATTTACCATAAATTATTGCCAAATTAAAAGTAAAACCTACAAGATTAGATCTTTCCTTAAAAGTTAAGTATAACTACACAATTAAACTATCTTTTACTTATTGTGCTTTGAAAGATAAAACCACTGAACCCAGTTTTTAATCTGAGCAGTTACTCCACTGTTACACAGATGAGAGCAATCAGTTCATGCTCCGAGCAGACCGTTCGTCCATCTGCTGCTCTGCTGCTCCCACAGAGAGCAGTGGTATTTTTCACTGAATTATCTCCCCTTAATGACCACAAGATTCTAATTAAGGGCATGATTAGGAATCGCTCTTAAGCACCTTATTGGAAATTAAGTACAATCCATTCTGCCTGACAGCGTGTTTCGAGAGATACACTTTTGCTGATCACCAGGAACTGCAGGGGGGGAAAGATGCTCAGTCTTACTTTTTTGTTTACACATGCACAGCAGGGCTGTTCTTCGGCCAGTTTTCATCCACAGATATATTGTTGGGATGTGTTTCCCAGGATTAATGAAACCTTCTTTCCCCGCTTTCCCCCAGAGGAGATATCAAACACTTTCATTTTTTCTTAATCTCCCTTTTATTTCCTTACTATTGACACCTTGTAGAACAAACGAGGTCCTTTTTCAAGGTCAAAACTGGTTATTTTTATTTCACATTATCTATCACTCCTTATTATGTGAAACTTTTCAATTTTAACCTGTGAACTGAACTAGTTCTTGCTCAAACTGGTTTCTCTTCAATAAGTTTTTATTTTTACCATCTGGGAAATAGTAATTACATTTGTTTTTCTTTTTTGCTTTCTAATGTATGTAGAATACATGTTTACAGGTACTAAAAACATATAACTTCAACTTAAAAATAGAGTAGTAAAAAGATTATCTGTAAGTTTAATATCATGTGTATATAGAAAACATCCTTGCCTTTTATGAATTTGTCCTCCAGCAGGTTGTAAAATACAATTAATTCTGTAATCTGCACACACATCAAATATAGATGCCGTATAGTCACACACAGACACAGATACAAACTTAAATGAACCTCTAGCTACATTATCTACAAAACACACCACAAAAGCAATACTACTGTATTACAGTCTATTGATTTGCTCCTTCCAGCAATAACAGCTGCTGACTATTGATTCCAGTTAATTCAGTTTACGATATTTGGAACACTTTACTACGGGTCTCGCTATACTTAAAAGTCATTATTTTCGTCTAAAGTAGGCTTTACCACTAGTACATAATGTGCTTTTTTTAAATATAAACTTTTGCATAAATTTGTCTCTTTATCCTACATTCTCGTTCCCTGAAAGTTTAGCATTTGTCATCACAAGTGAGGAGGGAAGCTCTAAAATATTTGTGTTCACCCTTTAGCCAAAACACTTGAATCCATTAACTCACGTTTTAAAGATGTATTTCTTGTGTGCTGCATCCCTCACTATTCTAAGTTTCTTGAAAAGGTCATTTCTATCCTGTTAGAAATGAAAATCCTTTAGGAAGAGATTCTCTACCCTTTTGTAACCTTTACACAAGAAATCCCATCGGGTTGACGCATTGTGCAGCAGAGGGGCTCATAAATCTATATCCTATGGAATGGACATATCTAATCAATGGCTTTCGGTGCTCGTCTCGTCTAATCACCTCGTCCCACCCATTGATCATGACAGTTGGGTCAGAACTATGGACGCAATTACCAATCACAGTGCATTATGTGCATGCTTGAAAGCGTGTAGCGGCAGCATTTCTTGCTTTATGTGTTAATTGAGCTGCTGTGGGAGTAAATGGATCAGCGGGTTTAGGCCTTACAAGCTGAAGTGTAAAGCCTGTACGTGTGTGAGCTTGTGTGTCTTTGACAGGAGGGGGTCAAATGTTCCCTGGGGCCTGCAGCCACTCCTGACCTCCCTGCAACACCAATTTAGCCATCAGTTACTCCGTGCACGGCATGGCGTGGGCCGTCAGTGGCTGTAGACGTGAACAGGTGACACCTTAACTAACTCTGCTTCTATCAATTAGAGTGAGGAGGAAAGAGCCTGTGGCACCAAAGGAAGGCCAGAGGTCAAAGAGAGACACAAAAGAAACAGACTTGTGGACAGAGGAGGCTTAGAGATGCTGTGAATACGGTGGCTGTTCAGTCAAAGAGTATCTTCAGAGACCTAATGAGAAATTTTAGCCCCATACTTTGAATGAAGTTTAATGGCAAATAAATGAAGAAAGTGATGCTCTGGGCTGCTTTAACGCTTCACGTGTGTCACGAGTACAGGGATCAATTATCAAGAAATCCTGGGAGAGAAAATCACACTGTTTGTAAGGAAGTGAAGGCTCAGAAGTCACTGGATCTTCAGGCAGGAAAGTGAAAAAACTACATATCTTAAAGACCATCAAAGCTTTATTTCTTCAGAAGAAGGCCTGGAATAGAATAACCATCTTAGATCCTTGGCTCAAACTCTTATTGAAACATCTGATTGGGATTTGATAAAAGATAGGTGCAAAATGAATGAACTTCCAAGTAATGAAGACAGTTATCGTGACTTTTACAAGTGGAAGTTTGTGTTTAAATTGGAATAGCCACTTGTAATATTGTTTGTGTTGAGCAATTTACATTGTTTTTGTTTAGTTTATTTCAACAACTTTTTGGTTTAAACCCTAATTTGCAGTAAGGTTGAATTTTGGATGCAACTCTACCTTTTAACATGAACATTAAAATGTTTGCAAAACACTGCAAAAAAAAAAAAAAAAAAAAAAACTATTTGGACTAGAATCACATTTTGGCCATTAAATAGAAAAAATTCCAGGGCTCTTTTACGTCCCACAACCCATGCAAGCAGGTGAAACACCATGCAAAGTTTAAACAGCTTAGCTCATTGTGTTAAATATTAAGAATGTTTTTTTATTATGTAAAAATTGCTTCATGTTTTACCACCAGAAGGTCTTATCATAACCAGTTGAGGAACTTTTTAAAAATGATTTTTAAAAGTGTCTTTTGAGGCTTGAGTTCTGTTTTGCAGGATGTTGTGTGCTTCCTCTCCACCGGTTTCCCTGGAAATGTACGATTCACCATAGCAACCACAACTCACAATTCATTTGAAACTTTGGGTGTGTCCAAAGGGACTTCTTCCTTCGAAGGCTACCTTAAAAGGGCGATTACGTCAAACTCCTTGGAATATGGTCCACAGATGCGTCCTTCTTTTCACTGGATTTGAAAGATGGCTATGGTGGGTTTTTTTTTTTTAACAACTTTACCACACTATCACAAGATCCATGGCAATTTGAATTGGGCATGTTGCTCTTCTAAAGCCTGTATATATGACAATGATACAACAAAAATTGAATTTTTGTTCCATTTCTGTTAACACATTTACATGAAGACATTCTAATTACAAACTGCACAATAATGGTACACATCAAAAAGGTGTAATGCCCTCATCAAGCCACTTGTTGGTGCTAGGTTCTTTGAAGCTAAGTTTTGCAGCTTTTTAAAAAAAAAAAAAAAAAAATTCTACTTGAAGGCAGATACCATTCCCCCAGATATTGGGGATACATGCATTATGTGTCTGATTAGGGTACAGTTAGAAACTAGAAAATTCCTGAAGAAACTTTTTTTGGGTCGTTTTGGACCCAGCGTTCTGATACTAAAAATTAGCATCAATGCTAAGCTTAGCTAAAAAATTACAAAGTAGCCCGTGGAGAGTCACAAACATATTTACTAAAATGGACTTGCACCATTCAGTATGTTAAAATTAGCGTATAAGCTAAAATTAGCCAAAATGCTAACTTTATCGTGAATACTGTCAGTAGCAGTATTGACAGTACTGCTACTGTACTGTATTAACAGTACAGTACTGCTACTGTACAGTAATACAGTACAGTAGCAGCTACAGACATGTTGTCTGTAACATGCTAGTTACAGACAACTAGCATGTTGTTTGTAATTGAGCTACTCCATTATGTATTCTAAACATGGCTAATAAGTAAAAGAAATAGCTAAAAGTTTATTTATGGTAAAAGGCTAATGATAATGCTATGCCTAGGTTTTACTTCTTAATGTCTGTGCTAATGTTAATGCACTGTATTGCTGTGCACATCTGCTAGTCATGTCATGAAATGTTTGTGAACTCTCACCAAAAGAACTATTTGGGTTATATGTACGAGGTTGGAAGGTTGTTTTCCACAGCTGCGTCAGGACCAGACCGTTTTGCCCCTTGTTTTTTTTCCCCTTATATTTGTATAAAAACGTACATGTTGTCTCTGCCTGGCAGAGCTTAGAGAGTTTGGGGAGCTTTGTGAGCTTGGCATCCAGACTGGCTTCATTACTGATTGTTTTATGAGCTCTCTGTATTGTGCACAATATAAGAATAAACCCTATTGAGTGATTTTACCTGAACAGTGCTTGGAAATAGTTTTTTTTCCACAACAGCATGCAGCGCCCACCCACAAAAACAGCTTCGCAAGTCAGTCACTGCTCTCCCTATGCATTGCTATGGGCAGGTCCCAATAATAAAGAGACATTCTATCAAGTGTAGAACAATAGGTGCCTGCCATGCGATGCATAGGCCCCATGCATTGCTATGGGAAGGCCCCAATAAATAAATAAAGAGATATTCTATTGGGTGTAGAACAATAGGTGCCTGCCATGCAGGGAGGCATTCCCTATGCATCGCTGTGGGCAGGCCCCAAAAAGTGGGATAACACCGCTGACACACGTTGTTTGAGCTTTCACGGTGTCCGTAGTTCTCTAGATAAGAGCGCCGAACAAGCGCGTGCTTGTTATGATCGCTGAACAACCACGCATGTATTTTGCCACCTGGGCAGTGGGGAGCGGTGAAGAGACGCTGGGGAAACCGTTCTTGATGGGGAAACACAAATTGTAATAACTCCAGCATTGTCAGTAGTTTCTTCTCCTGTGGATTGTAGGAAGCAGTTATGTTTTGCGTCATACTATGCATGAACTAGGGATTCCATGACAGAAAAGATGCATTTACTCTGTTTACAAGACAAACAGAATAAAGAACCATTGCACTCTGGAACCCGTTCTCAATCTGTGCCGTTGTCAGAGGAAACATTCGGTGGTTTCATGTAAATGTACAGTACAAACACAGCAAAACTCTTCCATTTTCACCAGAAATTGTTGTCGTGTACACAGCGCCTAACAATGGTGACAAACAGAACAGAAGATGAGTACAGTTTTAAATGTTCTCAACTCTTTACTTTTTTTATCCAACTGATTATTTTGGTGCAGCTTTGACCTTCTTACAATAGCTAAAAAAAGGAATGGTTAATGTGTTTTTTGGCTACAGGTGCATTGGCAATTATTTCTGTGCTATATTAACCTAACCCTGATTGGATTTTTAACTGCCTTTCTTATTTCTTGTTTTTTTGCTAATGTTAGCAATTTCAGGACCAGTTTGCTGATTGAAAAAATATATACTCACACTCTAGAGAAGACCAAACATTAATAAATTAAAGTAAATATTAATAAACAGAGCAACAGAGATTTTAATATAATAGCTGACATTCTCATACATACTTGCTGTTTAATAGGTGTTCCATCACACTCAGGCTGAGATGTAGATGTAGTGAGCTTCGTGTGTTTCAGACAGAGTCTCATCAATCTTAGCAGTGTTGTCCCCACAACAAAAAGGAGAGGAAAGCAAATTGCTGTATTTAATTAATGCACTGCCTCCTTTGTTCCACTGCTGCTCAGCATCTTTCAGTCTGCAGTCGGAGAGAAGAAACAAGAGAAACTCACAAAGCACAAACAGTGTGCAAAAGAGAGGCAAAAAAATGGAGTCAGGAAAAGAGAGCAAGCCGGAGAGGGTCTAAAAAATGAATGGTCGAGCAGAACAAGCTGCATCCATCGGCAAACTTTATAATGAATGTGTAAGTTTGGCAAGCATGATGGATGAGTTGAGAATAGTGTTTGTCACAAATGCAATCTTCTTTGAATTGCTCTGCTGTTTCCAAGTTCAGGACAAGAGCTTTTGTGCTGTGTCGAGGCAGACCGAGCGGCGGCCTAATCAGGTCATTAACATTTAATGATCTGACAATTAGCTCAATGACTTCAGAGCACATATGTGTAACTAATTCCTCATATCAGTTGTGTAAATGTTAATCTTGGTTGACATTTACATTAACAAATTGGACAATTAAGACACCACAACATATTCAATTATGTTTTTAAGTGATGTCTTGTAGTTGTGAAGCTGAACTGACATACATTTTTGATGATGGTTGTGATGAAGTAAATTTACGTTTTCAAAATTCAGCGGATAAAACTATTTTCACAAACATCTTATCAAATAATTCCTTTTATGTGAGGACTGTAAACGTTAAATAAAGTTTAAATACAGTAATTGTTTAATACAGTTTTTTTTTTTTTTTTTTTTTCACAAACTCTGAAACAAACATTTGGAGAAATATTCAGGCAACATCCTGAAAAAGCAACTCAGAAGTTAAAATGTTGATCTTTCAAATGAACATTGATCCGATGTGTGCTGAAAAAAAGGTACAGTGGCTTAAGGGAAACAAAATGAACGTTTCAGATAAAAGCCCTGATATCAGTCCAATGGAACATCTTTGGATCATACCAAAAAAAATGTCAATATTAAAGCAAACTAGTATAATAAACTTATGAATGGTATCCAAAATGTTTCACTCCAGTTAAAAAGCTAATTATACCAAATTCAACTATGAATGAAAACTATTAGAATATCTCTTACTCTTTGTCATTCAGCAAATAGAAAACATTTTAGTCACATAAAAGATCTAAAACATCAAGTAATGCTTCATGTGTTTTTGCATGTATGTCATCTGTTTTCAACTGTGTCTTTTATGAGAAATATTGTTTTCCTTTTTTCTAAGCAGAAGAGTTTTGTCAGCGACAGTGTTCTTAAGACAGTTTCAGAGATGTGGGCCGGCTGCTCGGCCACCCATCAATATCATGTTGCAGTTGCCTGGCATGCATGTCCTATCTGCTTAGATCAATAACACTGACAGTTTGCACTCCCATGATAAACCACACATCTTTACTTACCCCTTCTGAGGGATTAAAGTCAATCTTTTCAACATCATTACCATACATCCCTGTACTGGAACGTCAGTCATCAGATTCTGCTGCCATGATTAACTCTGAGACACAGCAGAACACGTTACGTTCTCAAATAAAAACAAAAGTTTTAAGAGTGTGGCAGTGATGATGACTCAAAATGTATCACCAGACTTTATTTAATGGCTTATATCACAACATATTCGTACATTAGAATAGCCTTGTTAAACCTTATAGCAAAATCTAAACAATTATGGTCAAAGATTTTATCAATCCAATCTTAAAAGAGTCTCTGGGTGTGTGACGCTCATAAAAATAAACCTCAAAACACCTGAATCTGTAACTCGGTTGCAAAATATGTTTCAACATAGAATTTACTCAGAGTTGCTGAAGACAAAAGCATATCTTCTTGTTCAGCAATTTTTGTAGAATATTTTGAAAACCACTTTACATTTTCCATTCATTTCCCAATCATGCTCCCTATCATTTTCTGTTGGTCTGCCACATAAATTCTTAATAAAAGAATTAGAAAGGTTTAAGGTTGTAACTTGATATCATATAAGAAATTAAAGGGGCATGTTTTATGACACTGCTCGAAGGTACTGAGTTTGCCTTCATTTCATGTTTTTTTTACTTTAAGGAGCCAAGACTAATTTTTTCACCTATTTTTAATATGGCATGTTTGCTCATATCGTGGCAAACAGAACAAAAAATGAAAAGTGAAGCATCGATCAGGCTGAGTCAGCATTTGCTTGATTTTGTCCCTTTGTTTTTTAGAACAACTGATTTAATACGTTGACTCTAGGTATTTATTGATGTCCAACTGTCTTTGTTTTCCTTTTGTCCCCTCATTTTATTGTGCATATCACATTCAGATACAAGGAGCAGGCAGAAATTAAGAGAAAAAAATGTTTTAAATAAGCTCTAAAATGCTGTGAACCTTTTGATCAAAACTGCTTGAAAATTAGACCCTGTTTAAATATCTAATGGGGTTTAAAACTTTGTACAAGACTTTAAATATTTTAGTAACACCTTTTCTTGTCAGTTATACGGCACATACTATGCAATAGATCTACAAAATGTGTAAAGATCCATGGCATAACAAGAAAACATCCCACATATAGGTCAAAAACAACCAAAGGAGCTGTGCCACACGCTGCTGGTCTCTGTGGAAAAGAGGACATGTGGGATGAAGGGGGAAGAGAAAAAAAAACAGGAGAGAGAAAGGAGAAGGTGTTCACCTTGAGAGTGCTCATCCATTACAGGAAGGCTGAGGCCCGCTCTGTCACACTGTCACAGTGATGCCACCTCTACACCACCTGAAAGGTCACCTAGCAATTCACTACACTGCTTTAAACACACACTCTCACATGCACACAAGCCACACACACACTATTCATGCATTTACAGAAAGGCAGATGGACGCACTCCCATCTGTTGCCCTGCCACAGTAAAGTCAAGCCTGCAGCCACAAATAAGCATGAGAAAAAGATGATTTTCAACCTACCAGGTTTAAACTAAACAAAACAAAAAAAGCAATACCTTTTGGAGCATAAAAGGAACCAACATCTTTGCAGATTTGCTTTAAATTCCTCTCCTCAGTAGTTTTTTTGTGGCCATGACCCTTTCCATACACGTGGACACATTTGACACTGATGACACTTTTGCCTTTTGCAGAGGGCCTTCATCGTGACACTAAGCTGAGCCAAAATATTCTCGCAAATACAAATGTTACTGAGATTGTTAAATCCAACAATATTTTTGAACCTGAAACTGTTCAAAGTTTTTTTTACATGATATTGGCTTCACTCATGATCATTATAACCATGTAAATTTTTGTACATTTGATGATTATGACTTACGGATAAGGAAAACCCAAATTTGAATGTCTCAGAAAAATAGAATACTGATAAGAAATTACATATTGAAATCTCTTATTATATCCTCATCAGCTTATGAACTAATTGGTATCTGAGTCATTAAGCCACACAATTGTGGCGGTGGCCTTATTGATGTCCAAAAGACAAGGAATAAAATTGTCCACTAGGTGCGTGAGCCATAAAAGGTCAAAGGCAATGGTGGTGTGATTTCGTTGCTAAACTACATTACTGAACTATTGCTTTGGAGATGTGTGTTCATGTACTCACACTGTACTGTAACACACACTGTTACAGTGTAGCTATTACCTGTACATATTTTCCCTTAACATAAGCTTTGATGAATACTTCTAATTAAATTGATTTTGTATCACTAGCTAATAAAATCCAAAAGGTGAAGACCAGATAGTTGACCAGCTGGAAGATCACACTCAACTTTTTAATGACTAAGACTGTCGCACTTATGAACCGATTATTATCATTATAGGTTTCTCCTGTGGCGTTAGGTCTCCTATAGTGACAAATCACCCCATTAATAACATAGTTCAGAAATGGAAAGAAATGTTAATTTCAACACCTGTGATAACATTCTTTTCTCATCCATGACGTACTGTCTGCCAAAATTTAGCACATTTATCTCGATTAGAAAACCCACCTGACAATCAAAAGTTACAGTTTTTGATTAAGAAGTGTAAATGAAGCACATATATGTGCAGTTTCTTCCTGTTAAGTTTAAAATGTGCAAACTATATGGAATGTGAGAAGACTATAATTAGAAGAATAACTGAAAGAGTTGTCAGATTACAACCACAAACTTTGATGAGTTTTATTGAGTAGTGTGCAACGGCACAACTGAGGGAAAACTTCTGATGTTTTTTAGTTTTTATTTTTTATTTATTTTTTTTTTTTTTTTAGCAATGGTTTTCTACCTCTTGCCACTCTTCCATAAAGTCCAGATTTGTAAAGTGGATTACTGAAGTTGTTCGCACATGACCAACCATTAAAACAACCAAAGCCAACATGGAAATTCCCATGATTAAGGTGTTAGTAATAGGAGATATTCTTAGAAGTTGGATGGGTTCTATTTCTGTGCCACTTCCACATACAACAAAAGATTAAATAAAAAATAATAATTTCATTAATTAAAAAAATGATTAAAATACCTAAATAACTTAGTATACTTTAGTCTTAGCTATCCTAACACTTTACTTTGTTTCATCACTACTAAATTGTGTTTAGTTAGTTGGTACTTGTATAATGTTCAATGCTGTTTTGCATTTACATCTACAGTTTTACAAGTAATTTCATTTGTTTTTATGTCTTGAAGCCCATGTCAAATCACTGCCTCTATTTTCCTTTGGTTGTTGAAAACCGTTTCCAGTTGTGTCGGTGATCAGATCACGCTATCTGACTGCAAAGTCCTGAGTCCACTGTCTCCACTCTGAGTCATCCTCAGAGGATGAAGATGAATATGACAGATTAACTCTAGGAAAGCACTACCTTGTGCTTTATTGTGCTATATTAAAGTTTATTAGCAACACTTCAAAAAACAGTCTTAAGAAACATTTCTTTAAGCAATTTGTCAATGTCAATTTCATCTTTAATTTTTTTCCTGTCATAAATATATGAGAAAACCATAATTTTCACTCTGCAGAAAAGACTGTAAACTTAAATATCACAACATCAGCTAAATTCTTCCTTGTCAGCATAAACACTTATTTGCTTATCGTTCTACAGGAAGCCCATTCTCACACATTCATGTAAAAAAAAAAATGCTGAAATCACAAGAGGAAAAAAACTGTGAGTGAAGTGGAGGGCTGCAAAGGCTGTAGATGGAGTGTTAGTGAGTCAGTGAGGTAAAGCATGTGTGAAGGAGAGTGTGACGCTCTGTGTCTTTAGGATCTGAAGAGAACAGGTGGTGATATGATTTCAGCACATTGCTTGAGAGTCTGCCTTGCACAAATGTTCATCTAAGCATGTAGTTAGCAGGTACCACAGCATCTGCTTGCAGAGAAGAACCTCACAGCAGGACATTTGAGACCATTAATAACCCAATAAACCTGCAGGATTTCTGCAGCACAGACCGCAGCAGACTATTTAAAGGATAGCTGATATTAAAATAGTTGGAATTCTGTAAGCTGTGATAAATTTTAAGATCCCTTTTTTTGCTTGTCTTAATTGTTCTGTTTTCTCAGGTGACTTAAAAGTCCTGGGTTTGAATCATTACTGCATTAAGTTTTTATGTTCTGTCTGGGTGCTCTGACTTCTTTCATACAGTAAACAAATGTGACTGTAGCTGTTAAAATATTATTTACCTGAAATACTTTCGGATATTGTCTATTTATAGAACTGGAATGTTTTGGTAGAACTAATTTTTTTCTAAATTATCATGTTTCAACATGACAATTTTAATTCTCATATAACTTGATTTTAAAGAGTATTTCTTAAGTTTAACTTTAAACATTTTTATTGTCATTTTCAGAAACGCCCTGTTTTCTCTGCTCTAATTCATTCCACTGAGCCATCTGAGGGTTTGCATCAACAATTTATAATATCCTTCACACAGTGATCAATATGTCTGAAGTGCAGCTTCCATCAGTGCCATTAATTATCAATGATGAAAGCAAGTGGCTCTAAGGGTATTGTAGGGTTTTTTTAAGTACTTAACAGCTACACTGTTTTTTACAAATCACTGTGCTTAGACAGAATATCAATGATTCAAATATGGCATAAGAGCATATAATTCACAACCAAATTTATTTAAAGTTTTTATAGAGTGACGAAAAAAATCAACCAGACAAATTTGCAATCTTATATTTAACTGTGTTATTACTGTGCTGCATTTATTAAGCATGTCACAACAGGAGATTTGCACACATTTTTGCTAGTGGGTAAACCAATCTTGATGTTTATAGATATTAAAGACAACTTTACGTTCACGTTGTCCTGACTAAGTCCAGAAACATTTGTTCAAAATGTGTGTTCTTAAGATTGCCAGAAGGGGAAAATCGGGTCAAAAATTTACATGGTCGCCTTGACATGTAAAGTAGGCATTCCCACACAGCTGCACCCAGTTTCTGATCAACCATCTGCTCCTGGTTCAGCAATCGACTCTCCAGCTTAAACGTCTCAGTCAGCTCTTTGCCAGGGCGTCCTATTTTATTTTAGATTCATACCTGAGCCTTTTTTCTTGTAAATTGATACATTTCCATTTTTAAGCTAAAAACTATTTATCTTCACCTCCCTATTTTCTGTCTCTTCTTTGCTTTTGGGTCCTGCAATAGATTGCTCTAAAGACACTGTCAAAAAGTGTCAACCAGTTTTAGTACATTACTGGTACAGCAAGCATCACCGTTTATGGGCAAGGCAGCCAGGTTTAAACTTGTTTGCAACCTTTCCAGTCAGACTTTGGGAGCCATTCCAGTTGACTTATGTTAAACTGACTGATTGCACAATGAACAGATGATGATTTAAATGTAAGAAAATACATTTAAACATTTAAATGAAGGAGGTCATGATTAGAAAAAGATAATAGTATTTAAATAATTTTCTTAACAACATTTTAGAAATTAAAGAACTTTGAATTCATAGACACATTTTCTGCTCCCATTACAACCACTCTTACTGCTGACCAGAAACACTTGCTTGTTTCTTGGTTTAACTTTAAAGAAATTTGGGTGCCCAGATAAGTCATTTGACTGTTTCAAATTTAAGCAAATAATGTAGGTGGTTGTCTATGAAAAGACAAACAATTTTAAGAGATTTCTAAAGTTATACTGTATGGTTATAATTTGTAAATAAGTAATTTTAATAAAGTTTCAAATATGTTAATATGCAAGCAGAAAATAAGGTCAAAAAGTTGGTGTCACAAATATTGAAATAAAATGCTCAGATATTTATAACAATAACAAGGTTTTGAAAAAGGTTTTACAAACTGAAGCAGCTACTGCATCTGGAACTTCAGTACATTTTTAAAATATGCGACTTTTTATCAGGGGCACTAGATCAAACAATAATGGAGCACGCATGTATTAAACCTAAACCGTGAAACTCGTGCTGTGTGTGAAAACCCCACAAAGTTCTGACATTTTACTTTTTATTAGTAAAGGAAACATCTCTACACAAACCTGGTGAAGCTGAAATAAATCAGGCAAATCAGACAAATAGAAGTCACTAACAGCTACGTTACAATTTCTACAACAAACTTTTTACAACTCAAGTCAAAGAAATCTACACCACCAGAACTGCAGAGTGAAGGGCCAGATAAGAGACGGGGGAGGAGGAACAAACCTTTGGAGGAAAAGGTTAATTGTAACTAAGAATACATTTGACTCTTTGCATTTTCAATCATTTGCCAGGGCCTATTGCAAAGTTCTCTGACCTTTTATTTGTCACTGAATGATAAATCGCAAAGAGACACACTCGTCCTTCTCTCCAGCTCCTGTCTGTGTATTTACTGTTACTGGAAGTCCATGCTGCATCTCTCGCTTTCTCCAGTATGTCCCTCTCTGTAGTTTCTCTCCACTTTGTAGATAGAGGGTCTGCATTAATATCACTGACACTCCATAAGAGGGTAGATAAAAGAAAACGAAGATGGGAACCAGTGTCTCTCTGCATGCACACTTCATCATATCCCAGACAGCCACAGGAACAAAGGGATGAGGATGCCAGAAGAAAGGAGATGAAGAGAGGGAGATGGTTGAGGTCAAAATCATGGTGGTTGAGCATGATAGAGAAAAGATGAGTAAAGTGAATAATTGTGAGACACAATTTCTTAATATATTCAGAGCAGCTGGCAAGGGACAGATTGAGGTTTTGTGGCTTAATGTAATCAGTGAACACACTGAAAAGAAGTAGTATTAAAAGACAACAAATGCTGGAATTAAAAAGAAATTTCTTCTTCTTGTGCATTTTCATCTAGCTGAGCAAATTTTAAAGTCTAATTTTCATCTTCGTCAAATTATTGAGACATCAGTGGCTTCTGTATAATTGGCACTATCTTCGTGCTGTCAGCAGATGGTAATGATTAATGGTGGTGTGCTGTTAACAGACTTAAAAATAAACTCCCAGAAACCAACTGAAACTGTATTAATAAGATTTTTACTGAGACTCTCACAATATTAAACACATTGACAGTTTGCTTGCAGGCTCTAATTTACATTTTAACTTTATTATGTGCAGTGGAGTTTCACAGCTTCTGACTGGATACAATTGTCTCCTCCATGTGTGGATAAATCGGATCAAGAATTTATTGTCAGAAAACACCCTGGGAAAGACAAAGACAACAGTTAAATAAAAATAAAATGCTTTTATTGGTCTTCAGTTTGTCTGAAAACCAGATTGTTGCTGGAGTTTCTGCAAACTCAGTGTTTTCAATTATAAGTTTGCATTAAATGTGCTCATTTAATTCATTTTGAATGTTTTCCTCTGTATTTTTCAAATTGTTAACCAAACTTTTACCATCTTCACTCTCTCCAGTGTTTATTTACCTTGTCTATTTTATTAGCTAGTTGCCAAAAACCCACCACTAGATTCTACAAATACATCTACCCTCATGAAAAATATTATTGATAAACTTCCTCTTTATAACAGGTTTTGTTTGATTTCTTGGTCTGATCCTGTCTCTTTCACGGGTTCTGCTTTTCCTTACTTCTCTCTCCATAAAAATGTTAAAATTTCAGTTCTGCTTTTGAACTGAACCGAATAAAATGAAACTTTTTCTGAGCTTGTCTGTACTAACTGAAGCAAACAAAAAGAGAAAGATTTTAGTTGGAGCTTTCCTATGTCTGAGATTGTGCCATTTAAAGGTGTTACATTTCAAAGAGTAGCCTTGTTGCACAACAGCTCTTGTTATTGCAGAGTGTAGGAAAAGCACATGTGAGTCAATAAGGACTGCATTCCAGTTCTGCAGCTTTGTAGGCTTGTTATCAACATTCATAAGTACAGAATTGGAATGCAGCCTTCATTGCGACAGCTATGGCTTTACCTTTTATTATGAGAAAGACCAAATCCAGCCTCTCACTGCTTTTTCATCTCCAACTAATTTCAAATCATATTGGTTTTCGACATCCTAATACAGAATAGTCCAATACTTTTTTGTTCCTCCTCACTCTCGAGCTATTAACTAGAAATAGTGTAGTTAACTTCCAAAAGACTTTGAATAATAGCCCTCATTTTTCATTGATTATGCAAGTTCAAGGTATATAATATTCAAAGTAACATACCCCATTGATCAATTAATATTATTTTTTAGAAACATAAAGAATTCTAACAAAATTACAATAGCATAGAAATATCATTTTCACATTTGGCACCAAATGCATTAACTTGGATTTGCTAAACTTTATTTCTATTAAGTACACCATCAGGACGGGAAGCCAACATAAGCACAATAACTCTTAAAATGACTTCTTCAATAATGTGGGCCAGTTTAATGTGGATTTTCACAGGTGCTGTGAGTAAAACGTGGTTAGTAACAATACAGTAAGTTTCTTTCCTAACTCTGGTTGTTGTTTTGGATTTTTGTCTAGAAAAGGGTGTTGTGCTTTAAATCTCACCGGGTCAAAAGTCTAACCAGCTAAAAGAGAGTTTGGAAGAAAGTCCTCAGAAATTAACCTTCTTAAAATTATTACTTTGTTGTATTTTGAATAAATGCTTTTATAATTACACATAATTTGAGTTTTGTTGCAATGTTTTGCAGAGCGTTTGATATTCTTCAGAAAAAGTACTCATAACGTTGATATTAATGGTTTTTACATTTGTGCTTTAAGGACAGAAGAAATTTATTAAGGCTGAGAAAAAACTTGTTGCAGGATGTGATCAAAGTTGCTATTCTTTTTATCAATTTAATCGCCATTACATTTCATGTGCAATCAGAGGCAATGAGAGTTTTGACAAACATAAAAATGTAATTCCCTTTTATCTTAATCATTGTGTTCTTTATATTAAAGAACACAATGTCCACTTTGTTTCCAGAAGCTGATTGTTCAAAACTCTGGCAGTAATTAAGCAGGGAGACATAGAGATAGAGAGCGTAAACAGAAATACATCCTCAGTAGTTTTAATTGGAACAACATCTCACACCAAACAGAAGTGTCGTTCCTTTCCCGTCAGCATCAGCAGACCCTCGGATTGTCTTTGTGACCATGCTTGCTCCTCTTTTTCCCACTTCGTCACTCTGGTTTTCTTTGTCTTCAATTAGTGCTAGCCAATCAGTTGACCAATTAGGCATTTTTATGACTTCCCGCCTTTCCTCTTCTCTTGTTAATGAACCTTCAACAACTTTCCAATTAGAGGAACATTAATTAAGAATGGTCTGTCCTGTGATAGCTTTTGGAACCTATTTGTTAAAAACTAAAAATAACCGTCTTCATAGAGACATCGTAGCAAGATTCCGATAGATTCATAATCCATTCAGCAGAATCGATTTGACAGGCCATCAGAAGGGAATCTTGCAGGTCCATCCGCGCCCACTGTTTTCTTTCTGCTGCTGCTTTTTTCAGCTGCGTTCCTTCATAAGCAGACAGAGGAGAGGCAATGAGTCAAGGCGGCCATGCATGGCCCTCCCGTGCTGCTCCGTGAGCTTTGTTTGAGCTCGAGGATGCTCAATGAGACGCAAAGAGTGTCATTTCTCAGGCCTGTCCCGCAGGCATGCCGAGAGGGCGGAGAGGGGAAAATAGAAGTGTTACAAACAGACTGTTCAATTAGGGGCAGGCTGGTGTGAAATTGCCTCCGAATGATAAGCTTCTATTATAGCTGTGGCTGCGTGTTCGCCTGGTAGGTGAGTCGTTTTCGTATCACTTATCAGTGAGTGTATCTTCATGATAAAACAAACATGACGGCTGTTATACTTTGTGCTAGTCTTATAAATGAAGCCATCAAACTGACTTAAAGAACAGTTACAAGGTGCATCAAACAAAGCCTTCTCCCAGAAATGTTGCCTTTCATGTTCAGCCGTAGAGCCTATTTCACAGAGAGATGTCTCTTATTTAGCTCCATCTAACGCCACTGATTTTAGGTTGGAAAAGTGCCAAAACAGCATCATAGCTACAATCAGTTGCCTCTCCAGTAGATTAAAATTGAATTTAAACACAATTGGAAAAAAAGAAATCTCACAAAATCATGCCAATATTTTCTACATCAAAGTTGTTTCCTAGTCAGCAATATAAATTTCAAAGGTAAATAAAATAAATTCCATAAAAATCACACGTGATTTTACCATAAAACGTTCCAAAATCACACATATACATGTGATCACATGTGATTTTCATGGGATTTTTTTGTAAGGTCGTGAAGTAACGTGTGAAAGCAAAAAGAAAAGCAACTTCTGTGAACAGAGGATCACACTAAGTTGGGTCTTTTAATTATTTAAAGGCAATTAGAAAGATAACAGTTCTGTTTATGGCTTCCTTGCCCCCTTTTGTGCTGTCCTCGACTTCTCTCTGACATTATGGATGCCCCGGCCTACAGCCACTCCTCTAAGCTCATATATCACCGGGTAAAGGTTACAGAACAAAACTCTTTTCAGACAATGGCTCAAGAAAGGGCATGTGTAAGTTATTCTGTGGAGTTTTTTTCTTTTTTTCCTTCTCCTTTCTACAAAAAGTTTAAATTTTAACTTTGCAGAGTAGCATTACTCACAGAGTTGCAGTCACTTTGCAAGCACTTCTAACTTGAGAGGAGCTGATTAAGAGTTGCAGTAGCTGTGGAAATCAGGAGGGGGCACTAGGATGATTTCTCTGGCTTCTCTTTCACCTCGTTGCCACCAGATGTGAAGCTTTTAACACCAACTGTAAAATGAGATCTCATGTAAACCGTTGAAGGAAAAATATGCATGAGTCACTTTTGGTTAGTTTAATTAGACTTATGGCTGAGCAGTGCTTGACCTAAAAAGACATGAATTTGACTTCAGACTTATTGATGTAAATGCAGCATTAAACATCACAGTGCTTCATGAGGCACATATAATTAGCTTAGATGAGGACATAATCTATTCACCTGTTCTCTGTCCATCTGGTATGTACAGTATAAACACACAACCTGTAGTTCCATTCTCTGTTGACATCATTGCCCATTGTGGATTTAGTTTTTTTGTCCTGGATTTTATGTTTTATGCCGATTTCTATTTTGCATTCACTTTGCCTACATGCATGACTATTTAATGTACTACCTATTGCAACACACTTGGAATTAATTAAACTTGTATGTAATTTATGTAATTTAATACAGCATACACATTTACGTAATGTAGACATAGACAACATTTTCACTGGACAGATTAACTCTACTAATAGTTTAAAGATTAAGATGCTTTGGCAGATTACTTCAAAATTACTGAAAATTGACAAAACAAAAAGGTGAAATTGAATGATATCATTCAATTTCAATATCAGTAATTGTTGGCATTCAGGAGGTGCTAAATAGAACACTAAAGAAAAACTAGACATGCATCAAGAGACAAGATATAGAAATTTAACTGGTGACAAAAAAACACAGTGGAAAATTTAAAAAAATACTTTTCAAAGAAACAATAGATTTTTCCACAGTGTCGAGAAGACAACAATAAACAATTCTGCAGATTTAAAAAAAAATTACTATAAACATGCATGTATTTTTAAAAAATAATTGAAGGATTAGGTGCAGCCTCTCTGGGGTGACTACTGGCTACAATCAGCATTAAAATTGCTGATCAACATTAAAATTGTCAATGAAAAATATTTAAAATCGAAGGGGAAAAAAAGGCAAAATCTGGTACTCAACTCCTGTGTTGACAGTGCTTGAACTGCAGCACAGGCAGTGGAAGCAGGAGTCTAGAAAAACAGCATAGTAATGATAATGAACTTCTATCAAGATTACCAAGCATTTTTCATATAGAACCTGTTTGTTTGAGAAATATAGCTATAAATCTGATCCTGTTGATTATGAAGAACAAATAGGGTTAACATAGTGGTATCTCTGATAGAAAAACATTTTTCAGGCAAATCAAAATTATGCGGCTCTCCACCACAAAATAAATCTTTATTTGTTGTGGCTGCAGAAGCCACATTTACATTTTTTTGTATTCAAGTACAGAAAATGATACTTGTGCCTTATTTAATAGTTTAATATCAAAATAACTGTCAAATAGCTAGTTTCTTTTCTATAGCTATTAAATAGCTATAGAAAAGGTTCGATATTAATGCTGGCTCACAATAACTTATGCATTCAGTCATGGTGGTTGTTGTCTGGGTTTGACCCGAGTCTTATCTACAAATGTAACGGGGGTCAATGTGCTGTGTCCCCAGTCTGTTAATACCCCAAAGGGATTTTAGCTTCACTGCCCACCACTGCTGCCTAACGCCAGCTGCCAAAACCCACTAAAGAGAATAATTACATTTTTATGGATGGCTTTATCAAGCAGAGTAAAGAGGCTCTCCCACTAACAATGCCATGCAGGTGTGATGTTTAAATCCCAATCCTGCTGAAATCAGCAGAGCATTCCAGTGCTGTTTTTCCTCAAGCAAGTTCCTGACAATGAAAAATGTCCATATCTCCAACTACAGACTGAGATGTCTGCGTGTGTGTGCGTGGGCATGCATGTGTGCGCGCATGTGTGGGGGTGTATGAAAGACATAACAAACAGCTTTAGACGTACTGCCAGCAGTGGATAAAGATCATCTTTGTATTTGCATGAGTCTGTAAGCGGTTCCGTATAGAGTTGCAAAGTGAATTTGTTAGTTTAGTTAGCTCCTTGCCTCTGTTATCCTTAATCAGTGGTGTAAAGTAACTCAATGGGTCCCTGTACACTGTGTTCATTACCCTACCAGCTGGCCCTTCCAGCACCCTCCTCAGACAGATAAAAACTCCTCCTGTATGCGTGTCTGAGCATTTCCGAGACACATTACAATTCACACCTATAAGACCACACCAGACAGGCTTTTAACACACCGAGAGGAAGTGGTAACCACCCTCACCCCCAAAGCTATTATGCAGTCGTTCAATTTGTGAAGAAGTTTGAAGATTTATGGCTGACAGCTTCTGAGTAGGTCTTTTTATGCATTCCCTCACCATTTTTCTTCTTCCTCTTCCTCCCTTTGCTTGCTGCACCTTTTGCTGATCATGCTGACGTAAGCTGAAAAGTCTCGCCGAGATGTTTGGGTCTCTTGCAGCTATGATTAAAAACCCCTCAAGAGAAGGTTGTGACCTCTCCATACAGAGCAACACCAGATGTCTCAAGGTAATGATGTCTTTAGCATCAATAGAAAGATAAGAGGCACAGAAGTTTAAAAAAAAAAGCAAAAAACCAGAGATATTTCCTGTCGGTGATTAACTGTTTGATTCATCCGCCCACCCTCCCTTCTCAGGATTGCCTGATACAGCAGGTGTTCATACACATTTTTTTGAAGGGCATGTTGAGGTACGACAAACATGATTTAATTAAAAAGTCCAATCTTCTGATTAAAAAAATAACAAAGATACTGAGATGTCAGATCATCCATACATATATAATTATAGTGCAGGTATTTATTAAAAATTTGCTACATTCGCAACATTTCATCAAAATAAACGTATCTTCCAAAGTGAAAGCTTTTAGCATGTATCTACCTGGGCCAGATTGTACCACTTTAAGTTAAGTTAATTTGAACATGTTCTAAATGTTAAATGTGCTAAATGTTAATATTGATGTAAACGTTATTAGCTTTTCTGAAATATTCTGATTAACATCCATTCAGTTGTCCATCATTTGTATTACATTTCTTTCAGATAAATCTTATAGGGAAACAGATCAAAAGAGGAAACCCAGACACCCAGAGGTAGGAAAAGACCTTGATTTTATTACATTACCTATACAAAATAAGTTTAAATATATTTGACCAAATTAGATATTTTACTGTTGCCTCTGTTTTCTGACTAACTTCAAAAAATTATCTAAAGTGACTCATTTTGGCATACTCATCAAGTATAATTTCATCTGCGTATTAGTGCAGCAAATATCTTTGGATTCTAGTAGCATCGCTTTTCAAAAGAAATGCTTTGTCTACTTTTTTTGGAATAACTTTTTGTAATACAGTAGTTTTTTTTACTCTTAAACAAAAATAAGTTGACATTAAAATAACCCAGGGTTAAGTGATGCTTTTTCAAAACTAATTTTGCCTTCCATTTGACTGCTTTCACTTAGAGTAAAGGAGCAAACCAAGAGTTCACTGCAGTTGCAGAAAGAAGCTAATAACACCCACCACCTTTTTGTAAAGTAAGAAATGCAATTGTCCTAACTTTCTTTAGCTGTTGGATGACAAAGGTGACTTTAGGGCATGAAAATGAGTTGGTATATGATGACAATAAAGGCCATACATTATAATATGAGGCCTATCTTTTTACCTTATACTGCAGATGATATGGAAGGACATAGCACTCGGGGTCCAGACCCTCAGGAGCTGAAAGAAGCAGAAAATGATTGTCTATTTCTGTTCATTAGTATCTACCGTTTCTCTTTCACCTCCCAGAACTTTTCTAACACTTTGACTCTAGGGCTTTAATTATGCCTCAGGCGCTACCAGCAAGCAGCTCTCTAAGTATAAATACATAAATACGTGACAAAAAAATAACATACAGGCAGGTGGACAAAAAGACAGAAAAAGCTATGGACCTCAAGATCCACAGAGACGCATCATCTGAGCTGCAGCGAACAGCACATTAATCCACGTCATTGGAATGTAACAAAGAATATGTCAGCTGTGGTTCCTCAATCCAGCTAGACAGTCAGGTGTTGTCTGCACTGAAACCAACTCTGAATACAAAGCAAAGCAGTCATTGTAATATTGTCTGACTCCTTTATTATGGGCTGGGCATCACGAACAGAATACACACGTGGGGACTACAGTATGCATGGACCATTAATCAGGTACAGGGCCTGGAATATGATTTGATTTGAACAGGGAGCACAAATCCAATACAGGGATGTAGAACCAAACAATAAATTTCCTTTACCATGTACTGTGCATGCCAGATTTTCTCACTGACAACCAGAGTGAGGAACGTTTCAAGACTGCATTAAAATCGCCGATCAGACGCTGGCAGTGTTTCCAGCACCTTCAGACTCCATCATTACCTATTCAGAGCCTATTCCACTGGACTGTCATGGGACTCATTACTCCATCGCTTTGTGAAGCCACAGACAGCTGCAACGCTGTGCGGTGGGTGAGAAAGAGAAGGCATGCGCTGACCCAGGGCACAGCCACTGACATGGAGTGTCTATCAAACACATACCGAGTATACAGGCTTTGACTGCGCTGAGGGAGGTTCAGAGGTAAAACAGTGGCACACACAGTCAACCAAATGTTCAGGGATCTCAGTGGAGTCGGGGAAGGCTTCATGTGAGAAAAAGATGAGATTGTGTGAGGCTTTTGATAATTGGGAAAGCAAGTGTTGTTTGCCTCATGCTAATTTATCTACATGCAATGGAAGCAAATTCCTGGCCTAAAATAATTTAACACTACATTATTACTTTAGTAATGCTGGTAATGCTGTAACCAACTGAAACACATATCTTCTCAAAAGGGTCTTCCTTTTTACTTGCATGTTTTATTTTAATGTAGAATTAAAACATACATGATAAAGTAATGGCAAAATTCAGAGCCACATTCTGATATAAAATCATGAAGAACAAAAAAGCTATGTTACACCAATAAAGACAGTGTTCCTCCGAGACATTTAGAAACTTAGAGAGGTGCAAATTTTTCAATCAGAAGCCACTGTTCAGAAGTCTTTTCCTTCTTTCAGCCTGTATCTCCTGTTAAGGTAAACATAAAATTGCTTTAAAACACATTTGCTGGGAGTTTTGGTGACGTAAAGGTAAAGCACAACCCATGTATGGAGGCCTTAGTCAAACCTGTGACGTGGCTTGCCCAAATAGTCCCCACTTCCTGTACTAACATCATAACACAGAAAAGAAAAACTCTGTACTTGTTATACATATTTGTGAACAACTGTCAGTAAATTTGCTTTTCCAGTGACCTAAATTGTGATTTCCAATGTGCATAGTAAACTGAGAGGGTTCGGTATTTCATCTTGGCACACATAAACAATGAAAAAAAATGATTTTGTTTTCCAGGACCAGAGGCACTGGTTAAATCAAAATGAGATGAGTCTGTCATGGGCCTCAGTTGATAACAATGAAACAAATTTTAACTGTAATGAAAAGATTTTAAAGAAACAAAAGTGGCACAAGCCGACACCCTATGCACACATCATCAATTACAGCTAAACATCGAGGGCACACATACATGCAGCTCAGTGTGTTATGGTCCAGAAAGAGTGGGATAATGGAAAAGCCCGGGGGTGTGAGTGGATTGTGTCTTCTCTCCAGCTACAGCCCTCCACTGTCGGCTGCCTCACAATCTGTCAGGCCACTCCACTGAAACCCACAGCCAGACTTCAGAATGCAGCTCATTACAGGAGCTTTGCAACAAAAAGAGCAGGAACCCACACATTGCAGCAAAGCCCATTTATTTAATCTGTCTTATGCCCAGGGGGTGGCTACTCAGGCAGTGACTGCTGTGATCATGCTAAACAATGTCTTCTTGCGCTGAATGTGAGTTTAAGGTGAGATGATGCTGATCAAAAAAACTAAGTGTTGTGCACTCAGCCTTCCTGTTTTAACCCTGAACACTTCAGATTTTTTCATTTTAAATACCACTTTCTTATATAGGTCACATTTAATCACACATGGAGGAATGACTACATGACTACATGTTTTTTGTGTTGCCCTCTGATGAATTCCTGACCTGTCCAGGAAGTACTCTGCCTCTTTACCAATGACTGCTGGAGATTTCCATATTAGGGTTCCAAGACTGCAGAACCAAGACATGTGAGGCAATATGTTTTTCTAATAACTACTAAGCCATATATTCCATCCTCAAAACTTTACATGTCTCTAATTCTTGGATTATTCAGCATCATGTGACATTGATCATGCCTATTTGCTTCAAGCTATTTTTTTTTTGCTAGAACGGGACAAAGGCAAAATCTACTTTTAATTACTGCTATTAATTATAAGCTGGCCTTTTCTTCCTATGCAATCTGTTTGATTCCAATCTCTCTTCAGTTCTCCAGCTGGACTTTCTCCCATTCACTCGAATGCCCTCTGGTAGATTTTCTTCCGGGCCAATCAGCATTAAGTTCATGTGGGCCATGTTTCCAAATATCAAATTAAAGTTAACAGATGCTTCTTTCACCTCGGCACTTCTCTCATCACTGTGGATGATGATTCATATTCTCAGTGAGTTTCATGGCATCCAACTGGTGCATGACGTATGTCGCGGACAAACGTTAACAATTGGCCACAATCGTTTCACAATGGCTGGCGGTCCAGTCCCTCCGTACGAAGCAACAGAGGGTTTAGGCTTATTTTTACCTGACAAACTATAAACTGGATCAGATTTTGTTAATCCTCTGTAGATATTTGGTTCTGAGTCTATCATACTGGACCTCCACTTGTGTTCAGTATGACACTTCACACTGCTCAATTTGGCTTTTGTCAAGTACAAAGAAAAACAAATGTATTTGTCTTAGAAATCTTTAGTTTTAAACTACTGTTTAAAAATCATCTTTCTATTTCCCCCATTAATTGTGTTACGGTGGTCTTTAAAGTCAAACTGAGAAGCTGAGCTGCATTAACACTTAAAAAAAAAAACTTGTTAATGGCTCTTTTTTTTTTTTTCTGTGAAGCATTCTCACACATCTCATTGAACTGATGACACAGCTTTGTTAGCAAGAATACCCCTGTGAAACAAAAGGCATAAGTAGGGAAAGTTATGTGGTAAATATAACAGAAATTATGAACTTTTTAACAAACTTTTATTCTAGTGTCGAAGTGAAATCTTCCTAGCTATAAAACATTAGTCTTTTACAGATTTCTCTCAAAGTGGAGAATTCTGCCAGGGGTGTCAAGGGCCGGTGTCCTGCAACTTTTAGATGTGACTCTGCTGCTCCACACCTGAATAGAACAATTAGGTCATTAGCAAGGCTCTGGAGAATGTAGCTACACAAGGAGGAGGTAATTAAGCCATTTCATTCCAGTGTTTTGTACCTGTGGCGCATGTAAAAACTGCAGGACATCGACCCTTGAGGACTTGAGATTGACACCTGTGATTTATGCATTTCTTGGAACAGAAGTTTGCAAGCTTAAGCAAACTAAGCCACTACTTCGTATTCGCCAGATCAATTAATGAAACATTAAAAATGAAATAGATTTGACAATGTGGAAACACAAAAATGTAAAAGAATCATAGTTTGACATTATTGTTTGTGCTTTCTTCAAAGCTTTACCAAGTCTGTATTGAAAATCTGAGTGCAAGAATAAAATAGTCACCTGCTCTCTATTTTTTAAGGGTATAAATGTAATATTTATTCATAAATAATGCAAAGGGTGTTTGTTAATTAGTCAAATGATTTACTTAAAAACAAATTCATTGTAATGCAAGCAGCTTAGATTTTATGTTTCACCTGCGGTCCTTTTTCCAGATCTCTTCAATTTTCTTGTTCTATTGTGATATTTTTGGGAACAATATTTAACACAACTCGTAAAAATTAAGGTTTTTATGAGTTTTCATCATTTCCTTTTTCTTCTAGATCAAAGTAATTAATTATTTAAGAATTAAAATTTAGAACTAGGCAATAAAATCTTGTTTTTGACTGAAAGATTACATTTTCTTTAAATTTAGGTAGAGATGATTAGTAGTAAATAGAGTTTAGTTGATTCATAATACATTCTTTTGCATTTTTATTCTATGTACTTAGCTAAAATGTTAGTCACGCTTGCACATAGTTCAAAGAAATTAAAAATGCAAAGAAATTAACAAAAATATCAGAATTCTTCTTTTTGTGTAATCAAATAGAACGCTGGAAAGTTAACTTAAGACTAACTGACTTATTAGCAAGGACACAGTAGAATGCAATACTCTAACTGCACCATGTAAAACACTATTTACTAATTTGTATTGTTTGCAAGTTTTGCTGCATTTATCCTCCACTTGCTGTCATTCTGATCACTCCTAAACATGGCATGCTGTAGATCTGTTCTCCCGGGAATCCAGAGCTATTTTCAGATGACTCCAGGGAAATCTAGCTGATCTGAGTGAGGCTAAAAGAGATGGTGGGACATGAAAAGAAAGAGGTGGTCGGGTCGGGAAGAAACAGGCATGACATAATTTAATTCTATTCAAATATAGAGACAAATAATGGAATGGGATGACTGCTGGTAGACAGTTGTTCCAAGGGGATTGCCCCTTAACAAGCTCCCTGGATGTAAGGGTAACTCATCCCATTGATAATGAGAAGACACAAAGGAGCTCATTATGAGCTACAGCCCATCCCTGCTAACCTGCCCCGTCCTGCTCCATCCACATCTCTAAATGAAGGTCAGGACGTGAGCATTGCTTCCTCCTTTGGTCAGCACATGATAATGAAGCTCTGAGCTGATGTTTGATGCTGATGTCTTGGTGTATAATTACTGACTGTAGAAGGCAGAACTCTTCATGGCTACCATCAGGTGTTTAGATATTTCAAGTGTATTCCTCTTCTCAGGTGGATCATAATAAATTCATGGTCCTTGCAGTGGGAAGCTCTGACAATAACATAGACAGCGCTACTAGTGGAAGCAGAGAGCTGCTATTCAAAAGCACAACAAAACAAGACTTCATCATTTATTGGAGATGAATAAAAAAAATAATTATTTTTTATTTCCTAACTATTTTTTTTCTCTCTTTTCATGCTTTAGTGGGTTTTTTTGTCTATAGTTCATGGTGAAAAGAAAAAGAAACTTCTAATCAAAGGCTTCTTTCCACTTGTGACTTTCAAACACATTTAATTGCGCGTGTTGGATGATGCTAAGGGCTCCAAGCCTTTGTTGTTAATTTTGAAGATGAAACCACTGGACTATTATTAGCTGTATTTTGTGCTGTAAATCTGCACAGGGTGTTTGTTCTGCCTGTCAGCTGTTATTATTTGTATTATAAGTTATCATGTGGATGCTACTAATGTTACATGAACTCTCAGCTTTACTTCAAATAACTAATTATATGCAACATGCATATGCAAGCATTATATGCCTCATCATGTCAATGAAATTAATTCTGGGTGAAGCATGAATCACACCTCCCTACAGAGTTTTTATTAAGTACCATTTTAAAGTTAAAGACATATCTTTTTAATTTTCATATTTAGATTTTGAAAGACTAAACCAAAAAGGAACATTCTAATAAAGATTACAGAAAGAATTATACCATATAGGCTGCATTTTATTTTATAGTTGCCTCACAGCATGAAAGACCTGGGATTGAATCTTAACCTGGGATCTTTCTGCATGGAATTTGCATGTTCTGAGTCTTGCAAGCATGTATTCTCTCCGGGTTTTGACTTTTAGACAATGTCATTGTTTCCTATTATCCATTCAATGAGTTGAAAGGAATTAGGAGTTCTTCCTCTTCAACGTCTCAGCTTCCACAGATGTGAAACTCTTAAAAAAAAATCAGGTTTTCAATAAAACCATGTCCACTAAAAGTTACTCTGCATGCTAAACATATTTTAAACACGTGAACATTTCACAGGAAAACAGCAGCTGCACGCTCAGAGTGTTATCATAATAAACAGTGTTTTACCTTATGATGAATAACTGGGTTATTCTGATTAAAGTCAAATAGATTCATTATGAGTTTGTGTTGTGTCATAAGTCCAATGGAGTTGCAACTGCCTTGCATAAACAAAGCGATGCAACACTAGTTTCTAAACACCACAAAAATCAGACTCATTTGGAGAAAGAAGCTAAATTTGATCTCAAGTAAGAATTCATTTTATCATGTGATATAATCTATGTAGTCATTTAAAATGGGGAGAGAAGCAGATTCCTTCTCAAGATAAAGTTCAAGGTTTTGTTCACGCTACATGTAATATTTCCACAGTAGTGCTAATAAGACAATTTGTGGTGATTAAATTGTGTTAATTGTGTTTGATCAAAAATATTTTTTTTATTCATGAAAAAGCCCTTCATCTGAACATATTACAAGGTTTCTGTGCAAGATGTTTTACTATGACATCTTCATTGTGCTGCTCCAAAAATAAAACAAAGACAGTGTATATATATTTAATAATATACTCTTCTGTTCACATTTGGAATAGAAAATTAGCGTGTTGAGACTAAATTTCACCATGTTGATTTCTTGCAAAAGTTGCACGACAATCAAAGCACAACTTTGGAATTTGATATTTATCCGAAACGGGCTTTGATCCCTGTGAAAAAAGACAGTCATATTATTTACAGGAGGAGGGTGACAAAAGACTTTACCGATTTGAGTTAAGAAAATAACTTTTTGTCAACTGTAATCTAAATAAAGAGAGAACATCTTTAAGACATTCATCTGATTTTCTCCTGCACAAATCTAAGGCTTAAAATAAAACATGATGTCAGAGAAAGCGGAACCATCTCCAGTTTTAAAATCACTCTACAACCATAGACCTAACCAGAGTCATTTTAATTTTCAAGTAAGTCTTACATTTATACTTTAGGTATATAAAATAAAAAAAAGTCACCTTTCTTCTCCTGAAGAGCAATAATGAGAACCAGAGTGGCATCCGGACCTGTACTAGCTGGCAGCACATTGCCAGGAGGGGAAGTTCACACTAATCAGCCTGGTGTGAAGGTATTATCCTCGTTGGTGTGCTTGAACTGCCTCATTAAACGCCTCACTTGATGGTTATACCACCATCTAGAACTTTATCTTCAGTCTCTCAACTTTGCCTCTGTCTTATATGAGCAGCCAGTGCTTCCAGAGGAAGGAGAGCACCAGCAGAGCTGTCCACTGTTTACAGAGCTGCTTTTGAAAATATAATGAAAACTAGGAGTCAGGCTGTGATGCTTTAAAGGGATATTTTTCACAGTACAGACATGATCTGTTTTTCTTTTTTTTTCTCCTGCAGATTTACATCTGATACAGTGATGTATTAACCTCCCATCTGTCAAAATAAAACATTTAATGACATAAAATTTACAGAGGGAGATTAGCTTATTGTACATTTGCTGTCCAAAGCCACCAATAAAACTAACTTATCTCAAATAAAACTAACTTATGTAATAAAAACATCAACATTTTATGGACAACCATAAAAAAATAGCATGTAAGTAATCTTTGAACCATAGCTTAGGCTTGTAAACATTATGAGGAAATCAATAACTTTCTATACATCTATATAATTATGAGCTAAAATTCAACACAAATCCTAAAAGTAGACAATGAACCAACCCATCTAATAAATTTCAATTGAAGGAAAAACAAAAGAATTACAATTGACTCTCCTCCTCTGCCTGCTCTCTGTTTCGCATCCTACTTCACACTCTAAAATGCAATACCTATTCTTACTTAAAGTAGTTGCATTAAGAAGAGAGTAATTTACTTGCAATTCATAAGTTGAAAAAACTTCTCTTAACTAAGTGAAGTTAACTTTACACAATTAAGTTCGTACAACAAGGTGTTAAGTACACTTAACAAGTATATGTCACGTAAACAAAACGTTAGAATAGTAGTTAAGCTTACTTAAATTTTTCAAGGCAATCGATTTCCAAGAATTCTTTAGGTAAAGTCAACTTGTCAACATTTAGAGTGCATCAACAAAGCATGATTGTTACTAATGTTTGAGAGTTGTGTTTGAACCTTTACTCTTTTGTCTATTGAAGTTACCAGTCATTTCCAGTATTGCTTAGATGTCTTGTTGTAAGCTGATTTATCTGCATGAAAAAGTCTTAAGAGGCATTTGAAAAACCTTTCTGTAGAATGCAATACAACTTACTTAAGATGTAGTCTGTCAGATATGAAAAAAATTAGTATTTGTTCATTTTATTTGGTGTATTTTTTTTTTCGTGTGATAAAATCTGTCTTTTAAAAGTATTAGAAATTCAAGAATGCATAGCTCTAGTGAGAGAGGTGAAAATATATATATATTTGTCCTGAGTATTTCCATGTCCATTAAAGTTTCTTCCTCTTGTATGTGTGTATTCATGTGTATTTTAAGCTCAATTTCAATTACAATTCATCAAAGTTGGTTTGATGGGCTGTAACATTACCTGCACAGTGGATTTTAGATGTCTTTTAAATTCATAGTTTTTAAACGTTGCAAAAAAATTTTTTTCTTTTTTTTATGATCAGGTATTTCACAGAAGAGAGGATATGGAACAACAGCTGCAGACAAACCTGTTTGAAAAATAGCAAGTGCAGAAAAAACAGGCACTTTTCCTAACCTACCAACCTCCCTGGTGGCTGCTGTGGGCAGCAGCTTATTTGTTTTAACAACACAGTGAATAAGGAGTCAAGTGGTTGGATTAATTTGTTGGAGTGCAGAGGGAGTGCTCAAAGTTAGGAGTGCTGCAGGAGAGGACGAGAGGGAATGAGTGTCGGAGGATAAAGAAAGATGGCAGGCTGTAGGAGTTCAGAGGTAGATAAACCTGGAAAGAGAACAGACAAGTAGACTAAAGGCAACACAAGTAGGAAGAGGACAAGTGAGACGAAAAAGAGAGGCTTCAGTTCCCAGAGCTCTCTGACAGCCACTCATCCCCTGAGACCTCTTATCTACAGGGGGCATCTTTGACTTGATAATCCTGCTCTTCGTCACCCTGAAACCCCTTCTCTCTACACACATCTCTAGATCTACACCCCTTCCCAGGAGGGCGAAGCGCTACCTGTCACAGTGCCTATACCTCCAGGCTGCTTGTGGGGCAGGATACTGAGGGAGGTGGGGGTGGTAGAGTTGACACTGTGCCCGACTAAGAAGTCACCTTTCTGGGATATGAATCCTAATGAATGCGACGATGAAGGGGGTGGAGGAGGTGGAAACAAAAAACATGCTGCTGCAAAATGTGTGTGTTTCTGTGTGTGTGAGACAGATGGGGAGTTGCAGAGTGCTGACAGGCCCTCTATGCTTCCTGGCTGCCAGATTATTTTTGGTAATTTATAACCATTGTTGCTTAAAGGAGCTTTTATTTCCAACGGTTACAGAGGCAGCAGCACTGCAACAACAGCAATGAAACTCACTCCAGCAGATGATGTGCTTCTGCTTTTTGTGTATTTTGTGCATTTAAAAAAAAATATATATATATATATATATATATATATATATATATTTGTATATTTTTTGTTTTGAATGTAGGCGGGCACCAGATATAGAAATACTCTCGTTGTGAGCAAGTAAACAAAAGACCTAAAATTATATTGCAGCATTGTAAAAATAAAAAGAAAAAAGAAGCACAGGAGACAGATAATATGTCCTCTTTATGAGATGAAAACTTCTTTGTTTATTTGCAACCTCTATTTTTTATTGAGGTTGTTTTATTGACACCAATTTGTTCATCTCTGGCTGAGCCCAGAATTATTCATACCCCAAACAAATTTGGTTTTAAAATTATTTTCATTCAATAAGGAAGTTTGTTTCTGGCTGGAAATTATGTAGCTATCTCTCAAAATCAAAAATCAAAATAACAACTCAATCAATACAAAAGTGTCAACTCTTACAAAAATAACATCTGATCTTTTTCTAGAAGAAGTACAAGTGCTTTTAAAAAGTGTAATTCATCAATATAATCTGAAAATAAGAAAAGAAATCCTTCTGCCAGTGGTAAAACCTAACCATAGCATATTCAACCATGTCATTATTTATTAAATGAAGATAAAACCAAAAAGAAACAGAACAATTAAGTAGGTTTAGGAATGAAGCTGTCTAGGAAGACCTCTTAAACTGCTTGTCGATTTGCTTGTGACATATATTGTATGATTATGTCGATCTGAATTATTTCTGTGGCATAAGGCCTAGGTTTCACTGCAAAGATATTTTGTCTAAAGTTGATTAATAAAAGTAGTTGGTATAAAAACTGCTTATCTAGACTTGATTCAAGACCACAAATGTCATCCTGGAACTACTACTGGAGGAAAAGTTATGAGGTTAATGATATGATGCTTCATTCACTGGCCAGGATGTATGTCCGCCAACATTTCAGTAATAATCCAACCAAAAAGTTAAGATAATTTTGCATTACATTGAAAAACTGGCAGACAACCTGCAGAAGAAACTGAGACTAACATCTGTACAGCTACAGATTTTCACACTGTGGTCGGGTGAAAATCACTTCAGCCGCAAATTATATCCTGTCCTGTTCTGACAGACGTAATCAAATCCAATTATTCCACTCCTCCATTTGATTCCCATTAGTGTTCATCTCTCATTCTGCTCTCAAATTCCCATCCCGCAACAAAACATTTGAATGACAATGGCACAGTCATAACACCCGCAACAGGCTCCCTCCCCAGGCTCAGACTCTTCTTCTCAGCCTTTTTCCCTGTTTCTCTCCTCCCTACACCTCCTCCTTTCTGAAATCGATAAAAAGGAAAACAAAATGACAGGGTTTCATATCACCACTGTGATATCCCGAGACTACACAGGGAAATGACTATTTCCACACACAAAAGGCTCCATTACTGCCAGGTGACCTCCTGTCTTTGTGTTCCTTAACCTCTGAGTTAGACACCTCAGGATCTGCGCTTCAGCGCATGTGGCAGAAAGTGTATGTGCGTGCGCTAATATGTGTGTGTGTGTGAGCAGTGTAATTGTGTCTGTACTGAAGCCTGTCATGCAGTGGTGAGGAATTTATCCTGTCATTCATCCAAATATTTTTCCCTCACATTCCTTTTGCTGTCATGTTTGTGCTGATGACATGTCCTTCTATTTTTAGAGCTTAAACTTCCAGCTATTTAAAGTGTCAGTCTAGTCTGGTTTTCACTTGGAACTCACACATACTTGTATTAACCTATTATCTGTAAAACAAACTCTGTGATGGTCCTTTTCCCACAAACTCTCAAAACTCCCTGAGTCATACAGTGGATTGATTAAAAAAAAAAAATCATATATCTATACACATATATATATATATATATATATATATATATATATATATATATATATATATATATATATATATATATATATATATATATATATATATATATATATATATGTGTATAGATATATGATTATATATGTATAGATATATATACATATGATATATATACATATGATATATATACATATATATCATATATATATATATATATATATATATATATATATATATATATATATATATATATATATATATATATGTATGCTTTAGCAAACATAGTAACATAATATATATATATATATATATATATATATATATATATATATTATGTTACTATGTTTGCTAAAATTAGAGGGGTATTTATATACCCCTCTAATTTTATTTATTTTACAAAATAATTAAAAGTAAGCGGATTACATTTATTTATTTTTGACCATGGACTGAGTGGATATTAAATCCAGGCTGGTAAATGAAGACATGTCAAAGTCATGCACATTTTTTGGCAGTGTGAAAACTTTATCAAACTAAAACATGAAACACATTTAACATTATGACTTTGACTGAGAATGTAGTCGACTAACTATGAGTTTCCAACGTCTTCAGTTGTTGCATTAATGTAAAAGTAAAAGTTCTGTTTATGTTCCATAAATATGCTACTGCAGTCTGATTACTTAATCAAAACAAGTTTTCAAAAGGCAAACTTACATTTCTCTATGTCTTATTTATATTCATCCCTTCCTGTTTTTTTCACTCTCGCCCTCTGCTCCTCCTCCTCGCCCCTGTCCCCTTCGTCCATTTTTCTTGGTGATGCACTTTCTATTTCTGCCTCCTTTTTCTTTAATTCTGCTTTTACCTCCTCATCACACTCTCATCATTGTCCTCCTCCGTTATCCTTCTTTACATTCCCCTCCACCAGCATAGCCAACCCTTCAAAGAGCATTAATGCTCAACTATGTAAACTTCTTCCCACTTACGTCTTTGGTGTAATTTATTCTCTTTAATGATACGTACCTGCTCATTTGTTTGCAAACACAGATGATAAACACAAGCCGCCTTTAGCTCTGCAGTTTTGGAAATGATGAAACTTTCTCTTGACATTTTAGGAGGCAAAAGAGGAATAATGATGCAAGGATGATATTTGTGAAAGTAGATGCACTCGGCTGCTGCTTCAGAGCGTGTTCATTCATTTACCATAACCATGAAGCGACTGAGTGACTCGAAATAGGAGTGTTCCTGCTAAGTGGAACAGAGACGGGGAGCAGCTGGGCGAAATTCACCTGCCACTTCCAATGTGGATCAGAAATTGCGCTCACACCAGCAACCTCTTCTCCAGCTCTAGGAGAACAAATTTGGGAGAAACAGGAGGACAGAGCGTGCTGTGGCCAAATAAATCACAGACACTAGATTGAACGAGGGTCAGTGATGGAAACGGGAAACGGTCACATTCTTAGAGACCTGCTGCGTTTGATGGAAGGGGTTTCATGGTCCGCTAAAGATGAAGCAATGGCTGCAACACAATGATTTACAGCAGCCCGAAGAGTGACAGAAACCAAAACACTTCATGGTCACAATTAAGGTAGAATCCAAGTTCAACCCATGTTTTGCCCATTTTTGTTGAGGGAGTACTTTTCTTTTAGTTAAAGAAAAGTGGAGTGAAGTGATCATGCAACATGCTCCATCTGCAAATGAGAAGTTTTCACAGTCACACATGGTCTGTTACAAGCATTTCACTCAAAATACTTGTTTAGTTCAGCGCACTGTGATTTAGTATGTTATGGTTGATCTTCAGAAAACAAAACACACTGCGTGTAAGCAAAGTAATGGTTTAAATGCCATTGCCAGGCATATTTATCAATTCACATAAAAGTTGGCCATATTTGACAGTGTATTAGCTTCTTGGATGATTTGTGTCTCTAAAGCAACTTTCATCAGAGGCTGTACCACCGAGGGCTTTGGTGACTACACACATAGATGATACAACAATGCTTTCTATATGCAATGGTTCAACAGAAGGGGTTAAAACTGAGTCATCAATTGAATCAGTCCATCCTACAATCATCCTGGTTAGTTATTTATACATTAGCTGATGTAATATGTGTGCTTTTTCCAAACATATTTTTATCTTTTTGTAGTGCTTTCATAGTACTGTATGCTGTTGAAATTCCACAAGCGATAGAGTAAAAGTCTTCATAGGTTGAGCACTGCATAGGGTGAAATAGATCACAATGCACTTTGACCTGACTGAACTTCCCCAAAGCAAAGTAGTTCCCTTGACATCTGAACTGTTAAACTATTAATTTCTCTGCCTGAGCCACAGAAATTCAAAATCCTTTAAAAACGAGTCAAAAACCATGACAGTAAAATTTAAACACTAAAAAGAAACTGTTAGCACAAACATGAAAAGCCAGATATTTCAGGAAAACATTTGCTTCTGATCTAATTGTACATGTGCTAAGACTTTTTGGCATGACAAATTGTGTATGTTTTGGAATAATTTTCTGTCCTGATGGTTGTGATACAGTTTTAATTTTTGCATATGTAGACAACAATGCAAAAGTCGTAGTTATCAAAAATAGCTGATTACAACTATGTGGTTTTTAGTCAAAAATTGAACAAACATAATTTCTATCTTAGCAGATTTGAACAATTTTTATCCTACTCTGGTTAATTATAATGTGCTGTTGATTTTTCACTTACAAGGACTCTTTAATCTCCTGCCCACTTCAGCTGGCCAGCTGAATTTATTGATTCAGCCCAAATGAACAGTTAGCTTAGCCATTAGAATGGTTTATTCAAAATAAGATTATTTCTTGAGAAATTAATAGCCTTTCCATTGTCCTGCTATTTTTTTTAAAATCAGTTTATGAGTCTACAGTAAGTGTTGCAGCAAACTCTAGCTCTTAGGTCCCATAAATCCACAATTATATGTTTTGCCCTCATCTTACTGCCATAGTTTTACAAAAATCTACTCTGGATTTGCTGATCAGCCCCCCCATCACTCCTCACGGTGCTCTGATGTGTTCAAATAAAGAGACAGAAGTGAACCAAGTAACATTTGCTACCAAATAAGCCAAACTCATCCAACACTGACCCTAACCAAGCACTGTACATGACAGTAAGCTTTCAAACTTCAGTCCTCATGGACCTGGTGTCTTGCAACTTTTAGAGTTCTCTCTTCTTCATCACACCTGGCCCCAATATCACCTCTTTAGGGGAGCTTGACTATGGCAGTGAGGCAGTTTAGCCATTTAATTCTAATGTATATGAAAAGGGACACATTTAAAATTTGCAGGACTTTGGCTCTCGAGGACAGTGGTATGAGACTACTGGTCTACTGCTGGTCTATCATACAGCTTCTTGATTGGCTGCCAGAAGCTGGCACCTATACTCCATGAGTGAAAGGTGAGGTAGACCCTCAACAGGTTGCCCAGTGAGTCACAGGGCAAAAGAAACAACTCTCTCCCGGAACATTAGCTGGAGGTAGGCACTCGCACCCCTCCCAACCCACCAGGGAGGGGTGGATAGATGGATGAATGTTATTATATAAAAAAGCCCATCATGTTTTAATAATAAACAAGGTTTAAATTATCACCAAAGCAGGTTTATTGTTGGTTAGAAACTGCCTTGAGTACTTGTCCTGTTTGTGGAACCTACATTAGATTTTCAGCACATTTGAATATTCAGGCATCACTTTCTGTGGAGTCAGACACTGCAGGGTACGCATACGCTCTCATTGTAGCTTGCAAAGTTATTATACAGCTGGACAACTGTTTGACAGACATTTTGCTGCAATAGGTATATCATTACAATAGGCATAGACATACTAGCATGACAGTCTCTTGCTGGTTTCCCACAGTTGTTCTGGTACATTTTGCTGAAAGATCGTGAGTTATTTAAATCTTTCTCGCACTCCGTTTCCTCCATTGTGAAAACAAACAGCTCTGTCCAGTGAGTCTTTGTGTTTGCCCCTGTGTGCAGTGAGACTTTGGCTCGCATGGAGGCAGTGCTGTGTCATCCACACACTGAAGAGAGTGAGTGAATCATTGCAAAGAGCCGGAGTTCCAAACAGTGATCCCGGATTCAGAAGAAAGAAAGAAAATAGGAAAGGTGCTGTCTGATTTATGAATTGTTCAACATGGTAGATGTTTGGAAAGATCAGACACAGAAGCACATGGAACAACAATAAAACAGAAAGGTATTCAAAGGATATTGCATACAAAAAATTGAGAACGACACTTTCTCTAGATAGGCAGTTAGAAGAATTTACTGCACTGAATGTAAAGAAACACTAATTACACCAAGAGCATCAAGAGCATTCAGGACTACAGGAAAGTACTAATTTCCCCACATTGGTCACTTTTGAAAGTGAAGTGATCAGCATTCAGCAACTGGGGCTGAAAGATGAGAGGCCACACACTTCTCTCAGGCCCATATTGGTATATATGTACCAATGGTATATATTTAAATAGAGATAGAAAGATGGGGTTTTTTTTAAGAAGAAGAAAATTTGTTTGTATAGTCTGAACCAGTGGCCTCCGTCACAGCAATTTTAAAGAAGGTGAGTCACATTCAGCATTTCTGGGAACTTTCAAGAAATGATCATAATGTTGGTAATTACGGTTTTTCTTCAAATTTGCAATGGGTACTGAACAAAAGATGAAGAAAATTGCAAACATGGGGAAAAAAATACAAAAAAGTATACTGCTCAAAAAAATAAAGGGAACACTCAAATAACCCATCTGGGATGGGTTATTTGAGTGTTCCCTTCCCTTTATTTAAAGGGAACACTTAAACAACACAATATAACTCCAAGTAAATCAAACTTCTGTGAAATCAAACTGTCCATCTAGGATGTGTTATTTGAGTGTTCCCTTTATTTTTTTGAGCAGTGTACTTTAATCCAAGCTATTTGCTCACTTCATGTTTACTGTTGCTGAACCTTTGGTATCGTCTGTATATTTCCCATTTATACACTATAATAAAAAGAAATATTTATGAATTTGATTAAAATTAGCCATGGAAATTATGTAACAGTAAGGCTTTTAAGTTGATACAGGTTGTTCTGTGACTGTGTGAACTTGGTAAAAGTTTAAAACTTGTCATAAAATCTCTAATTAAAAAAGTAGAGGTTTCTATGGAAACCTCGACTGAGTCAAGAATACATATTTGTATCCCACTTTAAACAGCTTACCAAGATGACTAAAATTTTGGTATTAACTAAGCTTGGCTTCTTCTTTAAGTTTAGTCATAGGCAAGTCTTATTCTCCAAGATCCAAGAGAGAATAGAATTATTGTCTCGCAGTGCGGGACAAATGAAATGTGAAAAGTCAAGAATTGTGATTAGTTCAAATTTAACTAATTTACTTATGCATTCCAAAAATGTGTTGGGATATATTGCATTTATTTTTTACTGTTGTACATATGTAATTTCTACAAAGAACCACTAGCCAAATTCTAGTCAAATAAAATATATGTAAATTATTGCACCAAATTAATTGACAGTTTCTTGTTTTTTTTTGTCAGTGTATAAACCTGCTGGTTATATTCTTGATTGAAATAAAAATGTCTCATGACCTCAAGTTTGTCACATGACAAAAAGTTTATTAGGAAGGCTTTTATTTGACAGATAAATATATATAATTACAAAATAGCACATTTTAAATTAAAGTGGACCAAAGTGCTGCCACCACCTGAAAAAAGCTTATTATTTCAGAAAATCTTTGTCATAAAAACTTAGGTTGTCAAAGTTGATTGTATAGACACTGACTCATGGTTTGCTTTAATGTAAGAGATCTTACTTTGTTTACTGTAACCAGAAGATAAAACTGTTTATAGACATCTGCTAAGCATCTTTTACTGAAGAGAGTTCATTATTTCAAATTTCCAAGTAGTGCAGCATCTTGAAACATTTTAATTTTATGTTCACCTTTGTTCTTTAACTGGGATTTGATGATCTATAGTTATGCTGTGCTGCCTTTGAAGTAACTGTAATTGTTAGTAAATCCATAGAGCTGCTAATTCCCCTCAAACATGCCCCTTGTCATGCTGCAAAACCTATTTAATTGGGGTCAAGCAAAGATTTGAAGACGGTGTTAATTATTTTGGACCTTAAGGAGAATTTCAGTCATTGACACACTTGTATAAAAAAATCTATGTAAATTGTTTGAGATTGATTGATTGTGTGTTGATTATTTAACACCCCTACTGCAACGAATTATTCATTAGCAAACAGTTAAATTAATCATATAACTGAAAATGTTTCCTTGACCATAATTTGTGGTAATATACACTATTAATTGAATAAATAGCATTTTCATTTTGGAGTCAGGTATACTTCAGTCTTAGTTATTTGGTCTTGTGTGATGTGCAGCTCTTCGATCCTGACTCAGTAAAGTAAGAGTGTGTTTGGGCAATTCTCAGTTATTCATTGAAAATTATTTGCAGTTACTGTGTAATAAACAGAAACATAAGCACCGAATGGTTACATTTGCTGTATCACATTAAGATTGCCACCATATTTAAAACTACGAATATCACATGAATGTAATGTATATTTTTCTTTCTTAAATTTCATTGTAATTTAATGTAAATGGTTTTTAATTTTGTTATTAAAAACTTTTTTTTTCTGAAAATGAACAGCTAGGTGTAATATCAATGTAGTCAAATATTAGAATTTGATATTTTACTAGAAATTATACGTTCTTGGGGGCCCCCTACTGACCTGGAGGCCAGATTTATTGGTCCAGATTTATTAAAATTTGAATAATTACAGAAAGTGTAACAGACTAAAATATTAACTAAATTATAGTAAGTGATGATGAACTAATTAAACTTATCAAGATGATAAAATATCAACAGAGACGTCCATCATGATAACTAACTTTAAAAAAAATCCAATATTATAAAAATCCGATATTATAAAACACCAGCATAGATTTGGATATCAGGGAAGGATTCATAGGTTTTCCACAACTCACAGTTTCCTTAAGTTATCACCTCATTATTTGAACATCGACTGGACAGACTGCTCCACACGCAGCTGTGGTTAGAGTGGTTTCCAGTTAGAGAAAAATCAGCTATGCACAGTCAGTTGCGCTTGGACGGAGAGAGAGGGTACAGGAGAGACAGAGAGAGCTGCTGTGCGCGACAGATCTCAGCTCTCAAAATCAACCAGTCAGTGTCCCAAAAACACGAGAAGAGCTTCTGATCATCAAACCAACCAGCTCGCAGACTGACTTCGGTCTCCGCGCAAACTTCGCACCGAAGCTCCAGCATGTCCAGCGGGGGCCAACACCGCGGATGTGCCACATGAGGCGGACTCGAGAAACTGAAAGCAGTGCTCAAACTTTGCCCACGGAGATCAGTGTGACTCTTAACGAAGCGCACACGCAACTTTCAGCGTGTTTTCTGCTCCTGTGACACTTTCCGCCCGTCACCTGGCCCGTCACTTGGGATTGCTGGGATTCAGCGGCGTGTCTCTTTTATGTTCAGCCGAGGAGACGTGTAGTTTTTCAGGGTGGTCCGCTCTAAGGAAGGTGACATGCAGGTTCTCGGTTGGACCACAGTTTTCCTCTGTCAGTGGATCCTACAGAAGGTGAGTTGTACTTATGAATAGATGAAGAACAAACTGATATTTTCCTTATTTCCTAGAAATCACCTGCTGAAAATTGCACAGGTGCATGCATTCAGTGCTGATTGAACATGTTTACAACACAAGAAACATCCGTAGTTAAATGGAAAATAACGACGGACAGCCTATAAGACTTGAAACAGTCCTGATGTGTCTTTGTTTCTGTTGCTTTCTGCATTTTCCTTTTTCCGTTTTGACTGGAAAGAAAGAAAAGAAAAAAAAAAAAAACGCATGTGCGCCTCCGCTTCCACGCGCGCAGATTTGTGCTGCCTGAGCGCTTCCTTTTCATTCCCAGTTAAGCAGCCCTCCTTATCCATTTATCTATTTGCCCTTCCAGCAACTTCCTCTAAAATTTTCTTCAGAAGTTGAACACGCCCGTGGCTTGGTTTATTATCTTCCCATCGCTATGTGGCAAAGAGTTGGTGCGCTCAGTTGTGTTTGCTGAAGCTGCTGCAATGTGAGCTTATGCACACACATAAGCGCAAGTGGCTATTTTGGAATCAAAAGTTTTCATCAAAACCTCACTTTGACCGTAATGTTGCTCTTGTTCTGTCTTTACTCCCAGGAATAGAAGATTAAGATACACCTGAAGTGAAATGCTGATACACAACCGACCTCTGTCTGCTTTAGCTTTCCAGACTAAAGATTATAATTTTAACAATTTTTCTTATCTTTCATCAACTCAGCCTCTAAATATCACACAAACTTTGCTTCCGTTATGTCTTTTTCATCTCCATCTCTCCATATTGCCACATCTTAAATTTTATAGCACATACTTTCTTATATTAGTGAAAGAAGGAAAGCCCTTATTTTTTTTGTTTGTTTTCACTTCTCTGAAATTTGTTTTATATAAGGTGCCCCTTAATAAATTTCAGTGTTAACAAGATGTTCATTTATTTTAATAACTCAATTTTAAAAATAAAGTAATATATTCTCTAGGTTTATTGTTCACAAACTGATATATTTTAGATATTTAATTCTGATTTAAATGATTCTGGCTTACAGCTAATAGAAATCCAATATTTAGTTAATCAGATTTTTTTTATCTTACATTAAAAAAAACAAACAACTTTCTATACATGAATTTCGTCCAGCTAAAATGTCTGCTTATGAAATGGTACACAATATATCCTAGGTTGGGGCTCCTTTTATGTTATTTGCTGCATCAGCGCAGTGTGACATAGAGCTGATCAAACCTGTAGCTCTGCTGAGATGTTAACAAAGCCCAGATTGCTTTTCTAGTTTTCTAGTTTCTAGCTGGTCTGTGTTGTTCGGTCTGGTATCTGAACTTCATTGATCGAAAATCGTTCATAGACTCTCTACATAGTTTAGGTCAAGTGAATTTGTGGTCCAGTCAGACGCAGTATCAAAAAATGTGGAAACTTCACACTAAACCTTATGCACCTCAAATTTTTTGCTTCTCAATCTTCCTCCAGACTGTGGGACTTTGTTTCCAAATTAAATTCAAACATAAAAACATGAATAAAGGTCCTGTCCTTTTTCAGACCTTTTCTCCTTCAAGAGTGGCTTAACACAGATAGTGTTGCAACTAGAGCACAGTTCTTGGAAACATCTTCCTGTGGCTGAAGCTTCAGTCTCAGCCGTAGTTTCCCCTAAACTCGTGAATGAGCTTTACTTCACAATTCTTTAAAAACTGTGGTTGTTCCTGCTGCTTGTGCAACATTTACTACCATGCATTTTCCTTACACTCAACTTTTCTTTCATATGCTTGAACACAGTAATCTGAATAGCAACTTTATTAACAAGGACCTTAGGTGACTTATCTTCCTTATTAAGGATGTGAATGACTGTTGCCATGACTACTCTCAGGTCAGCAGTTCTTCCAAATTACTACATTTCTGTATCAAATATACTTTTTAAATAATTCTTATGCAATGCAATTATTGAACATTTGTAAGAAACAGAATTTTTGATTTTTGTTTTCTTCCTGCCAAAGTCCTTCAAATTAAAGAAATAAATCTCTCTGTATGTAATGGCTCTTCAGTAACACTTAAGAAAATAAATTAACTATGATAGTATTCTAGTTCACTCAAATGCAGGTCAGGGTTCAATGAGCAGCCCTGATGTGTAAAGCAAATCTTATTAACAGTCTAATGTTACTTGATTCGAGAGACTAAGTGAAGTGTTATGAACTCACAGAGGTGTGGATGGGTTGGGAATCTTTGCTGTCCACAGATTTGCCTGGTGACAGGAAACCACCAGTGTTTTTTTTCCTAAAAAATATATATACTTGTTCTTTGTTTTTGTTGGATTGTTCACAAATCAGGAGATGGGAGGGTTATCTTGTTTTGTTAAAGGTGAGATGCAAACCTGTTGACAAGACTGAATGCAAATAGTGTCTCGCAGGAGGGGAACTGCCACAGACAGTTTGGGGTTCATGTGTTAGGACTGATTCTGTATAAGATTATGTCAGCCAAGCATTGCAGTCTTTGTGTCTGTTGGTAAAAAAAAAAAAAAAATCACTTCTGTAGAGCTTGAGTAATTTGGCTGACATTGCATGACAAGTTACATCTTTGGGAGCACAATTAGCTTGAGGGACATAAGTGTGAGGCGGTAAAATATGCAATAAAAAAAAGCTGAACACAGATAAAATAAAAAATGAGAAAAAGGGGGTAAACAATGTGGAGACAACCTAAATTTGATGATTTGTTTAAACTAAACCACCCCAAAGTCATAACTCAAGATCACTTAAAGACATTTTACGTGAAAAGTGGGTGGCATTGATCGATATTTACAAAACTGGTTATTTTTAATTAAATTTTAAACGTTTTAGTATATTTATACAATTTATCAAATTTTTTGATAAAGAAAGTAATGAAACTGTAGTTTCCCCTATTCAAGCACTGCAACATTATAATATATTTCACCTTGTTCTTTGAAATCATATCTCCAGTAACAGCACTACAGAAGAAGAAAAGATGTGTGAAAAGCTTCTTTGCTCCTTCAAGCTCCCAGGAGAAACAATAGCATTAGCCAGCATCTCAAACTGACAAAATCCTCTTATCTCCCCCCATAAAACAACTATCCGTATACCCCAGGGATATTACGGCAACTGAGTCACTTTAATTTCATTGTATATCGCCCCTCTTCCTTCGCAATCATGTCTCATATATTCTGCATAGCTTTGCATTTCAGTGGTATCTATGTGTCTTCGTAAAACGTGCAGGAGAGATGCACCCGTGTGTTATTCCGTGCCCACATGTTATGATTCCTTTCTCAACATGATAGTGGTGGAAAGAAAAAATGATCAATCAGCAAACAGCGGGATCAGATGTTTTTCCATCATGGATTAATCCAGGTGGTTGGTGCTTTCCCTCCCACTCTTGTCCTTTCGCCCCTCTGTGGATCATCTTGACTGTAAAAACATTCCAGCTTCAGTCAGCATGAGCTACCACTGCTCTGTAATCTTTGTGAATTATATTCTCTATTCACTGATTAGATGTGTAATCTGTTGAATCACGATGACAGAAGCAATCACATTACTGCCATATCTGTTGTCTCTGAAATTGCTCCCAGAGATCAGATACTCCTTTAACCTAAAAAAAACCCAACATGGCTTTCTACAGTGTTTTAATGAATTCCTACATGAATTGCTTGGGATTAACCAACAATTCATTTTATCTAACTTCTTTGCTTCCTTTTTCACAGCACTATGTCTCATTTTTTATCCACCATTGCGCTTGAAATGAATCATTTTGTTTCTTTGTGTGGTTAATGTTTAAATTTATTTTGTCGTCCTTATAGGAGAGATTATTCAGTCTAAAGATTATATATGGAAAAGAAATATACATTTTGGTTTAACATAATTTAGAGCATCATGGCTTCTTACAACTGACAAATGAAAGCAAAACCAGAGTCAGGCATGCGTGCTGCTAGAACAGCTTCATTGCAGCTCTAACAATAACACTTTCTGTGAGAATGAAGAAACAATGGGGTTTAAGTGGGGCGGAAGAGAGCTGAACAAAATAACCACCCAGAATATATTTTGGTTCACATGGGGTGAATATAAAGGTCTTTGCACGTCATTTTTGTTTTACTCAACAAATCATTCATGAGAATTATTTGTATGTTATGTCACAACGCTTCCATCATTGTAGGAATTAGGGACATACTAATCATTCATGTTTGAAATATGCCAGTTTTCCTTTTATTATGTTTTTATCGGTTACTTGCAAGTAAAATAGTGAACCTTTTTTTTTTTTTTTTTTTAAAGAATCCTCACAGTATTCAATATGTGAACACACCAAAAACATTTACTTGTACACACTTTAGTTTAGTTTGGCAAAAATCAGATAAAGGTTGGGGGAATGTGCTGTGTTATATGAACAGAAAAATGTAATTGGAACATTTTCTGTGGGGTTTGAAGATACTATTTCCATCAAAGAACTTGGAGTACATATCTTTTTTTCTTTGATACATCATGCTGTTAAGAAGTAAAATAAGAATCTTACAAAATCAGAATTGGCAGGTCAGACCTCAAAAGTTTCGGCCACAAAAACAGGTGGATCATAAATAAAGTTATTTTCTACCAGATTTTGGCTTGATTTCCAGTAGGATATTTTCTACAAGAACAATTGGAACTAATTTGAACCAGCAAAATTCTGCTTTGAGTTTGAAACTGATATATTTCTGCTGAACCCAACCTGCATCATCTCAGTCTCGTCTTATAAGCTACATAAACATTAACGTAACCCATGGCCATATTAGAGCAACAACTAAAGAAGCAACACACCACCTCCGGCAACTTTCCTTTTTGTTTGTTTGTTTGTTTTTTTCAGAGAGACATCCTGATGTCAAACCTCGATGCTCTCTGCCAGTGGTGTTTAAAAAATGGAAAGCAGAACAATAGCAGCTCAAACAGTAAAGAGGAAAACTGAAAATGGACACGACCGAATGTGTAAAAAGAAGCAACGGTTTTGCAAAAACGAGCTCACAGTTAGAAACGTACAGTGAGGTTGATAAAATGCTTAAGGTAAACTACTGTCAGTCAAGTCAATGAATTATGTAATGTTGTGGCATGTATAACATAACGTTGCATAATTTAAATCTTTTTATAATGTGCCAGGTGAAAGATACAGCATTAAACACCAGCTGTGGTCCAGAAGGGAGCTAGGATTACTCGTATAGTAAATGTTATTAAACTTAATAGAATGAGTATGGTGGCGAACGGCTTTTTATTAGAAGAAGTCTGAGCTGCTTAAATGATTCAGCTCATCACAACTTAGCTGAATTGATCAGAGGACTAAGGAAAAACGAGATTTCTGCTGAAAATTATGACGATTTTTAAAACGTGATTTAATGTCATTGTCAAAAGAATTTCTGATGTCTTTTGACAATCAGTCTGTGATAAACAAAGTCACAGAGACCAGCCCACTGCTCTGTTGTATATGAATGTTTTATGGTTGTTACGCAGAGCAAAAAAGATTATAGGGTCATTAAAAAGTTGTGTCGTACTTTCAAAAACAAACTTGCAGAGAACATTACAATTGTTTATTTATTTATTTTTTTAAAAATGAGGATCAGATATCCAAGAACTCCATAATTCAATTTGTAGAAAAGGAAATACTGATGTTTTAAAAAATAGTGTTGAAGATGTGCCGTTTATCTTTTATTCTCTTATTTGTAAAATCGAAGTTGTGATGGAACTATTATTTCACTATAACACTATTATTTCACTATAAAAAGAAATAATAGTGTTACGAGAACGTGCAATAAATGTACCATATGTATATTGTTGGAAAGAATGTGTTGTGAAGAATATTGTTTGTATATGGGTTTGAGTTTATGTTCTTTATTTAACTAGTGCGTGGAATTAGGCCCTTTGAAAGAAAAATATTTTTAATGAGTAGTATGCACACTTCTGGTGAGGAATAGAAGAGGAAAACTAAGTTAGAATCTTTTTCTTAACTTCCATCCAGCTATGATGAATCAGATGTATGAGGTTTAAATACAGATACATATCAGAACTTTCCAACCATAACAGAAGAGTCGACGTTGTGTTTGAAGCTTGTTTCAGGGTCAGGTCACTAAACATTTTTAAATCAAGATCTAGATTGGAACTATGTTCCAATTTAGGCTTACTGACCCGTCAAAACAAGCCTGGCTGTACTGCTTTCAGGATGTAAGATCCAAGGAGATGCTGCTGCACTTTGGAACAGTTTCTTTTTAAATAAACAAAATAGTCAAAAATAATCCTGAACATAACCTTGCTACAAATGATTCAAAACAGTAAAGCTTAGTTTAAATGCTGAAAAAATCTAACTCATTATTATTCTTTGTAAATGCCATGTTTTATTGATACCAGAAGTTGCTTCCAAACCAGATTACAAACATTAGGACATTTAAAATCAGATGTGCTACAATAAGCAGATGAAAACTTGATTTAAAAGTCTTAAATGATTGAGCTGCATATAGCAGGTTTAGTTCACAAGTTTTATGTTTTATTCCTTTGGAGAGCTCAGCAACATTTGAAGCCTCAAACAAGGACTGACTTTTTTCATCGCTCATCATTTTGTATTTTACTCCCTCAAAGAATAGTTTTTTAAAGACTGCTGATGTTTAATTCTCTCTTCTTAGTTAGTACTGAAATACTCAAATATTTATTACCATTTCTACTGTTTTTTAAACACTTTTATGTAAATGTTTGTTTTATGGCCAACAATAAAAGATATTATTTCACTCAGCCAGTCATTTTTCAGTTCCAAAAAAGAGATTTTCTAATTATTATGTTTCCGTTTGGTTTTATATTGTTGTATATTAGGCTTTAAGTTATGACCAACAAATGCTAATAACCGGATGCACCAAGTTAAACCTTTTGTTTATCTATGTTCCTGAACCATCATTATAAACTACTAAAGTCTACTTGAACAAGTTGATATAGATGTCTAATGATTGTAGAAACATAAACATCCACAGAGAGAGAAGCAGAACCACCATTGGTAACTTTGTTGATGTTTTATTGATATCATAAAAAATGAAGCCCTTTCACAACTTTGAATTGTAGACTGAAGACTCTGGCAGTTGCACCGACTAGTGATTTCCAACTTATGCATGTAAAAACACTTGATTATACCTTATTTCTAAGGAATACTGCTCAGATTCACTTCAAATGACAGACAAACAAAAGCTCACCAGATGATGATAACCCTGTTGAAGCAGAATCTTCCTCAAAATTTTATCCTAAGAAATGTTTTTCTTTACCCTGATGTCCAACCTGAGTGCATTAATGCATTATATAGATAATTTTAACAAGCAAATGGCAAGAAGCAGACATAAGTGCTGTTATGAGAGACATGACTATTGAAGTGGCAAAGGTTGCCATTAATACAAATACTTTGAGAGTGTGTCTGCGCCATTCCAAAAAGACAATCCACAAACACTTTCACCTCTGTATTTAGAGACCAAAGCTGAATCACACCGTAGTTGTGAGAACGGTCTTAATGTGTTATATTCAAAGAGTAGTCTTTTCCTTAAATAATTATCATTTTCGTTTGTTTTGGGCAGTAAGAATTTTGACTAAATTCTAATCAAATCATATATCAGTGTATCGGATTTGTTTTTCTTTGGTTATTCAGGCTGAACATAGGAGGATTTTCACATTGTATAACAATCTGCTTCTGTTTTTATATTCTTTTTATATTTAACCTAAAGAGGGGGTTTGTAAAGACTGGTAAATAAAACTTCAGAGCTAAATGGCATTTTTATTTGACTCTTAAATTAGTAAATAGTTTTACAATCCTAGAAGTGAAGTTTTAATTGTGTCAATTCTTGTTCAATAGTATTTCATAATTGACTTTCTTTAGTTCAGATTTTGTGCCCAAAACCCAAAGTTAAGGGTTTCTTAAATATACAAGTTTGCAATAATCTGTGTTAATGTACACAGTCTTTCACTCCACAGTACAAATGGATAACAGATAATTTTAGAGAAGGCCAATAAGACAAAGCACATATGCACATCTGCCTTTAAACTGCTTCATAAACAAGAAGTTTTTTGAGTGGCCTAGTCAAAGTCCGGACTTCAAGTTCAATGGTTTGATATGATTTTAGACAGTTGCTGCTGTAGCAAAACCAGTGATTAGACTTATGGGACAATTATTATTCCTCATAGGGCCAGGTTGGTCTCTTCCCTTAATGGGCAAATTAATCATTTTAAACCTGTTTGTTGTATTTACTAATGTTATTGTTTGATTTAATGATCAAAAACACTATGTCCTGTGACAAAAACAGTTAATTCAAAGCAAGTCTGTAATGGGGCAAATACATTTCTAAAGCACTGTAATGAATTAGTATTGAACATTATCTGGGGAAGATGACTGCCTGAGAGGAGCTAGTGGAGGCTAAAAGGAGAAGCTCGGAGGAGACGGAGGAGAGCTGCAAAGAAATGACTTGCTTCTATTGTGTTTGTGATAAAACACAACACAGATGTGAATGTATACAACGTATCAGGAATGACATAAATCATCCCTGAACGTGTTCAGAAACACGTTCTGAGCTGAGGGGAAAAAAAAAAAGCAAATGCTTGAAGTACTTTCCTAATTGTCTCCTGTTGTCGTGAGCAACATGGGCACCACAAGGAGATTGTCTTGTCAGAGTATTACCAAATACTTATGAAGCCAAGGAGGAAAGCATAATGATAGAGGTGGGCGTGCTGATGCCCTGTACAGTCTGACAAGATCAAACATCAATCACTGAACAAGGCCATATGCTGAGCAGAAGACCAGAGGGAACTGTGTATCACCTCCGTTGATTTGAACTGATGTTAATATTAAGGAAGAACAGTAAATTAGCACATTGTTGAAAATCTATTTTATTTTGTGTAGAAGTTTCCTAATGTGTAGAAATTGACATCGTCACTGACTTAATTATTTAATTTATTGTAACTATTATTTACCATTTTTATGTTTGTCAATGATGCAACAAAGAGCTATAGTTTTGGTGTGAACAAGTCATTTTTTTAAACAATCCCATCCCTGCCTACGAGAAAAAAATAGGGGTTTTAACCAAAAATGGTGGATTAAGGGATCAAAGTCACCTGAAAGAGCCTGAGGTCACCTGATATCGAAGCTCGTTAGACATCAGTGCTATAGGATCTGAATAAATCTGATAGAAGTAAGGACCAAAAGGTTTGCTGCCAACATCTATAACAAGCATCTCAGGAGACCACAGGAGCCTCACTGGTCAGGAGTTTGCATCAGTCTAACTTGATAAAGTTAGACTGATTAACTTGATAAATGGTTTCCTAATTTTTGATGTTTTTAATTTTACTGTGTTCTAAAACACTGAATGTGTGATGTAACAAGGCAAATATGACAATTATACTCTTAAAATGCCACTGAACTATAAAAGAATTATCTTTTTCTTTTTATTCTTTATAGGTAAGCACACAAAGACTTTTTGTTTGTAAAATTATATTAAAGATAATTGGCAAAACAAACCAACAACAATAAAAACATTCAAATGTGTCTTGATAGGATTTGACTAGTACTAGCAGTATCAGCAATAGCTGTAATAGTAGACATGCAAGTGTGAGCCAGGTGTTGAAAAAAAATTAAATGGAGGGGATTTCTTAATTTGGGAACTTGATGTGCACAGATTCAATTAATGTTTGAAATGTATTTTAATTGGGTTTTGAGATCTTTAGTTTTATGATTTGTAATTGTCGACATGCTGCTGCTGTTCCTGGCTACGTCTCTCTTGAAAAAGATTTTTATCTCAATGAGGAATACTTAGTTAAATAGAGGTTTCAAACAAACAAAACAAAATAAGCAAATTATCATTATTTTGGTTTGTGAAATTGGAGGTCAGAACAAATTTATACTTCCGGGATAAGAAACAAAACACATTTTCTTCATATACAGAAAAAAAAAAACAAGACACAAATTTGCACACAAAGTATGACTTAAGTTTTCTGTTAAATTCACACACAAAAAAACGTGCCGTCATTTGAAGAGAAATTCATACACTTTGCAAAGGTATATATTTCACTGTCAATAAACAATGTTGCAACAAAGAAATAATGGACCAAATATATGTTCATAATTGTGTTGTTGAATGACGTTACCCAGAAACATAAATCTTTGATACAAACATTTCATCAATGTTGGCGACTTCACAGCTGAATATTACTGAAAATAGAAGAGAAGAGAAAAGAAAAATTCTTTATTTTCCCTTCATGTGGAAATTCTGTGAAGGTGAAATGGAAATGAGGAAATTTGCTCAAAGGTAAAACATTATAACAAAAACTAAGAATAAGAGATCTTACAGTAAGAACAAGTTAACAATTTAATAAAAAATACTTTACAGGAATAAAAAGTAGCATACTCAGATTAAGGAAATGTGTAGGAGTAGGAGAGTGAAGTAATAAATATCCAAGTGTATTTGTGCATAAAAAATAACAGACCAGTTACAAACTATGGAAAACTTTGCACATAATAGCAGTCTGAGTTTGTTGGAAGCAGTGATCGTTATAAAGTTTAACATCTGCTGTCTGGAAGGATTTACAGTTATGCTCATAAGTGCGCCTAGGACGCAGCAGTCTGTCAGTAGGAGCTCTGCAGTCCTGCAACAGCCTTATGCATGGGGTGGGAGACATTGTCCAACAATTATGTTGTTTACGCCAGAGTGCTTCTGTTTCCCACAACCTCCACTGGATCAAGGGGGCATCTTACAACAGAGCTGGCCTTCCTGATGACCTTATTTAACCGCTTCCATGCGGCTGTAAAAATCTGATGATTCACAAACTACACTGCAGAAGATGGCTGATGCCACCACTAAGTCAAAAAGGCCTCCAGGAAAGCCCCCTATAAACTCAAAAAGATCTCGGTCTCCTCAACTGAAGCAGTCTGCAGCTGACCCTTCCTTCAAAGAGCATCAATGTTGTGATTCCGGTTCAGTTTCTCACAGAAGAACATGCTCTTCTCTATTCTGTATGTATATGTGTTGGACATCATAATTTATAGATAGTCTCAAAAAATATTTCACAATAGATTTTCTTCCTCAGCTTCACGGTGACAGACATGCTTTAATTAGAAAACGTTCTATATTATGTGCATATTAGTCCAATTCTTACATTTTAACATAGACTTGTGTTTCAGTTCAAGTGCAGTGTTGCTTTTCTTGCAGCTTTAAAAGTGAAGTAAGTATTTTTCAAACATTTTAACATTAAAGTGTATGGAATTTCCGTGTCTGAACAAAATGTGCATCTTTTTGTTATTATGTTGGAATTATTATCATCCTATGTTTGTCTGGAAATTTCTCTTCACATTGAGTAAAAACGTTATTTGTTTTTCTGAGGTTTTTCTTTTTCTGGTAAAAATATGCTGCTCTTGTTTTGCCCAATTTTCTTCCAGAGTTTTGTTTTTGTCCTCTTTTGCATTATTTAATAAAATAAAGCAGCAGAGGGAGGTTATGGGTAAAATGGTCAGCCCTATTTACTCGTGTTGCTCCACTTTGAGAGGTCCCCAGTCATCTTTGTGATATGGGCAGGGTGTAAATCTCCCCCCCTCTTTTTCCTGGCTGTGAGGAGCACAGTCGAGCTTTGGAAATAGATCACATCAGAAGGGACGGTTGGCTCTCGATGATGGGCACCATGTTTGTTTCATACATGCTTGATGAGTAGCTCAGCTCCCAGAGGGGGCCACCAGTTGTGGCGTAACACCACTGCTCATGGTCAATGTGTTGCAGAGTCTCAGCTTCCCCAGGGAGGAAATGCACACTGTGCTTCATACTCTAGCTATCTGATCCACCGGTGTGGCCCTGTGTTTGCTGATGTGAGAAGCATGCATTATAGCTCGACACTAGCCCACATGTTGTACTGAAAGGAAACAACTGAATATATAATATTGTGTATGCAAGTTTGTAGATATTTTTAAATGACCCTTCCTGTCTTAATTTCAAATTATATCCTCTTCTGTATTTGTGTGTAAACAAAAAAAAAAAATGTGTTATGGTATTTTCTTCTAATGATGGAGCAATAATTCATTATGCCAGTGAATCAACCATTAATCACCCCGGGGATCAGCAGGTGAAATTCAGAAATACAATTTTTTAAAATTCCTTTTAGTTTATTGTATCAATAAACAACATGTTGATTGATGGAATCTATTTTGAGTTTAATAAATTTAAGATAAAGGATGTGGGCATACGCTTTCATGGCTAAATGAGGATAATCCTGCAATTTATTCATTTCTTATCAAATTTAAAATGTCTACCCTTATCAAGGAACCTGCTGCTCCATTTCTCCTTATAAATGTTAATTCATTGTAATGCTTCATCTAAAACAAAGTTCTCAGAAATCAATCTTTATGTGTTTACTGTAGTAAGAAAACTTGAAATAGAAAATAATACCAGTTAACCCTATGCAACAGAACGTTGCATAGGGTTAAAGTTGTAACATTGTGACGTTAAATGTTGTGACATTGACAACAAATTCTGTTGACAGTCACAAAGGTGAGAATTATACTTCTTAACTCTTTCTCATTTATTCAGTTCTCACCTTTTGTAATTAATGAACAGGGCTTATGTATTTACATCTAATGAATGATAGTAACTTACCTGAGGGAGACATAGGACAGGACTTTATTTGAGTAATGAGATATTAAAGTGTAATCCAAGCGACGTGTAATATATAACTCATGGCGCAGATGGCGGTGAATGCTCAGGGTCAGATCAGTGTGAGGACCTTGGCCCACACAGGGGTGTGGAGGATGGATTAGTTTTTATCATTTTTTTAATATCTCTTACAGAGCTTGTAATGCATTAATTCATACAAGCATTGGATTTATTTGAAAACTGAAGCAGAATGAGAAGAGGAAACACGCACACACACAAAGCTAGATTGGTGACCCCTTTAGTAAGCTCCACTGACGTTCAGACAAACACACTATCCTAATAAATAAAAGATTCTGTGTAAATCCACTGGTGATAAAATCTGGGGGATTTGATGCTGTTGTGTTGTTTTTTAAGAAGACATGTAATAACAGACCCTTGTTTGCATTCCCTTTTAGTCCAGGCAGCACTGCAGGATTTGTGTTGGATGCATTATTAAGATGAAAGCAAGACAATATGATTGTGTTTTTTTCTTTTTTTTCACAGTTTGTTCACTGTAGACTGTTTCACCAAGTCAAAACTTTCTTTATATATTGTTTCCTGAATTCAGGCACATTGGAGAGAGGAGATTTAAGTCCAGATCGGGGCACTCAGCAGAACCATTTGGTCACAGAGCCCCTGCACATCTCTCAGTCTTTTTCTGTCTTTCTTTTTGGCTTTCATCTTACACCTCTCTCACCTGCCACCTGCCTGTCAAAACCTTCACAATTGAGCTTCTATCTTTTTTTTCTCCATTGCTCTATTTCTCATCCTGCAAGCTGTTGTACCTCCAAGCTGCTTCTGTCCAGCCCTTCAACTACTTGGCCGGTGTCTTTGATTAAAATTATAAAAATGATATATAATATTGATATTCTTGTATTAGTTTCAACTTATTTTGCTCTGAAAGTTTCTACAGTAGAGAAAGGATTTTATATTTCTCTTTCGCTGTCCTGGTGGTTTCTGGCTCCAGTCACTGTGTTTCTCCCTGGGTGTTTCTGAATTAAGACATGGCTCTTCTGACTGCTGAATTATATAAAAATCTCTGCTTGGTTTTTAGTTAATTAGCCAAAGCAGAGAGCAAATGGATGGGGGGAGAGATGGTTAGGCTCATGGCAAAAGCTGTGTGTGTTTGTGTGTGTGTGTTGATGTGGCTACGATAGACTCTCCCTCCTTTAACTTGGTCCAACTTGGCCAAAAGGAGGCTGCTGGGAAGGGAGACTGGGTCAGAGCTGTGGATGAAGAAGAGTCCACAGCAAAATGAACTTGAGGCTGTGTGGGCAGCAGGCAAGATCAGAAAAAAAAAAAACATCTGATGTTTAACATCTAATGTTAAACATCAGATGTGAACATTAATTGATGTGAACATTAATCACATCAATTAATGTGATTTAATTCTCACATTTTGGCATTGTGATCCTCACAGATAGCTTAACTGTTTTGTTTGTGTGGCATTTATAGGGTTTAAGGTATACCACTGCTTCAAAATCTAATTTTGTCCTGTTGTGCACCATGATATAACCAGATATGACACGATGACAATTTTAAATGCTTTCCAAACAACATATAACAAAACATCCATGCAAAAGTTATATCAAATTTCTTCATCAGAAATGTACACAATTTCACTGAGACAATTCAGGTGTAAGTGTTTAAAAATGTATTTGCCAACATAGCAGTAAGTCTGAGTTTGGCATCTAAGCTCCAAAGTATTCACTAGTGGTCTTGTAGCTCAACATTTCATGGAGTGATGAACTGACCTCTACCCCCTGAACGTGTCTTTCACACGTCAGCCAGTGGGGAGAGGGTCTCTGACCTGGAGTCCAAAGGATGTGCTGGGGTGGTGGAGACTCTGAAGACAACCAAGGAAAACCTGTTGCACTCTGCATTTCAGAGTGCAGCAGGACACTTTGTAGCTTAAACACACCCTACCAATGCAAATATTGGTGGGGTGTGTTTGATATTAGGGATGAGCTCATCCAGATATCTGTATCGATATAGGGTATGTTAGGATAACTGCTTACACCATTTATGAGGCTTTGCCTCTTTTATTAAAATATAGGAGAAAGAAATTATCAGAATCTAAACTAAATAAGTTTATTTGTAACTATACTGATCCCAAATCATTGATAAAGAAAATGAAAAGCTGGTAGCTTCTCATGTCCAGTGTTTATGCCAACAAGTGGAAGAAGTGGTCTGTTCACTCTCAGGGTACTTCCACACCAGGATAGTTCAGATAAGTCTTTTTGATTGGGGAGGGGAATGCCAAAATTCAATGAAGGCCAAAAGACATTAATTGAATTTTGGTTCTCTTTGAGCCTGCACTTTAGAAAGCAAACAAAACTGCTTGGACAACATGTTGCAGATACAACAGCTGCTCACTTGGAGCACTAGCACAAGACGTTGCCCAGTATGAGCAGCAGTCAAGGCAACAAACTATCCAACATGTTGCTCTGCATATGTTAGATAAATACAGCTGTACAGAAAAACGATGAGAGAGAAGAAAATATCATGTTCTGCTATTCTTAGATAGATGTGGCAAAGTGTTGAAAGGATTTAAAAATTTGGAGCTCAAAGATGTCTGTAAATCATACATTGCTTCCTTCGTTTGCTTTACTTTTTCTCATTGTTTGGTAGACAGTCCAGTAGCTTTCCCATTGAAAATCAACTGTACCAGGGTTCACTGTAAAGGTCAAAACTGACACCGATGTTTCCAGGTGGATCAGAGTTTGTTTGTTTGGTCCACATCAGAGATTAGATGAGCTTTCACAAGTGCAAAAAAACAAAGTTGTCAGTCCAAGAAAACTATGGTCTACACCAGACAATACAGTTTAGCAAACCCTTTGTAGCTGTAGTCATATGGTTACATGTAGGGGTTTTCCTCAGGGTTTGTGCTGCTGGTAAAACTGAAAGATGGCTTGTCCTCTGCAGACAAATCTTAAGTTAATAAAACTGTCTTGCAAATTAAAGACTTGCAATCACTTCTGGAGAATACGAGTCAACTTTATCAATGAGGAATTCCCTCTGTCCCGAGCAGTAAAAGGGCAGATCGGGACATTTGCCTCAAAAACGGATGGAGCTTATGGACAAAAGGCTTGATCATTATAACGGTGGTTATAAATACTGTTTAAATTATATTGCATTGTTCTGCAATAGATTCTATGACTCTCATAGTACATTACTGCAATCTAAGCTCATAACAAAAATACTGCTGTGATATATACTTTATGAAGTTTTGATATAGATATCTGTTGCTGCTCTCAATGGAGCAAACAGTGGAAAGCTGTGGTAAAAGTAACAATTCAAATGATGTTTTTAGTTTTGAGGGTTTCTGAACTTTGTAATGTAAAGTGTATTGCTCTCATGATCAATCTAAATTCTTCAGAAAAATATCACGGTAATGATAAAATGATTGCACATCCCTAGTCCACAACTTAAGCTGAAAGGGAGAACAAATGTAATCATTTCCACAGTGGAAGCAGACGAGGAGTCATGAGTATTTGAAAGAAGTACTTTCACAAAAAAGGTCTAAATTTTAGAAAAAAAGTATTTTATTTTCAGTTAATAAAACACAAAACTATCAATCTTTTCTATATTTTTTAGGCTTTTTAACGCTGCTGGAAAAAGTTATGGATTAGGCAGAGTTACGGCAAACTGTGAGCTTTCCCTCTCCTTATCTTTTACTTTTGCTGCCAGTCAGTTGGCTGACTAAACCATCATTTTACTTGCTTAGAGGAAGGACACATTTGGCTGTTTTAAGCAACCAAAATAGTTTTGGTTGTTAAAAACATGTAATTGAAGCTAAATAAGCACCAGCCATCCTACTATGGTAACTGTTTTCCTGGTTAAAATCCCAGTTTTACTCTATTAAAAGGAGAACATAAATAATAGATAATGGAAAAGTATTGCTATATGTAGGTGTTATTTATTCTGTTTTGCCCCAGTATCGATAATTAAAAAAACAGAAAATGCTATGAACAACATAATGTTTGTAATTACCAATATTGATAGCAGCAGGTTAAGAAAAGTTTTAAAACTTTTCATAGGTTTTCACACAGTGAAAATCTAATGCTAACCTATGCCTAGCTTGTTACTGATATCTCATACATTACATGTTGTTACACCACATATTAGTGAAAATGAAAATTTATTCTCTTCAACCAACTTAGTTTGGGATTTTTCAGAGAGACCAAAAATTATTACGAGTACCTAGATTATTCTCATTTCAGCAAAATAAAATTAATTCCCTTTAATCCAATCAAATCAAGTGCATTGTGAGATTTTAAGATTTAAATCAGAAAGCTAACTTTCTCATTTTTTTCTTGCTTTACAATAACACATATTCAGAGGGTTCTCTTTGTCACATTAATGGACACAATAGACATTTCTTCAACCCCCTTTTTCTCTTTATGTAGACCTGAATAACCACCTTTTCAAAGCAGGATATATGGATAGTCAAGAGGCTGGTTTAAAATCAGCCTGTGTAATTATTTTCCTCTCTTACACAGGCAAGAATATCACAAAACCCCTAAATCTGAATTATTCACATTACTAAAAGTCAATTAGCCATCTATTTAGTAACTCCATTCTGTTCATTTTTAAACCACTTCTCCTGCATCACTGATTAATCCATGGTTGACACTCGGTCAACGTTTTTAGTGTGCTTTTCAAAAGAGACTTGTAGAATCTGGAGACTAAGTATAAAACCATGATGTCCTTATTAATTACTGCATTAAGAAATGTTGATGAAACTTGAATTATGTGATCTCTTCATTATGCCTCATTTTGACAAAGCAGTCATTCTCAAAAACTATGGGTCAACATTCTTGATTTAACCCAGGTGAAGTTACATTTCCCCAACAAGATTTGGAAAAACAGAGAACAGAAAACCTTTAGACAGACTGAGTGTCCCGAAGCCTCAGTTCACTCTGCTCAGCAGATGTCACCCTCCCCTCAGCAAAGTCGCAAAGCAGACCCTAACCTGCAAGTAGCAACATGACCAGTCAGTGACAGTGACATAATGTGGCACCTAGAGGACCACTCAGACAGAGAATGAAGGATGAGAGGTGATAGATGGGGAAAGAAATGGAAAAACTACCACATATGCTACAGCAGCGAGAGACTGGACACTTCTCTGCACAGGACTGCACTACAGTATGTTCAGCCAAGGAGAGTGTGAACAATGTAAATCAGCCTTTTGAAGAAGGGCAACAGCAGAACAGCTTGATCCCTTAGTGGCCAGCTCCAAGACTGTCCTTATAACTCTGAACTGAGTGGATGTTTGGACACTGCTGAAAATATGTTGCATGAGTGAGAAGGAGGAAAGGTTAGGGTTACATCAAGGCAGACTTTCTGATGAAACTGATGGGAAAGTAAAGGAATGCATTTGTATAAAATAAAATGGTCACTAAAATTCCTCCATGTGTCAGGTTGAAGACTTTTTTTATTGAAAACTTCCAGGAAAAGCAAAATATGCAAAGCACACATTCATTGAAAAAAACAACAACTGTACTTTGAATCATCAAGCAAAGCTCCATTTAGTAAACTGCAGAATAAAGAGGATTACATACCAACAAAACACCTCTACTGACAATCAGCCAACAATCCTCATGTCACACCTGAGGTTAGCTGCCAAACAAACCCTGCAGGAAGTGGTTGTACTAGGCACATCTCTAATTAGCCCATTAGAAAAGAGCTTCTCTTTTTATATTATTGTCATTATTCTGTTTACATGCTAAACACCACTGTGTTCATAGTCAATACCATCGGCAAAGGAACAGAAAAATTATAGAGTCAAACATGTAGATATTGTTCACACTGCATCCTTATTGCTGATCAACTCAGTAACTTATTAGTTTCTTTGCAGCCCATTTGACAGTTATTTTTAAGAAATGCCTGGTGAATTTTTTTTTAAATATTTGAACAAAATCGTGTTTGCCTCAAAGGAAAAAAATACAAATCAAGGAGTTTGTCAGTTATTGACTTCAAAATAAAATCTCTTACAAAGGCAGGTAAAAACCTACAGACTTGACCTTGACTTGCCAGGTAAAGAAAGTTTCTGCAAGAAACAGTCAATCTGACCTTGATTAGTAAACAAACACCCATATTTAGTACTTTTGTACAGCTGAATGTAATATAAAATGCTTTTGAGAAGTTAGAAACAAAGGAAAATCCTTCAAACAATGATTACTACAATCATACATTTTGCACTGCATATATAGTTTTAAAAAGTTTTGCATGGAGAAGAAACTGTGTGACTTGGTTGTGAGTTTGCACTAGTGCAGATCAGCAATTTATATGCAAAACATTTCATTTATAAAGAGCTGGTACTTGCAGAATAATACCTGAGGGCATAAATGACAGCAATTGGCCAGGATCTGGGCGATACAGTACAGTCTGGCATGACATAGGTGCCCTCATTACCCGCTGGATGAAACATCTGGTCACATGTGGTGACAGTTATTTTAGCATTATGGCAGGCATTTGCTGAACCTGGCAGACAGGTTTGTGATCGTAATATGACAATTTAGCAATAAGACATGTGCCCAGTTGATCAGAAATTTAAAAGATGTATGTCTTTTAGCACAACTACCACAGTGCTACCCAGTCGTCCTGACACAACATTCTTCAATGTGTGACAATTAAAAGTTAGACAACTTTTAGTGTGGCATTTAAACAATAAAATGTTTAAATGCCACACTAAACAATAAGACAAAGGCAGCAGAAAAGCAAGCTGTTAAAAAGTATAGTATACGACCTATATGCGGAAATCTGAAGTTCGGTAAGGGAAAAGGCCTACACATACTTGGGCATTCTTTACTCCACAGATGACTGTGCGTACTCAACTGTACATTTTTACAACTCTGTTCATGTATTTGGTGTTGCACAATAAACTGCTCAGTGGAAAACAAAGATGATAAGGTTGAGAGTCAGTGCAGTCAGTAGTAAGGACACCACATAAGCCAGACTTGAACTTTAAGTAGCACTATGGAGTGTGGTGGCTGTCCTGGTGGAGACGAAATGGAGCTAAGTGCCCAACTAGCTCATCAAACTAATCCGTCCTTTCAGATTATAGGAAGTGAAGGACTTTGTCATGAGAAATGAATGCAAATATTATGTTCGATTATGACATTTCAACTGTCTATGGACAGATCTTTGCAGCTCACAGAACACTCAGTATGGATCACACACACGGTGTGTGATACTTAAATTATGAACACTGCAATCATTTAAAGTTACCTAATGTTTGCTTCACTTGCAATTACGGAATATGAGACAATAAGACCAGAACCCAGTAGGATACAGAGGGCATGTTCGTTCACAAGACCTGATCTGACCTATGTTTGAGGATGTTTGGTTGAACAACCGAGCAGAATATTTTGATTTCATGAGATCTCCTGCCAGTGCTCTTAAAAATGTCCAAGCATTGTGCAAAGGAAAAGGAATTACATAAGAGTTTCCACCTTTAAATTGTTGAGATAACTGATTTGGAGAATACATTGATTATGTTAATTTTTTTTTTTTTTTCTCAAACACGTTTACAAAACAATAATTAAAAGACATACTGGTGTTTGGTTTGTTAATTCCTCTCACTGACTGTCTTTGTTTTTGTCTCATAGTCTTTTGCATTGCTCCAACTTGTCTTGTATTCCAGGTAATCATATCCTCCTTTTTTCTCTGCCACTGTGTGTGGTGTGGTAGGTGTTTTTGTGCAGTCTAGATAAGGAGGCCAGGGTGAACCTACGTCTTGCTGCATCAAGCAGTGGAGTATTGAGAGGCCAGCTTTGTGTCCCTGCGGCCTGCTGAGACTCATAAATCAAACAAATGCACACACAAGGACAGAAAGAAAGAGATTAAAAAGATATCTATGAGTGATTGAGCACTATGTTACCTTGTGAAAAAGAAGGCCCAACACAAATACTACTGTAAATATACATATCTTTGCAGGACTGCCTGTATGAGACCTTGAACGAGTAAACCCTGACATCAGAAGGGACATGTGCTCAAAATTTATGTCTTTTGCGAACATAATTTCTGGGATCGACTTGACGGCTTAACCTTAAAGTAATATCAGAAATGACAAATCCACAAATTTTGCCCCAGTATAATTGTCTGCCTCAAGGTTTATTACGTCTAACAGAATCTCATCAGCCAGAGCAATTTCTGCTAACCAGAGGTGCTTTATGCAGAGATTGCCACATCCACTGGATCGAGATTAAAATGAGGTTACAAATGAATGTGCCTGATAAATGTTTTGTAGTTTTTAATCCACAAGGCCAGTCTTTTGTATAAACCCCATCACCCATCCAAGCTGACATATTTTTATGTTATCAATTTAAATCAACAACAAAAAGGCGTATGTTACAAAAATATTCAAAATCTATTACTTCTATTTTTGTAAAATGTCTCTAATAACTTTGCAGCTCAACTAAACCCGCTATGTTTCTTTATGTCACATAATGATTTTTGTTTTGATTTTCTCCTGTCATAACAAATGTTTTTTTGTTGAGATATGAACCCACCTTCACATTTTCATTTGTTACATCTCTGGTTGCAACGATTAGATTCAGTTGCCAAATGGCTTGGTTAATGATTTCATTCTTGTCCTGCATTGAGATATCAGACCTCTCTGTCACCTTTTTATTCACGTATCCAATGCTGCACAGACTCTGCTACGTAGGAGGGTAATTGTATGCTCATTTTATACATCAGGTTCAATGTCATGTTGGATAACACGCTGTCACAGTTCATGCAGTTTTATTTCTTTGGAGATGTTTTGGCAACTTTTTCTCAGTTTATCAGTCATGTTTATGTTTTTTCTTACAGGCAGAGTATTATTTTCTTTCCTCAGTGACACAGATAACATAGTGATGTGTCACATAAAGAAAAATGTGAATAGCTGCAGATGCCAATGATGCAATTTATAGAAACTTTAAATTTGTTTTATTATAATAAATTCTTCCTGGGAAATGTAATGTCATGCCTATATAGTGCTTCAGTTATACTTTTTTAATGTAAATAACTGTCAACTAAAAATGTGGCACCATGGGGAAAAAAGTAGTAAATGCATCAATAAAAACCCTGCAGTTTTTAAAGCAATACCTTAATGGACTTCTGCTAGTGCTACTATGCTAGCGATTAGTGGTATGTGGTATGAGTTAACCTTGATTATAAATACTACAGGCTTATGATATCACAGTTTAAATCTGATGTCAGCTTTGGCACATTAGTATAGACAATAGCTAAAATACATCAGCATTAAATATACTCAACACTGCAAAGTAAAATGTTTTTAGAAGCAAATGTGCTAGAATGTGTTCTATTTTAGCCACAACATTATTTAATCTGATCACAGTGCAAAGTAAATATTTAAGTCTTTCTTTTATACATCAAAAGGAATAATCATGCTAGCATTACCCTGCAGAACTGCTGGGTTGTATTCATATCTGACATATTTAGTCTTCTTTAAATAGACCAGAGTTTGTTTTACTTGTTGGTCCAGACTTGTTGTGCAGGTGTAAATACGCTCAAATGAATCCTGGTGTGAACCAAACAACCGGACCGAGACAAGCATTTTTAGATGGCCTCCGTCTGCTTCTGAATTAATTTAATGCAGTTTACTACTAGTCTGATTACAAATTGACCTCGCTCTGGACAAACTATTTTGAAATATACATCTTTGTGGACTCCATGAGCCACCATTGGTGGGAATTACGGTAAAAATGCTATTGCTATTGCTGAATGCACTGAAATTGCACCTGATCTCTGTGCTTTGTAACTGTGCTTGCAGCATGTTGTGGGTCAGGACACGCAGAACATGTCTTCTCATTTATCCCGCGGCAGCATTTGCCATATTCCAAAATAAATATCCCATAACAAAACCTGCATTTTATGAGCTGCTCATCACCTATAGGACCTCACCCATGAGTTCTATTTTAGTGGCAATAAAAATAACTCTTAAATAATAGCTGCTGGAAAAGGAAGCTGTGATTTTCGCTCAGCTTCATTTTTCTTAATGACTTCTTGTGAATTTCCAATCATTTTGGCACCAATAGCAGGGGTTAATATCTGTTTTTTATTTTCTTGTAATCGAATTTCCTTGAAACAAAGTGAGCAGTTTTAACAAGAACAGAAACAAATGTGTAAATAAAGACCAGGCTGCTGGCTGTATTGACTTTGGAGTGTATTGGCAAACCTTACACAGTGTACTGGATTGGTTTGTTTATGGGTTAATTGCCCCCTTGACAACAAAGTAACCATAATGAGAGTATCTGAAACTCTCAGCTGCTTGAAGGCTGCTGGAATGGAGGATGGTTATGATCTGTAAAAGAATAAGAAATTCGTAAGATTTTGAAGAGAAAATCAGTGCCTTCTTTTCACTTCACTTTATGAGGAAATTTCCTTGCTAATATAAGATATTGTTGTTCTTAACACTAATTAACCCCTACTGCATGTTAAGTTTATTAGCAAAGTTGTCCATGTGGTTCCAATAAAAAATACACAAGACCCATTAAGACCAAAGTTATGAGGGTTTTATGTAAATTTGGCACAAATGCTGTCTCAAAATTATTGAATAATTCACATTTGTAAAGCAAATTTGTTCCTGGGGATGCATTCAAAAGAATAGTCCACAAGTTTAGTGTTAAAAGATCAGTGGGTATTCCACCTAGATGTAGCAAAAAGAGGAAGCTATCAGAAGTTGCCACCAGAATCTTAAGGAGGTCAGTGGTCAAAAAGTTTCAACTGACAGCAAAAGGCTTACAGCAAGAATTCGGTAGCCGTAGCCACTAAGGTTAAAGTTTCTACAGTATAACGTATGCTAAACTAAGAAGTGCAGCACCTGAATTTCCAGACATCCACCACAACTAATTACCCTAAATAACTAGAAAGGTGGTGTTCAATTAATGAGTTTAAAACTAAATAAACAGGCCAAAAAAGTTTCAGTTTGGTGGCAGGAGATTCAAAATTGGATCATTTTGTGTCTGTGGAGCAGCAGTATGACTGTAGGAGGGAAAATGAAGCATAAAAATCCATCATTCCTTCAGTGAGACATTGGTGTGGCTCAGTTATTCGCTGTGGCTGCTTTGTTTGCTCTGGCACTGGAAACACATGGGGAGCCAAATGCATTCAATCAAGTGTCATGTAATCCTGGGAGAAAATGTCATGCTGTGTGCATTGGACCTTCTAATGAGACAATTATTTGGCCCAAATATCAAAGGTTTGAACTAGAAGAAGTTCTGGAAGACACTCCAGTGGTGGTCATTGTCAGCTGACTTGAATTATATTGAAAATCTCTGTTTAGTTTAACACACACAGTGCTTGCATAAAAACAGATGATCTGATTTTGCTTGCATGGTGCTGGATTGAGGTTGATTTAAAACCTCAGTTGAGATGTTTCCATATATTGTCTTTCAAGCTTAAAAATACAACAAAAGGAGAAGCTTTTAGCAGGAAGAGAAATACATTTTTAGACATAATTTCTAATGCTGACTGAATCAAAATTTATTCATCTTAAATATTGGTAACATACAACATACATTGGTAACAATATCTGGTAACATACAAATAAAACCTCTTTTTATTCTTTTAATTGAAGTTAAATCTTGATGAACAACTGTTCTTTAATATGACATATCTCTCAAAAGGGGCTTGACAAGCAAAACACATGCACATAGCTATCTAAATTACATGTTTTTCTTAGTGTGGCGAAAAGGAGATATCCAATTGCCAGGAGTTATTGTTTGCTTTGCTGAAAGCTTCAGAGTGCAAGACGCATAATGTCATTACCGATTCAGTCGGCAGAGGGGTTTGTCAGGAAGGTTGCAGGGAAGGAGGAGAAGAGGAGTGAGCAAAAGAGGGGAAAAAAGTCAGCTGAAATTAAAAAAATGCCACAGAATGAAATAAAGATGAGTGCTCCACTGAGCCACAGACTGAATATAAAAGACAATCCTGTGAAATATACATGGCTGGCATGAGAGCTGAGCCGAATGCTAAGCTCCATTTTCTACCTGTTACTCACAATACACGTCCTGATCCTGAGCCTGTTGATCACCCGCAACATTCAGGGATCATCCCAATGGCTCTGATCTCTCCAATGGAGCTGTTTTTTTTTTTTTATCACACAGGCAACAAGAGACAGGAAGGCAAGGAAGAGTAGAGACCAGCTCCCATTTTTAATAAGATTTAATGTTATTTTTCCCTGTCTGTAATGCTTTTATTATTGCAGATCGGCTTAACGGTGAAAGGTATTGATTGTGAGTGAGAGCTCCAACTGGGACTAAAGGAAGGAAGAGATGGGAGGTGAGGGCTGTTAATGGCAGGTGATTTGTTTTTGTTTAAAAAGCATGTTTTTTTTTTTCTTTCCCTGCTTTGTGTAAGATTTTGTTTTCCAGCATTTTATCCAAACGAGGAGAGTGCATTTCTGTATTCGAATAAATCATTTCAGTCGTTCTTCACTCACTTAAGAATCAGCATCTGGAAGATTCTGACTAACAAGTCCTGACGTGCAGACACAATCTAACAGCAAGAGTAGGTGTCTGGAGCATGAAAATATGACCAATAAAAAACACATTTATACTGGCGATGCAGTGTGAGAAAGCAAGTGAAAAAGGAAAAAGCAACTTGCAAAATTATTTATTCATCTAGAACTTTTTTTGCACTTTGTCACATTAAAACCTACAAAGTTTAAGGAATTTTGGGGGGATTTTATACAACAAACCGAAACAGTAATGTACAATTGTGAGGTGGAAGGAAAATGATTTTGAGTAATTTTTACAAATATAAATCTGAAAATTGTGTCATGCAGCATACACCTGACTTAATGTTTTGCAACCTCTTTTCACCACAATCACAGTTGCAGGGCTTTTATGGTATGTTTTGTCCCATTTTGCAAAAAAAATAGGTTTAAATGTTTTCCTATTCTTGCAAAACTGCTTGAGTTCAGTCAGATTGAATCAACATCTGTTAACACCAATTTTCAAGATCTTTCACAGATTTTCAACTGCATGTAGTTCTGGGTGTGACTAGGCCATTGTAACATATGAATGTGACTTGATCAGTTGCCACCACTGCATTTTACAGCGAGAAAGTGTTGCAGGTCAAACAAATTATTTGGCCCAGTTTAACTAATCAGAAAACCTTCTTCAACACGTAACAAACTTCTGAAAACCATGTATTCACTTGCTTCCAAATCAAAATTATGCATTAATTTGGGTTGGTCTATTATAAAATCCAAATAAAATACATTTGTAGTTGTAAGTCAACAAAATATTATAATAAATATGGTATGGTGATGAATATGTAAAAGTATTAATACACCTTACAATACATTTTATAAACAAAAGTATTAATGCATTAACAGCAAGCTGTTATTAATAAATTATTAATAATTAATAAATAAATTGCACTGTTAACTTGTGTTAGTTTGGATCGAGACAGATTTCTCATTTCTAATTAAATTGTCAGTGCTAACAAATCCTTAACTTTATGCTTAAATGATAGGTGGCTGCTCTCTTGTTTTTCAATTAAATTTATTAAAGCCCAATTTACGACAGTAATTTATTTAATTATCTTGGCCTTTGAAGTACACCCTAAGGAGAAAGATTAAATGAAACTAAAGAAAAACACAAACATTGAGCCACGCAAAGATGATGAGTGGGAAACCATGTTCCTATTCTCAGCCATGCAGTTGGGAAGCAGGACTAATGATCTTCCTAACCTTAATATGAAGCAGTCAAGGTCAGTTGTCCACTGATGCATTGTGGGCAAGGTGTCCTGGACCTGGAGAAGTGCTGCTGTTTGTGTTGTCTCAGTTGTTTTTTGTGTGTGACATTGCCGCAGAATTGATCTTCGTTCTATGTGAAGAAAAGCAAAAAAGATACAATCAGAGAACAAGCAATTCATCCAGCAGTGCAGCACTTGTCCTGTGAGTTATACACCTGATCTGTCACTGTTTTCATAACTTATACAATGATTATTTTACACCTGCTCCTGGTGGAAAAATAAACTTAATTTCTTTTGTAGACATTTTTCTTCAGAAAAATTAACCTTTGAATAACAATGAAGGCTTTGAAATGATTGTCACTGATTGTGATATGACCACATTACATGATTATTTTTCATAATACTTTGCTTTTCTGCCACCTGAGGACATCATTACATTTTCTGATGATTTTGATAAACTTGGTGAATTCCAAATTTGACTGCAAAACAACACAGGTCACTTTTTGTTGATAAATGTAAATATTAGTAAAATAACTTGAGATTAATTAGTGTTTTACAATAACAATCTTTCATTGGGAAAGTTAGAAAAATCAAGTCTTTAAGGGGAGATAGGACTTTTAGATCCTGGTGGTCTTGCTGTGAAACAAAGAATCTGAAAATGGAGGTAGAAGGGTGTAAAATTCCTTTATTCACATTGTTAATCATGGTGGAAGATCTGTGATTCTGTGGGTCTGTTTATCCTTGTTAAAGTGGATGTCATTGTTAACCCCTTGAAATACCAGAATATTTTAAATGAAATCTGGCTTCCTTAGCCAAAAAACTGAAAGAGAGTCATGATTGAGTGTTTCAGCAGGATAGTAATCAGAAACATTATCCGACTTTGCAATATGCCATATAATAAAGAGATTGTACAAAATGTTAACAGTAGAGATGCCAATAAGTGTGGCAGAACTGACCTTTTAGAGCTTAATATCATGTTATGCTGTTCACTCATCAAAAACATAGTGTGGCTTTAATTCATTCATACTTGTTTGAGAAATCCTTGAATCTCCAGCAGCAGTTAAACAAGTGTGCCTTATGATGCGTATCATTTGTAGTTGGAACTCAGAAATTCTGATTTTCCAGTTATAAAAAAAATCAACTGGAACGTCCTCGGAAGTTGGACTTCCCACTGGGAAAGTGTGAGCAACTGTGTCTTTTAAAGGCCGACTTTGCATTTCAATATGGCCGCTCCTTGCATCAACAGAAGTAACCTGAGGGTTATTTTACACAACACATTTATAAGAGTGCATCTCAATATTACTCTAACCTAAACAAATTAAAAATGGATGGAAAGTAAAGCTTAAAAAGATGTTCATATTGCAAAAAATGTTTACTAATCACCATGTTGAAATCCTGACTTCTACATTTTGTTTTTAAAACACAGATACTGTGTTGTATCTCATACCACAAAATGCAGTGCAAGATACAACCTCTAATATCTAAGATCTAATACTATTTTTTTAAGTATTAGATCAGAAACTGATTGAAGAATTTCACCTGACTTGATAGAGCAAAAACAAATGGAAAAGGACAAAACATGAAGCTGTGTAAACACTTTAAGGAAATCTAAAGTGGTGGAAGATGGAGCAGAAGGGAGGGTGAAACATTGACTAGAAAGAAGAAGAGTCAGGCTGTCTCTCGTGCTTGGGTCATTAATTTGTGTTCTAATTAGCAGGAATGCCACAGATGAAATGTGACGCCTGCATAAGGACATCCGGGCGTGTGTGAATGTGTCTTTGACCTGCCTGAGCTCTAAGTCTCTAGGCTTGTTAGGAATGACAGATTGACGCTCTCCTGCACCCCTCCATGCAGCCCACCCCCTCATGCAACAGGCCCGATTCACTCCTTTACCCCACCCACCCATCTGCTCTGGAAACATGCCAGATCTTTAGACCTGTCTTCTGTTTACACCATGTGGGTATTTGTGAGAGTGTGTATTTCAGTCAGTTCAGTTTTGTTATTATTGAACTGGTTTCACCAGCAGGGAGTACAAAAGAAAACGTAGTCATGCTTTGGTTGCATCCATCATCGTAGCTGCTGGGATTTTCAAGGCCAGGCTAACTTTATGTGATGTTTTGCTTTTGCATCTCAAAGAAAAAAAAATCTGTTTCTGCTCCACAAAATATTATGCCAATGAGACTTATCAATAAATCAGGTTTGTTTATTCAAGATGAGAAGAATTAGGAGTCCTTGAGTTTAAACTTTCAAGGGCCCAGCCCAAACATCCCGCTAGGTTCTCTGAGAGAGCTGGAATTGACTGCGTAGGTCACTGTTCATTTCCTGTGTTTCTCATTGTGGATAAACTGCTTCAACCAAGCTTTTCATCAGCTGTCCCTTGCCTTTTTTAAAGACCCAACCGTGCAGAAAGCATTTGCCTCCCCGGGGCCTGAAACATTAATTTAGATAGTGCCAATATCCAATTTTCCAATACGTTTCTTTTGGACATATCTTTAAGGAAGAGGGCAGAAAAATGTATCAGTGTTGCTATCCTCTGGTCAGTGACATCACATTTATTAAGGATGAGTGTTTGTGTGCTTAAGGGGGGGTTGTTTGTTTTTGTGTGTGCGTGGGTGTGTATGTGCGTGTGTCTGTGTGTGTGTGTGTATGTGTGCGTTTCAGCTATTTCACAGGAGCATCTAGCCCAGGGACAGAGCTGAGCTGGTCCTCCCTGTAATTGAACCAGAGATCCTGCCAGACTATTAGTCACATGTCTCGCTCTGTCCAGAACCTTTTATCATTGTTGAATCAACACAATCTTCGCGAATGAGAGCCGCTCAGTAATACAAATGTAGCTATCAAAGAAGGCGGCGAAACATTTTTCTTTAGACAAATGCTGAACTTTTGTGCCAGAAAAAATAAAACATTTAAAGGATAACTTAAGCGTAGAAAATTCAAAACATGCCCTAAATTTGGTCAAGTGTTTTGATTTATAAGTCAAGATTAATTTCCTTATTATAATAATAATAATTACTGCCCATCGCTTGTGGTTTCTTTTGAGTACTTGTATAGTTATTGGCTATGTTATACAATACTATATTGAAGTAATGGTTAGAAATGAACAAATAGATGGAAATGAAAAAAGAAAATACACTAGAATCTATTGTAGTTCAAGCACCTGCATCTTGGATCGGATAACTGATATTAACTTCCAATATATCTAATGCTTTATTCGGGCAATTAAAACACATCAGAACATGAAACTTGAGACAGAAACTTTAGTCTCCCCAGATTTAAGTTTTACTTGAAAACCAGCTTGAAAATACTTCAGTTTGAATCAAGCCTTTAGAAAGATAGAATATTCATGTCATTTCTTCTGAAAATATTAATATAGAATGTTGCTAAGTGTTGAAAATTCACTACTTTTGTCAGTTTATATTTAAAAACGATACTTAAATAGTATCAATTAAGTATCATTAGCAAACATTCAGAATTAAGAATGTTTGCTAAATATGTTCTATTTGAACGTATACCACTGCTTTCCCAATCTCTGCTGTACCCGACTCTCCGCTCCACCTCCCAACTTCTACATAACACCGTATTGCGCAAAACTATTTACCTCAATAACTCTATAGAAGCTTGTTAATCATGAATTAGTAGATCGCAATGTGTTGTATCCTGAAAATGCCCAAAACATGCAAGGAAAAGTGTTTCAAGGAAGACACTGAAATAACTTATAGAAGGTATTCTTGCTCATCTTCTGTTAAGAAATTTTATTTCTTCTTAAGAAACTTGAGCACTTAAGAACATTCAACATTTTGTTAGAATGAGAACAAGATTTGGAGCACTAACTTTAAACTTCTTCATGATAAAGTGCTTTATTTCAAAAGCACTTTTCTTTGTCTTTGGAGACATTTCTGTAGTCACCAATAATTTTCATGTGCAAGTTTAAATGTCAGCAGTGACCAAATAATGAGCATCTGTGCACCGCCTGCAAGAGATGAACCAGATTGTTTGATTATGCTTGTCTGAGTAACAATGTGCTTCTTTTCTCTCCTCATGTAAACTGTAGTCTTGGTTCTTAAAATGCAAACCCAAGTTATGTAAATAGATTTCTTAATTAAAGAGAGCAGAACAGACTTGGGGTGATAAGAAATGTTTCAATTCACTTAAACCAGTTTCTAACATGTTCTTTTCTTACTGTCTTTACCTCGTTATTTTTTTTTACACCTCAAAATATCCTCACCCCTGCTACCTTCCCATCCCCTGTTAAGATTTTATATGAAGTCCGGTCACACTAGCCCATTGTGGGATTGATTGGGTTTCTATATGCAGTATATGCTCAACACCCCCCATGTTGCAGTTCATCCTAAGAACAGAACAGAATGAAAGCAGGGCTGCTGGTCAGCACTCTGGTTTTCTGCATCCAGATGGTGGATGTGAAAGATCCCAGTATGGGGTCCCAATGCTGCGTCCTTGAAGCCAGGTGATTTATATACTGGCAAAGGCATCCGAAAGGCAGCGGAGGGGGGAACTGACTATACATTGTGAGCTCAAATAGTACATCACATTGGATTTGTTTTTTCTTTCAATTGTATGTCATTTTAAATTCTGTTAAATTAAATTATCCTTGCTGATTAGAGTTGAGGTGAAGCTAATCTTGTGCACTTTGCAATCATAAACAAATGTTGTCAGTTCAGTTCATGTGTGGTGTGTTTGCATAGTGTTGAGGTGAAGAGGGGAATGTAGCAGTTCCCTGCTGCCTGCCTCTCCTCAGGGTTTTATCCTCCAGCACCTCCCACTGTTTCCTCTTCAATTAACCCCAGCCTTGGTTGTGGTTAAAATGGTTCTGCACACCACCAGAGAGCCATGGCTCCCCTCTCAGGCTTAAGTTTGAGTCCTATCCCTGAGCCCCCCGCACATGGAGAGCATCTTCCACAGCAGGGGAGGACCAAACATGGAAGCACATAGTCTTTTCATCTTTTATCCCATTACATCCTAAAAGTCAACTGAATCCCAGACCAGGGAACCGAGGCTGGGAAGCTTTTGGTTCTGGCAGAAAGATGAAAGGAAACTGTGGAAAGAAGCAACAGAAAAGGGAAAGAATTGATGATGAAGAATGAAGGGGTAGGAAAGTAAGAATAGAAAGATGGATTTGTGGAAGAATGGAAGACAGCACAACACAACGCACTGATACATTTGGACTGAAGAACTCTTGAGTTTTCTCACTAAACTTTGTAACCAATTTCAATAATAAACATAATTGCACTAACTAGGATCAATTTGAAATTCTAAGAATTAATTTGGAATTTAATCAGATCAATAAGTTATAAAATTAGATAACTTTTTTCCCAAGAATTTAAATCAAAGTGTGGCTAATGTATTAAACATGTAGATTCATTCAAGTATGGTTACATATTTCAAGCATTTGTTTTGGTTAATTTTGTAGTTTTTGCCTTAATTTTTGGATGGTGGATCTTGAACCACAGACTGCTGCTGTTATTCCCAACTTGGTGGTTTTTTACACCACTATTCCTTCTACTCAACTTTGGACAAAACACTATAAATATTTTTTCTTCTGTAACAACGGCCTTGAGTTGTTTGATTTCCTTGTGAAGGGGACCAGTCCTACATATGATGGTTCAGTCAATAGCATTACAAAAATGTTATTGTCTCATGTCAAATACTAATTCAGTTTAACAACCAATACATAAATTCAGTTACTGACATGAATTATTACAGATGTTCCAATAGTATTCTAATCATTGAGATAAAAAGCGTTGTGCTTTAGGCTAAATCTTTTTTCATGGCACAATACTTTTTCCCTCTCTCTTTTGTTGCAGTTGTAAGAATTTAAATTTAAATTTTATTTAATAAATGTAAACATGTATGGTTATAAAAACACTTAATACACACATCATAAACACACCCCAGGATTATTTTCTTGTATTTCTCTTAAAATTCAGCAGGTTTTTTTTTTTCTCACCCACCAAAATGAACCCCTGACCCTTAAGCAGGATGGAAATCACTTGGGGATCCTGACAATTTCACCAACTAAATAATGAAGCTTTTTAAATGAATTATTATGATCAACACAGCCGAAGACGGCATTGAGACTAAGCAGAGCTAAAATCAAAGCTCAATCTTATTACTGTTGATCTTGAGGTCGTCATTGACTTTAATTAAAGCAGTTTCTGTGTGGTGATTGTCTCTAAAGATCATGTGCTATCCAATTTACTCAAATATAAAAATGGATCTTAGAGAAAATACTGGAATCAAGGAAATGGCAAGGAGGGAAAAGGAAACTGAAGGAATTAAAAACAAAAGCAAAATTTACAAAATTGCATTACAGCTATTGGTAAAGAGCAAAAAAAAATAAATACCACTAAAAAAACAAAGACTCGAGAAGAGAAGACATTAGTAAATAAAGAAATAAGATATAAGGATTGGAAGAGAAGCAACTTTTAGGCCATTCCATAATGTATATAATAATGACATTGAAAACAAAGACACAGCAAGTCCTGGTCAAGGCTAAAAAAATCTGATTAAATTTATTAACAATCTCTGCAATGAACAATTCAGATTGAATATGTATTTAATTTGATTTAATCTCTACAATGTTATAGATGCTTCAACATCAAACTTAATGCAGACCAAAGATATGGTTTATACCACTAATGTCTGTTATTTATATTCTTCACATTCCCAGGGATAATTTTGGAAGCACTTTGCTCCCATCTAGTGGCCATTAAACGCATATTGCTGGGTTTTGCTAATCCCTCTACTAAATACTTTAAAATGAACATTTTGCTTTATATAATTTTTTAATATAGGTATATTTGTTTCTCTATTCAGGCAGGAACGGGTTAGACGCAGGATATTTGTCTTGGAGTTGTATTCATGACTGAAATTACAAGCTTTCTGTTTTGGTTTATTTCCTCTTTATTTTTATCACATCTAAAATTCTCATAATGATTAATATGGAGTAAAAAAAAATACAAATAATGTTTTGATTTACTTTCATCATTTTGAGGTTGTCCCGTTGTACCTGTGTTTTCCATTAAAAGTAAAGATCTTTGTTTAAAACATGTTTAGAAATATCATGAATTTCATATTTGTCATATTCAAAGGTTTATAATTTTGGGGGGAAAAAAAGCATCTACATGGGTCAATTTATTAAAAACATATATTAACAGATTTATTTAAAAATTATCCAAAGAAGCAGCTCTAAAAGGTTGCTAAAATATAAAGGTCTAAAGGTCTAAAATTTTGCCAGCCAGATAGTAACAAGATCTTTTATCAAAGGGACAAGATATGTTGTACCATTTTGATTTCCTATAGATGTTTTTTGATTACGTCAAACTTTTTTTCCCTCCATTCCCTGTGAATCTGAAAATAAGTGAGTTCATGTCAGCTGGGGTTTTGAGTATGGAAGTGATAAGTGACCTTTGTGTAAGCATCTGTGAAAATGTGACTCTATCTCCTCTTGAAGCATCTTTCAAGACTGTTTATAAGATAAACACATGGAGGCTCTGGGCCTTTTATTAGGTGTTGTTGCTGGATATGTGACATTTTCTCTTACTTTGGGTTCCGGTTTGCAGAGTACATTTAATCCTGAATGCTGTACCTGCAAGTTGTGGTCATTGTTTGAATATGTCTGGAGGTAATAACATTTTACTCAAAAGATGCACCTTACTATGTTTGTAATTTTTTAAAATTTGAAAGCATTATTCTAATAATAAACTTCTTTACAAAAATAAATACCAGATCAATCCAGTCATATACAGACAATCTGGTAAAAACGTTTTTGTCTAAGGAAACTAATCTGACTAATTTAAGTAATTGACTGTGCAGCAATCCCTCCTCCTGAACCAGTTTGTGATGGCAATGGATGGATGATGGTACTGAATTATTAACATTTCAGCAATCCCTCATATAGTTCAAGGAAGTCATCATATAGTGAAAGGAATAACTTATTTATAATAATCATAAACCTGGCTCTGTGTGGTCGCTAACATCATGATCTCGGTTTTAGAAAGGATAGAGCAGAATCACAAAAAACATGGGCCCAACAATGCATCCATCAACACAGTTCTGAGTTTATCTTTAACTTAATATGCAATTTGAGCTTTTGGACACTTAATAGAAATTACTAAAGTTCACTGCAAATGCACTCTCCACTTCTTAGTAATGAGTTTGGTGATCGCATGTGACTTCCATGTTTTTTTGTATAATTGCATGAATTTGACTTTAATGCAACTACCAATTAGGGATGAGTTGGGCCTGTCCTTGAAACAAATTACTGATATATTTATATGCATCTATGCTTGATGTGCAAATGAATCAAGTGAATTTATGAACTGTCATGCATTGTCTATGTATTGTGAACAAAGCTGATCCCATTACAGAATGTTAAATTTCATATTTGGGTCCACTGGGCCTTGTATTGTATTTAAGCAAAGCAAAAATGATCAGAAAACACACATTGTCAACAATCACAGATGTTTCCATCACGGTCTACGTGGTAGCAATATGTTGTCAGATTTTCAGGGCGTGACTTCACAACGCACAAAGCTTTGCATGTTCTTACTCAGTATGTACTCTTTTGATTAAACCTGGTAGCAGATCAACAAGCTAAATAACTCTATGATGACAAAACTGAATAAGTGACAGTTTTATAGAACTTATTCAGGCTCACAACGGAGAAAATTGAATAAACAACATTTAGAACAAATAAAGGGAGAGACAAACATTAAAAACAAAATATGAAAATGTTGCACGGTACGGAGAGAAAGCAGGGGGAGACGCAACTGAATATAGTTTAAAATGAAATGAAAAAAGTTTGCGGTAGCAGAACTGCAGGTGGTTGGAAAAAAGGAAAAGCCAACGGAATGAAAAAGAACAGGCCTTTATTACAGCGAGTAACTTTGACACACTCGCGTTGTGCCCAGTGCCAGTCCATCCGTCATCCGGCTCTCCTACTGATGAGCACTGGAAACAAATCTGAGGATGCCGGGCTTTAGTTTGCCGCCTGGGCGACTTGTCGGAGTTGTCACGAGCCTGCGTGTCCCCGTATCCCTCCCCAGCTGACGTCTCCCAGGCTCAGTTTCACCCGCTGGGAATCTCTTTCTCCCTGATCCATCCTTCTTTCCATCTCTATCTATTCATTATGCAGATATCCTATTTTTTTCTGTTCCAGTCCCTCTTGTTTATTCGACTCTTTATTTATCTCCAACGTTGCTGCTGTTTATCTGTCGGCAGAGCGTGTGTGAATTTGCGCTTGGTAAGTTGCGAAACACAGGGCATCAATCACTGTCACTTAGCTGCTTAACATGTCAGCTGCAGACAGAGCTGTTCCTCCACACTTTTACTGCTTCGTCTAACCTCGATGAATTTTCAACTCCTTCAATACATAAATCTACAAGAAGGGGAATGAGTGAGAGAGGAGGCGGGAGAGCTGGATGAGGACAAGTACTTTTGTGCTTTTGCAATCTGAGTCGAATATATGTTTACACATTTACAAATGAGAAATCCAGGAGCAGAGTGTCAGATTTCATATTCTGGAAGCCCCTGGCAGCCGGCCTGGCTCTGCAGCCGCTCCTGCAGCAGACTTCTGCAACAGTTATTTAGATGAATGATTAAAGTTAAGCCACAGCCAGCAAGAGTCTCCCCATTCTTATTTAAGGGAAGAATGGGCAAGCTGTCATCTTTTGATGCATTGCCTGCCATCCTGCATGCAAACAAGACACGCTCTGCCTACAGTCCCTCTCTTCATTTCATATGTGTCCCTAAAGATATTCTTTAGTGATTGATCAGGTCCTACTGTGGCATCACTGGAGACACAGGGGAAGTCTGCCCACCCAGACAACTGGGGGGAAATACATCCCCACATGATGATCTGATCAGTAGGAGGAATAAAGGAGGAGTACAGCCCATTGTTAATCCATGTGTGCTAAAGTCTGGTTACTGAAAAGGACAATCCAGCGAAGGCTTTAACTAATTGTGTAGAGAGATTTTAAACCAGACTTTGGTAAAAAAAAAAAAAAAAAAAAAAGAAATGCAGTTATTGGTATTGACATTATGCAGTTGGATTATTTTACATAAAAATTGATTGGTAAATTAAGTGAGTAGACATAATAACATATTTAACCTAATTTTATTTTACTTAGTCTATTTTAGTTAAGGACTATACTTCACAACATTAATTTGAACATTTGTTTTGATGTATCATGACTTTTATTTTCTAACATAAAAGATAGGCTGGACTGATAATACTGTGGTATCTCAATAAAAGCATATCAGTAAATCTAATGGGTGTCAAAAGAACCCAGAACAAAATCCAAAACACATCAAGTGTTAAACCTGAAGTTCCTAAACAAGAAAAAGGTCTAACTTCAGTTCATAGAGGACAAGTTCTGTTTATGGTTCACCATTTGTTTTAAATTCACATTCAGAACATAAACCTGTTGTTGTTCATTTACATTTTCTTTTATTGAATAACATTAAATTGTATAGAATACAATATTAAATGTGTCACTGCATAGCATTTGCAACATGGCCTTTCCCATCTTATTTACATCTGTTTAATTCTCCTGATTTCACTGCTCACATAAACTATATTTTAATTTGGGCTACCATTTACATATTTCTGTGTTTTATTTGTCAGAAAGCAATCTTACTAAAATTCTGTTTGGAAAGTGATTCATTAGACTACAATTGTGAATGTAGTCATGCTCTGAATTTAACGTACCTATGACAAAAAGAAAATCCTTATTCTCTTTAAACATGTCAAAATACAAATGTGTGTTTCAATTAAATTTGCGACATGTATTGTTTAATTCCAACTATATTTAAAATAGATGGAGGCCATTTTGAGCTGTGGATTCTTTCTTCAGCTCCACATTGTTGTGTCTGGACTCACAGCCTGTGGCACACAGAAGCACATCAACAACAAAAACAGGATGCAGACACAACCTTGCATAATCTATTAATATTCTTGTTTTACATAAACTTTTTCCACACCATTTTCTTTACATTGGCCTATTTATGTTGTTAAATTTGTTACATTTCTGTGATAATACACTTCTATAGTTATATGCAAAATTACTACTTGAGTTATGATGGCCTCCTTGTTAAACCTAAATCTGTAAAAGCTATAAATAAAACAAAGAAAACTGAAATAAATACACTTTCTACCTTAGAATACAAAACATATCTGGATATTTGTTTTCTTATGCAACCCTAATGACATGGTTACTTTTAAGTGGACAAGAGGATTAAAAATTACACTTGATGTTTTGAAGTCCTTTTACAGATGGCTGACTCATCCAGAAGTGGACTAAATATTAAACTAGAGGACACTTCAGCATCAGTTCAAGCCCATTGAATCTATGAAAGATTAAACTGACATATCCTGCTCAAAAACAACACTCAGGTTCTTTACTGCATTATCAGAGGCCAAATAAATCCATCCAGATCAATCAGCAGGGAAGCTGGTAAGAGTTACTGGACATAGGGGTGAAGCTAAAATCAGGACAACCCTAAAGGAAAACCTATTGGAGGCTGGAAAAGACTTGAGGTTAACCTTTCAGGCTGACAGCAACTTTTAGCATTCAGACAGAACATGGTTTTATGCAGTATTATGGCTTATTTGAGTGTTGGAAAGGGTCAAAGTTTAAATTTAAATCCAATTCAAAATATGTGGTAAAGCTTATAAATATGATTGTGTAACAATATATGTTGACTTTTATACACTAAAAGGTGCAGTTTCATTGTGATAGAATCACATTTTACATTTGCATGTACCTTTTCAGTTTTTTTAACATGTTTAAAAAATTGAACAGTGAGGTGTGTGCAAAGCTGAGATAAGGTGATTTGTTCCTGACTGATTGATGAAATTCAAATAGCAGATGGAAAAGCAAGGAGAGGGACATGATGCATCATGATGGTGTGCTTTAAACATCTTCATATCATTTGTTGACTTTTTGCAACTAGACAAACAAGCAAAAGAGTAAAATGACAGTTGATTCAGAAGCTTTAGTTTTAATGAATACGATGGGATTTCTCAACTTTTCTCTTTCTGAAATTATCTTGCATATTGCGCTTGTATATATTTTACATCTTGGATTAACTATTTTTATTTGCCTTTACACAATCATTTCTTCTTTTGTTTCTTTCTTATAAAAACTTAAAAAGGGAGTTTTTCTCGTGAGAAGTTTAAGTTTTCTCCTAAATTCAAAAAAGAACTTCAGCCTAACTAAAATTATTTCAGAACTGAGCAGGTCTTCTTGAAACAATATTAGAGATATTACTTCTCAAGAAACCTCTGATTATTCTCTTTGGGCTGAAGTGATTCTCATTTTTGTATTATTGCACTCATAATCTCACTGTGTGTCGTATATATATTGTCTTTTTACCTTTTTTCTCTTTCTTTGCACTTTCGCCTCATATTGTCTTACACACCTCTCTTTTCTTTTCCCCCCCCCTTGGACTTTCATTCTTTTATTCGTTTTCTTTTTCTCTCTTGCTGTGTTATCTGCCTGGGCTCCATTTCCTTGCTCTCTGATACTCCCTGACTCAGTAGCTTTCATTTTCATGATAATCCAGAGACGCCACTGGACTGCGAAATCGCTTTTACTGCCTTTTTTTCTCCTTGCCTTCTTGCCTCTTTTCTGTTCTTTCCCTTATTCTGTTTTTCCCCCACAGGTCTGGTTTATCTATTTTCCTCCTGGCTTTATTGTGCTTTTTGTAATTAAATTTAATTTTAGCACTCCAGTTTTTTTTGTTTTTTTTAAAGAGTGTTAAAAGTTCTCAAAGTTTCCTGTTATTTCTTTATTTCGTAAACACAGTGAAGTTACTGCTCTGTTTAGTGACAGATCAGGCTTATTGTGAAAGAACTTTAAAATAAATGGTTTAAACTGTACAGGTTAATACGCTTTTTTTCTGCCAAATATATGCCAGATCAAAATGTAGATAAAAGGCCAACTATGACACATTTCCTTATAAAACAATATGGTAGGTGATACAAAATTTGCGATAATAATTTGAAATTATATTTTAACAATGTTTTTCAAAAAAATTACTGCTTGTAGCTGGATGGATGAAATGATAATCAGAAGATTGCTTTAATCATTTGCCAATTTTAATGCTTTTAACAAAATAAACCAAAACAAATACAATCTCAGTTTCATAAATTTTTCATTTAACTGATAACTAAGGCATAAAAGTCCATGTCATTAAATTTTCACTCCTAAACATATCCTCTATAAAAACATATGGTGGACTTCAAAAATATTTACCCCAACACAGTATGCGCTAAAGACTTTAACTGTTGAGTTTTATGAGATGGTATTTTCTAAAAAATTGCCATAAATTGTATGTTTTGAACAATAGCCTACAGAATCTCCATTTTTATATTACCACAAAGAGTTTACAAACAAAAACTGTAGCGGTGGTGGTGTTTTTTTGAGAAATTGCTAAGTCCTAGAGGTGATCAAATGAAGTTAAAACTTCTTTAAAGAAATGTTTCTTTGATTTAGCTACAGTAAGAAACAAAAATACAACCTTTTATCTGCTGTGTGTATGAATATTTGTTTTTTGTCTGGTCATTAATAGTATGTATGCCTCCCTCATCACTTTACACTTAACTGAAAGGACTGTAGTGATAATCGCATAACAATCAATGGGTAAAGACTGTGCTGAATTGTATCTGCGGTGGTAACCCACTGGGACCTGCTTCATTCATGGAGTGATTTAAGATGTCTACTCAGAATCACAGCAAAGACCAGCCAGTTGCTGGAGAGAATTGCGATTCTGTCATTTGTTACTTCTGGCGTTTCCAACATATTTTTGAAGAGGGCAGAATAGAAGAAATTATAGTACAAAATTTACAATATTTGTAGATTACAAATATTGTTAGTAATTTATATAAGTGAATATTTTGTCATCTGACAATTAATAGTAAATGTCATGTTGCTTTGACAGCAGCAATAATTAAAAATGAAGTCCTAATGGTCTAACATTTTTAGAGTCTCAATTTGCTTTCTGGAAAGCAAGACAGCAAAATATGACAAGAAAGACGTTTTCTAAAACTACCTGATGTATATGTGAATTAACCTAGTAAATGTTACTCTACAACCAGAAAAAAGACCCAAATCCCCTGGAGGACATTTCAGGTCTTGCTCCACTGAACAGAATGAAGAAGTCAAAAATCCAGAAGCAATTTGCAGTGGCCAAAGGCCCAGATTCTTCCAATAAAACGGATCAGTGACGGTTGCTTTAGGCAGTTTCAGTGCACCAAACTGTATAGCTTGTCTGTAGGAGCACTGTGCAGATACAGAGATATCTGTGCAGCAACTGCAAATGCAGTTAGTCTTGAACATGGTAGTATCCAAAAAGGAGCATAGGACATTGGTATAAAAAGAATAGGAAAAGTTAGTCAGCTGTTGTTAGTATCTTGTAAAGGGATTAGAAAAACCTTAAGCTTTTGATTATCAGAGTGAATATGAAATAACCTGACGTGAGGAACAAATTAATGTATGGTCAGACTTAAGTGTCCCCTGGATAATGTGGTACAAACTTAAGGAAACTGTTTATAATCCTTCTAATGTGGTACACAACATGTCAAAAGTAAGTTTTCTCTTGTTTTGTGCACTATTGAGTAACACAACTCTGTGCCTCCCCATCCATCACTCTTAACTTTAATTAGATTTTTATTAGTTTTTACCCTGTATTTTTGCTTTAAATGAAAATAAAATCACAACTTTTGGTTTTATATTTTTCCACAGTGGGAAGTTTGTACTCACCATTATATTTTGAGAACCTAAGCAAGATGTTAAATTCTAACCATTCAAAATGCCAATTATTTTTTGGCATGAAGTTGCAACAAGGCCATTTGATAAACATCATATACTTAACCTTCTTAATGCAAAAAAATAATTCATAACAGGGAATTTTCTTCCAAACAAATTTCTCTTCTGTTTCCACACATTTTCTCACTCAGCAGCTTCTGATTCTTAAGGTTTGGTAACACTCTTGGAACAGGAAAACAATCTATAAAATTAGAACCTGTGGTTTGTAGTGTGGTGGGCGTGGAGTTGTACATTTGACTCGTCTGTGTAACAGCGGATCAATGCACCCTGGAGCAGGGGTAAAATGAATTGATTGTCACCAATAAAATTCCAATTAAACTACGGAGCAGGCCTCAAAGAAAGCTTGGAGACATCAGCTCTCATCTTCACATCAGTCCTTGGTGGGGTTGGGACTAGGATGTGGGCAGGAGACCCAGCTTGTTCATTTCTTCTGAATATTTTTGCCATCATGTGTGGAAGTTATAGATGAATGGAAGATTGAGCAAACTGCGGACGGAGGATCAAATAACCGATAAATAGAGCATGAAAGTAGTGAGAGGAGAAGCAGCGGTGTTAACAATTGATCCACAGCATTCTTAATGATAAAAAGAGACCTTAACTGTGGTGATATGTGTGAGATCAGCTTTCAGAAGTCAATTGTGGAGCTCATTTGACCTTATTTAATCAGCAAGGATATTTTCTCGCTTTAAACCAGTCTCTATATTTTCAGTAAGGTGAGTCTTGTTACTTTGGTCTAACTATCTTTGCTGTTCCTGCAGTCTCCTTATTGAACAGACATTTTATTCTTACATGTACTTCCAAGTAAGTTAAAGGCCTTCCATCTAGGCAGCAACTAAGTATGCTTTTTGCTCATATGAAGCTACAAATGAAGTTATAAGATGATTCATGTTCTCCTTTCCAAGAAAATGTACAAGATCTCCTTACCCTCCCCTCTTCTCCGCTCTCTTCTTCACTAATAACATTTTCTTCACTATATCCTTCTATCTCCCAAGCTCAGTAATCTGATTGTTCCTTTTATGATACTGCTGTTATTGAGTTGCCTGCATCATACATATGTATAAGTCTGCCACCATACTTATATCACCTTCTGCTGCTGCTTCCTCCAGGATCCAACCAAACAGGAATATTCAAGCTAATGCTGTGTTAAACATGTGTAAAGGAATCGTTCTGTGGGGAGTTCTGCAGATTTCCATCACAGGGGACTCATGATAATCAATTTGTCTTTTTCTGATGGTTTTGCTGATGCCATTTGTGCAGCCTTGTGCAATGTCACACTTAAGAACACGATTAATACTGAGATTACTCAGGAAAAATTATGCAATGTTGAATGCTCTAAATTCAAAACTGAAAGTATTACAAGTGAATTTACATTCACTTGTAAATTTTAGACTACATTTTGGTAGATCTTAATCTTTTAGAAACTATATTTATTTGCATCTTTGTTTCGTCCTCATTTGCATTTTTTTTTGTTTGCAAGAATGTCAATTTTTGACACTCAAGACTAAATCTCATACAGCTGTGGCTGTAAAAACACTGTGAGTTTAATATATAATTTCAGAAAAAATCAGACTTGGCTATGTTTACATACTTGTTGATCAAAGACCAAAGTTACAAACATCAGAATGGTCCACGGTTCAGCAGCCATGTAAGCACAACTTTATATAAGCTTCACTTATGACCAAAATTTGATTTTGCATATTTTAAGTTCTGTAGTCTCCTATTGAAACACTCCATTGACTACACAAGATCCCTCAAGGTATGTTGTACTATCGGGCACTAAGATGATGATAGTGAATCCTTAGAGTCTGTAAATTGTGAGTTGGGGCCTCCATGGATTGGAGTTATTAGTCTAGTTCAATGCACAGATAAGAAATTGAGATCTAGATCAATTTGAAAGCCAAGCCAAAACCTCCAACTCATTATTGTGCTTCCTTAATCTTTATACTGTGGTGTATTATTCAGCTGAAGAAGGTCACAGTCCTCTGGAAATACTATTTATATAATATATGTGTCAAATCAGTACCTACATTAAAGGCTTGACCAAAGGGTTTCTGACAAAACATTGCACAAAGCATCACACTTCTTCTGTTGGCTTTCATGTCTTCATACACCTAGTTATTCATGTAATGTAAAGGAAAGTGATTTATCACATCAGGGCACTTTCTTCCAGTTTGAACGTTCATGTGCCTATGCTTGGTTGTTTTTGCAGTTCAAAATAAATTAAAATTCAATATTTTAAGGATCCCACAGGGAAATTAAATGTTCTTGTAACTCATAATTTTCTTCAAAGAGTTGTAGATGCTGATGGTTGTCGGCAGAAAGGACCTCCTGTAGCGGTCAGTATCACATCAACTTTGAAGAGTCCCAACACAAGACAGAGATGTTGTCAGAGATTATGATGAAGAGGATGCTCAGGGTTGTCCACCGGGTTCCTGATTTTATGAAGAGTTTTTCTTCAAATTATAACGACCAGAAGTTCTACGGTAGTCCCCAGTACAGAACCAACCTTCTTTATTAGGTTGTCAAGCCTTTTGAGCTCCTGGTTCAGATGTTGCTCTCTCAACAGATGATGGCAGTACAGATTACACTCTTGACAACAGACTTATAAAAGACTGGCAGCATCTTATAGCAAACCTCTAAGGACCTAAACTCAAGACCTAACCTAAAAAGTGTAACCCGCCGAAGCATGCTGTACTTCTTGAGAAAAATATGAATGGAAACTTATTGCTAAGAGTTTAGTATTTAGTTTGCAGAGATGACACTTCACAGTAACATGTCCTAGATGACACCATTTGTTATTGACAATATTTCCTTTTCTTTTCCTGCTTCTCTTCAATGGATGTGATCATGCAGCCATGACTCAGTAGAACACATTTTCTGAGTTCTTGTCAGGGCTTGGAGTCCATCCAATTTGTTAGCTAACAACCTGACACTGTCCTACTATGACTGTGACTGATGGAAGAGATGGTTTGAACCTCCTCCTTCTCTCTCTTTCCTCTGCTTCTGCTCTGTGTCCATGCTGCCGCCTTTTCAACTCTACTGGGATTTATATATATATATATATATATATATATATATATATATATATATATATATATATATATATATATATATATATATATATATATATATATATATATATATATATATATATATCCGTGTGTGTATTGGGTATTCTTATACAATTCTTATACAATTCTAATACTATTACAGTTCTATGCAACTTCTCCCCGTAGTTGGATTGAACAACACTGGCCAAACTTTACTCCCTATGTCTATCAGATAACCTTGCTTGTTTTGAGAGGCAGCGATGTTGCTTCCTTGAATCAATACTGAAACTCACCACTGCAGAACATCTCAAAGAGCTGCAGTTTTGTTGATAATTTGACCCAGTTATCCAACCATTGATCCCTTCTCTAAAGCTCTCAGACAAAATGTTAACGTTTTGCATGTTATACCCACCATAACACGGTGGGTATAACACCATAACATGGTGGGTATAACCCACCATGTTATTTATGCTTACCTACATAAATACCTTTTGTGATTCTTTGCTCAAAATACTTCTGCTAAAGTTGGTAGCAACATGTAATAATTATTTTAAACTCATAACTTGTTGCATGAACTTAACATCTTTAGAGAAATCATGGTAAGAACTGGATAACTTAAGTTAATTAGAATTTGCAGTTACATTTTGCATATTATTTCTGCTCAGCACAATGTAATATGACCACATGACTCTGGTCAGAAATGTTTTTTTTTATTAATCTTATTATTTTGAGTTGTTTTGCTGCCAGAAAGTTCTAAAATGATTTGTCTTCAACTTATAGTATTCTTCCCATAGAATTGATCTATTCTTCCCATAGATAACATTTAACCCTGCAACGTCAGGGTTAAATTGAGAATATAAAATCCAACATTGATTATAACTCTTGAGAAAAATTTAATCAAAAATTGTAATATTGTAAAATTCTGAAACCTGTGGACATAATGTAGGTTTTATGTCTCGCTTCCTCTCCATATTTCTAACCTTAACTTCAACGAAATATATAATTTTTTGATGTTTCACCAGGCCTTTGAATATCACTTTTTATTTTTGGTTGCAACCTATAAGCCTGAGTTTGATCTTATTGCACTTTCTTTTTTTGTCCCTTTATTATGCCAACAGTACTCCTCTGGGTACCACTCTCTAAGTTATTGTAATTGAACTGATTGGCACCTGAAGGTAAAGAAAAGTACAGTGCTTCATTTCCAAACCCTTTCCTGGATGCAACAGCCTGATATGACCTTACAGCAAACATTCCCTGTCTCAAAAAGTCCATAATTTATAGATTTTTATGTCAAGAGAAAATATCTGATATTTCTTCTAACAAACCCTCACCCTTTAAATGGATTTACTGTCAGCCACAAAATATTTCATATTTATGCTAATGGAAAGTCCATCTGTTTAGTCTCTGCTGACATTTTATTACTTCCGTGCCACAAATGAAGAGACCCTTCCTCCACACTCATCTACCCTCCATCTCCATCCCCATCCCCTTCCCCTGCCTTCGTGTCAATGTTTGTTAAAGTTGCTGACCGTGAACACTCTCATTCTCCATCTTCAGTCAGACTTACGTCAACCTCACACCCGATCATGAAATCATTTTCTTTTCCAGCTCCATTCGGTTGACCCTGAAGGTTAGGTTGCACTTCACGTTGCGATGTTGCTCCTGAAGATGTTAAGGATTATGATGATTATGCTACTTCGAGCTCTGTGCCATACACCGGAGAAATGATTAGGAGGACTGCACCAGCAGAGTTTTAGCCTGACAGATGGCAACACATGGAGCTAGCTGACAGCACTGCTGACAGCGCGTTCACAGGAAGTCCCCATATTGCATGCACTGTGCACACTGTTTGTTGCTGTATATATTCTGATGTTTTTCCTGTCGTCAGCCGAGGCTTATTCCTACCTGTCAATGCCAAAGTCGGCTCACGTCGCACATTCGCCGGCTTAAAAATTGCAAGACCTCTGCATGCGCTTTCCGTCATGGCACAAAAGGGAATAAGGGTGTGTTGAAAATCTGCAGTAAGACATTATTCCAGTCACTTGTCATTTATCAAAACCTTTCTTAGTTGGTAATTCATTCCTCCAGCGGTCAATAAACTTTCTGTTATTTTCCTTCCAATCAATCTACTTAGAAATCTGCTCTGCAGCCATGTTAATGAATGGGAAGCAGAAATAGAAAGTTTAATTGAGTGACTGAATAGATTAGGAGCTGTATTGAGTGCTATACTTTTACTTCAATGAGTAGCAATATGCGACTGCTATTAGGGTCAGTGATTGATGAAAATGAGACTACCACAAGCCCGATGGTTACAGTGCCCTGGATAGGAGTGATGGAAGACAGAAACTGTCCTTGCATGAGTGCACACAAAGATGCAGTCCTTTCGACTTGAAACGCTGTTTTTGTCTCAGAAAGTGGTTGTTTATCAGCTAAAAAATAGTTTTTAACTCAATCCAAAAGCATCCTCAGGGGAGGAGCACGTAACCCCTTTCAATAGTTGTAATAATTCTTGCTGTCACTTCATGACAGCTTCGAGCTAGAAGTCTGCATATGTGCAAATGCTGCGCTGTGTGTGTTTTAGTTCTGTGTTTGTGTGTATGGGTGGCAGTGGCATGGTTGTGATTGATGAGACATAAAAGAGAGCAGACCGAGATTTCCAGTCAATCAGCTCTGCGAATAACCACCCAGGCTGTGGATTAAAGGCAGAAAGCTGTCTGAACAAAGACCCACAACTATTACCTTACACGCAGAGTTGTTTTGCTCTGCCGAACAACTCTGACAACAAAATTAAAGTGTGTTAGCAAAAATAGACGGTTTTGTTTACTTGAATTGAGCAGATGAAATGTAGAGAGATCTAACGACAATGCCCGAGGAGATAAAACTTGTGTGAGGTAAAAAAAGAATAAAAAAGAGTGACCCCAGAAGCATTTTCCAATGAAAGAAATTCTGAGTTCAATAAAAATGGAAACACCAAAAATATCATACATGGTTTATTTTTGGTTGTATGTATTATGTATACAAAATAAGGTTAAACAAGCACTAGTTGCAGCTTCTTTGTAGTTATCCAGAGTTCCCTGTTGTTACAGGGACAAAGAGGGTTGGAATTACCGCCTGTCAACTGATGGAGTAATTAACAAATAAAAATATGACATAATGTTAGAAATAACATTTGAAGAGTAATTATTGTCACTTTATTAACATCTGTTTTAACTGAGACCGGAAATGTTTATATCCTCAAACCTTTCTTCCTCAATCTTTCTTTTACCTCGACCATTTTTGTGAGCATTTTCACTGTGGAGGTCAAAACTGGAACATCAGTGTCAGCAGATGCTAAGGAGATAGCTCCTCTCAATGCAGCAAGGTTAGCTGAAGCTTGCTGAGGGACTCTGTGAGAGAGAGGTTTGCATTGTAAATTAAAAGCTGTCATTTTCATTATATAAGCTACAATAATGATTCTGTCACAGCTACTACATGTTATAAGTTACTAAGAGTCAGACTCCTCATTAGATTTTAACTGTAACAGATCTCAAAGGGATTTTACTAATGTAGACATCAGTATTTTTACACTTTCAGCGTTATAAAATAGGAGAAACAGCTCTGGTGGGATTTAAAACCCACTCTTTGAGCTACGGACTTGTGGTAATGTCACAATATTTCAGAGGAAGTTTGAGACATTCACAGATATTTGCTAAACAAGCCTGAGAGAAATGCCTTAAAGGAACATAAAGTGCATACTTTTGAATAACAATGGCAAAATCTGTTAATTATCCGTATATGGCTGTTCTTAATGCCTCAGAACATAACTTATTTAAAAGTCTTAAAAATTACTTTTAACAAATGCTTTACTCCCTATTTCACCTCAGATAGAGTCTGGAGTTAATGGTTTAATATTGATGACCTTTAAATTTTGCCATATCTAAATGGATATGGCAAAAATAATTATTGTTTCTGGGGTAAATTTGTATTCTGATAATTTGTTTTGTGATGATCAATGCAATTGAAATGAAGGGATGTAATAATGTCATAATAAAAAGCTCAGACATGGCACATTCAACATGAACATTATGGGCAGGACTTTGCTTGGTCCACAAACAGTTTCCCTTTTCCTTTATAGTTGGGTTTCTCAGAGATCAATATGTTGAACACCAGTCATGGCAATCCCAGTTTGCAAAATCAGAACCAATATCTAATCAAGGTTCAAGATTACTAGCCTCCTGTTGGAGACATTTGTTTTGGACAAAGGATGCTGCCTCCCCCTTTGGATTCGGAGAATAATAGGGGAATTAATCCAACAGCTGCACATAATGAGACCCTTTCAACAGTCAACACTGGCCACATTCGTTCACATTCTCTACAACTTTTTGCTCTTTCTTCCAGCGCTCCTGAGGATGCTACAGCAGTCCTAATTCCTATAAACTCAGTTAATTGAAAATTAACACATTAGAAATGTAAATTCTTTGTATTTTTGTTGTTGTGCATGAGAGTATGCAAAAAAATATTAATTTCAAGAGGCATCTGCATATTAATACATATTTTCCTGTTTTCTTTTGTCTTTTCAGGTCCAAGGTTTGGAGAAGCAAGTGGGCTTCTCAGAGTTTGGCCCTGTTGGCTCAGAAATGAAGACTCTTCCTTATGGCATGGGAGGAGGCACCGCTGGAGGAGTTGTCAAGCCTGCAGACCAAACACGCATATTTTCCACATCCAATGACCAGACACACCTGAAGTCCAAGCCATCCACCTACACGTTGTTCAACCCCTTGGACACAAGCCGAAACCAGTCCTTGTTACTGGATCAGACTGGCTACCGCTCCAAGCGCAAGCCATCATTAAAGACAAACACGAAGACCAAGAAGATCTTTGGCTGGGGAAACTTCTATTTTAGCGTTAAGACCGTGAAGTTCAGCCTCTTGGTGACTGGGAAGATTGTTGATCACGTCAATGGTACATTCACCGTTTACTTCCGCCACAACTCGTCCAGCCTTGGGAATATGTCAGTGAGCATTGTGCCGCCGTCAAAAGTGGTAGAGTTTGAAGTTCTACCGCAGCAGCATCTGCACCCCCACACCCAGCAGGACATCCAGATCCAGGAAACACAACAGGCCACCATTGACCCCAAAGAGGGGAAGACCCTCAACTGTCGGGTGGAGTATGAGAAAACCGACAGGTCGAAGAAATCCAAACCCTGCCTGTATGATCCAGCTAAGAACTGCTACACAGAGCACACTCAGTCTCATGCTGCCTGGCTCTGTTCCAAACCCTTCAAGGTGATCTGCATCTTCATCTCTTTTTTAAGCATCGATTACAAGTTAGTTCAAAAAGTGTGTCCGGACTACAACTTCCAAAGTGAGCGTCCTTATTTCGGATAAATACATTAGACTCGAGCGAGGAGGAGGAAAAAGACAATGTTCATAATCTCAGTGATGAGTAAAAGGATGAATTGGAAATGATACCCATTATGATGAAGAAACAAGGGTTGTTTACCTCTCTGAACTGATGTGAATTGTGGATTTAAATAAATGTATAATCAAAGCTATGGAATGTACAGGAAATGGTGGATTTCTCTGATATATTTTCCAACTTTGTATTTGTTAACCTTCGTTTTTATGTTTTCTTTTCTGTAAATAATGTACTCATCCCCAGCAGACTTTATTGTTTTTAGATCTATGTTTCTCAGTGTTATTACTTTCTGCAGTTGGAGAATTCAGTTAAAAACAGCCCGAATGGGTAATATTCCCTATGAGTACAGACTGAGCCTCTCAGGCAGCTGTGCTGTGCCATCACTGTGTGGCAGACATAATGTTATGGTAGACTGACTGTTAATCATTCTCTCAGCTCTACATTTCAACCCATGGATATAAGAGAGTTATATGTATGAGAAATGCTGTGCTGGATATGCATACAATATACTGTTTGAACAAGCACATTAAAATCTCTTTAACTGTCTGTCTCTCACTGACTGAATGTTTTCATTTGTTGCTCAAAGCATGATTGGTTAGCACAAGCTGTGCAGAACGTTATCTAACTGCGCAAGGCCACTGTAATGAATTAAGACATTTCTCTCTGATTAGAAACTCATATTCCAGCTTTCTGTGGAGATACAGTATTTCAATTTTCTAAAATATATTGGCTGAAGCTTGTTATGGGCTGGATTTCCACTTAAAAACCTACCATGACACCGCTTTGAGGCAAAGTTCGTCCTCTTTTGAAATTGCTATTTATGGAAATAAACTCCTTTAGACGGATATGTTATGTCTTTAATTTGCCAATGCATACTATGAAGCTTACAAAAGATGACATATTGTAATTTACTAAATCCCACAAAGGAAGAAAATATTGCGTAAATATAAATAATACTTTGCTGATTCTAAAGGTTTCTTCATTTACAAAGACATGACCAGTATCACTTGGCATGTATGTGTGATTGAACTGAAATGAGATTTTTTTGTAAAGTGCCTTGAGATGACATTTGTTGTAAAATGACGCTATGTGAATGAACTGAATTGAAACTGAAATTAATTATTTAATTTCTATATCACCTTTATAGACATGAGCCAAAAATGCTGAAACAATGGATCCCATTAAAACTGTAAATTGATTAATTGAGTAGCATTACCTATTGTTTTGTCACTAAAATATAATATTTAGCTTGAAAATTATAAGTTCCTAGAAAACAAGGGCTACATTCATAGGTTTCCTTTAGGACTGAGGTTTTTGAGACTGGCACACATCACAACTAGCTGAACATTATTCTTCTTAAGGGACTTTTTTAGTGGTTTAGCAGTGAGTCTTATTTCATTGTCACACTGAGAGACCCACCACAACATATCTTTGGTAAACTAAGTGAGAGAAGGTTTTTGTCCTAGATTTTATTTAACATGGCTCCTTCTTTTAGAACCCTTTATTCAGTGCGCTTTTTTAAAATAGTACCAATTTCCAATAAAGATCTTTTGAAGGCACTTTACATCCAATAGTTCAAATACAGAAATATATGCTAAATTCAGTCCAATTATGTTGCCAGCTTCAAAGTCGAAGCCATGCAGTTCCTTTTATCAAACCAGTTGGTAATCTGAGGAAACACAGGTGATAATATTGAATGCCTAATTTTCCAACCATCCCCTCTGAACAACAACTGACATCCATCTGTTCACTTTCCAGCAATATGAAGTATTCATATGGCAATGGTCCTTTTTACAGGATGAAATCTCCTACAGAACTTGGCTAAGTGTGAGTGTCCATCTATTGGGTCCTTCTAAGAAGACTAAGCCAGTTTTGGCCAAAACCATTAAGTTGTAGACCCATATACTAAGTGACTCCAAAATCTTCATTTTGTTTTTTCGACTCATTCAAAGGTAGATTTGTTTGTTTGCTTTTGATTATGATAGCTGCATAACGCAAGTGTACTTGACCTAAAGGTCAGAAACTAAAAGTTGCGCTTTTCAGATATGGAGCAGAATTCATGGTTTCATTTAAATATTTATTGTCTGGTCCCTGAAGCAGAAAGCAGTCCCAACCATCACACCACCTTGTTTGACTGTCAGTATGATGTTCTTTCTTACTGCTGAATCATGATCAGTGACTTTGCCTGAGGTAAGTGAGCTGTGCAGTGGTAAGATGTTGCTCTGGGTTGATTTGGGACCTCCTCGATGAGTACTGCAATGTCTTCTTGTCATCACAAAATTTCACTGCCTCCTCCCTGCCATGTGCACTGACTACATCATTTTTGGATATGCAACGGAAAATGTTTTGGAAGGATAGTGTAAGCAGGCCCTGTAGGTAGTCTTAAAAATAACCTTAGTTATTTGCAGAAATCTACATGTAATCAGGTGTTGGGATGTGACTAACAAAATTAAACCATTAAATAATAAACAAATAATCACAGTTATTGATGACATTTCATTATTTACTCAAGCTATCTTATCTATTCAAAGTTATGTGGTGAGCTAACATGACAGTACACTTTAAAAGTACATTTTAAAACATGAATGTGATTTAAAAATATATATATATCTTTTTCACCTCTCTATGCTAAAACATGTAAAATGGGATTTTAAGCATGTTTGTGTCTTAACATTATCACATTGTGGGTGTATTGTTATATTTGGAGTAAAAGCTTTTTTTATTTTGGATTTGATGGAATGGCTGTGTATGTTAGAAGGTAATCAATCACACAGCTCACCAATCAGTTGAGAAAGATCTCTAATCAGTTTAAGGGACTTTGGAGGGAATGTATACTGTTTACAATGTCCTTGAGGGAGGAAAGAGCACATATTACCATTTTTCCATTATTCCTTTACTGTCAACTCACTTTTTATAGTTTAGATTAAATCAGTGAGTTCAAATGGTAGTCCTTGAGAGCCAGAGTCCTGCAACTTTTAGAAGGGTTCCCTGGTCTACACACTTGAATTAAATGGTGAAACTGTCTCACTAAGTTATGCAGAGGTTGGCTAATGAGTTAACATTGGAGGCAGGTATGCTGAAACAGAGAGGCATCTTAAAGCTGTAGGACACTGGCCCTTTAGGAATTAAGTTAGAGAACCCTGCTTTAAGTAGCTTAATTTTTAATATTGTACAACCTTTTGTCTTTTCTCTTCAAAGGCTTGAATATTTATGAAAACTACATTCCATGCTATTAAAATGTAGTAAAATTAATAAAATATCAAAATATAAAATATTTTGGACGTAACTGAATACATTACACGCCTGGAATGGAAAATTATGTAATTTCTTTGACTGCCTACAATACCCATCGACCCTTTCGGCGGAACGAAGGTAACCAGCCGTTGCAGAGAAGCTTGAAGCGCCCTGTTGGGTCTGTCAGGTTTGCTTGTTGCACCGCTTTACCCACCAGTCTCACGGCTGTAAACATGCTGTCATTCGCTTTCAAGCAGCTTACACGGGTAACTATTATTCTCTAAAATATTTCTGTTTTCCGTTTCTACCTCGGTGTTTTCTGTTGTGTAACTAAGCTAGCGTTTTTGCACAGAAGACCTGTTAGCTAGCTGCAGTCAGCGTGGATGAAGGTATAAGTAGAACACCTTAGGGCAAACAGGGTTTACAGTTACTGCTTTAAAAGTTATCGCTTGTAACTGTATACAGCTAGCTGTCTCCTCTGGCCTGCTCAGTTGCTACTTTTTATACATTGACTTTTGCTTTTATCAGATGGGCTAGTAGGTTAGCTTTTCTAGTTGCAGTACTCACTAGTTACTCCTGAATCTCTAATGATGCAACCTCCACTGCCTTGTGTCATCATGAGGGGAAACTAAATACATAATTCAAAAACAGTCCTTGTTATTCGTTAACAATCTAATGGAGAACAAATCAGATACATTTTTCTAGGTAGAATAGCGATTCTATTTTATTTTTATGCATTTAATAAATTTCTACACATCAGCGAGTTTGTTTTTAGATTGCATCTGCAGTGAAATCTACTTGACTGACAAAGGAAATCGTATTTAGACAAGGGGTACACTTCCAAGGTGGATGCACATATTTAAAAATACATTTTATTCACTTTTTCGTAATCTTTTGAATTAAGTTAAAGGGAGGGTACATTTATTCGCTGGGGGTGAAGCCATGCGTTTTAACAGACAAAGAAGAGATAAGCTGTTGCCTCTTGCATCTACTATGAACAGACAAAACAACATAAGTTTTAACTCATGTGCTCCAAACGTCTTTTGGAAAGACGTTTAAAGCCCAGAAGATCCACCCTGAATGAAACTTATGGTTATTTATTCTTAATTGAGAACTGTTTTAAAATGTTCAGTTTAAAATGCTTTGTTAACTATGTATGTTTTCCTTTTGAAAAAGTATGTGAATATGTTTGTAATTAAACGTGTCAGATACACACAGGGATATGATTGATTTTCTGAGTCACACTATTTAAGATTTTGCAATACAACAAAACTTTCCCAGTTTGAATAAAATTATTCTTGTTCAATTCACATCTTTGACTGAACTCACTATGTTGAATCAGGTCTATAGTTGTGACATATTTTAGTGAAACTTTCATGTCTTAACAAAAATATAAGTAAATTCTATGCAGGAATCGATGCAAGTGGCCTCTTTGTTTATAACTGATGTACAGCTGGGTAAAAGTATCTCTAAGTTTAAAATTGTGAAATGACAACTTAATGAGTCTTTATGCAATATCTTATGAGTTAAAAGCTCCCAAACCCCAACAAATACTTTATCTGCATAAATAAATGTGTATATCACATTTCTTTTTTATTTGAAAATATTGAAAAATATATTTTCAATATAGTCTTGAAAATATATTTTTTCCCTCATATTTTTACTTTTTGTTGACTTATCTGTGCAAATAGAGTTGGTGGGTTAGTTATTTGTTTACTGTTGTTTCTTCTGCACTTTTTAACATATACCACACAGCTTAGTTTAAACAAGAATGGGATTTATTAAGTTACAAATGTGTGTTTCTGATAACTTTAATGTAAAGTTGGACTCAAAACTAGATATAACTGGTTCTGTTCCAGGACTGTTGAAAGTGCAATTGACCTTAATATGTTCTCTCAAAGCAGAGAAATGATTAACTTCCTGACATCCTGTTTTGATATTGTTAAGCAGTAGATAAAGGTTTGGTGTTCAGCATTGTAAGTAATTGTCAGCAACTTCTTAACTTGTATTAACTAAAATTAGTAGTGTTGGTATGAGTAGCTGTCAGTGCAGTGCAATCATATGTTGAATGTAGAACTTTTCTAAAATATGCAAATGGATTGGGCAAACACAGTTCTTTATGCATTAGTCTATGACTCTGTCTAACTTAACTTTAACACTTCACACTTCCTTACATTAGCTACACACCTTACCTGTTCTAACTCCACCAGCATAGTAAATAGCATATTTTATAAGGTTATTTGCTTTTAGTTTATGTTGTTTTTTACTTAAAATGACAAACTTTTTTCCTTTTTAGTGTGTGGAAATATTCTCGCATTTTCAGTGTAGAGAGAAGCTTGGAATTTAGTTAAAAATGTCAAAAGTTAGCTGATTAACTGTATAATTTTGGATCACACAACCTATTTATGGAATATGGCAAATTTCACATATTTACTCAGAAACAGTCTGTGACAAGTTTGAGCCAAATTTTTGTGGCATGTAATCAGCCCTAGTTTTACAAGTCAGTACATTTCAGTGTGTTTCTTATTTAAGACTTCGATCAGTTCGCATGCATGCATGCTTTTCCTATTGGTGGAAATTGGATAAGTACATTCTGGCAGACACAAGATATTTGTACATTTGTGCTTTCTCGTGTCGTCATGGGACACATATTAGTGAGAGTTTTTCAGTCCATAGCTATGGTAGACAGCTGATTTTCAGAAGGACAGCAGCAGAATTCATCATAGGTCATTTGTGGTCTTGGAAATATAACTTCATATGAAGTTATTTTTGTTTTTAACACAGATTATCTGTTTTGCAGTATGCTATCAGTTTTAGCAAATATGTAAATATATTTTTTTTAAATAAAAATTACCTCCTGCAGCTTTAGAGGCATCAGTTTGCATATACAAACTGATGTATATGCAAACTGTTGATAATGTTATTTTATATAACATTATCAACATGTGCTGCATCCCTACAGTATTTAGACTGTAATTTAAGTTTTTTTCTTGTGCCTTGAATCTCCCAAATGCTGGTATTATTACTCCATTTAAATGCAGTCCAATTGCCATACATTCCCACATGTGATGGGTCGTGGTGACAGAGTCCTAAAGTACTAAAGTACAATGTTCTATGAGTCTATGTTATGTGATATTAGAAAATTATACAATTTAAATATGCTGTTGAATATTGCTATGACATTTTCCACATCATTCCCTTTGTCATCTGTAATAATTATTCTTTCAGTGTTCTCTGTAACCTTCAGCATCTTGGGCACCATTAGCTGTTTCAGTGTGTTTCAAACAGATTAAATATATTATTGGCATGCAAAACATGAATTTATCACTCTTAGAACATGATGACCAACAAAAACTACAATCCAAATATCCCATTTAGTAGAATAGCAACATGTGCAACATACATGTTTCGGATTGAATGGAGCCGGTCAAGAAAGAGTGACGGAGAGATCCGATTCCTCGGATAATCGTAAAAATATTCTATAAAGTACTCAAATACTAAAATATTCTTTTACAACAGCCCTAGCTCCTTGGCATCACCCTAGTCTTTAGCTTCATCCACAGATTGTAGAACTGAGGATTCTCTGAAACATGATTACTTTAAATCAAAAGAAAATGTCTATAAAACTGAAACACTTAAATCAAAATCTGAAAGGCCCAAAACTAATTTTGGGCTATTTTTATTGACTAAGAAGTTTCTGAAAGCATGACCAGCCTTTGATCTGAAAGCAGACCTTGTGGGCTGAGCCTTTGTCCCTTTGTGCTTCTCCACCCCATCCAAATTTCTCAGGCTGGTGTCACCCAGGGCAATTTGTAACAGACAGTCGGACTATTAGTCAGTGACAGGGAAAAGGGGCATCGATGTGTCAGACTGATGGATTTCTGCCCTGTTGACACTTCTCTCCTTTCTTACACATCTTCTTGTTTTTTTTTTTTTACCGTTCCACCACTATAGTCCCGTTTGTTTTTCTTGTGTTGCAGGGTTGATTGTTGTTTTGGTATAGCCACTGAAGGACAGCAGTCATCTGTAAAATTGACTTGCCTCAGGAGCTGGCAGAAAATGGACAAAAAATAATACAAAACTGGGATTAATTAAATTATTTCATTTCTTCTACTTTCATAATTTTTGGTACTATTCTTTTCACACACATTTGAAAGGAAAAGCAACAAATAAATTCTGGTCTTCACAAAGATGAGGTCTGTTATCCTGTTATTAGCATCCAGGTTAATGTGGTCTATTCAACCATTTTCTCTCTGCAGAGTTCACCTTCAAACAACAGTGTAATCTGTTGTCTAAAAATAGTCCCACTGTGACATATTTGGTGCTCACATGCTGGCTCTCACTTTTCTTGGATCACTTTATCTTGTGTTTATTAATTAATCTTCTGTAATCATCAGTGCAGAGAAAGGAAGCAGAAGAGAGGCAGATCACAGGGACAACCTGTGAGTTGACTGTAGAAGCCCAGAGCTATTTTATTTTGGTGCCTAATAAGGGCGCCATTTGTGTATTACGTGCCTGAATTTGTTTAGCAGCTCCAGCTGACAGGATGGGGACAGGAGGATGGGAAAGGGGGAAGAAAGAAGCTTACAACAAGCAGAGGGACCCTTGTCTACCAGATAATGGATGCATCGTTGGCTTATTTTGGGGTCATTTCAGCCGTTGACTTTCATTGCTTTGGTTTCCCCCAGTGGAAATGCAAGAGAGCAAATGATAGTTTCTGTCAGGATTTAATGACCCCTCTGATTTCATTGTGAGATGTAGATCCTCAGAGGCAACTCTACTTTTCTTTTCCAAAGATCTTTCTTTTCTAAGATTACCACTGCCACCAGCAAAAAAATGCCAGATTAGACTTTGTTTTAAATTGTTTTTAAATTGGTAATTGATTTGTTACTTGTTTGTCTTATATAGATTTATATATTATATTCTAATTTCTCTATAAAATTCATATTAAAACCTGATTGTTTTCGCCCCACCTTTGGAGGCCTTAGTCCTCGACGCGGACGTCGCGGGCTCGACTCCCGGTCCCGGTGGCCCTCGCCGCACGTCTTCCCCCTCTCTCTTCGCCCTCCTTCCTGTCTGCCTACTCTCAAAAATACGAGCCACTAGCGCCGCAAAAACTCTTCGGAGAAAAAAAAAAAACCTGATTCTGATTAGCTATTCCTGCACTAAACAGTATTAGGATGGGATAGCAATTTTATTGGCAGATATTGCACAAACATCTGCTGCAATAAATCCACATTTCCTCTTCCTGTTGTTGTCATGCATGTTTCCTGCACACCCTATGACCTCTAGCATCTTGGATATGCTAAAGTTCATAATCTGGCTATTAGTCCGTGGATATATACTGGAGTATGACTGCCCAAGTTGTTGAACGTCTTACTGGCTAGCATTTCTGATATTAATCTTATGCACACTGACGTAGTGATAACTAGTGAGTAGCCCTGATAGGATGTTTTTTATTTTTATTTTTTATTTTTTATTAATCTTTCAAAGTTGTAATTGTCTTTCATCTTATTTTAGCAATTACTTTGTCTAACATTAGTAAAGCCACTTCTTATGGTGGCTAAGGAGGCAGGAGTTTGTTTTGTAATCTCTGATTTTCTGGTTTGAACACCTGCGCCATCCTGTCTGAGTAATGAATCTTAAAGCACAAAACTGTTAAAAGTTTTGCTCTCTCTTGCTCTTTCACAGCCTGAATAAGTCACAAAGAATCTAAAAATATTGTAGAAAATTCTGTTTCTTGTTAATAAGCTTCTCATGTCTTTGTGCTTCCTCAGACTAGATTTTTAAACCTTGGATTCATCCTGGTAATTAACTTTTGAGTCTGTTTTACTTAAAAAAGGTTTCCACATTCTAGGCTGTTGACCTCAATATAAAATTCTTTGCATATCATTATTTCTGCACTTATATAGGATTTGTGGATTGGATTGGATATTTTCAGATTATCACTAAGGAACCATTGGTCAGGCCAGTCAAGTTGAAAAGTAGCAAATTATAATCAAAGAACGACTTCTCAATGCATCTCACTGTAGTCTCTCTCCTATTCAACCTTTCCTTTCTTGAAAATAGCAAGTAAAACTTTTAAATCTTTTTTTTTTGTTATTTTCGCACCTTAAATGTAGAAAAAGGCCTCTTTGAAAGGCAAAATGCCCTCAACATTTTGCCGCATTTGAGAAGAGGATAATAGCTCTTGTTAAATGAATGTCCTTAGTTGGTCTTGAGGATTGTGTTAATTGCTTTTTAATGGTGCTATTAAAGAGAGGTTGTCCCTCACACCCTAGCCCACCTGTACAGATGATAACTACAGGTTAGATGTGGAGCGACTTGATCGAAGCACAGTTATAATCATATTGTTGATTAAATGTCAGGAAGAAGCCAGTTTATTCTGCAGGTAATCAACCAATCATGGGTTTAATTTAACCCCCAATGCGTTCTCTCACAAAGTACCGTTTTTTCTATAATCGTGTCTCATATCTATTTATGTAAACCGTTGTCTTTTTTCGTTGCTTGAAAGTTTTTTGGCTGTCCAAGCAGTATGTGGATAAAAAACTGAGGAGTGGAGGCAGAATTCAACCCAGTAGGAGGATTCGTATTTTAAAAAGGACCCGTTAAATTTTTAGTCTCTGCACTCTTGTGCGATCCGGCATTCCAGCGGCAGCAGCAGAACTTGCCAGCCCTAGTCCAGATTAGATAAGCAGGAAGTGCTGAATCTGTTCTCTTTATACATCCCTTCTGGTACACTGAGGCAGTAAAAGTCAGTCGCTCAGTTTGTTGAACTGCTGATGGAAGCATAATTGAATAACTGTGCTGATTATTGATATCGTGCAAACACAATCTTCCAATTGTACCAAACTATGCATTGAAGCGAAAGAGAAAATGAGCTGAGAAAAAGTCTTGGAAAAAAATGTTATTATAAAAAAAATCTGGCTCTTGCTTTGAAATGTGAAGTATTCAAGTCTGAGACATTATGTTCTCTGAAACTTGCCTGCATCCCTTAGAATGGTTAAAAATGTTCACTGAAACTGATAACAGAAGTACTTTTTTCCCTCCTATAATTGTGTTGGTCTTTATAAACCACAACCTACTTTCAGCCCAATAATCCAGTTTCAGAAAATGACACACTTTAATTTGAACATTTTCCATTTGTGTTACTTTGGTCATCCTCGCCCTGCTCCTGCCCCCAGCCCTTGTGCCAGCGGCCCTCCATTCGTCTCAGTGTACGGTTCCAGCAATCCCATGCAGCCACCCGAACAGTGGATGAAGATGGATCCTGGACCGGACAGGAGAGTCTAGCTGAGGACGACCCAGAAATGTGGGCTCTGCTGCGGAAGGAGAAGGACAGACAGTGCCGTGGTTTGGAGCTCATTGCATCTGAGGTATTTAAAAATCAACTGTGAGAATTAATCATTTTCATGCTTTTGTTTATGGTTATGATCATCTTTATGCAGTTTTAAAATGTATTTGGCATTTTTTATTACTTTCTGAGTGTGGGGGGGATTAAGGTAAACTGAATCAGAAAAAATATTTGTGCTTCTCCATTCCATTATCTGGAAGATAAAAACTGAATTTGTATTAAATAACGGCCCTTTCACACTGATTTATATTTAGATGACTTACCACATCAAATCTTTTGTTCAACTCACTAATTTTGTTTTTGAGTTAGTAAGAGAAAACCACCGATTGCCACAGAAATTCATGCAGAAGTGGAAAAATTACAACTTCAATTATTTGGTCTGTTTGTCTGAAATCAGAGTTTGCAGTTGGACATCTGATTTGTTAGCTGGGTCTAGTTTAGGTGCCAAGGAAACTAAAATTTTGTTCAATTGTATTTTTTACTACTAAATAAATAGGCTTTAGAAAGAAAAACTAATTTAACAACTATATTTACTATAGATAATTTGTTTCAAATTTTAAGCACTTGTTTGTCCCATTTTGAAATTTGTCCTATTTAGTACAGTAAGAAAAAAACAGTAAAATTATTTTCCACACTGCAGCTTTTGGAAGGTAATCAGGGCATATGGATAGTAAAATCCAACTATTTAAATACCTTGAATATTCAAAAAACTCATGTAAAAAGTTCTAACCTGTAGTGTGAAAATGTATTTCAGTTCAGCAGAACAGCTTGTAGTAGAACAACTTTAGAAAAAATAATGAATAGTGGAGGAAGCAAGAAGTTATGTTTTTATATCTGACTCATGATTTAGCTGTTGTAATCTGGAGATTAAAAATTCCTGGATATGATAAATGATGAGTTGAACATTTTTAAGACATAAAACTCTTAATGTGCCAATGACATAAATCTCCAGCCTAATATATTTTTGTTTCCACTATAAAAAAATTTTGCTCTGATTGTGACCTGATCTGTTTACATTAAGTTTATGTTTTTTCTATGGAAATGTAGTTTGCTCTAAACACATTATCATCCTATACATATGCACCTCCTGGACAGGTAATGATGACTATTTTTCTGTTCTGAAGTGCAAACCTTGATTTTATTTCCTTTTCTCTTGACCTGCACCAAACAGAAGCTTCAGTTCAATAATTTTGTATGCTGACATAAAAGCCAGCAGAACAACAAATTCACCAGTACAAATTTTTGGCACTTTAGCTTGTACATGCCTTCCACATTAGACTCTCCTGAGTGTTTCAAACCATCAGGTAAACTCTTAAGTCACTCACAGAATTAAATATTTATGCTTCAGATTTATAGTCACTGCTGTGCTACATTGACATTACTTCCTGTCTCCATCACTAGTGCAAACGGCAGAAAGGCGTGTCTGAACACTGTATAGTAGACTGCATTTGGTAACACACAGACTAGCAGTCTAATGCCTCAATAATAACATGCCCTGATTGTAGATGTTTACAAGCAGTCCTTTCAAGATAAAGTATTTATTTATACATGTATGCAGTTTTTCATATCGATTATTTAATCTCTTTTTATAAACCCATATTTACTACATATGTATTACACACAAGATTTGTTTTATTTAAAATAGGCTCTTTTTACCTATGGATTACACATATCAAATTCACTCCAGTGTAATATTCAGTTTTGTCAAATTAATTTTATTATTTTAATTCAGACCAGCACAGTCAGAGCTGCAGGTTATTCCACTTTTTCATTTAGATTCTGTAGCCAGCCAGGTCCGTCACTCTCTGGTTGGCCATTTTTATCTTTAAATTTTGAATTACATTCAGAGTTTTTGTCTAACTGTGGTTCCAATTCATAGCTATCCCATTTTGTTTGTACTTTTACAGAATTTTTCTTCCTTGGACCAGTCCAAATATATATATATTTTTTACTCACTCAATGTTTTCTCAGTTCATTGTGCCAAATCAGAACACTTTGCCCAATTCCCCTGCCCCCCATGTCCAATTTTATTTTAATTACGAGAGACCTTGTTTCTAAAGCGTACAATGATGTAACACTTCACACAAAGTCTAACAAGAACCAAGGAATGTTAGAAACTTATTGGCAGGCTGTATAGCTATTAAATAAAATCTTTTTATATAAAAATGCCTAGAGAAAGCTTTACTCATTATAAGATGAAATATCTGAATACTATAGCCAAAATTGGTCATTCATTTTGTTTTTATTCCTGAGCCTTATAGTGTGAAATGGAGACTGTTACTATTCAGGAGAGCAGACAGAGTTTTATCTTCTGTTGTTCTTTCTCTCTTCCCTTGTTTCTTTTTTGCCACAGTAGTTGTTCAGTGGAGTATATCAGCCTCTTCTCAGCACAAAGCCTGACCGCTCTAGTGTGAGATAAAACTGAGATCTTCATCCTGCTTCCTCTCTAACTCACTCTGCATGGCTCATCAGAGCAACAGTCAGGCAGACACACCTTGGAAGAACAGACATACATTTTGACACACGTTACCAACCCACCCACCCAACACACACACCTCAAAGCGACTGCTTTTTCTTTGCTAATACATGCACATTTATTGGCATGACAGACGGGTGCAACAGAAAGCTGTTACTGGAGCTGTTATCTTCCTTGAGCTCCTCTTTCCTCTTCTGATAAGCATTACCATAACCATTCACACGATACACCAGCACCACCCAATCAAAACAGAGTGTGGGGAATGCATTTTTCTATGTCTGCCTAGACAGACTTTACTTTCACACTGGGTCTGCAAAATATATTGTTGTCGCAATATCTGTTTTTAAATTACTATTATTGGATGGAGCCTCATTGCCGTAGATGCCCAAACTTGACATACGCAGTCGTACCAGAAATACTAAAGGTTGCAAAGGGTTGCACCACATTGGTGGGCATAAAAGAAAGGAAAAAGTACTCATTACAATTATGATCATCACAATATTTAACAATATCAACATTGCAAGATTTTCAAATGTCAAGCAACACTAATTTATAGAAAATTAACGTTTTGGCATTTTACACACACACAAAAAAAAACACTAGCATTGTATTTCACTAGGATTTTGTGTGATGCATAATTGAAATCTTTTGTTTGTTTTTTTCACATTTTATTTCACAAAGAAAAAATTTCCTGTGCATTTATGTTGAGACCCCAGACAAATTTTTTTTCTGCATTTGCAGGTGCAAGTAATTTGATTATGGATGTACCAGCATCGAGAGGACTTTGTTAGAAAAGAAGTTAAAACTCAGTCGGATTGAATGTCAAGCATTCTTTAACTCTATACGTCCTCAAATGGCTTTAGGTCTGGACTTTGACTGGGCCAATTCCCTTTCTAAAAAGGGAATATCTTTCAAAACTAAACTATTGTTGTAGGTTTGGGATTGTTGTCCTGTGGGAAGTAAACCTCTCAACCCGTATATTAGGTCTTTTGCTTGTATCTTGGTCCATCCATTTTTCACATCAAAATTTGTCTTTTCTGCTGAAAAGACAAATTTTTGCAAAGCACTGTACTACAGACCAGTGTTATAAAATACACTAGCTGTGTTGCAGAGGTTTAACAGGAAAACCTAAGCTGGATGTCAGGGTATCTGACGTTTACTCAGAGATAAGTTTAGATGTTTATTCCATCTATTGACTGTACAAATATAAGGGCCCTGATAAGGACCAAAGTCTTATCATTTTACTACTGTTTGTCTTTTACTGTGATTACACAACAATCATTTGCATTTCATAAAATATGAATGACATGTGAGGCATGACAAAAAGAATAACAGCTCAGGTTTTAGTCCAAATCTGAGATGTTATTTAACTTAAGGATGGAGTCTTTAATGTATGTCAGACGTTTGTACCTATTTTTCACCTGAACATACTAACAATACTTTATCTATGAAAGCACATTTCAACATAGGACATAAAAATGGTCCACATGAATATACCTCAACATGTATCACACGTATCACATTATCGTGTGTCCTCCAGCAGTGTAGAGATAAACACTCAGAAGTGTTGAGTGTTAGTCTATGGCCGACCACAGGTTCAATACTGTAATGATTGCTTCTAGCCAAAGGGGTATTTCTCACTATCACTTAACAGACTTTAATTTGCCATCCTTGTCCCTTCTATCCTCTCATGTCATTGATCTGTGTGTGTGCGTGTGGGGGTGTGCGTGTGTGTGTGTGTGTGTGTGTGTGTTGTCATCACAGAATTTCTGCAGCCGAGCAGCTCTGGAAGCTCAGGGCTCATGTCTGAACAACAAATATTCTGAAGGCTACCCAGGGAGAAGGTGAGTGTTTATTCAGCCACACCTCAGCTTATTAACAGTGCTGATACTTTGGGCTTTGGGATATTTGCTGCAGATCTACAAAAATAAAGGAATACTTGCATGCATACTGATTTATGCTAGGTTCTGCGTGTTGCATACCCTTATTATGTTACTAATCCACCGCCCCTAGGTTGCTGACGAAGATTCCCAATGGGGAACATTGAATATATTTACAGTCGTTTCTAATTGCGTTTTCATTTACGTTAGTGTGGTAATTTTTAAAATTGATTATTCTGTTTGAATAATTCACATATCAGCAATAAAATTAAAGTTTTAATACTGTGAAACATTTGATGTCTTAAATAAAATCCTCCTTTCTATTGTATTTGGTGTTAGTTTGGAACCTTCTGCCCACATTTGCCCTCTCTGCTGTTTTACACTTTAGTGCAATGAAACAAAACATAATCTGATTCTTTTTAAAGGTTTGTGCTGTGGCAGTCAGTCTCTTTTTCATCTGCAATTCCGCTGAAACGTTTTCAATATTTTCAGCCTGAAATGCCCTCCGTTTGTCATAACACATTTGGGTCAAAGAGAGGAGAAGCTTTTTTCAACTAATGATTCAATTTCTGATTAATGCTTTTGAAGTGATAAACATTTTGATGACATGAATTTTGATGTTATGCTTTGTATAACAAAACAATTCATGCAAATGAATATATACTATATATACTTTTGCTGGGTTTTCAGTGCACAGTTTACTTGATTACTTATATCAGAAGTTGTTTAAGTAAAAAAGCAACCATTTTTACATAACCTGATTCTGATATATAATGGACTATTTTAACAGGAGGGTAACGATGAAGGAAACAAACTTGCAAGTCTGAATTAAGATGAATAAATAAAGTAACAAATGTTTAGCATATTATGGTATTTTTCCCTGAACCTTTAACCCTCAGAACTTATTATTTAAAAACCCTAATCTCTTTGGGGTTGTTTGTTGCAAGGGTTTCCAATGAACCATGCTGTTAATGCAAATTATATCCTCTGACTCATCTAACTGATAAAAAAGAATAATAAAATTGAGAGATGCTTTCTGAAAATCATATATTGCCTATATCCTGGTGATATGTTAACTTCTAGTTGTTGAGCAGGAATGCTTATTATTTGATGCACAATATCTAAACCCTTTTATTTAACCAGTTTTAATTAGCTGGGGAATGTCCTTTTGATCTGCAATGGGAGAGATATTGAAGCTCCTGCTTCATTTAAAGTCTTAAAGCTTTAATCAAGCTGATTGATATTAGTTTAAGAATTAAAATCTGAAACTTTCTTGTAACATTATCATCTACCAGCATCATCAAGTGAGAGTTTGTATTTGTAGTTTTACAAATCCTGATGTCCTGAGGGAGAAAAAGGAGCTTCCCTTAGGAAACTGAAGCAGGAGAATACATTTGATTTTAAAGCCATAAGCTTTATTTCAGTTGCATAACCTTTATATTTTAAGTAAAGTTATTTCAACTACTGCAAAAGTAACAAATTCTAATGAGTCCCATATTAACATATACAAGACAACATTTTTGCCCTTGCTGCATTTGTTGCACAGGAAAGAGAAACTGCACTCAGGATACCAACCTAGTGTTTTACACCAACAGACATAAACATCTGACTTTTCATAGCAGTTACTCTGAAAACTACTGCTTCTTGCCTCCTAAGGACCAAAAAAAGTGTCTCTTTCATGTTTTGACTGTTGAAATATTAAAGCCAAATAAAGATTTGCCGGTTGAGTACATGTTGTTCGTTCTTTTTCTTTTTGACAATTATATTTTTTCCTGCTTTTTTCTTTGGCCTTAGATACTACGGTGGAGCAGAAGTGGTTGACCAAATCGAGCTTCTGTGTCAGAAGCGAGCTTTGGAGGCCTTTGACCTGGACCCAGAGAAGTGGGGTGTCAACGTCCAACCATACTCAGGTTCTCCTGCTAACTTTGCTGCCTACACAGCTGTACTCAAGCCGCATGACCGCATCATGGGCCTGGACCTGCCCGATGGTGGACAGTCAGTATCCACTGCTCCTTTTTATTTTGTTCTCCCCCTTTTTCTTGTTCTTATTCTCTTTCTTTTCAAAGCTGCCCCAGTTTCTTTGTTGACCAAAACTAGTGTGTCACTTTGAGGCTTGAATAACCAACACCATTGTTCATTCCTTCTTTTTTATATACTTTCTATTATTAAAGCAATTTATTGTTATTGCATAAAGTTGTCAGAGTTGCGCATTAAAGATTTATATTTTTTCTGCAGTCTGACCCATGGCTACATGTCAGATGTGAAGAGGATCTCTGCAACATCAATCTACTTTGAGTCCATGCCTTACAAGTTAAATGTAAGCAGAAGCTTCCATTTCAAAACACACCAAAGAAAGATAAGACTGATATGGTTAAAAAAAATGTAACGCAGCTAAAATTTTACACATTTCAAAAACAAAATTTTCCAATTTCTTCAAATCTGTTAATTTAGAATCTTTTTCTGCTTCAGAGGAACCTTGGCAGCACTGCTGTCCTTTTTTCATTGGCTGTTCTGAAGCCTTTTCACCTACTTCTACTTTGAAGTTATGAAAAACTGTCAGTAGCACTTCCAGACTTTAAAAATTATAACATGTGCCAAGTTTTTGTTTTATATCAGCATAAAGCATTTATGTATTTCTTGCATTTACGTATCAGCACTATTTTGATCCCTGTCAATTTGCAATGCTTGCACTGTAGCAACACTTAATTGGATTTCCATAACTGCACTTATAATGGGAACAATTAGACATGTTCCTATAAAAGCATTAAGCCACTTAAACATATGTGCATAATTGTGATTTACAATGAACTAAAGCTGTGCAACCATTTAATAAAATTACAACAGACTAAAAACTACTTTACAAACAAATGTGTGAATACAAAGGTAATGTTGTGGAGACTGACCAGCTCAGTAAGAACAAGAATGCTTACTGAGCACCTGTTGGTTGTGTCATTTGTAAAATACCTGAAATGATGTGTTGGACTGAATTGAATGTATGTGAAAAAGTTTGGAAATTAGCCCCTCATTGTACTAGTCCGTCAAAAACATTATGAGCCATTCATAGATTCAAATACACGGTGACATTTGCTTTTCAATGAATAATCAAATTTGTTTGTTGAAAAATGTTGAGGCAATTTATTCTTCTTTCTGAATTGTAACATAATGCCATGCATGTGCATTTACTCACTGAAGGGCCAGGAGCTTCCTGCTGACTGACCTTATGTCAGTTTGTGTCCAGATTTTATGCCCATATGTTGCAATTGAATATACTATATTTAAATAACCTGGATTTGTTTGTTTGCTTCATGCTTTGAGATAGCAATTGTTGCTAGTTGGCTTTCTAATAATAGAATAATAGACTAAAATTTAACTGAACTTACGTTCTTGTTAATTTCATAACTGTTTAATTATGGAGATAATTAAACAGGCTGTTGGACCAGCCCCCTGACCGCTGATCAAATCTCTTTAGAGGTCTCTTTGATTTATTGAATGTTTTTTGTTTGTGTAATATATATTGCTTTTATATGTTGGCTCTGATTTGAGTGACTACTACTATGGGAACTCTCCCTTGTAAAAGTAATTTCTCATGTCAGTTGACTGGATGCTCTTCCCAGATGTAGCAAGTTAAAGGTCTCAGATGTATTTTTGTCCCCAAGAGATCAAAGGTTGCTGAAATTTGAACACTACTCACTATAGTTTGCAGATTTATAGAATGTTGCCATCTAATTTGGCAATATGTGTTTCTTTTTGTGTCCTTTAGTTTTCTTCAAAACAGAGTCAAATTTAAACCACACACCCTAGTCTGTTCTGTGTATAACATCCTGTTCACAAGTCTAAGTGACTAAATGACTTCTCTTTAATGATGAACGTAATGGCACTTTGATATTCCATAATTTCTTGGCACCCACTACAATATTATACAAACTTAATGTATAATGGGCAACTAACAAAACAGCTGTTCATCACAAAGCTCTGTCTGCACACAGAGATCCATTTATTGTTCCCTGACAGTGAGTTTTGGCAGAAGGAAGAGTGTGTGTCACACTGAAACCTTTGACTGATCTTATCGCGGTCCTGGGAGAGCCTCACTTGTTGCTCTGACCTGCAGTCACCACTCATTTTTGGCCAGATTGGGTAGCAGCTGTTAATGATTAAGACCATGGTTTATTGCAAAGTCTGGAAGTAGTGGTAGTTTTCTAATACCTGTTTTTACTCTTCCTAATTCGTTTCAGCACTTTGAACTGCCTTGTTGCTGAAAATGTGCTATAAAAATAAAGTTACCTTTGCCTTCTAGACAAGTAAATAAAATAGAAGCATAGTGGGGAAATTCAGGTGTTGCAACAGTAAAAAAAGACATGCAGATAAAGTCTGTGAATGTCATTTTATTGGAAATTTACTTTAATTTCCAATAAAAGTAAAGGATGGAAAAATTGTGAAAAAAATATATTTAATACTTTATTCCCACCATTTACCAAGTGTCCAAGGAGTCCTTCTTTTTATACTTTCTTCCTTCCATCTTTCCTTCCTACAATTCATCCCTTGTATTTGTCTTTGCACTTTTCCTTCCTTTGTGTTGTTGCACCCTCTTTTGCATCCTTATGCATCCTCCTTTTGTCCTGTCTTCCTTTCTTGTTCTTCCTTACTTGTTGTTCCTTCTCTCTCTGTATTTTATATTTAAAGCCCAACAAGTGGAAAAATAGTTGCTACAAATTGGTGAACTGCCAATCTACGAGTTTTATATTTTACAACAAACATAAATAACTGAACTCTGGAAAGCCAAGAATTGTAAGAACAAAAAATGTGGAGGAATCCTTGATTTAAAACATTTATTTACTTGTTGACTTAAATTGTGATCTGTAAAAATCTGTGTCCCCGAAATGTAACAAGATTTATATCCAACAGATATGATCACTCCTCAGAATGTTTAATGTATTTTCTACTAAGGGATCGCGATTGTATGGTAGTGTTGGTAGCAGCTGATGGATGGCAATGAGGCTCTGCTTGTCCAGGCCTGCTGATGTATGGGCAGGCAGGACCCCTCTGCGAGAGAGATAATGGGAAATCGACAGGCTGGCCAGCACCACTGGTTCCGTCCTCACAATGAGCAGGTTGATGGAGTGAGGAGGGCATCCATAGATGTGCTCTTGAGATGGGAGATTATCAGGTTGTCTAAATAAAGCTTTCTCTCCTCCTTTCTGTTCTCTTTTTTTCTTGTCTCCTACTCCCTTCTTCTCCAATGTGTCTGTCTCCCACTTTGTTTTTCTGCTTCATCCAACTGTCCTTCGTTGTCTCTCCTCCAAAGCTGGGACGAAGATTAGATGGGTAAAGCTGTAGGTTAAGGACACAGACAGGCTGGTCAGTTCATGTCTCCTTTAACTCCATCCTGAGAGAAACAGATTAACTACCATGTTTCTTAAATTGCCCAGTTTATTGAAAAGGAGCAGGGAGAATCTTAAAACCAGCATGATCCATTCAGCCTCATCTCACCAGTTTAGGAGACCCCTGAAAGGCTGAATTAGGATAAGTAGTGGTGCATTACTGCAATTGCTCCATCTTCCTGCATGATATGATTGGTGTAAATGTCTTCCTTAGATACATTCCTTCCTCTTTTAAAAGTGCCCAAAGTACTTCAATTGCAGCTGCTTCAAATGAGCTTCAAATGGAAAAATCTCTTCTCCGTGTTGATATGCCCGCTCTTGATCTTCAAATATCTACATTTTTTTTTTCATCCTCTCATTTTTCTCTTTTTTTTCCCCTTCTGACCCGTACGCTCCCTCTTATATTCTGATATTTCTCCCCCACTTCTTCTTTCAATATTTCTTTTCTCTCCTCTCAACCTGTCTGTTTTTATACAGCCTGCAACGGGACTCATAGACTATGAGCAGATGGAGATGACAGCCAAGCTGTTCCGGCCCAGGCTCATCATCGCTGGCACCAGCGCCTACGCTCGCCTCATTGACTATGCCCGCATCAAGAAGGTGAACTGAGCTCCCTAATATTCAAACCTCACCCTTCTTTCACCCTACTTGTTTGCTCCACCACTCGCTGTGTTAAGGAGTTCAGAGCAGCTTTGTCCTTTAATGTAAAACTCAGTCATCCTTTTTCATTTAGATGTCAAACACACCCATCTGCTATAACTATAGGTCAGACCCTGCTGAACTTTCTTCCAGACACATTTTTACTAACTTCTATTCAGCTGGAGAAATTGCATAGCTCTAAATCTGGTAGCCCTCATTTTTCAGATATTTTGTGAAAAAACATTTCAAAACACTTTTCATGCACATACAGATGCTTTCATTCTTTGTTGCCTCACAGCAGCAACTTTTAAACACACACTTCACTGTTCTCTTTGATGGTGCATAAGGGGGCCCTTTATCTGTTTTTGTTATACCAACCAACTAATTTACATTATTCACTCCATGGCTGGTTTTCCTTTGTGGCAGAGCTCCACTTTAGATAGCACCATCAGATGGAGTGTCATAACATTATGGAGCTCTGTTTTTTTCAACCACTAGACTTTGACAGTCATGCTACCTTCATTTTCTTCCACTGTTGGTATTCTGACACTCTTTGCCCTGCTTTTTTCCAGCAAACATGCATCCAGTTTATGTATTAAAGGAAGGGGATGTTATTATGATGCATATTAATTGTAATGCAGTTTACTGTTCTGATCCCATGCCAGAGATTCATTTACATTTTACCAAGCTATTTATTATTTGTGTGTTTTTCAATAAATGTTGGCAAGTGAAAGCATAGATTTACTGAATGTTGCCTTCATATTTCAGGCCTCTTAGGACTGCCAATGATAGTGTAATTACACATCTTGAAATATCTTGCCTCTGAGAAGATGGGTAACGTCTGCAGATGTAAAGTTAGTTATCAAATCTTAATCATGCAGAGAAAATGCTAATGCAGAACATTTGAGATTCTGCTTCCTTAACGTAACTTTCAACAAAGGCAACTGAACAAAGTACACATTACCCTTGATTTACAAATAATTAAGTTAGATGTTAAAGCAGTTTCTTTATTTTAATAATAATTTACTGTACGAAAAAATTTTACTTTTAAATGTTTGTTTATTCCATCCTTCTCCTCACAGCTATGCACGGATATTAATGCCTACTTGCTCGCGGATATGGCTCATATTAGTGGCCTGGTAGCTGCAAAGGCAGTCCCTTCGCCGTTTGAACATGCTGACCTGGTCACTTCCACCACACACAAATCTCTCAGAGGATCCAGGTAACGACACTTATTGTTCCATAAAGTATAAAGATTCCTACCTAAGAACCTTTTTTTTTTTTTTTTTTTACATTTTATCATGTTATAAGCACAAACTTTGATGTGTTTTAATTTGATATTCCATTGTATATGAAGTAGAAGAAAGTGATGGTAAGTTTTCTTTGACCAGTTTCTAAATGTGTTTTGATCTACCCATTTGATTGAAAAGCTTAGGTACAGACACAGCAGACTATGCTGTGGCTGTATATTTTGGTTTTCTTCCAGGATTACCTTTCATTTACCTCCATCCAAAAGAGAATAAAAATATTCCGACAGCATGATGTTTTCACCACCTTGTTTCTTTACGTTTGTTTTTCTTTATTTGTGTCTTATTTTCAAAATAATACACAAAACTATTCATTATTTTCTTTCCACTGCTCCATTCTAAACTATTTTTGATCTATTAAACTGTATATCTGTGAAAGACATTGACATTTACTGGTGAAAAACAGTGTGTGTGAATATGTTTGCATGGCTCGTAGAAAATAACAAATCATTAAATCAAGAATAATGTTCAGAGTTGTAAGTTTTCAGCTGTAAATTTGTAATTGTAACAGTGTTTTATTGGCGAATGACTTTGTTCTGTTTAGGGCTGGCATTATCTTCTACCGTAAGGGTGTCCACTCGGTGAACAAGAAAGGAAAAGAAATCATGTACGACCTGGAAGACAAAGTCAACTTTGCAGTGTTTCCCTCCCTGCAAGGTGGACCTCACAACCATGCCATTGCTGGAGTAGCAGTGGCTCTTAAACAGGTCAGTTTAACAAAAAAAGGCTTAGTAGAAATCTGAATACAAAGTTTTGATTCTTATGGAAAGCAGACTTGTTATTGCTGTTATCTACTGGAAAAGAGTAAATCTGAATGTTGTTGATCTGTGTTCTTGCAAAGTTCCCCTATTTTTTTTTTTTTTTTTTTTTTTTTTTTTTTTTTTATTGTTAACTGTATAAAGTTTGACACTGTCTTCAGTTCCAGAAAAGACAGAGAACTGTAATGCCAAGACCAAGTATTTTACTAAGACTAATCCCAGTGTTTCTCTATTGTTTGTGTGTCCAGGCTCAGTCTCCTATGTTCAGGGAGTATATAGCCCAGGTACTAAAGAATGCAAAGGCTATGGCTGAAGCTCTTCTTAGCAAAGGCTACACTCTGGTATCAGGTAATCATACATGTTTTACACTTGACTTTTTTTTGACCTGCAGATAACACAATGATTCATATAACAGTGCTGAAACAAACTCATGAGAACCCCCTGTCACAAAGATGCAAATTACACAGCAGGAGGAAAAAACAAAGGTGCATTTAAATTCATGATGTGTAAATGGACTAATGCCAATAAGGCTGCCTTGTCAGTCAGAAAAATCAAATCTGATGAACGTGTTCGCTCTGTGATTGTGAACAAATGCTTGACTCTTGTTTAGCATTTAATATGCTGGCCTCAGCTCCTTTTTGATCTATGGCCCTAAGTTGATGCTTTAAAAAAAAATGGACCTGTTTGTGCTTACACTGCAGTATGTAATTTCTTTTGTCATGTAAGTAAAATAAAAACAAGATTTTCTATTGCAAAAATGGAAATTTAATTCAGTTTTCCTAAAGCTACCAGCTGAAGGTTTTGGTACAACATCAATATATTTTAAATCAACTGGGGTCTAATCCATCACTGCCTCAATGTATTGGAATGATTAACAAAATGGAAAAACAGCTAATAAATTAAATGGTGGAAGTAAATAAAACAAGATATTCGATGGTTTTTTTATTTTGAGGATGATGCTCTGCAGTAACTAGAGAGCTTTCTATAGTCCATAATAAGATCTGACTCATAAATCTTCAGGGTACAATTAAACCTCACACTGTAGCATTAAACATAGCAACTGAGAAAGCTTCATAATTGCATTTATGCACTTAGATTCTTCTTAGTTTTAGAAAACATTTTCTTGTCTGTCTCAAATATATCAAAATTCACCTGAAGGAGAGATCTTGAGTTATAAACTAAAGCAACTCTCCAGATTACCAAGACCTGGATGACTGACAATCTATTCCAACATCTGAAGGAGCAAATTATTTTTCTTATTCATATGGCATGGAAATGTTTACAAACATTTTAAAACAGTAATTTTTCTTATAATTTTAATAACAACACTTCAGATAAAATTGAGTGATTATATGTTGGAACCAATGTCTCCCTGATTTCACTGGTTTATCTCAACAATTAATAAAGCAAAGAAATATAAACATAGCAAAAAACATGAACTCTAACCACTTACAGATAATTTCCAAAGAAAGTTAAATTTACATTCAGACTTTTAATATAACAGAAAAGGTCTGACTTTATTAAAAGGCATTATTAATGCGTCTTTCTCTAAAACCCAGACTACAATTTTAGCAGTTACCAGGGATCTCTAGATACCCAACATGACTTTAAAGGAAAGATTTAAAGAGTAAAAAGAGGAATGTGATCCAGGTGAGCTTTTCTTGGTCTATTACCTCCAATCACAATAAAACTGATAAGTACCTAGCTTCAGTTTGGTCTCACCTCTGTCTGAACACTGAATCTGGACCTCAGCAGGTGTGGTTCCCACACTCCTATCTCCACTGCAGGCAAAACTGAACGTTTTTAGAAAAACATTATTGTCAGAGCAGACAGGTCACCCTCAGGCCTGCTGGCCTGCTCTCTCCAGGGACTGACCTCTGAATGTCTCCATGAGATCCTCACTTGAAGGGATCACCCTTACCTCGACTGTGGAATGAGCATCTCTCTTTGTCCATTGTCAAGCAGACAAACATGCTTTTCCTTAAGAGCCTTTTAAATATTTCTTTTCCATGATGCCAGTGTAGTTCCTTTTTTAAAAGACACGCTTTTTGTGTGTTTTTATGTAATCTTTCTGAATAATGTGGATTCTCCAATAGAGGGCTTAAACAATCAAATTAATTGTGATTAATGGATTATTGAAATAATTGTAAACTAAACAGATTGATTAATCATTAACTGGAGTGCACAGACTCAAAAAGAACACTGTTAGAGCAGTAAGTAAGCTAAAATTGTACAAAAAATGCATTTTGCATTTCAGATGAAACACCTTTGATGTAAATATGTTCTTTACAGAACTCCTGAATGGGAGCTCTAGCTTCACCTGGTTCAAATGGTGCACAAACAAGTTAAAATAAATAAAAAATCTCTTTAAGGTGCTCCTTTTTAAAATAATTAATTTTTCTTATTTAGAAAAGGAATTTAATAGTTTGCTTGTTTATGTATCTTAATGTATTTCTAATACTGTGTAAAAAAGTGGTTCAATGAAAAATTTACAGAATATTCCAACTTTTTGAATTATATATTATTTATATGATATAAATAATAAATAATATACCAGTAAACAATTACTGAAATAATTGGTAGTCGCTGCCCTAAACAGAACTAAGCTTGCTGAAATTCATCATTAGAAATGTGGAGGCAGTTCCATAACAAAGCTATTGTTTCACAAAAAACAATAAATTAATTAATCGACAACTTCAATAATTTATATTTGCATGATTTATTGTTTTTCTCTTTGCTCTGTCTTTCTGCAAAAAGTGGTCGTCATTCTGGTACACTGCTCTCAATTAGTCGTTATTTTGTTAATAATTCATAAATTTGGAAGACTTTATAATTATTTTTATTTGTTGTATCTGTAGTTTTGTTCATTTTGGATATATAAATGTCTTCCCGTCATAGTGTTAAATGTTCATTTGAACTTAATGTTTATTGATCTTTGAGAATGTGTTCTTGAATTACCATTATATTTACTTGAAAAAGTTCTCACATTATCATTTAATGCAATAATTCTGAGTCAATTTATCATCCAGCAAAATTTATCATGAGCTCATCAAATTAGCTCAGTCTAATGTCACAATGACTATATTTTTTCCCAATTCTGTTTGAGGGAAATAGATGTGCAGTTTGATTTCTGGAGGTTTCTAATGCTGTATTTATACATACCAAAGCTAAGTTAAAGACGCACTACAGCCTTTTCTAAGTCTCTGTACGCTAGCCTCAACTGAGGCACAACAAGGCTGTGTTGAAATATACCACCTGCACTACAATTAATTTGTAATATGTTTAATAACCCCATTGTAGTAATTAATTGTCTTGTATTTTTGAAAGTCAATTAATTGTAAAGTATTGTACATGCGAAGTGTATATGACCAGATTTCAGAAGATGAAAATTAACCAAATTGGTTAACCAAAATTACTAAAAGTTTTTTATAACATAGCCTTAAAATAAAATTTAATTTAAAAAAATACTGAGTTTACCGTGTTTAAACTGTTTAAAATAGGTCATGGCGAAAGAGAAACCTAAGAAAGTCTGAAAATTAATACTCAAAGAACACTTTTGAACAGTTTTCAATCTTGGCTACTTTAAAGAATATATCTTAAGAAAATGTAAAACAAATAGCATAAAAATACTAATGAAGTGTGGTTTATAGCATATTTTTTAAATAAATCTAAACAATAATTGTGTCAAATTAGATTGAAGAGATGCAGCCCTAAGTCCAGGTGTTTGAAGCATCTAGTCCGTATGGATTGAACTCCCTCTATCCTGCCTCAACTTGTATCTGAGTTGGTGAAAAATACCTTCGTTTATTTAATGGCACCTTTGTGATAGTTTCCTGTCCTGCTCTTTCTTCCTGAAGGTTCAGAGCACATCTGCAAGTTGATGTATCTGTTTATGATATATCTGCTGGGTGTGGAGTCTGGGAAGATTAGTGGCAACTGAGCTTGTGGAAGCTATTCAAATATATAAACTATTCATTTATCAGTTTGATTAGATAAGTTTCTCTGCACACTGCATGTCAAGTGGGAACATTTAGTTCTGTAGCATCTGTCAGATATTTTGTACGAGACGAGAGTTAATTAAAATATCTTGAGGTCAGTTTTGGAAGGCTGCATATGGATATTTTTCATTTAAAGGTAAAAATAATGAGAAAAGCAATTAGTCTAAAAGCATTTCTGAGAAGGAATGTGATTAGACTTCGTCATACAGCTGTCGATGATATGTTTGATTAAAATGTTTCAGGTGGAACTGACAACCACCTGGTTCTGGTGGACCTGCGGCCAAAAGGCATTGACGGCGCTCGAGCTGAAAGAGTGCTGGAGCTCGTATCGATCACGGCCAATAAGAACACGTGTCCTGGAGACAAGAGCGCCTTGACCCCTGGAGGCCTCAGGCTGGGTAAGGATCGCTTTCACAATATAGTAAAATAATGGGCTTCTCAATTCTCAGTTTATGATCAGAAGCCTAGATTAGAAAAAAAGAAACCAACATATTCTGTTTTATTAGTTTACTCTTTTGCAGAAATATGTTTTATTTTTGCAAGTTCATTATGCGTTGAAGATCTTGCCTAATGCCTTCACTGTTTGTGTTTCTGTACAGTATAATGATTAATAATTAGATCTTTAACAATCAGACATTTTCTTTCTCCATTTTATTCTAAGAAATGCATCGGGGGAAAACAAGGGTTCTGCATATTCTTTAATGGGGGTTGTAGTTTATAATCCACCAGAAAGTGGAGGAGTTGTAAAATAATCCCCATTTATTTATGAATGTATATTTTCCTTCAGCTGTATTTTTTGCTGCTTTGTTGGTTTTTGCTTGTATTAAATAGCAGACTGGTGGTTGATGTGTTTATAAACTGTAAAAGTGTTTTATATGGTCTTAACAAGTAGGAAGAACAATCAGGTGTTTCAGTTTCTGATCTACTGATAAAAGAAAAAATTATCCATTCATATCTGTGGTCAGTGCTTCTACACCACCTGAATATTTATAGGTTAAAGATTTTTTGATCATATAACATTTTAACCACAAAGGGAAGAAAGTTATTACAAATATTTAACCTTTTCATTCTGAAATTAGACATACAGTTGAATTGCTGCTTTAGAGTAGCTTGTCAGCAAATAAATATACTTCCAGATCTATAAAAGTCCTGTTTTAATGAGGTTTTCCACCAAGTAGGAGTAAACTGCTAAGGAGCATTTCTTTCTGAAACACTCAAATATGTGCTCCCAAGCAAAAAAAGTTTTTCCTAGAAAGTACAGTTAAAGGCACAGTCTTTGAGCTGCAGTGCAATGTTTCTCAGATCTGCAAGACATTGCAGATCTGCATTGTTTTTTACTTTTCACATAAAGTAATATCAATATTACTTTATGTTTTGAACAATTTTCACAGTAGAATCGCATCCACTGTCTTAATTTGTTATTTTGACACACTGACAAAATAACAAATTCAGATTAATTGTCAATTCAAAAAGCTTATTTTCACCATACTCTGCATAACTGAGAGACAAAAAGAAAGTCTATGAAAAATTACAAAAGAATGAAAGAAAATGTAAGTACCGGTAATTAGATTTTATTTTTGGTTGTAGGCGCTCCAGCTCTGACGTCCAGACAGTTCAAAGAAGACGACTTTGTGCAGGTTGTCGAGTTTATGGATGAGGGATTTAAGATCGCATTGGATGTCAAGAAAAAGACAGGTAAGCCTGTTTGAAAAGACGTAAATTAAGTCTGTAACTCTGTTATTGCTGTGAACATATTTATGTGTGCGTTAGTGAGTTAAATCAGAAAGCTGGAGGAGGGGAGACAATTTTCCAGCTGGTGGAAAGACAAAAAGAAGCAACTAAATCATAGTATTTTACTGTTTTCTACTACAGTGAAGCTCCAGGACTTTAAGAACTTCCTCCTCCAGGACCCGGAGACGGTGGCGCACATTGCAGATCTGCGACACCGGGTGGAGGCTTTTGCCAGGCCGTTCCCCATGCCTGGCTTCTGCGACCATTAGGCGGAGTCACAGGTCTGTAACAGCCAGGTGGCAGACAGCTGGCTGGGCAGAAGTGTGCACGGAGAAAATGGAAAAATGTCATAGTAGTGAAATGTGGATTGTGCCTGAGAATTAGGATTACTTTAGTTCATTTTTTTGTCTTTTTGCAATCAGACCTGCAGAGACACCTTTTCTGTTCACACTACTTTGCTGTCATTCATTGATATATTCTTGAAAAAAAAAAACAGACTTTCAATTGAAGAAAATAATCAGCAAAAAAGTCACCTGCCTATTTTTTTGTATCACAGAAGAAGCTGCTCTTTATGGCGTGTGAGATTATTCTCAGCTGTCTTCACACAGTTTATTTAATGCAAGTGTGAAAGGAAAAAAAAACTTGTCAAATCAAACCTACACAAACACTTTTCAGTCTGACTTTCTACAAATTTGTATCTTCAGGACACACTTCAAGTCTTAATTTTTTAAAGGTTCCTATAATGTGCATCACCTATATTATTTTCACAATAAGATTTTTTTTTACAGTTTTGTGGCATCATTTGCTGTTTTGAAAAGTCTTAATTTCTTTCTGGAAAGTTGCAATTTAACTTAAAATGTCAGAATATTATTTTTTGAAATGCAATTTTAAAATATTTTGAGCCAAAGTAATGTAAAACTACATATTTTGACATGATATAGTTTATTACAACACTACAAATTATGTCCAGGATATTTTTGACTCATTTAACCTGTTTTTTTGTCTGTTTCCTTGTTTACACAACAGGAGCATGTTGTAGATTTCAGATTTTAATTGTTCTGTGCTTTGCTATTAAATCAGTATTATAATTAATCAATTCAGTTGTACGGATGTCAACTAATCATGCCTACATTTCATGTAGTTTTACAAAGAGTATATACTTTTCTATTTATGGTTTTTAAAAGTACATGCAGAATCTCCATCATTTGACCATGTAAGGAGTTTTGAAAATATTTCTTATTTAACTGTTCTTGCTGTCATGTCTCATTTATCTAAGTTTTCATCATATTCTTCGAAACTTAAAACAGTAAGGAAATGTTCGCAGTTTAGTGCTGTTGCCATGGTCACTGCATCAGTGATAAAGCAGGATTTCTGTTTGTGAAATAATGTTAAAACAGCATAATGAGGACATACTTCTTAACCCTGAGATTGTTTCTTACTTTGCACAAAGCACAAAATTCAAAGTAAATAGATTACAAAGCATTTTTCCACATATTATAACTCTTGAGCTAAGCATTTGCCAAAATATGCCAGGAAGTATTTTTGCTAACATGTTTATTAATCAACTGTTGGTCTATGAATCATCTGAGTTATTGTACACCGAAACCTTTCGCAGCTTTGTTTTATAGAATAATTTTAGTAATTTTGATAGCATAATGCTAATAAATCATACAAAGGTAAGCTGTATGTGGTGTGATTTATTTTAAATAAAAAACATTGTTTAATTAGGGCCTGATTAATCTTTATGTAGCTCTAAGCGTAGACAAACAAATCTACTCCAAAAATAGAGGCTCATGAGTTTTCTATGTTTGGATTAGTGTCAAACAGGACCATAAAACACTTTTTAGCATTCTGAGACGTATTGTTTTAAAGATCATAAGTTTTTTATGCTCTTTCATTAAAAGTTACTAATGCAGCTAATCAGGCCCAAGTTATCTTTTACAAATTTCAAGTTATAAAAATAAAACGGTCTTGTAAGTTTTAATTCTGACTTGGAAAGTTAAATGATCTATATAGCTGAGCACATATAACAAATTGTGAAAGATGCATGTGCAGTTTTGACTTATGCTTCATGAAACCAGTAATGTGTTGCACTATAATACGTAGGTTTATTGTATGAGTCCATAGAATAGGGAGTAATACATTACTTAGTTGTATTTCTAAATTCCTTTAGGTCTTTTGAGGGTTTTTTTTTTTGTGTTTGTCTTCATCTTTTGCTGTTGAATCCAGCTGTATGTGGTTGAAGGTTACACTTTCTGGTTGAACCGGGGCCGATTTTCTTTTTCTCCAGAATTTGTACACATTGAGTGACACACACTTACACATCATTACATTGATATGCATTGTTTTTAGGATTCTGGAGTTCAGTCTCTTGTCCAAGGCCACTCCGACATGCGGTGGGGGTTAACTGAAATTAAACTCACAATCTCCAGATTGTCAGACAACTACTCTACTCCTCTGCACCTCAGCTGCCCCTGTTCTGCCTGAAAACCAAAAATGGACCATCGAGCTAATCAAATGTCCAGATTCTTTGAGAGAAATGGCTCCTCACGACAGAATGAAATCTGAAGCTCCAAACTAGATTTCAACTTGGTTTGGAGAGTTATATTGCAGCTCACTGTCAAAATGTCAGAGGAAAACTTTCCTTTGGGATTTCAAGGCTGCTTTTTTGTTTTTTCAATACCTTCTATTCACATTATTGTTGTGTCCCTGGTTTCAGGATTCACCTGTGCAATAAAAAGGTTTAGCATTATTCGACTGTATTTCTGTGAATTTAGTTTTTCTGTCACCTATGCCTGTCACATTTTTACCTGAGGCTTGTCTGCTACAAAGGATATATAATGTGGTTTTAGGATGCTTGAATTTCTGATTATCTGCTGCAATGTTTTGGCCACTGTTGCGATAGCAGGCAGGTTGCTGTTTGTTCAGGTTACTTTTACTCATTTTAGTAGTGAGATGTGGGGAAGCATTTCCATTCTAGGTTGTTCTCCAGGGTTTGTTAATGAAAGCTGGCACAGGACTCAGTTCTTAATGGGCTTCTATGGTAGTCGATTTTTGGCATGTGCAATGAAGCTTAAACTACTCATACAGGACTTATTTTAATGTTTTGTTTTCTTTGTCTGTTGAGGATTTTTTGTTATTATACCCAGTTGAGTAGTTTATGTAAAACGTGTATTAACCATGTGACAGCAAAATATTTTTAAGAACCTGAATTGCAATTATTTTGTGTTATATTTTTTGTGGTTAATAAGCAATAAAAATCTCAAAATGCTTAGAGAATTTCTGGTCTTGGGGTCAAAGGTTAGGTTAGATGTGGGTTAGAGTTTCACACTAATTACCTACATAAAAGTGAACCCAGTTTCAGCCATATGGGATTGCAGTTTTTGAGAACATACCAAATGCTGTGTTTTAAAACCTTTTAATTTTAAAACAGTTTCATATTTTTTGTCCCTCAAAACCTGAGTGCCCCAGATCACTGCCCCAACAACTTTATAAACACTCAGTTTGCTCTTTTTTTTAGATGAAATTGAAAAGAAGTTGAAAAATACATAGAGCCCTGTCAATCTTGCGCCCAATATGCCAAAAACAGAAGAAAATAAAGCAAATGTTTTTTGTAACTGAAATGCATTTTTGGGGCAGGTAATCCGAGGCTGGCATCATGTGGAAACGGAAGTAAATAAAGTTTTCAGGACGACCGGCTGCCTGCGGAGAATACGTTGCTTTGGGGATTACTGGGCAGGAACAGCTGATCCTCTCTAACACAGTGGCTTGACTGCCAAATGAGACAGTTTCTGTGTATATTCTTAGTCACTCAAATTATTTTAATTCTGAAAGCATAAAATGAAGCTAACTAAATCAATATTATTGATTTAAAGATAACTATCAAGTGTCTTTAGCTCAAAATTTATACTTGTATATATACACACAATGCTCTCTGCTAATAAATTTTAGATAGAAGTGGAAAGTTTGTCCCACTTCAGATTTTGTCACCTTAAAAAATTTCAGTGTATTTAGTTGCACTTTTATGTAGTAGAGTAGACGAATACAAAGTAACACGAAGATGAGATGAGGAAGATGATATGTTGTGTTCTGAATTGTTAGGATTCATAATTTATACCATCAAGATGGTATAAATTATGAAAAAATATACAATTTTTTTTTGTGTGTGTGTGTGTGTTCTTGGAACCCTCCCATGGATGCCATTTTGCCCATTTTCTCTATTGTTGTTAAACCATGAACACTGACCTTGACTGAGATAAATGTGGTCTGCTTTTCTTTAGATGTTCTTTTAAGTCATTTTCTGACTGGATGACTCATTGATATGCTCTTAGGATAATTTTGTAGCCAGGCCACTAGTGGGAAAATTCACTCCTGTTCCATGTTTCTCCGTGTGGTGACAATACCAATTGTGTTTCCGTGGAGTCCCAAAGCCTCAGACATACTGCTCAAGTGTTAAATGTCACTTTTTCTCATTTGCGCATATAGTTTTTAGGATTTTATAGCGTTTTTTTTGTTTGTTTTTGGGGGTTTTTTTTAATCTTATTTCATGTTGCCACACTGGGTCGGCTCAAGTTATTTCTTGATTCTAGTAGTTAAGTGGATAAGCGGAAGACGATTTTCCGCTTATCCGCTTTTCCCAAAGGGAAAATCATAAATTTGCTCAAATTGTCTTTGCTCAAATTATTATTTTTTTTTTTACTTTAAAATGATTAAAATCTGAAGCATTTAGGTGTGACCAAATAAATAAAAAACAGGCTAAATCTGAGGAGGAAACACTTTATCCTAGCACTATATGAGGGTATAATAACACACTATAGTGTGTAAGTGACACTTGTTTACCAACATGTTTTTTCTTCACTTAAGCTGATTTATATTAAAAACAGAGGCTTAAATTGTAAAATAATCTGGAGCTGAACAATATCTATAAACTTATTCCAAAATAATTTCAAAATAATCTAACCTAAAATACAGTTAATTTCTTAAATTATTCTGGTTGCACATTTGAAGAATATCATAATTTTGAAAAATAAAAAATGCTGAACTAAAAAACAACATTTATTTTATTTAATAGAGGAGGATACCTGCTGTGGCTGGATAAAGAACATTAATTTCCACATTCTTAACTACCTCTTGCTTGAGTCAAGGCTCTGATTGACAAGTTGCTTCTCAGCAGGAGGCCTTTGTCTCTGCTTTTCAGGCAAACCCATTCCTCTCTCAGCTTCTGGATTTAAAGCAAACAGTAAAACAGTGAAGCCCCAAAACACTCAGTCTATACCTTTAAAATGACTTAGACATGTGATGTCATCGTTTTTGGTTCATACGAGCTACATGAGGCTTTCAAATTAATTGTCTGATATTTTAGTTATATTAAAATAATATTTTAGTTATATTAAAATAGGTAGACAAATTACTGCATTCAAATCCCCAAGGTGAAGAGAACATGTGCAAATAGTATTATTATTAGTGTTTTAGTGTCATCAGCTGAATCAGCAGCAGGTGGATTATACAGGGATTAGGATTACTGCCTGCACATAACAACTCCAACTGAAGGGATGCCCTCACACTCTCAGGACCACTCGTCTTTCATTAAGAGATAATTGCATAGCATTAGCGTGGCTTTAATATATAAATATGACTTGAAAAACCATTACGTTGAACAGACATCTCTCCTGGTCTGTTTTCTTTATCCGGTCATATCAACTTCTGGCATATTTAATTATGACAGGTAATGAAGTGACAGAGATACATCTATCCAACCTGTCTGTGCACTCAACTTATCCTTACACAGACATGATGGGCCGAAGACACATTTCTAATTAATTGCTGACAGTGTCATTTATCCCTTTCCTCATTAAATAGATGTGATTTATTGTCAGATCAGCCACTGGGGGGATTTAATTTGATCATCCCTCCATTTGAGACTCTGCCTGCATGAATGTGTTTTTGTACAGCGGCAGAGGGCAGATCAGAGGGAGTTTTAGGCCTTTGATAGATGACCAACATTACAGGGAAATGTACCAGATGGGTGATACTGTCTACTATTATTACCATTACAACTGAGAAGTACTTTTTCATTGCACTTTCATGTTTATGAACCTATTCATTTTACCAAATGGTTTTAGAGTCTCTGCTGCTAGAATATATCATCAAAGTTAGTTTATTTTTCTTAAAATAATCATAGAAGCATTACCTGCTTTCAATGTAGTGAATATATCAGTGGGAAGACAAATGTAAAAACTGGGATTGTATGCAATGTGTTATGGAGATTGGTTGGCAAACTGTCAGTAAATAATTTAAGTGCATGTAGCAAAAGTGTTTTACTTTCACAATATGGCCGACCGTTGATTCCCGCAGATGTGTGGATCAGTTTATGAATGTCTGCAGTTTTGTTAATGAGGCAAAAGTAGAACATTCTGCTTAAAATCCATTCCTTTACATCTGACATAAAACTAACAAAACATTTCAGAAAATAGGATGTTAACAATCAAGAACGGCAGTAGTGAGATTCCATTCTTTGGTTCACTCGGTTTAGCATCAGTTTTTTTGTTTGTTTTTTCACACCTGCAGCCAGAGAGTACTCTTTGTTCTACCGCTGCCAGAATGCAAACTTTTCTTGCTCCTGGATCAGTGAGAGAATCTAAACACCAGGCAGACAGTTCAGCAGAAATCTTTGTCCTTCTTTCCTTATGCTGCAAGCTATTTCCATGCCATTATTTTTGTGGACCCGCCTGTTGTTTAAGTCACTTTGGGATGATATGATTCCTGTGGATTTTCTTGCATTTTGTGGTGAGTCATGCAGTTTTCTTTTCTTTGCAGGTCTGTTTATAAATGGTCAACTTGCATTGTTGCGTAATATTTGAAAAACTGCAAGTACACATTTGTTGTTTTTAAGCCAGGACCAAAAAAAAAAAACATTGCATTTGTGATTGCCACAGTAAAAACACACTCCCCTTTGTCCAAGTAGTTTATTTGACTTTGCTCCAACAACTTCACCAAAACATATAGTTACGATTCTCCCAAATGGGGTTCAAGCTTTAAAAGTCACCCCATTTTTGTTAATGAGGAATGTAAAACTAATGGCGGGGGGGAGCTTAAATAAGGTCTGTCCTGGGTTGCAGCATAGAGTTGTGGGCAAACCCAGGATTGATGTTCCCGCTCTGGGAGAAAACATTAAGTGATGAAAAGCTTCGCTATCTTGGCCAGATCAATGGATCTGCCCAAGGCCTCTCAACATCCACACACGAACGCTGCCACCGTCGCCTCCTGTTTTCAGGCATGTCCTATTTACTTATTTATTCAAACCCTCCTCCACTCACAACTTACTTCTTATCTTACCCATTAAAATTAATCCTCATCTAAAAATATCTACTCTCTTTCATCAGAGGGGATGGAACCAGGATGGAGGTGGCCTTTATCAGTTTCCCTCCTGCCTCTCTCCTGTATAGATTTCTTGTCGTTGTCTTCTCAGGAGAACATTTTAAGAAAATGCAGCATTTGTGGAACAACCTTTATCAGACATTTCCCAATTTATTTCTCACATATGTGAGAAATGTGTGAGAAATAAACACATATTTATTTCTTTGAACTTTATTTCAAAGTTCTTTCCAAAACTTTATTTCAAAGTTTTGGAAAGAAAATGGTTAACATTGTGATTAGGTCTATAGTAATTCACCCCCTATGTTGGTTCAGTACAGTTGCGCTGAGTTGGGAAAACAATCAAAAGTTATAATGAGAAGCTCTGTATTAGATACATTTTTCCTAAAATAAAATACAATATTGTATGTAAGTGTAAAAAAATAAGTATTAATACAAGTTGTGAAAGTAACAGACTTAGAAAACAGTGTGTTTCTATCTTGTGTGATGCTATTTTCAGAGCTATTCTGATCTTCCTTCCCATAGAGAGTACTACTGACTCAGTATTTCCTTTAGAGAGCCATCAATATTACACTTTTTATTTATTTTTTCCATAGAAAATACTGTTGATCCAGTTTCTGTTTACTTCCTGTCCTCCCAAAGCTTAGTGGTTCTGTTTCATAGTTCATCTTTTTAATGTTGATCAGCGGGTAACTGGATCTGTTTCTGACTTTGTTTCATCAATTTGATTAATTTAAAATTTAAGCAAAATTAAGATCCATATAACTGCTTAGAAATGTGATTGTTTTTTTCTTGTTGTTGTTGTTTGAGATAAAATTAGCAGTGAATTGGTGAAAACAGCATTGATCTGGTATTTATTTATTTTTCATAAATAAAATATTATGATTTATTTATTTATTTTTCATAAATAAAATACCCCCTGGTATTTTTCATAAATACCAGGGGGAGGGGATATCTGGGAAAATATTGAGAAATAACAATTAAATAAATTTGGTTTATGGTTCAAGTGATGATACAAGATTCCAAAATGTCTTGGATGCAAAAAGGTTTCTCAAATGTCATAAATGTAGGCAAACTGTCCACTGTGACCCAACACAAACTGCAGGACTTGACTGTAAAAAAAAACAAAACAATAAAATGAAGTGCTGATTATAATCAGGAAGCTGGTGTGTTTGAGCCTGAAGTGCTCTCTGTACCGTTTTACATTAGCAGAAGCAACACAATCACAGTTACCAGTGTAGCTGTTCAGGCAGGATAACTGTAGAGTGTGTGTGCGTGTGTGTGTGTGACCTTGCTATTATGCCCTGGTGTGATGCTTTGGCGTGGCTGATTACCTGTCAGCAGGTTTTCTGTATCTGACATAAGCGAATACACACACCTACACGTACACACACAATAACAGACCGTACCCACTGGGCAGGTCACTACACTGTTGGATGAAGCATATTGCTGTTAAAAAAGTGCACACACAGACACACATGGAGCCCTAAATGGGCCCATGCAAGGTCTGGAACATAGATTGTCTATTAAGCAGTGTATTAGCAGAGCCCAGGGGCCTGACATTGAGACAGTTTGTGTGCCATTAGGGAAGGATTTTATGTTGTCTGCTGTCTATTGATGCTAACCGATGCTAAGGAGCACACAAACGAGCTCACACAGACAAAACTTCATCATCCAATGATTCCTCCAGCAGGGGAGAATTATGCTACCAGGAGACACATATTTGCAGAAAGTACAGATTCATTTCTCTTCCTCAGTTCCAGATTGAAAATGATATTTTATGCCCGGCATCTGAAATCGTCTAAAAATGTTCTCTGACCCACACAAGCCTTCTCCTCTCATGATTGATTTCTATTTTGGTCCTTCTTATCTGCAACTTCACATCTCAGCATGCATGCATGTGTGACTTACTTATCCCAGCAGTGCTGGATTTGTGAAGTGATTAGCTGAGTAAATAATGTTTTTATTCTGAAAATTATAAGCAATCCTCTGAGCTCAGTAGAGCATAGTCTGTTACGGAAGTTAGCTAAGCAGCAGTGCTGTGCTTTGCTTTTTGTTCATTGCCTAAAGTTAATTTGCAGAATAAATGTTTTCCTACCTTGAACTTTAACGTGCCAAGCTTTTGCAAAGGTGTTGCAGTATTAGCACATTCCCCACCACCGCCAGACAACCTAATTGTCAATCTCATTTTCATTTAAAGTGGAAACCCAGATGTCTACTTCCACAGCAACACCAGCTGATTCTGGGGGATCCCAAGGTGTTCCCAGGCTAGAGGGGATGTATTGCTTATTTAATTACTTTTTTCTAGGAGAGAAGGGTCAACACAGAAAGACAGAATTAAGTGTATAATATATAGAAAGAGAACATAAATTCATACTTTGGATGTTGGCTGCTTCCAGAAAGGTGTCACAGCTAAACTGAAATGCCAGACCAGGTGTCACTTTTATGCATCAGGAAAAACAGAGAAAGAGAACATAAAGTTAATGGCAGCAATAGCTGCAGACAATGCATAAATGGAGCATAGTAGGTGAAAGTAGCAAAGTGAGGAACAGTGTCCAGTATGTCCAACGGTGGTCAAGGCCCATAACATCATAACTACAGGGAATCTAGTTATCAAAAGAAAAGTTTTAATCATAGTCATAAAAGTAGATAGGGTGTCTGAGACCAGACAGAGAGGAGTCGGATATCTAAAAGATCTGTCTCCCATTTGAGTTCAGAGTATCTATATTCTCTCCAGCAGCTCCTGAATCTGCACTGCGGTCTCCGCCTTGTGGGATGGATTCAGAAATTCACCAAAGGCCCATAAAAACTTGATTGAAGAGTTTATTTTTGCTCTCTTAGATGTTTGAAGCCATGATTAAAGAAAAAAAAGAAAGAATGATTGATCACCTTATTCATTCAACTCATTTTTCTTTTCTTTGAACAATTTTCATGATGCAGAGAAATATCTTTGCCTGTATTCTCTGAAAATAGTCAGAATATAAACCAAATGTGCCATAATGTGAGCAGTTTACCTTCCTCTTTTATCATTTAATGGTAAATGTATAAAAAGGATCAGACCTTTAGTTTGGGTTTATTCTGATACGTTTGTAGTGTAACGATGAGAAATAATCAACAATAATAAAAAGTCATAAAAATAAAATTAAAAAAAATTACTTTTACCTTAAAGCTTCTATTTTGTTATACATCTTTTTATGTCTTGGGGAGTGTTGTGTCGTGAAGGTCAGTGGTAGAGCTGGTTCTCCATATGCTCAGGCCACAGTTTTCCATGCAGCGGTCCCGGGTTCAAATCCCATCCCCAGGCGTTCACTGCATCTTTCTCTGTCCTACTTTCTGTCCAGCTTTCAAAGAATAAAAGCCACTTGTCTTTTTAAAGTTATGGTCAATAATTAACCATGAGATTCATATTTGTATTTATTCAAATGAGAATTTTATTTAAAATTTACAAGTAAATTTTTTTTTTTTTCATATTGAAACTAAAAATAAGTCAAATTATTTCTCAATAATCAATAAAAACATCTCTGATGGCATTACATCAAACATTGCCATCAAACCCTTCTCAGTTGAATCTTGAGCAGGTTTTTGCATGATTCCACTGGTGTTTTATTTAGTAATGAGCTCCGAGTTGAGGTTGAGGCTCCTTGCCGTAACCCTAATCCTTCGCTCTCGTCACAGATGGCCTTTCAGTTTCAAGTCTGACTGGGCAACACCAAAGCAATAATATTGTTCAGAAGAAACATGTTGGTAAAATTAAAAGATCCACTTAAACAAACATCTACCAGGGGGAATAAATAATTTTGGACTTCTGTATGTATAAAACCAATTTGGCCACAAATTCTAATTTCTGATCATTCGCTCCTTTCAGTGGTAGGAAGTCCTGCTGCTCAAAAAATGAACATGCTACAAATGTAACCGACTTCATCATATACTGAATACAACAGGAAATGATTAAATGGACAAGCGGCGCCTGAGATAGACAGAGGAAATAAGTTTTAATCAAAGTAGCATTAAAACTGTCTGATAGAGCATGTGTCGGTGAAGCACAGTCAGGAGTAGTCATTGAAAATTATTGGTTATTAATGCTGAATGGTGAACTAAACACTAAAAATATAACAAGCAACATAATTAAGCAAATATACATTGAATTTATTTAGATTTTATTAAAGAATTCTCTTTGTAAATTAAATGTGCAGAACTCTTAATGTAAAGGGAAAGTTTGTTAAAGCACAGGTCATTTTCTACCATTGTCTGATGAGTTGAATGTTACAAAATAAAGACGATCACTCTAAAATTAGATCCATCTTTTAATGTTTTTCTTCTTCGTATTATTTGCTCAGAGTTGATGTTGCAGAGGTACACACAGGGTTACATGAGCATAAAGTTTTACATGAGGTGAGGTGACAGCTGTAAGTGGAGGTCCTCCTGAACGTGGTGCCCTTGGACATGCCTGGAGGACCTTTAGAAGTCAGGTCTGTCCTTCTTCAGGTTCTTGTAGTCTGTGTTGATGGCAACAAACTGTGGAGGGAAGGTGGAATACATTTAAATCTGCTTTGCTTAAATTAAATGAATCAGCGCTGTCTTCAGGAGGGCTGAAGAGGGGCTTTAAAATTGTACAAACATGCTCGCACAAACATAATTTACAATGATTTTTGTAATTTTTCTCCCCCAGATTCTCATCCCGTTCTGCCTCACAGCCAACAGTTAGGATAGATTACAGTCATTTTTTAAAAGCTGTTGCTTTTTTATTGCACTGATTATTTTCGCTACATGTACTTTTTATGATCAGTCAAACAGTTAAAGCTTCTCCCCTTTCTTCACTTTCACTCCCCCATCCTCATTATGATTATTGTTTGGACATTGGTGGAATTTTAATGCGCGACCTTTGGCTTGCTAGTGAGAATTAAACATGTTTCGTTGTGACCTTTTGTCTGCAGTAACTTTTATTCCTCTTTTATTCCACCGACTTTACAAGTCTTCAGAAAAGTTATCTTACCTCTAAAATTACATCATATACATCAGTGCAAATCAAATGGTTTGGTTGATTTCTTTATATTGAGTAAATAGTTTGTGTGTTCATTTGTGTCTTATGATATACTTTTCCTTGCAAAGTACTACGTAATGCCTCTTGAACTTTTCTGTGTTTTATCACAGAAAAACAACAAACCTCATTGTGTTGTGAGGGATAAAAATATAAAAAGCACCTCAACCTCATGTCTTTTGTAGTATATCTCAACAATTTTAAATAGAAAATTTCAGTTAGATGGGCAAGACTTAATAAACCAGTGATTCTTGAGAAGTGGGACATCCATCCATCCATTTTCTGTTCATCCTTGTCCCTAATGGGGTCGGGAGTTGCTGCCGATCTCCAGCTGCGTTCCGGGCGAGAGGCGGGGTACACCCTGGACAGGTCGCCAGCCTGTCGCAGGGCAACACAGAAACAAACAGGACAAACAACCATGCACACACACTCACACCTCGGGAAGAAGTGGGACAGAATGGGTTTAAATTTTCACAATTTTTTAAAAATTATTCCTCAAGCTTATGTATACAAATATGACAAATAATGTTTTGGAAATATAAAGATGCTACGGTCCTGGCTCCCGGTTGCAACATTTTTTTTTAAATTAAATTGTTAATGGACCTGACCCAGAACTTTGTCATCACCATCTGACAAAAATAAATATAAAATTATTTTTTAATGACCCTATCAGTGATATTTTTACTCAGTTTTACAGACAAATGCTTCTCAAGAAACAAAAGAAATATTATTTAAAATAAAAAAGCAACATAAAGTCCATCTGAAGGAGTTGACAGAACTGAAGATGGTGACAAACTAGTGAGTAAAAAGAAATACTTGATACATGTGAATTAATGCATTGTTTAAAATAAAAAAATATTTAGCAAACATCAGGAAAACATTTATTGTTGCGGTGACATAGTTTAGTCAGATATTTGAAAAAAATATATTTTGTGTATATTTTATTCAAATTTTGTGCTTTATCCATAGGACCTGTTTTGTCCCTCTTTTCAAGAATCAGTGAAACTTATATATCTGTGTGCTTTAAGCAAGTGACACTGAAGAATATTTAATATGAGAGATACTAATATTTCTGCAAAGTCACCACATGCTCATCCAGGAGCTGAAAGCTGCAAATAAGTGATTCAGCGCAGTCCGCTGTTTTGCTTAGATAGAAAACCTTTTAAATCATTATTAATAATGAACTTAACTTGACTTGTTTTATTGTTTACATTTTCAGATTATTCTTAGATAAGTGCTCTGTGATATTAAAGAGCTTCTTGACACAAACTTCTCAGACTTAAAATGTAAAACTGTGTACTATTTTCCTACAACTTCCCAGCTACACAAAAAATCATAATAATTTACATTGTTGTTTGCAGTTGTAACTTGACAGAATGTAAAAGGTTTTAGAGGTGTGCTTAATTTTTTTAGATCATGCTTAAACAGATTTGATAAGAGGTCTGTTTAAACAGACTGTCTTGTGATATTTTGCTAATGTAAAATTATTTTACTCTATTTAGGAAAGAAACAGTACACTTATGGTGTTTGCTGGATTTTCTGTGACTCAGAGAAGCAGTGGTGGTTTTGTCAAGATTAGAATTCTGTGAACAGGAAGGCAGCTGTAAATTGTGAGATGGGAATTGTCACCTTGTACTGATAGGTCGGATCGAGCTTGTTCCAGGGCTCAGGGTTGTTCTTTTTGTCCCAGAAGCTGCAAACGTGGAGCAATTCACAGAAAGAGAAGAAGGGAGAACAAAATATAAATATAAGAGGAAATAAAAGAATGGATGCAGAATAACTAGGGGCAGAATTACAAGATGTCAAATAATGTAATAAATAAGAAAAAAAAAAAAAGGAGAGGAATGACAGAGGCAAAACGAGACTCACAAAGTGAAGGGAGACAAAAGTCAGGAGAGGAAAAAGTGATTATGAGATGAAGTCGGGCCAGTGAATTGGCAGTCCTTTCCCTGTTCATTAACCAAAGTCTGGATTTCACAGCCCTCCAGAGCGGCAGTCCATTCCTCCACTTCCCCCTCCAGCAGCACATTACGGCGCCAAAGCACAAACAAATGGGGATGGCAGAAGGAGCGCGTCTGTCCCCCTGTGTGTCCATTACAACAAACACTGGGCAGCCTGCGAGGGAGGCAGCCACTGACCACAGCACTCATCACCAGCTGGTGATGAGGTCAGGCTTTATGGCTGACCCTCAGAACAAGAGGTTCTGTGTGGCATGAAATGGGACGTGATCTATCTACATTTACTCTACGTGAGTGGTCACAGAGTTCGCTACAATTGGTGTGGCTCTGGTACACAAAATTCAATGTTTTTATTTTTTTATTATTTTTTTATCTTTACTACTAGCTTATCACTCCATTTTAAAAAAGACAATTTATGATTTTTTTTTTAGAAGAAGCTCTTTTTGAAGGATCATACCTATTTAATGTCTTAACCTGAGGAGATAAACAACTATGAGATGAAATTACTACTGTAATACTTAAAAAAAACAATCTGTTGTTTATGCAAATTCAAAATTTGTAAATCTTTAAACTACTTTGATGTTTACAGTGAGTAGTTCATACACAGTAGAGGTTTATTGTTTGCAGTGAAGGCAGAAAGCCAGGTGCCAATATCTTCCTGTGTAAAACACTTCAGTGTTTCCACACACACGTTGTTTGTGCAAGATGTTTTTTACTTGAACTTTATTTTTTATCTTTGCGTAACATAATGATCCTGCTAAATTTGCCATACAAAAATCTAGCTGCTATATTAACTGTTTGTCTTAAAGGTATCTTGTAAATGGATGGCACTTGGCAAAAATCCAAAGACTTACTTTCAACATTCAGACACTAATTGTTGCTTTTTTGTTTTGTTTAACTTCAGTTTTCTTGCAGCTAAAAACATCTAAAGTTTTTTTGATTCATTGACTTCACCTGCACCCTCTGCAGGTGCAGGTGACGTTGATGCATACTTAATATGCGGAAGGTGTTTTAAACACCATAGCAGGTGCATGCACATGTAGTATAAAAAAGGCAGAGCAGTTCCAAAAGCTTTACTTTTTGTTATGTTTTAGAAGAAGAATGTGATGTATCAATCTCTTCATGTTGAACTCATAGCCTAATAAAAATGATCATATTTCCAGCCATTTATTTAGCATCTTGCATGTGTCGACATTTGACAGCAACATAATTAGAAACATGGACACACTCGCATTAAAAACCTCACTGTGTTCATCATAGTGTAAAAAGAGAAAAAATGAGAAAAGATTATCAAACTTTTTCCTCAAAAACATAATCCATGCTACTGGACTGCAAGGAAGATGTTTGTGTAATTGGTCTACTGCCAGATGGGGGAGACAAAATTTCTGCTTAGTCTAAGCAGCTCTTTGTGGATGATGAGCTCAGCTCTGGGTGTGTTTTGCTGAAGAGGCTTTTCGTTCACTTTCTTTAATGACTGCATAACATTTGTACCTGGATTCTGCTAACATTAGCAGAATCTATCCTTCCATTTTATTTTAGGTAAACTGAAATCCTGTGTTGTTAGTTACTTCATAATCCCTAAGCAGAACATTACCACCCCCATGCTTTTGAGTTGGCAACTTTGCTAATCTTTTTTTTTTTTTTTTTTTTTTTTTTTTACATAGCATGTGTTTGGTAATGATGGCCAAAGAGCTCCATATTGCTCCTCTGACCTGCCCAGATGTTGCTGTGCACACTTCACTTGCTTTTATGAGAAAGTTGGTCAGCTTTCCCTCTTGTGATTATTTTATGTTGATTGTCTGCGTCAGTGCTGCAGGGAGGAGCAGTGCAGTGCTCCACCTTTGTCAGCTAAATCCTCAACCAGTAGCTTTACAGCTCTAAGCAAGGAGCATAACAATATTACAACTTTATGACTTGGTGTCTTAATACAACAAGTACAACCCCCTCAACATTTATAGGCACCTGTGGTAAAGTATTTTAAAATGTAAAATAAAATAAAAATAACTAAATACTAAATTTACATTTTTACTGTAGGAGCATAAAATAATTTTCTTATATTAAATAATATAAAACGTTTAATATATTAAACTTGTTTTTTTTTTTTTTGGTTTTGTAATTTTTTTGGTCAAAATTACAGATGACACATTTGAAACTCATGTCAGTACTTACAGAGTAGACCTGACACACATTTTAAAATGTGTCTTACTTTTCAATTTTCCAAGAATTTTAGTAATCCATGACTTCTTTTTCCTGGCTATATAAATAATGTGATTCTAGGACATACTTCTCTCAGCCCTTCTTTGAGATAGAAAAGATTAGAAAATATACTATTCAAGTTAGGAAGATCTTTAGAACTCATCATATGAGCTACTTCTCATAGCACTGTTGGTAAAAATGTTGCTAGAGGGTTAGTAGAGGAGAGATGATGTGATGACTTCCTGCAGGCGGAGTTTCAGAAAGACCAGGTTTTCAAGAGATAGAGGCACAATTTTAAGACTTTATGTAACTATGTCAATTTTTTTAAAGTCATATTTGATACAAATAGTATTTTTACAACTAAAGTTAACATAGTTATTTCATCGTGCTTTAAAATGACATTATGTGGCTGGAAAACATACAATACAGCCCCATCAAAGTTTGTGGTCATTTGGAGACAACTGCAGCAGAAGTCAATTCATTAAACCAGGCAGTCTTACGTGACATGGGGCCCTCTTGCCAGATGGATCAGGTAGAGCATGGCACCTGAGATGCCCAGAGTTGTGAAGAAAAACTGAGGGATTAACTGAAGACAGGGGAGAAAAGACAAATTAATCTCAGACCACTATGATACATGTCATAAGAACAGTGCATCCCATCACTCCATTGCCTATATGAACATGCATTTGTGTGGAATCCACACACATGCATTCACACCCGCACACGCACGCATACAGGTAGTTAATATCATTCTTCTTTCACCTCTCTGTGCCCTTTTGCATATGCATGAAGCTCAGGCCATGTGCGAGGTTGCTCACTGTCAGCACGGGTTGAAAAGGCAAGGACACTAAAGAAGCAAGAACCATCATCTGCACGTGTGTGTGTGTGTGTGTGTTATAGAAAGCAGATTTTCTTCCTATAACACTATACCTGTCAGATTGAGGAAAACACACACTTTCACACAAACTCAGTATATTTAGACACTACTGTTGGCAAATGTGTGTGCAGAGGTTCTGACTCAGACAGGAATTAAAATAAAAAAGCATTTTAAGGGGACAGGAGGATTATGTGATTTGTCATCTTAAACACCTAAGCTTAGGTGAGAGAAACCTTAAACCGCGCTGCATCTATTTGTCGACACTTAACTGCCTTATATATCTTGTCTGTTTTTACCCTGCACGAATCAGTGGGAGAGCCACACCACTGGTGAACATCTGTTTGCAGCACACACAGATCTAGTCAAGCTGTAGAGAGCTGACAGTTTGATCAGGTTGAACTGAAGGATGTCTCTACTCAGCTGCATCCAGACATCTGTCCTCCGCTAAATGCAATGCCACTCGCTTAGTTGTTGATTAGAAGGATGTCTAATGATAAAACTTTAATTCTTAACAACATTGAAACTTCTGGTGGATGCAGCAGCATTCCCTCAGGTATACAGAACCACAAAGGACTTCTAGAGGAAATGCTACACCAATAAGGGAGTAGCGTGCTACAATAACCTTTACTTTACAATCACAAGAACGAAGAAAATTATTTCAGTGTGTTCCCTTAATACCAATGTGTTTAAAGTTATATGTATATAAATCTTTTCATGAATAAATCCAACTTTTTACTGTTTGGCTTAACCCATTTCACAGTGTTACCTCTACTCCTATTCAAAGATTAAAACTTTTCCCTTAGCCCCATGTTCATAACTGTGAGGGCTACAGGTTGAAATACACTATATTACCAAATGATTTCACTTGTATGCCTCCACACACAAATAAGCTTGAGTAATAACCCCTGCTAATCCATAGGGTTTAGCATGATGTTGGCCCAACCTTTTCCACTAAAACAGCTTACACTCTTCTGGGAATTTCTTCCACAAGGTTTAAAAATGTTTATGGGAATTTTTGACCATTCTTCCAGAAGAGCATTTATAAGGTCAGACACTAGTGTCAGACAAGAAGGCCTGGATCTCAGTGGCTGCTCTAATACATCCCTGAGGTGTTCTGCTGGGTTGAGGTTAGGACTCTGTGCAGGTCAGTCAATTTCTTTCACAACAAACTTGCTCATTTATCTGTTTCTGGACCTCGACTTTTGTATTGTGGCCAGTCATGATGGAACAGGAAGGGGCTATCTCCACACTGTTCCCATGCTGAACATTTACTTTCACTGGAACTAAGGAGATGAGTCTTACAAAACAGTCCATCTCATCTATTGGATTACCAGAAAGAGATGCATGATTTGTGGCTCCAAAGAAAATCTCTCCTCTGCTGTAGAGTCCAATCAATGCTTCACAGCACTGCATCTGACGCTCTACATTGCACTTCCTATTTCATCTGCTTGACAAATGATGCCACTCTATCAATTAATCAACCAAGATTATTTGTAAGCCACATTTCAGCAACAAGGCAGTTCAAAGTGCTTTAAATCGTAAGAACACAAAAATAAAAAGTCATAAAAACATTATACAGTCATCAATTTGAGAAACCGGTAACAAATACTACATTTTATCAAGTGCCATCATCAATACACATTATATAATATGTTGGTAAATATTCTAATTATAGTAGTTCAAAAGTAACTCTAAACATGTGTGTTTTTAGTCTTGACTTAAAAGAACTCAGTGTTTTTTCACATGGACTACAGCTTTATGTCTGAGTAGCTGTGGGATGAATTGGAACATTTAAATTAAATGGCTTGGTTGCTTGAATGAATCTCTTTTTAATAAAGAGCATCGTCCTGTATGAGACAGCTCACCAAGATACAGATGTGTCATAAATAATCACACATTCTCTCAGTTTAAAGTAGGAAGCAAGCTGTTTCAAAATGTTTTGGTAATTGTGCAAACTAACAATTAGTTCCCTTTTATGATAAGCATGAATGTCATATTAAATTTGAGATTGTGTTGGTGTCTACATAAAACCAAGATTTTTAGTAGACATTTATGGAATAAATATTTTTTCCATAATCTTATAACAAATTATGGAATAAGCAGCTATGAAGTGGTGTACAAGTTTAAATTGATTAAAATATGATCCATAAAGGACAAAAAATTGCTACTAAATAGCTCCAATTTAGTAAATGTGAATTAGTAAATTGAATTAAACTAAAGTAGCTCAATTTAGTTTGCACTGAGCTAAACTAGACTAAAGTTTAGCTAATATATAATACATAATACAGATTAACATAGAATGATGCTTTTAAGCTTTTATTTCTGTTATTTATGATGATTTCCCACTTACAGCCATTAGATACTTGGATGATCAGGGCAACACAATTTTTTTGTTTTCAAAAAGTACTTTTAATCAAACAAATGAATATCATCACATGCAAACTATGTCAAGATATTTTAGCTCTAAATTGATTTTTAGAAAGTAATTTTAGAAACTCATTGTAAGCTTGATTTATCCACTTCAAAACAAGTTCAGAAGCATATTTGAAATCCATCCATCATTAGTTTGTCGATACCCATCATCCATCCTTCCGTCATACATCTCTAAATTCATTTATCACCGTTATGACTCTTGCAGCACACTTGTTGTTAGGTTGAGCGTCTACGTTTCATATGTAACACTTATTACTACTTTGGAACATCTGAGGACCTGATGGTCAACTAGCTTGTATTTGCTCTCCTCTATACATATGCTGCCTTTTGCTTTATAGATTGTCTTGATTGTACATTCTCTGTCTGCCCATCTGCCCTTTTGCCCATCCACATGTCATCCATCCATCAGTTTGTCCACTGATTTATCATCTGTAATCTATCTGTCTGTCCATAAGCCATTCATCTCCTTACAACTCAAGCTATTACAGATTCCATGTTTAAACACTGCTCTTACTGAAACGATCTGCAGAAAATTCAAAGACAATTTCTTATGTATGCAAAATGTACTTTAAGATGATAAATTTTGAACTACCACATGCAAAAGTATTTTATTTTAACATTAAAATCTGTGTGGGAAACCCTACTTTTAGTGTAAAGCATCTCTACAGACTCTATGACCTTGGAAATTGGTTCATAGAGCACACACACATGCACACTGTGCGCTGAGTGCAGAAGCATCAGCTCTGTCATCACCAGAGTAAACACAAGCAGCAAACACACACACATACACACAGAAGCAGGTCACCTTTGATCTGACACATACACACAAACAGGGAGCAAATAATGAAGACATGCTCGTGTATAGGAAGTCATCTACTGCATGGTTCTGATATCTTCACACTGAGCCACAAACTGAGAGGTTCACCTTTCACTATCCAGCCTGACCAATATAGGAAGTGTTTTATACTCGCAGGGGTTCGATACTGTTGCTGCCCTTATTACTTTTCTGGTGTACTGCCAAGCCAGCCCTGTCAGTCCATGAATTTGGGTCACCCTCAGTATAGCTCTGAGGCAACAGAGGGGGGAAAAAAACAAGTGCACACAGCTTGTGTTGTCCTTTCTTCTTTTTATTTATTAAGATAGTAAGGCAAATTAAGAAGCTAGGGAAATTATGTGCTGTCACAGTGCTGGTTTCAAACATTTGAATGTTATTTAGGAACTCACACTCAAAGGTCTTTTAAGTTTCCAGAGCATCTGGAGCTTTCAGCTGGAGAGTTCACCTCTTTTCTGTGTTGGGTGTATTGTATTATTATTTTTTTTAATTCTCATTAATAGGTGTTGTCATGGCAAAAAAACATGCCATGACAACACCTATTAATGTGTTAATGAGAACAGGATACTGTTTCTCTTTGGCAACACCACTAGCTCATACATTTTGTAGTTTTCTTTGTCATATTTGCATTATATTGTAATGTATTTCAAACATTCTATGTTAAGCATTATTATCTTTGTAATACCTTTGTTGCATATTGTTTTTCTAAAAATAAAAAAAAAATTCAAGTAAATGAAAGAAACTTTTGTGCATAAAAAATTATGCATCCAATCCATACTGCTTGTCTATGGTGCTTGCATTTATCCAATAGTTTTAAAAATTAAAAAATCGTTACAATTCTGTCTAGACTCATTTCTCAAAAAGAATTAAAGTTCAACAAATAACATGTAATCCAACCTACCCCTGGATGTTTCTTCGCGTGCTGAATCATGTCCTTAATCATCTTTATTATTCCTCTGAAAATGTGTCCTCCTTAATAAAAGCCAAACCACATAAAACGAGGAACCAGCTGTTAGTCACTAACTGATGACTGTATCCATGTGAGATAATGTCTCTGTACGGATTTATTGAAGTAGTTTTTTGTTGGCTGACGTACAGTTTGTCCCCCAGAGCAGTGAGACCTGTTGCCAGTCTCCCAGCCGTCCTGCCTCCCTCTCGTATAAGAGAGAGGGTCAGAGGCAACAGCAAGACAGAGACAGAGACATAAGTCCTAATCCTCATAATCACTTCTGTTCGAGGCACTCTATGTTTATACTGAAGCTCATCGAGTGCTCTGTGTCCTAAACTTTTTCTTTTTTGGTAATGAAACGAGTGCAGAACAGTTTGTTATTGTTAACCAGTCCCTGTTTGCGTGTATTAGAACTTTGAAATCATCAAGATGCCAGATTCTGCTCTTTTTTTTTGCAGTGCATCATGTCAACTCTAAGGAGGAGTTACACCAACAGCCAGCATGTCCCCTGAGTCCAGACCTTTGTCGTGAGCATGGTAATGGCAATTGATTAGTCAGTGGTGCTGCACTTGCAGACTTTAAAGGTTCCTTTACAGCCCTCCGCAACCTAATGAATCTTATGTAATTAATACCTTAATGCTATGTAGGGTAAATTGCACAGCCTACTGCTGTTCTTTACTTAAGGTAACTGCTGTGTTCACATCATTTATCATGCTTATGTTAAGAGTGCAGAGTCACTGTACTTTATTTGTCTCATATCGTCATGAATTTATGTTAATTTACAACCAAAATCTTTACTCGCATAAAAGTTTTGGTTGTAATGAGACAGCTGGTCTGTCACATAAAAATTAAATTATATATGACAGAACAACACAAAATAGTTTCTTGATGAAAGTTGTTCATCAAGAAGTTCATGGTAACTTTGGTCCCCTCTGACAGCAGAAATATTGTCAGGAAGACCGCGAGTATTTAAAAGAACCCATGAGAAATTTTTGTAGTTTGCCACAAGCCAAACGGGGAATCAAACTGTTTGGGCTGCATAAAAATATGTGGAAGAAAACTACAACTACACAACAGTGTGAATACGAAACAATCTCCAGTGTGAAACATGGTGGTGATGTAAATGCTTTTGGAGAAGACAGGGTAGGTGGTCAGATGATGAGATTATGGGTGGAGCTAAATATAGAGCAACTCCGCACAAAATCCTGTTAGAAGCTGGAGAATACTTTATCTTCACCTTCTAGCAGGACAGTTCAGTTCAGTTGAACTGGTATTTAAATTGCTATATAATTGGTGATTTACATGCCAGCAATTTGCAACAAATATTGTGTTGAGATACTATGCAAACATTTGAGTTCTATCATACATAGACCCTAATTAATCCTGGTTGTCAAACAGGGCATTATGTTCAGACGTTTGGTATATAATCAACCCCACGCAGGTTGCATTGAGTCATTGACAGTGACTCTACACATACAGGCAGAGATACAAAAAACTGGTGTAGAGCAGAGTGCATTTATGTGCTTGAATGGCCAACTGTTATATTCTTTGCATTTGACAGTAGGAATAAGAGGGCAAAACAATAAGCAAAACCCAGGAAATGAAAAGCCAGAAACAAAAAAAGTATGAAAAGGCTTACATTTATAAAATAAAAAAATATATATATGAAAGACAAGAAAGGACAATTTGAGAATTGGGATATAAGAGAAAACTGGCAAACTAAATCAAGGATCTACATAACAACTTTCTCTTTGCCACCATCAGACTGTGACATCACCTTCTTCATGAGCTCAGACAATCTGTGCATTGCCAGTTAGTCACCATTAATAGCACCTCCCAAGATTATGCTGTAATGAACAGAGGGGAAGTAGTGGTGTCCACCAACAGCTCCAGGAGGCCCAGGTCTGACAGAAAACAAAGAGGAGCCACACCCAAACCACACAAAAGATTCTGAATATAAAAACAAACCAACATTCAGTAGAGAATCTGAGACAAGAATTTCTGTTGAGGTGCTCTCCATTCAATCTGACTGAGATTGTTTTGATTAGAGTATTTTTCCAAAGAATTGTGACCAAAGCAGTATTTTTCTGTATGATAAACAACACACATATGTCATTGTTGGGTTTACTCTACCTGCAACACTTTTAACTTGCGTCTGCTGTATTAAAGTTGTATAAATGTTTGGGAGTGATTTAGGCTATGCTGCCTTCATGCTGCTATCTTAAGAGTCCCTGTAAGTTGTTTTACCTGATGCTTTTTGGTAGAAAGAATGCTATTTCTGTGTACTACATGTCAAAGGTAATGGGTGTAATTTTTCACCCAGCAAGGATAAGGAGATTGATGAAGGCTGATGGGGAAGGAAAGGTGCTCAACAAAAGAGGTTTGAAGGAAAATGAGATGCATTAAGACGAGAGAGGCGAGAGAAAATGTCGATATGCGCTCCCCCATTCACTCATCACTCTCTCTTATTGTTCTCCAGAACAGATTGCAAACCGAGTGTTTCAAAGAGACAAAATGTAGTATTTAAATGCGTTTCCTATTGGTGATAATGCTAAGAGGAAGGGTGGCTTTAATGAGATTTTCTTCTTATGAATTGATTCAGAACATGGAAGCTGTCTAGAGTCCTGACCCCACCCTGTTTGCGTTTTCCCATAACCTTCATTAAAGAACCTAGGATTCACCTTTTAGTAAATTGTTTTTACTGCTCTTCAGTCTCAATAGGTTACTTTAAGACTGCGACGGAGCTCATGCACTTAGTTTTCTGTAAGGCATAACACTGTCTAAAATTTACTTAGAGAGTGGGACACTGGTTCGTTCATATAGTATAATTTGAAAAAGTTGTGAACAGCTGCTGGATACAGATTGATATGTTGGGTAATGTTGATGATAGTTTTATACCTACAAGAGGCCCATTCTTTGTGGTGTGAAAATTAAACTTATATTTGGAAATTGCATTCTCTGATAGCACTGATCACATTTAAGCAAGATAGTATACTTTCACATATTATTTTTAAAAAGTTAAAAATGATTTGCAAAAGTTGGTGAGCTTAAAAAACAGATTTAGCCCAAAGATCTCTAAATATGACCATCTGCGGGATGTACTTGACAAACATCAATTCAAAGAGCTCATATTAACAAACAAAAATTTCAGTAAAAGTCCTGTTCCAAAGCTTGATTCATTTAATTTAGAATCATGTCAGCAAATTTAACACAATAACTAATATGGATGCTATTCTCACAACTCCTGTTGCTGCTGCTGCTGCTGATGGCTTGGGGCTATTCTGTTCTGAAGACGAGTGATGTGTGTGACTTTGGGTCATGTCAAGACTTTATGACTTATTGTGTCATGTTATGACTAGACAAAATACAAAAATATCAGCATTGTATATGTGTTGGTATTTTAAAACGTTTTTGATTATATAATGATATAAGATGACTTTTTTGATTATATAATGTCGTAAGATGATTACATAATGTCATATATTTATATAATATAGTTATATGACATCTTGAAAATTCAGCCACAGCAATGCTGACAATGCCAAAAGTAAGTCTACATCACACCAATATTTGAAGCCTCAGCATTGGCTGCATATGCATTTTAGAATTAATTTTATGGTGCAGTTTGTATATTCTTACAGTTTTAAACCCAACTTTTCTGCAAGAGCAGACGGACGGCTGGATGGATATATTTGTTTCTGTGTTTCCTCCATGCAAAATTGTGTTTCCTCATAATTATTTCAATTATGCACCCATACATTTTTAATTTCTCAAAATTGTATTTGGTTATTTGCCTGCTTTGACTTTCTGTATATCATATTATACCAATTACCAGAAATTGTACAAATAAAATTTCTGGTGGTGTGACTTACTTGCAGTGTCTGTAATTAACTAATCATATTTTAATTATCACATTTTAAATCCACAAAATAGACAATATTTTCAGTCCAGAAAGTCTTTTTGATGCTAAATTACTGAACGAATAGACACATGAGCTCAACAACAAATATATTTGTTGTCTTTAATCTGTTCTTTAGGTATTTCAACCACCAGATTTGTGCAATGTGTTATTATACTTATTCAGTTTTAAAGTGTTTCAGAAACCCTTGATCATTCACATAGCTTCTTGAAATTTTTTTTTACTTCTTTAGAAATGTGGATACTGATATTAGAAATGGGAAAACATGTTTTGCACTGACTTAGTGTTTTAGGCTTGAATAGCTTCGTTGACAAACCAACTTCTTTTGCACAACTTCCACACAACCATAATCTCTTACAGTGTGCCATCAAATCGTTTTATGAATCAAAAATTAATCCATGGTGGGCCATGACAAGCGATTTTGTTGTCTGTAATTGTTGCATAATGCTTGCGGATGCTGCTTGTGTGTCAGATTAATGTATGTATTAAAAATACAATACAAAGGTTCTGATTTGGGATTTCTATATAGCAAAAGATTAATTGCATTCAAAATTTTTACCTGTGTAATAAATAATTAACACCTGAAAGTCCCTGACCTAAAAATTTAATGTTTACATTTTTCCAAGTTCAAATTATAAATCATTTAAAAGTTTGTCACATTTTTTCAGCAGACACATGAAAATATTTAAAAAGGAAAATATTTCTTTGCTTTATTTCTTGGAGCCTTTCATCCAACATGCACACATGGTTAAAAACATATCTGTTGCGTAATATTCCTGAAGTTCGCCTTCTGACCCATCACACACATCATTAGAGTTTCTATACATTTTCAACAAGCTTTTCTGTTGTTCAAAGAGAGAGTAATTGGAGCCACATGTCTTTAGACACATCTGAGGAATACGGGAGGCTTTTTCAAACCAGGTCTGTCACCTTGGACAAACAAAGAGTGACCCAAACACGTGAACCCAACCGGATATCCTTCGGCTAATATATGACTGTTCTTGTGAGAAAAACTCTTTGGTTCTTACTTCTGACATGTAAGAACTACAACAATCTTCCTGTCACACAGACAAACTTTTAAAGTGAACGCCCAGTAATTTCAGGCTTAAAAATCACATTAAGTTTCTTTTATTGTTAGTTTTGTGATTTTGATTATTGTGAAAGCATCCAGATTTGACAAAACTCTTCAAGTCCACCCGACGTGATTTGCACATGTAACCTGTAGTGAGAATGTCAAATTTTGGTCAAATTTCCACAATTTCAGTTAAAAAAAATCTTTGTCATTACAGTACAATACATTCTAACATATTTTTGAAAAAAGCAAATATATTTCTCTCAGATAATTTCCATCCTTTTTGGATTGATTCCACAGCCGGCACTGTTGCCTTGCAGCAAGAAGGGCTTGGCTTTAAATTTCAACCAGCAGTTTCTCTGCATGGAGTTTACATGTTCTCCTTACGCATGCACGGGTTTTCTCTGGGTACTCCAGATTTCACCCACAGTCCAAAAACATGATTGTTGGGTTAATTAGTCTTTCTACATACATAGTGAGTGTACGCATGGTTGTTTGTTCTGTGTGTTTCCATGTTGCCCTGTGACTATCTGGTGACGTATATAGGATGTAGTCTGCCTCTCACACAATGACTGCTGGAGATATGCACAACCTCCAACTCCCTTAAGACAACCTAAGACGATAAGTGGGTATAGAAAATGGATTGATTAACTGATGGGTTTCCGTCTCATTTGGCCAGGAGGCCAGGAGTTCAGAAGCAGAAGGGAGTGTGATGATATGGGTCACTTGCATGTAGAGTGCAAGTAGTGCAACAGCTTTTACAAGTTAGTAAACACTGGAGTCTTTGAATCTGATGGCAGATTAAAAAAAGCAGAATGAAAAATAATCAAGATTCGAATTAAATTGAAGGGTGTTATTTGACCCTTCAGTGCCCTTTTTACACGTTCATTTGAACACCAAATGACCACAGAAACTGTGTGCAGTTCAGTTTGACTAATCAGTAGATGAAATGTTTGCAGCAGCAACAGCATGGGATCTGATTTTTTAACTCCACAGAGATTTTTTAAAATTTTTATATAAATCCTGGACAAGAATTATACAAAGCAGGAGTTGAGAGGAGTGTACAGCATCTGTGGGGAATTATCCTTCTGCAAATGATCTCGTTTTAGTTTGTTAAAGTCAGTGGAAATGTAGAAAGTCATAGTTAGACTGTGACTGTCGTCATTTGTAATTTCTCTGAGCAGAAGGTGGAGGAGAAAGTTGTTTTTAAAGCAGATGCATTTCAGCTAATAACCATGTGTGCCTGTGAGCATAAAAAACATCCCAAGCTGTTAAAAAAAATAAATACCAGCCACCGGTCGTGACAAATTGTTTCAAACAAGTGCACAGATGCACACGTTTTACATCTCAATTGGCACATGCACAGACATAACCAGAACTAGTGTTTTAATAACATGAGGGGTGTTTGGGTTTTTTTTAAAGTAGGAAAGTAGTGCATTTTAAATCCCGACACTGTAAGCAGCCGATGCGTTTCACACCACAGAGGTTTGGATGATGGTCATAACTTTGTGTGCCCAAAACCGGGTCCCGTGAGTTCTGCAATTGCTTTGATGCATATTTCAAAAGGACTGTGACATGAATGCCAAAAAAACATTGCCTCCCATTCCTCCAGACACGACACAGTATCTTCACCATTTCGCCTTTTGTCATTTATTTTTCTCTACTGGGTCTGAATTCTTGGAGCAATTTTATTTTAAGTTCTGTGGAAACCCAAACACTGTCCTTGCAAATCAACAAATGACAGAGCAATGTGGATACTGATGAAGAAAATGACCAAAGTAAAACTTGAGTGGAAGTGATAGAAATCTTTTATAATTTTGTAATTTGTTGTGCCAAACTATTTTCTTCCATTTATTGTTTTTCTATTTAAATGAATAAAGCTGTTTTACGGCAAGGCTTATTCAAATATACAAAGTTTATTGAATTTAAATTGATTTAGCAGAAATCAATTATCATGTTTTTATATTATGCTCTTGCATCATAACAGGTCAAATAAATTAAATAACGAGAGCTACTGGAAGAGTACAAAAACTAAAAAGTCTCACAAGGGATTGGCTTTTATTTGTCTAATTATTATCATTAACAACAGCAGCATATGTTTTCATGGACATGTATCAGGTCAATGTGTAATAAAACCCTTCGCTTTATGTAATATTGAAATTTGCATTATAGTTTAGCCACCTGTAGACCCTGGGCAGGCGGGAATAGTTGAAAATACAAACTTAAACAGTTCACTAAAGCTACAACTGTATGCTAAATGTTCTTAAATATAAAATGAGCGCTGAAGAGTTTAAGCAGCCAAACTTTCAACAGTTTAGCCAATAATTTACGTATTCCAAAGCAACACCCTCACCTTTCCAAGCTGAACACAGTGCAATAGTTCAGTATGAGAAAGAAAGACGGTTTGAACATGAGAGAAACCCTGTTTACAGTTGCAAAGACAAATAAACCCCCACATGTTTTTATAGATAGCTATAAGAAAAACACTTATGAATTACTGGAAACTGTTCTGTTTCTCTGAATCACAATGTCTCATACCTTCATAGAACAAACTAAAAGATGAGGTCAGTCTTTTCACAGTGAAGGTGCTGGAGACATTTGGACACAATATTGCTTGTTGTTAAAGGGTTTTTTTCATCATTATATTTCTTTAAATTACATAAAATTGTACATATGTTCTGTGAAAACATATTTAGAATGTAAAATATAATAGCAGCAACTGATTTATTCAAAAACATCTTAGTTTGTGTAAATATTTACACAATTTAGCTAATGTACATTTCTTGCGACTACTTAATATATAATAACTTTGCAAGCAGATTAGTTCAGATAAATGGACAAGATTAAATATGAAATGATATTACCACTTAGAAATATTAACACAAAATTGTTAATCCAGTCACACTTTCAGAGAAGAGAAGTTCATACCTTTTGAATTTGTTTGTAATTTCAGCTCCATGTGTTTAACACATGCGCTGCATGTGCTAAAGGGAAGCAAAAACACATTAAAAGGTGAGAGACGAAGAAGCACAGTCAGCTAAATCATTTATAAGTAGTTTTCTTCTCATTTTCATCATCCTCTTTGACAACTTCACTTTACTGAAAAGTTATCAGTTACCAACAAATAGCAGTATTTTTATTTCTGACTATTGAGTCAACGCAAAAATATTCTGCATAAGATTATCTGTATTTTTTATAAGAGGAAAACTTTTCCAGCTGCATTATAGAGTGTCATAAATTCTGCCAAATAGCCTAATATCATAATATTATAGGCGACGTCATATCTGAATGTGAGGAATAATAGCCTTTCCTCCTTCTGTCTGCAGGTCTTGATGAAAACCTAATTTTATTGCCACAATCATAATGGAATTATCTCCAGGTGTGAGGAGGGCATTTAATGAAATCATTACAAAGGATTACTTGCTCTTTTTCATGGTCTTATTAAAAGAGCCTTTGTGATTGGAGGCAGAGTGTGAGAGCCTGGATTTTTTTTTTTACACTCCACTCTGACTGATTGCATGTTTGTCAGGCTTGCGGCTGCACAATTTGTGGCATAAAAGCCTGCAGGGAGTCATAAGATCTGATTGGGAATATTGGGGGGGAGAAGAAGGGAAGGAAAAAAATTGTATTGGCTCCTGCTGTATTGATGTTTGAACACGGGGCTCTAATTTTCTAATTATCATCTTTTCAAAGAACTCTTTTTTCCTACTGAACATTTGTCTTTGATGCACAGTTTATCTTTTTAGGACAATGGAGTTTCTTTTCCTCTTGTGTCCATCCCTCTCTCTGTTAGACTTCCTCTCAGTGACCTTTTTCTTGAATTTCCTTCCAATTTTTCTCTATCTACCTCTTCAAGCTCATCTACTTTTTATTAACAGCCATCTTACTTCATCCGTCTCAGTATTGAACTGTATTTAACCTCCTCTATAAATCCTTTTCCTACTTTGCCTCGGGGACAGAGGCGTACACTATGGATGTTAAGTTTAATGAGCAGCACAGCCATATCACTGCAGAATTCTTTTGGAATGAATCTTGAATTGTAAAATCAATGTCTGCTTGCCCCTTTGTTCACTTTGATATTTATTTATATGACAAAGCAACTTTGTTTCTCCCCTCATCAACTTGTGTTGCCCTGAAGATTGACATACATCAGTCTTTGATGGGGAATCTATCTTTATTTGGTTCATTGTTGCTCCTGCTGTTAAACATAATAAACTTATCTTTTATTAATCCCAAAGGAAAAATTGATTGTTGCATTTCATTGTTGAACACAAGAAGAATGTTGTGTTGCATTCCTTCTTCCTGAAGGCCAGCATAGACAGTTAGACTTTAGCATGACTTTCTTCAGCTTCCTTCAGCCCTTTTCATTGAATACGTGTAAGCTGGGCCTGATGCTTTCAAATGAGTCAGAACATTTGATGGGTATCCCTCTGACAGGGCCTGGAAAGACATAGAGTTGATGGTTATCTCTGTTTAAGTACTGTTTCCTTTCCTCCCATTTTGAAAAACCTATAACTCATTTCTCAAAGACATGTTGTGTCTTTGATGTACAGAATATTGCTTTTGAAAAGCTATTTTCAAAGGGACCCATTGAAATAACTTTTAGACAGGTATTTAACATACTTTTTATTCAACCCCCATTTCTGTATTAGATATGTTTTTTATTAGTTGGATGTAATTATTCTAATGTTAAGTGTCTTATTTTCATTAGCTTTATTTGGAAAATCGTCAATAGAATCATTAACAGAAATAAATGCTTGAAATCATCAGGCTATGTAAATACTGTAAAATTACTGAAATAAATGGACTTTTATTCATATCGATATTCATATCGATATTCATATCAATTCATATTATATAAATTAAATTGAATGATAACACCATTAATATAACCATGTACATCTACAACCACAGAATCAGTTAATTAAATAATGACCCAGATTCTTGTCTGAAGGCTAACTCAGAATTTTATTCACTACAAAATATGATAGAAAGACAAACTTCTTCAGAATTCAGAGTAATAGTGGCTGTGCCAATTTTGTCAGTTCATCAGTCGCCCCAGTGTGTCGTTTTTCAGGAACTCAGTGATTGTGCTGCTGCGTTAAGCCAAGAAACTTTGCAGAACACCCAGAACTCCTTTATGTAGTCGCTATATTTGAAGTAGATAACTTTTATTGCACGACTCTTTCAACACTGAGACAAATGTGCACTCTGCTTTATTGTCATGATTGTTTCATTACTGTTATTTGGACTGAGCTATCAAAAACAGGCTCTACTCCAAATCTTCTCGCTGGATGAACGTATTGTTAAATGTATGTATTTTACTAAAATCCAGGTATTTACCCACCTGATATACCTGCATTTCCTTCTTTATTTATTTCTTTTTTCTTTTTTCTTTTTTACAGACAACAGGACTTGTTCTGGTAGTGTGTTATTTGTCTGGTAAAAGCACAAACTGAAAGTGTGACACATCTCTGTTTGCCGCTGTATCAGACAGTCAACCCTTGCGTTTCTTACAATGGCCTGTCAGGAAGCCAGTCAGCAGCATGACAAGTCAGCACATGGCCAAATAAAGAATGGTCACAGCAGGGTCCCGTCCATCATGAGGCATCGCATTATTAACATCATTATTAAGTCTGCAGCCGCCATTCCTCTTCCCAGCTGCCATTTAATATTTTACACTATGATTAAAGCATAATAAAGCAGCTGTGGCCAAGTGACATGCAGCTTAATCCCACTGTAAACATCAGAAAAACAAAAGGAAACCTAATTATTGATTACAAGAATTCAATTTGAAGGAAACATGTCATAAAATTATGTGCAAGACATCTAAAAATTTTTTATAAATGTATAAAATGTATATATGTATAAAATGTATATATATATATATATATGTATATATATATATACATATATACTATACATATATATATATATATATAATATATATATATTATATATATATATATATATATATATATATATATATATATATATATATATATATACAATGATGGCATTAATTATAGATGGCAAAATCCATAATCCATGTGTTACGGCCCCTGGCAGGCTTCTTTTTGTTATGCAGGTTCAACTCTGACAGAACACCTTCCAGATTGGCAACTTGGAGGCTGGAGGAGAGCGGCCACTCCATTGGACAAGCAGAAGATTGTCAAGCCAATCAGATGTTGATGAGCCTCCCCTGCTCCCTATAAAAGGCTCGTGAAACCTTTCTTAAGAGGGGCAGCTGGTAGGAAGAGTTGGTGTTTACAATTGCTTTGGGCAGTTTAAGCAGTTTGACTCTGTTTTAGATTGACTATACATAAGCTAAAAGCTTGTGTTTGGGAGGCCTGGTGCTCCCTTTATGTCCTTTATTTTGGGCTGTTTTGAGTTTACTTTAGACTGACTTGTTTGAACATTTTGTAATTTAATTTTCACTTAACAATTCTTGAATTTGTTAGTCCTTTTATTTTAATTGGGTTAAGTTGTATTGTATTTTGGTTTTGTGAAACCGTCTTTTATAATAAAGAATTTTACATTCCACTTGTTTTCTCTGGACACATCTTTATGTTACCGCCCCTAAACTCCTAGACCTTGGGGGTGTAACACCATGAGAAGATAATATGCCCCACCTCACATCAAACTAATTTGACAGGTGGCCCTTGACCTCTAACCCATAATTCCCCCCCCCCCCCCCCGCCCCTTCAAGGTGTTACGTAATAACATCTGTTATCCCAATCATAGCAGCAGATTGTCTGAGTTTTAAGAGTAATACAATTACAAAAGGTGTTAGATAATCAATAATGATGTATTATATATATGTATGTATATATGTATATACTATGCATTGAGAAGTTTAAATAGATTTGGAGTGTAGTAGCTACCTCAGGTTCTGTGTGCCATTGTTCAGGCCGGATAAGTGAGCGGGGAGGGTTTGGTTAAGATGGTTGATCAGCAAATATGAAAGCCCTCAGGGCTATCTATGTTGTGAATGACGTTCTATGTGTGAGGACATCCGGTTTTCTATATGCCGTTGTTCAGGTCGGATAAGATGGGTGATCAGCGTATATGAAAGCCCCTCAGGGTTATTCCCGTGACCTTAGGTCAATATGTTGTGAATGAGGTTCTATGTGTGAGGACAGCTGGTTTTCTGAGAAGACAAAGATCCGGTAGGTACGATTTTAAGGATTATACTAACGACCTATGTATGATCAATATGCTCCTCAAATACCACTAAGTGAGGTGATGTGTCAGCTCTCAGGATTTGCGTATTTGAAAGGGTCCTTCTGTCTGTGTGTGTGTGTGTGTGTGGGTGCGTGTGTGTGTGTGCGTGTGTAAGAAAGCCCCTGTCCCTGCAAACACATGCCTCTAAAGAAAACCTACAATTTAACTGCATTATTTATTTATTTATGGTGGCACGACTAGTCAGTGCTGACTATGAGTTTGTGATTTTCTTCATCAAAAAATTGAGACTTAAATTTGAAACTCTTGTAGATTTTTCTGTAGCACTTTGTGTGACACATTTCAGTAAATGTTCCTCATTTCTACATGTACTTCTTAAGAATATGTGACAGATAGTAAACAGAGGTTACTCAAATTTAACTTTTAGCTTTCTGCAGTGAAAGAATTTGTCCAGAATTTTCCAAAATTTGTCCTCTGATCATTTCGTTCAGTTTTTTTTCTGCTGCTGAATCAACACTGATCTTCCCAGTGCTTCATGCTTTCTCCAAAATAGTAAACATTAATTTAAATACATTTGAAACTCATAGATTTTTTCTGTAACACTCGTTAGTGTGACACATGTCATTAAAGTTCCCCATCCAAATGTATTTCTTAAGAATATGTGACTCTCATTAAACAGGCCTAGGTGAGGCTACTCATATTTAAGTTTTTAGCTTTCCCCAAAGTTGATTTTTTTAACACTGCACAACCACGCTCCAACATGAGAAATTGTAGTTTGTTTGTTTACCTTTAAAATTATCCACTACTTTTGTCTCCGACTTATATTCTGTATGTTTCTAGGGCCTAATCATCTTACACACATGAATGTGTGTCACTAACAAAATATAGTTGCTGAATTTTCCGTTACTAGAGCTATTAGTAAATATTTACATGATCAATGTAAAATATTTATCAAACTGAATGACCATTCAGGTTTTATGTAGTTTTTTTTTTTTTTTGGTGTTTGTTGCACAAATTCAAATAAATGTTGGCTATCAACCAACAATTCAATCAGTGATTTTTTTCTTAATTACCCCCTTTCACAACTTCTGACAACCAGCCCGACTTATAATAACATTAACTAAGTTTGCTATTATGCACTTTACCTAAAAGAAGCAAATATAAAAAAATAAAACATACCGACTACACAACCATGTTCCAACAGTTGGTCACAACATAAATTTCTTTGTTACCGTTAAAATTATCTACAGCTTCTGTTCCTTGGTCCTAATGATGCTATCTGTTCACTAATGTTCACTAACAGACAGTACACCTCTTGTAAATGATAAGCTTATTGATGATCAAAGTGAAGCATCAGAATGCGTTAAAGAAGATCATATCAGTCAGATTAAGTAAAATATCATGATACTCCAAAGCAATCAAAAATATATTTATCTGAAAGGTCATTTCATCTTTTCAGGGAGCTTAGACTGTATGAAAGGAATCATTGAAATACTATGAAATATTTAATTTGCAGAATTCTGATAATAAAACTTCAATTGTGAACTGAAAGATTACATTACATCTATACACAAAAGAATCAACTGTTACTTAGTAATCATACTATTTAATTGACTAACAAGATCTGATCAAACGAGAAACTTGATTACTTCAAGGGATTTCTCACATTGGAGAATGAACCGTCTGACTTTCTTTAGCCCAATAAATTTAACCTTACCAAAGTTTTGCAGTAAAGGCAAGCAGGTACTGAGTTTGAAGCGTGGATCAGATTCCTTCAGCCGTGTGCTGAACCTAGACTTCTGCCTATAACATAAAACATCAGACTCAACAAAAGTTCAAGTGAACATCATTTAATTATCATCAACTTGTTGTTTGTATTGATCTTAAACAAGTGGCAGGAATGTTTGGATAAAACAAAACGCTTTATAAGTTCATCTATTTAAGTTGAGTCCAGGCAACAACTAAAATAAAATAAAATAAAAAGTGAACTATTGGAAAGTAGTGAGGATTTCATATGGTAAAAGTTTAACATTTTAACATGCCCAGACACCACACCATTTCTGCTCAACCAAACCAAAAAGGTTTTGAACAGTACATCTATGTCAAATAATGAGACCGTGTATCTTTAATGTATGTAGCAGATATATTGCTGCTGCTGTAGGCAGAAAATAAAAGAAGTTTTGCAGAGAATAACATTTTGGATGTGTTTAAGAATATTGGTTGCCAAAGTCACACAGTATAACTACATATGTACATGTTACAGTAATTGAATCTTTTGAGGCAATTGGTCTGCATAAGTTTAAGTAAATCCAACCTATTTTTCTACTCCACATACTTGGCTAACAATTTGCCAGTTAGCTTCCCAGTCTGAATTTCTATGCAATGTCTTGTTTCAGTCAGATCTTCTATCCTGTATCTTCCGAACTCTGATATTCTACTATTTTGCTTGCTGGTCTTCAGCATGCTTTGAAAGGCGGTCTCAGGTTTCTCTGACTTTAATCCGCCCAACTTGCACCCGATTGGCATGTTAGCCTTTTGATTCCCTCCCAGTGAGGCGGTGCTTGACAAAGCAAACTGTTTGTCAAACTATTGATCTGCCTCGCGGTTGTTTCAGAAGAAGAAGAGAAAACATGGTGACTAGCCAGATCATGCAGCTTTTTAGTAGAAGGCAGTCCTAAAACTACATACCGTTAAAATATGGATAAATATGTACAATTACTTAATTATTCGATCCGGAGGTTATAGAAGTTTGGTAATAATGCAATTCTTGTTTCTTAATGTAAGTGTTTCAGCCGTTGGACAAGAAACAGGGTTGATAAGACATGATTATATTCGTATTTACTGAGAGCAAGGCTATGTCTAGTTATCAGGACAGAATGAGACCTGTAAAACTGTTGGCTCCATATGACCAAGGAGGGAACCGGTCATCTGCTCCAACAATTTATCTGCCTTTAGGAAATATTTTTGGACACACAGAGCAGAAACATCACAATATCAGATGTGTTTTATACGGTAAAAGTTTTAACATTTTAACATGCCCAGACACCACACCATTTCTGCTCAACCAAATCAAAAAGGTTTTGAACAGTACATCTATGTCAAATAATGAGACCGTGTATCTTTAATGTATGTAGCAGATATATTGCTGCTGCTGTAGGCAGAAAATAAAAGAAGTTTTGCAGAGAATAACATTTTGGATGCGTTTAAGAATATTGGTTGCCAAAGTCACACAGTATAACTACATATGTACATGTTACAGTAATTGAATATTTTGAGGCAATTGGTCTGCATAAGTTTAAGTAAATCCAACCTATTTTTCTACTCCACATACTTGGCTAACAATTTGCCAGTTAGCTTCCCAGTCTGAATTTCTATGCAATGTCTTGTTTCAGTCAGATCTTCTATCTTGTATCTCCTGAACTCTGATATTCTACTATTTTGCTTGCTGGTCTTCAGCATGCTTTGAAAGGCGGTCTCAGGTTTCTCTGACTTTAATCCGCCCAACTTGCACCCGATTGGCATGTTAGCCTTTTGATTCCCTCCCAGTGAGGCGGTGCTTGACAAAGCAAACTGTTTGTCAAACTATTGATCTGCCTCGTGGTTGTTTCAGAAGAAGAAGAGAAAACATGGTGACTAGCCAGATCATGCAGCTTTTTAGTAGAAGGCAGTCCTAAAACTACATACCGTTAAAATATGAATAAATAAGTACAATTCCTTAATTATTCGATCCGGAGGTTATAGAAGTTTGGTAATAATGCAATTCTTGTTTCTTAATGTAAGTGTTTCAACCGTTGGAAACAGGGTTGATAAGACAAGATGATATTCGTATTTACTGAGAGCAAGGCTATGTCTAGTTATCAGGACAGAATGAGACCTGTAAAACTGTTGGCTCCATATGACCAAGGAGGGAACCGGTCATCTGCTCCAACAATTTATCTGCCTTTAGGAAATATTTTTGGACACACAGAGCAGAAACGTCACAACATCAGATGTGTTTTTCATCCTTATATCAGTGATTTAAAACTATTTAAAAAATGTTTTTGATACCATTCGGTAGACCGCAAAGTTGCGCATGAATGTAAAACTCAATTATTTTGTCACACAAAGAAAAGTGTAATGTGTTTATTATGAGTAGGATTAGCCAAGTTGAAGGAAAACAATGAAAAAGGAGAAATAAATAGTCATTGATACATAACCGAATCAGCAAATATGAACTTCTGAAACTATTGAAATCTTCAGGAATTTTGTGTTGCGTAAGATATTTAAGAAAATAGTACTGAATCTGCGCTCATGAATTTCTTTATTCGGTTGTTATCTCTAAAGTACATTTAGTTTTTATGTTGAACACCAGACATCTCACCTCTTTCCTACAGTTTTTCACTTAGTTCAACTACTGCAGCGGATTTATAGTCAAATGTTAAAAGCCAGTGCAGAGTCTGAAGCGATGGAGGAAATTTACGTCAATATGGAACCTGTTGGACAAACTGCATCTAATAACACAGGTAAGAGTGAAGTTACAGAGAAATCTAATATGTATTTAATTCAATTTTGCTAAGGTTAAGATTTTTTGTCAAGGTTGGAGCAACTCCAAAGAGAGGCTCTGTCTCGGTGCAGCGGTAACTTTGGGAATCCTGAATGTTTTACTTTTGACCGAACTCCTCGCCTTCAGTGTACACAGTGAGTCTACTTCTAGTCATCTTAAAGATGTAAAATGAGCTCATTTTATGTTTCTGTTATAAAAAATGTCATCGGTCCCCTTCTGAAATCAAACTGATCAAATAGGTAGGGTTTAAAAAAAAGAATGAAGCGTGGTGACTCAAAGTGTTGCAGAGAGGTGAAACATTACAGGATGCTACATGAGTTTGATTCATTTTCAGCAATGGTTGCATTTGCAGCCATTTAGGGTAGCTTGTCTCGTCTTTTTCAAACTATTTGCCCAACAATTTATTGTTCCGCGTTACCTCAGTTTAAATTCTACAGGCATAACCAAAGTCATGAAATTATTTTATAAGTCTGAAGTGAAAAATATGGTGCAACTTCTTTTTGCAAACACGTCTGTTGATTTTTTTTCCCAGCTCATGACATGACAGCAGATTTTTCGGACATCGGCAACATTCTGACCGAGCAGAACAACAACAACAAGTTTCCCTCCACGAACGATAACTTCACTGAAACGTCTCCACGAGCTGAACACACTTTAAGGTTTGTCAAAACTTTAAAAAAAAAATTGAAAGCTCGTTAAAATGACTGAAAACCTTTTCCTCTGAGCTGTAAAGTATGACTATCCTTTTGTGTCTACACGAATATAATGTAAATGAACAACTTTTATTTTAATTTATTAAATACTCTATCATTTGCGGGCGCTAAAAACAACAATGTAAAAGAAACAAAACTTTATTTTTTTTTTCTCCTTACAGGGGAATGGTGTCCTACAGAACTGGCAAACATCAGTTGTTCCTGTTAATCCAGGGGCTGCAGGAGAAGAGAAGAGCAGATCCAGTACTGATCGATGATTAGGATTTCTGTTCAGAGTGATATTGTTCACCGACAATAATGTAGCTTTTTAGCATGGTGTTACATAAAACCCTAAAGATAAAATGTACACGTCCAACTGTTGTGATTGATAAAGCAACAATTTTACCCGCTGTACTCTGTTTTTCTTTCTTGTTAAAACTCTGACATGATAAACAAACGTTGGAGGAGGATCGGCTTAACATGATGCATTTTGATTGAGTCTTCATGTGACTTTTACAACCAGACTTTATGGAACTTCGGTTGTGTCCAGTAATAGTGGATCAAGCTCCATCTCGGTAGGATTATAATTACCGTCATTTGTAATAAAGTGATGCCAATCCCATGGATTCAACAGTGAGGAGTTTGTTCTAGTCATCTTAAACAATCAATGTTGTGCAGATTCTGAGTAACTGAATGATGAACTGAAGCACTCTTTATTCATTTCAGAGTTCAATCAGTGAGATTATTCATTTTGTGATGGGTCTAGTCTAAGAAAGAGAGAAACAAAGAAAGAAGGCAGCAAATGTAAATGCTGACTCTGCAGGCTTCCCCTGAAAATATGGATAAAATCAAGTATTATAGGGTAAAAGTAATCTGAAGAGGGAGAAGGATATAAACAAGTCAAGTCAATGACAAGTCAATGACATGATGCAATCTGCATTTTTTTTAAACTCACATAACTTAACTTTTTTTTTATTGACTGAAATAATACATTTAAATTGCAGCGCTGTTTGATAAGTATAATGGAAATGACCTTTTTATTTTTTATTTTTTGTAAATTGTCTTGAGATTACCTATTGTAAGTTAGCAATTTTTTAAATAAACTGAACTGAATTAAGAAAGGTTACAATCTGTCCAACTGTCTGGACTGAAGAGAAATGATGAGCAATGTTTTATGGGTTGATGAAAGCAAAGATGGGTATTTTTTTTTTGTCACCTCAAAAGTTCATTTTTTCAGGCAAACAATACAATTTTCCGTAATACAAACAATAAAATCCATCTTATTGTAGTATAAACTGGGGCTGAAAACCCCCCGGTCTAACTAACTAACTAGGAAAAAAAAAATTCAGTTAAAGGGGGTGGTGCTTTAAGATACGGTATGACACAGCCTAGTGTCGGGATAGATGGAGAGGCGTTAAGCAAGGCTGTAGTAGACGCTGTTACCACCTCGCTACTTTATTGTTATAGTTTTCTCCAAGTCGTGTTTGAAGGAAAGTATCAAGATGTGTAAAACTGAGAAACTCTGTAGGTGCAAATGTCAGTTTTACACATCTTGATACTTTCCTTCAAACACGACTTGGAGAAAACTATAACAATAAAGTAGCGAGGTGGTAACAGCGTCTACTACAGCCTTGCTTAACGCCTCTCCATCTATCCCGACACTAGGCTGTGTCATACCGTATCTTAAAGCACCACCCCCTTTAACTGAATTTTTTTTTTCCTAGTTAGTTAGTTAGACCGGGGGGTTTTCAGCCCCAGTTTATACTACAATAAGATGGATTTTATTGTTTGTATTACGGAAAATTGTATTGTTTGCCTGAAAAAATGAACTTTTGAGGTGACAAAAAAAAAATACCCATCTTTGCTTTCATCAACCCATAAAACATTGCTCATCATTTCTCTTCAGTCCAGACAGTTGGACAGATTGTAACCTTTCTTAATTCAGTTCAGTTTATTTAAAAAATTGCTAACTTACAATAGGTAATCTCAAGACAATTTACAAAAAATAAAAAATAAAAAGGTCATTTCCATTATACTTATCAAACAGCGCTGCAATTTAAATGTATTATTTCAGTCAATAAAAAAAAAGTTAAGTTATGTGAGTTTAAAAAAAATGCAGATTGCATCATGTCATTGACTTGTCATTGACTTGACTTGTTTATATCCTTCTCCCTCTTCAGATTACTTTTACCCTATAATACTTGATTTTATCCATATTTTCAGGGGAAGCCTGCAGAGTCAGCATTTACATTTGCTGCCTTCTTTCTTTGTTTCTCTCTTTCTTAGACTAGACCCATCACAAAATGAATAATCTCACTGATTGAACTCTGAAATGAATAAAGAGTGCTTCAGTTCATCATTCAGTTACTCAGAATCTGCACAACATTGATTGTTTAAGATGACTAGAACAAACTCCTCACTGTTGAATCCATGGGATTGGCATCACTTTATTACAAATGACGGTAATTATAATCCTACCGAGATGGAGCTTGATCCACTATTACTGGACACAACCGAAGTTCCATAAAGTCTGGTTGTAAAAGTCACATGAAGACTCAATCAAAATGCATCATGTTAAGCCGATCCTCCTCCAACGTTTGTTTATCATGTCAGAGTTTTAACAAGAAAGAAAAACAGAGTACAGCGGGTAAAATTGTTGCTTTATCAATCACAACAGTTGGACGTGTACATTTTATCTTTAGGGTTTTATGTAACACCATGCTAAAAAGCTACATTATTGTCGGTGAACAATATCACTCTGAACAGAAATCCTAATCATCGATCAGTACTGGATCTGCTCTTCTCTTCTCCTGCAGCCCCTGGATTAACAGGAACAACTGATGTTTGCCAGTTCTGTAGGACACCATTCCCCTGTAAGGAGAAAAAAAAAATAAAGTTTTGTTTCTTTTACATTGTTGTTTTTAGCGCCCGCAAATGATAGAGTATTTAATAAATTAAAATAAAAGTTGTTCATTTACATTATATTCGTGTAGACACAAAAGGATAGTCATACTTTACAGCTCAGAGGAAAAGGTTTTCAGTCATTTTAACGAGCTTTCAATTTTTTTTTTAAAGTTTTGACAAACCTTAAAGTGTGTTCAGCTCGTGGAGACGTTTCAGTGAAGTTATCGTTCGTGGAGGGAAACTTGTTGTTGTTGTTCTGCTCGGTCAGAATGTTGCCGATGTCCGAAAAATCTGCTGTCATGTCATGAGCTGGGAAAAAAAATCAACAGACGTGTTTGCAAAAAGAAGTTGCACCATATTTTTCACTTCAGACTTATAAAATAATTTCATGACTTTGGTTATGCCTGTAGAATTTAAACTGAGGTAACGCGGAACAATAAATTGTTGGGCAAATAGTTTGAAAAAGACGAGACAAGCTACCCTAAATGGCTGCAAATGCAACCATTGCTGAAAATGAATCAAACTCATGTAGCATCCTGTAATGTTTCACCTCTCTGCAACACTTTGAGTCACCACGCTTCATTCTTTTTTTTAAACCCTACCTATTTGATCAGTTTGATTTCAGAAGGGGACCGATGACATTTTTTATAACAGAAACATAAAATGAGCTCATTTTACATCTTTAAGATGACTAGAAGTAGACTCACTGTGTACACTGAAGGCGAGGAGTTCGGTCAAAAGTAAAACATTCAGGATTCCCAAAGTTACCGCTGCACCGAGACAGAGCCTCTCTTTGGAGTTGCTCCAACCTTGACAAAAAATCTTAACCTTAGCAAAATTGAATTAAATACATATTAGATTTCTCTGTAACTTCACTCTTACCTGTGTTATTAGATGCAGTTTGTCCAACAGGTTCCATATTGACGTAAATTTCCTCCATCGCTTCAGACTCTGCACTGGCTTTTAACATTTGACTATAAAATCCGCTGCAGTAGTTGAACTAAGTGAAACAACTGTAGGAAAGAGGTGAGATGTCTGGTGTTCAACATAAAAAAACTAAATGTACTTTAGAGATAACAACCGAATAAAGAAATTCATGAGCGCAGATTCAGTACTATTTTCTTAAATATCTTACGCAACACAAAATTCCTGAAGATTTCAATAGTTTCAGAAGTTCATATTTGCTGATTCGGTTATGTATCAATGACTATTTATTTCTCCTTTTTCATTGTTTTCCTTCAACTTGGCTAATCCTACTCATAATAAACACATTACACTTTTCTTTGTGTGACAAAATAATTGAGTTTTACATTCATGCGCAACTTTGCGGTCTACCGAATGGTATCAAAAACATTTTTTAAATAGTTTTAAATCACTGATATAAGGATGAAAAACACATCTGATGTTGTGACGTTTCTGCTCTGTGTGTCCAAAATATTTCCTAAAGGCAGATAAATTGTTGGAGCAGATGACCGGTTCCCTCCTTGGTCATATGGAGCCAACAGTTTTACAGGTCTCATTCTGTCCTGATAACTAGACATAGCCTTGCTCTCAGTAAATACGAATATCATCTTGTCTTATCAACCCTGTTTCCAACGGTTGAAACACTTACATTAAGAAACAAGAATTGCATTATTACCAAACTTCTATAACCTCCGGATCGAATAATTAAGGAATTGTACTTATTTATTCATATTTTAACGGTATGTAGTTTTAGGACTGCCTTCTACTAAAAAGCTGCATGATCTGGCTAGTCACCATGTTTTCTCTTCTTCTTCTGAAACAACCACGAGGCAGATCAATAGTTTGACAAACAGTTTGCTTTGTCAAGCACCGCCTCACTGGGAGGGAATCAAAAGGCTAACATGCCAATCGGGTGCAAGTTGGGCGGATTAAAGTCAGAGAAACCTGAGACCGCCTTTCAAAGCATGCTGAAGACCAGCAAGCAAAATAGTAGAATATCAGAGTTCAGGAGATACAAGATAGAAGATCTGACTGAAACAAGACATTGCATAGAAATTCAGACTGGGAAGCTAACTGGCAAATTGTTAGCCAAGTATGTGGAGTAGAAAAATAGGTTGGATTTACTTAAACTTATGCAGACCAATTGCCTCAAAATATTCAATTACTGTAACATGTACATATGTAGTTATACTGTGTGACTTTGGCAACCAATATTCTTAAACGCATCCAAAATGTTATTCTCTGCAAAACTTCTTTTATTTTCTGCCTACAGCAGCAGCAAATATCTGCTACATACATTAAAGATACACGGTCTCATTATTTGACATAGATGTACTGTTCAAAACCTTTTTGATTTGGTTGAGCAGAAATGGTGTGGTGTCTGGGCATGTTAAAATGTTAAAACTTTTACCGTATAAAACACATCTGATATTGTGATGTTTCTGCTCTGTGTGTCCAAAATATTTCCTAAAGGCAGATAAATTGTTGGAGCAGATGACCGGTTCCCTCCTTGGTCATATGGAGCCAACAGTTTTACAGGTCTCATTCTGTCCTGATAACTAGACATAGCCTTGCTCTCAGTAAATACGAATATAATCATGTCTTATCAACCCTGTTTCTTGTCCAACGGCTGAAACACTTACATTAAGAAACAAGAATTGCATTATTACCAAACTTCTATAACCTCCGGATCGAATAATTAAGTAATTGTACATATTTATCCATATTTTAACGGTATGTAGTTTTAGGACTGCCTTCTACTAAAAAGCTGCATGATCTGGCTAGTCACCATGTTTTCTCTTCTTCTTCTGAAACAACCGCGAGGCAGATCAATAGTTTGACAAACAGTTTGCTTTGTCAAGCACCGCCTCACTGGGAGGGAATCAAAAGGCTAACATGCCAATCGGGTGCAAGTTGGGCGGATTAAAGTCAGAGAAACCTGAGACCGCCTTTCAAAGCATGCTGAAGACCAGCAAGCAAAATAGTAGAATATCAGAGTTCGGAAGATACAGGATAGAAGATCTGACTGAAACAAGACATTGCATAGAAATTCAGACTGGGAAGCTAACTGGCAAATTGTTAGCCAAGTATGTGGAGTAGAAAAATAGGTTGGATTTACTTAAACTTATGCAGACCAATTGCCTCAAAAGATTCAATTACTGTAACATGTACATATGTAGTTATACTGTGTGACTTTGGCAACCAATATTCTTAAACACATCCAAAATGTTATTCTCTGCAAAACTTCTTTTATTTTCTGCCTACAGCAGCAGCAATATATCTGCTACATACATTAAAGATACACGGTCTCATTATTTGACATAGATGTACTGTTCAAAACCTTTTTGGTTTGGTTGAGCAGAAATGGTGTGGTGTCTGGGCATGTTAAAATGTTAAACTTTTACCATATAAAAATCCTCACTACTTTCCAATAGTTCACTTTTTATTTTATTTTATTTTAGTTGTTGCCTGGACTCAACTTAAATAGATGAACTTATAAAGCGTTTTGTTTTATCCAAACATTCTGCCACTTGTTTAAGATCAATACAAACAACAAGTTGATGATAATTAAATGATGTTCACTTGAACTTTTGTTGAGTCTGATGTTTTATGTTATAGGCAGAAGTCTAGGTTCAGCACACGGCTGAAGGAATCTGATCCACGCTTCAAACTCAGTACCTGCTTGCCTTTACTGCAAAACTTTGGTAAGGTTAAATTTATTGGGCTAAAGAAAGTCAGACGGTTCATTCTCCAATGTGAGAAATCCCTTGAAGTAATCAAGTTTCTCGTTTGATCAGATCTTGTTAGTCAATTAAATAGTATGATTACTAAGTAACAGTTGATTCTTTTGTGTATAGATGTAATGTAATCTTTCAGTTCACAATTGAAGTTTTATTATCAGAATTCTGCAAATTAAATATTTCATAGTATATTTCAATGATTCCTTTCATACAGTCTAAGCTCCCTGAAAAGATGAAATGACCTTTCAGATAAATATATTTTTGATTGCTTTGGAGTATCATGATATTTACTTAATCTGACTGATATGATCTTCTTTAACGCATTCTGATGCTTCACTTTGATCATCAATAAGCTTATCATTTACAAGAGGTGTACTGTCTGTTAGTGAACATTAGTGAACAGATAGCATCATTAGGACCAAGGAACAGAAGCTGTAGATAATTTTAACGGTAACAAAGAAATTTATGTTGTGACCAACTGTTGGAACATGGTTGTGTAGTCGGTATGTTTTATTTTTTTATATTTGCTTCTTTTAGGTAAAGTGCATAATAGCAAACTTAGTTAATGTTATTATAAGTCGGGCTGGTTGTCAGAAGTTGTGAAAGGGGGTAATTAAGAAAAAAAATCACTGATTGAATTGTTGGTTGATAGCCAACATTTATTTGAATTTGTGCAACAAACACCAAAAGAAAAAAAAAAAAACTACATAAAACCTGAATGGTCATTCAGTTTGATAAATATTTTACATTGATCATGTAAATATTTACTAATAGCTCTAGTAACGGAAAATTCAGCAACTATATTTTGTTAGTGACACACATTCATGTGTGTAAGATGATTAGGCCCTAGAAACATACAGAATATAAGTCGGAGACAAAAGTAGTGGATAATTTTAAAGGTAAACAAACAAACTACAATTTCTCATGTTGGAGCGTGGTTGTGCAGTGTTAAAAAAATCAACTTTGGGGAAAGCTAAAAACTTAAATATGAGTAGCCTCACCTAGGCCTGTTTAATGAGAGTCACATATTCTTAAGAAAACATTTGGATGGGGAACTTTAATGACATGTGTCACACTAACGAGTGTTACAGAAAAAATCTATGAGTTTCAAATGTATTTAAATTAATGTTTACTATTTTGGAGAAAGCATGAAGCACTGGGAAGATCAGTGTTGATTCAGCAGCAGAAAAAAAACTGAACGAAATGATCAGAGGACAAATTTTGGAAAATTCTGGACAAATTCTTTCACTGCAGAAAGCTAAAAGTTAAATTTGAGTAACCTCTGTTTACTATCTGTCACATATTCTTAAGAAGTACATGTAGAAATGAGGAACATTTACTGAAATGTGTCACACAAAGTGCTACAGAAAAATCTACAAGAGTTTCAAATTTAAGTCTCAATTTTTTGATGAAGAAAATCACAAACTCATAGTCAGCACTGACTAGTCGTGCCACCATAAATAAATAAATAATGCAGTTAAATTGTAGGTTTTCTTTAGAGGCATGTGTTTGCAGGGACAGGGGCTTTCTTACACACGCACACACACACACGCACCCACACACACACACACACACAGACAGAAGGACCCTTTCAAATACGCAAATCCTGAGAGCTGACACATCACCTCACTTAGTGGTATTTGAGGAGCATATTGATCATACATAGGTCGTTAGTATAATCCTTAAAATCGTACCTACCGGATCTTTGTCTTCTCAGAAAACCAGCTGTCCTCACACATAGAACCTCATTCACAACATATTGACCTAAGGTCACGGGAATAACCCTGAGGGGCTTTCATATACGCTGATCACCCATCTTATCCGACCTGAACAACGGCATATAGAAAACCGGATGTCCTCACACATAGAACGTCATTCACAACATAGATAGCCCTGAGGGCTTTCATATTTGCTGATCAACCATCTTAACCAACCCTCCCCGCTCACTTATCCGGCCTGAACAATGGCACACAGAACCTGAGGTAGCTACTACACTCCAAATCTATTTAAACTTCTCAATGCATAGTATATACATATATACATACATATATATATAATCATTATTGATTATCTAACACCTTTTGTAATTGTATTACTCTTAAAACTCAGACAATCTGCTGCTATGATTGGGATAACAGATGTTATTACGTAACACCTTGAAGGGGCGGGGGGGGGGGGGGGGGGAATTATGGGTTAGAGGTCAAGGGCCACCTGTCAAATTAGTTTGATGTGAGGTGGGGCATATTATCTTCTACCATGTATGAGCATCTTGGCAAACAAAATTAAATTCAGTGACAGAAAAACAAACTTTCATCTCAGTGCATGATCGGTGGATGGGTCTTTTCCCATCGCAGTACATGCTCAATCTTGTTTTAATTACATTTATATTAAATGCAATTTTAACCATTTTTTTTTTTAAATTTAAGTTGATATTCTACTTTTGTGAATAAACAAAAGCCACCTGCTTTTGATACTTTGAGCACTCCATGCTAAAGTAGTGTAGAACTGTTTAGCACTTTGATAGTTTGGATTTTGTGTAAATTATGGTCAAGAGCAAAGCAGGTATGGATATTCAAGATGTCATAAATGAAGGATATTTGTGCAATAGCCGTCGGATAATCAGTTTTGTGGTGGTATTTGTTCCACATTTAATATCCTGTGTTTCACAAACATCACATTGTCATAGTTTACATATTGTACTTTTGTTTGACCGAGGTCGGAGTTGACTCAAATTTTCATGGTCAATCCTTTTTGAATAGGGTTTGACAAAACTGTGGCTCTATAGTAGAACCATGAAGTGAAAACAGATTTATTTATTCCATTAAGTTTCACAAACCTATTCAGAAATGTTCCACTGACGATAATGAATTCAAGTCCTTGATCAGCTGACTAAAAATCTGCCTCATTCACGCAAAAACTACTAAACTGACGATTAATTTGTAGTCAAGTAAAAACAAGTTTTTTTTAATTGGATAAACTTCTTTTTTTATTAGTGTGGGTGGATAGTTTCCACTTTTTTTATAATTGTTGCACAACAACTGCAAAACACACAAGACTTCGCATGACGATCTGACTCAGAAAAGAAAATGTTTTCACTGAGGTTAGAAATAGGAGTCATCAAGAACTGCAAATCCTGTTCACAGCTGTTGTCAAACTGAGATGAATGGGTCTGCCTAACTACTCAGGAACAATGTTTAAAACAAAATGAATCCAGATTTTGAATAAACGTGTTAAGCATTTGCCTACTGTCTGGTCAGCACTTATTCCCCTTAGCTGAAGAACAGAGGGGGAGGGGTTGTGGAGCAGCGAGTGGCAAGAAATCAGGCACTCAGCAGCTCCACAATACCCCATTAGTCTTCATTTTCAGCAGGACATGCAACAGGGCCCTTATGTCTTAAAGAACAAACTAAAATTTATTGGGCCAGCTAGTTTGAGTTAATTGAAAGAAATTGTCTGTCTGCTTGCCTTCCATTAGGTTTACAGCATGTAGTGAGTCAGGGCTGGTTGATCATATGGGGCCCGAGCTTATTGCCCTCTGCTCATCACCCAGCCTGGTTTCATGTTAATGGTTTGATCCATGGTCAACCTCCACTCAGCAGACAGTCTGAGCAGAGGGACTGATTCAAGGAGGAATTGTTTAGAAAGGATTTATGAGATTTGTTCATCATAAAGACAAACTGAATAAAATTGACAATGGCGGTTCAGTGATTGTTTAACACAGAGTGTCTGTACTTGTGTTCTTTGTTCAGTTTTCTCCCAGAGCTCAAATAGTGATTATGAATGATTATCTTTTATACAGTGAACCAGGACGTTGCTGGTCTTCCTGGAAGTTGTTAATTTCTCAACTTATCATTGGGTCTAAGTTTTTGGAGGGAAATTGTTTGGGTCTGCAAAACATTGTTCAGTTTACACAAGACTTGAGACCGTCTCCCGAGGCATTTTGGAGGGGATGGCAGGAAATGCTTTGTCAGGCTTTCTGGTAGAAGTTCTCAGCTCAAAGTCAGGCTTGTTTCTTGTTAGTGTTGGACCTTAACAAAGGGGTGGGTGGGTGGGGGGGGAGCTGTGATTGGCTGGATCTGTAGCCAAGTAAATAATATTTATGATTTGCCACAACTGGTCACTCTGGCTTATTATTATGCTGGTGTGTAACTGACCACCCCTTAAACTGCTTATAACACCGATTAAATGAAGGTCACAGAGTTTCCACCTGTGAAATGAGGGTGCTAAACCACCGGAGCTTCCTAAATCTGACCCCCAATTAGGGTGTCTGGTTTAGGAACCAGATAGACGAGGACCTAAGGTTTAGGAACCTCAGGATAATCTATCCTGCTTGAAGACAATGTGGCTCTTTTGGAGTATTTGGCCCTCTGGAGCAATGCTCAGCTGAGTGAACCAAATCACAACCTTCACATACAACATTTGTGTGCTGATTAAAAAAAAAATTCAAATCCAGAAATTGAAATAAATAAATAAAAATTTAATTGAAAGGATTAGAGAATAAGTGAAAATCAAATCATCTCTATATGTGTTTATATTCTTTATCCGCAGCTCTGAAGTGAGTCATTCATGAAGCTTGGACTGTTTGACAAGTGTCAGACTGCTGGGTTAAACTTGCAAACATAATCCACACCTGCCAAAAACCACTTTAACAACTCACACCTGCTGCCTCCTGTCTGTCGCAACAGACTAGATAAACTCCCATTCTCTCCCTCAGCTCGGTTCTAATTACCAACATTTAGCAGTGGATATTCCAAATCCAGATCCACTGAGAATATATGGAGGCAGAACACAAATGCTCAAATGCACACACAAAAAAATGTATAAACACCCGCATGCCTGGTGAGAAACTGACTGGCAGTGGTGTTTAAAATAATAAGATGCAGCTGTTGATCGTAGCGACTGTCTCCAGGTTTACTTCCCTGTGGCCTCGATGGCAGCAGAAGAACCGTGATGAAGGCAGACAGCTGACAGGTGCTCCAGGATGCTGCTGCCATCAGGTGCATCTGCTAAACTTAACTCCGAGACAGGAAGACGTAGAAGAAGGGGGAAAAACAGCAAAAAAGAAGGGAGGAGAGAGCGGGAGTTAGGGGGAGAAGAGAGAGAGAGAAGAGTGGCCAGAAAGAAAGACAAAGAGGAGGAAGGGTGTAAAGATAAAAGAGGAAGCATATGTGTGTGCCGTGTGTGCTCCTTGAAACTTTATGCCAGAGCTCTGTGTAAAGAAATTCACAGGATTGCTTTGAAAGTGCGAGGCTGCGGGTGCCCCTTCGTCTAGACACTGACACTCTGAAGGGCTAACAAGTTTACTGAGCAGGTGAGGAGATGGAGAAGTAGAGCAGGAAAGAGCATAATGGGCATGTGCAGGAAATGATGGAGAGGGAATGGGAAGGAGTAATAGGAATGATAAAAAATTAAATAAAGGAGGAGGAAAAGAAGGTGGTTTGTCAAGAAGCAAGTTTTAGTGTGTGCAAAGTATGTGTGTATTTGCCATATGTTTATATTCTAATGCCTGTTTCGGCATTTTACAGCGACATGCCTTCCAGCTCTTGTCAAAAAAAAAAAAAAACAGAAAGAAAGCGGGCAGGGTGTGAGTATACAGCTTTAATGTGACAGTAGTTATGCTCTCTGCCTGTAATAAAGGCAGAAGCGCTGAGGCCAGGGTTTGAGCCCTTCATCAAAGCAAAGGCCGAGCACAGATCAAGTGTTCACGTTTTGACACAAAGTGACTCGGATTGAGCTAAATTTGACATTGAGTGTAACCGAGGAGGTGATCTTACAGACCTCTATTCTCTTGTATGTCCTGCTTTTTTGGGGGCGGGGGAGACGTTCCTAAGACGCAAATGTGTCTCAGTGAGCAGGGAGAGGAGCCTGACGGAGCCTGGTGCTTTGCAGGTAGCCCGACAGAGTGGCTCGGAGCACTGTCACCAATTTGTTCCTAGCCCTGGGGGACATGCAGGGGATGGAGAGGCAGTGGCAGCTCCCTGTCCTCATCATGGCTAATGAGGCCTCGGCTTCTTCTCCTACTTCCTCTGTGTGTCTGTGTGCGTGTACGCGTGTGTGTGACAGCAGTTTGTAGAAGTTTGTGTCAGAGTGCTGCCAAAGCTCCTCTTTCTGAAAAATTGTGGCTGGTATCTGACTCAGACCAGCGTGTACTCTTATATACAAGTCTTCTTGCTGAATAATTCACCTGATCAAGACACACACACACACATGCACGCATACACACAGTGGAAAGGAGGGAACAGGTCTTGTTCAAGGCAGCTACGATTCAATACACAATTCAGGAACATCACACAAGCTGAGACTTTCTTTCTGGGTTGAATCATACAGAAAATGCTTAAGAAATCAAGACAAAGGAAACAGGGAGTTGTCCGCTATGATAGCTAAAAAAAAAAACCTGCACAAAGTAATATAATCTGAACCTTTCAGTAACAGTCAGCCTACGGTTAGGTTTTTTTTTTTTAAGTGTTATTCGTTTGTCTCTTTTGCACAGAACTTTCTGATTTTATGATAGTATATTATGCTGTAATGTGACAACATTATGCTATATTTGATCTTATTCTTATTTTGTGTGTCTGCATACTTCCATTTGACTTGCACTTTGCTTTTGGTACACCTGAATTTCCCCATAGAGGGACAATAAAGGATATTCTATTCTATTCTATTCTATTCCATCCCATGTGTTGAAGACGTGACGTAAACTGAAATAAACACAGCTTTATCTGTGGGACAGGAGCTCTCCTGTGTGTTCAAAAGTTGGAAGTGCAGTGTTTTTCTTACTTTTGCTCAAATCAAGAATTGCTTTGGCTCTTTCTTTAAAATGCAAAAGTAATGCAGAGGTAGATAAAGAAACAATTATAAAACAAATCCTATTATAGTATCCTACATTCTTATGTTTTGATGCTGTCTTTGATGTCAGCTGTTTTCTTCTCCATAATATGAAACTGATTCCTGACATTCATTTTCCAGAATTATATCATGATTGTTACGAAAAATGAATCAACATCAATAACTTTATTAATTTAAGCAGTGATTGGCTTCTTGTTGAGCTGAACTTCTGTTTATTTTTTTAAAAAAGTCAACATATGGATGATGAGAAAAGCTTTTAATTTTCATCAGTTTTCTTTTCTGTTTTAATGGCATAAGACCGAATTAATTTTAGTATGTTGTGATCAGCATAAAAATATTTTGAGCTATAACCCAACATTTTACTCAATCCAAGTTGACCATGTTGCTACATTGTAGCAACAGACATAATTACTTCGTCTGTCTGTTAAACACACTTTCAACCTTATTATGGTATGGGTTACTTATGGTATGGTATTCGTAGGTCAAAATTATGCTATGAATGTCACAGTTTATTGCAATCAAAAAATATGAGTCATAGAGGTTGTTATTCTTATCCATAAGTTGATGCATGCATGTGTTTTACTGTATTTTTAAAAAACAAGAAGTTGAAGATAATTTCTAAGGCAAACCACATCAAATAATTGCAACAATCCCTAGTAATAAGACACAAAGGGGCTAATAAAATTTGCATTATTGGACTCTTATGAGTATCTAATAGTCGGCAGCAGGAGTGGAGAGTACTGAAAAATATGTAGAAAGTCAAAAGGGTCAAAATTCTTCTGGTTGTTGCTTTGAATACCAAATGGTCTATTATAATGTGTTCCATTTGTGCTTAGAAGTCAACATTTACAAGATCCAAGTCATAACGTTTAGCTGGATTTATCCTTTAATTATCCTCTAATTTCCAACTTGGAAAGCTAAAGGTTAATTAATGTCGTTATTTATGTTGCAGGAATAAACACAGCTGATGGTGTATAGCTCATCAATTCAGTGGTACACATAGATTGTGAATTAAAACATTGGCTTGTGAACATGTTTCTTTGTGTTTGAATGACCAGAATGCAGAAAAAACACGGTCATCTAATGCGCCACCTGGTGATCAAACAATGTCACACCAGGTGAAAATCACGTATGATTTGTCGATTTTTAGAAAATGGGTCTGAAAAAATAACTTGTCCTGTACTACAAGCTTTAAGGCCAAATAAATATAAACAAAACTTTTTTATTATTATTTTGGTTCAACATTGAAATGAGAATACAAATCCTACCATGTCATTTTACGTCTGCCTCTAATTTTTTTTCTAAAATTGTTTCTATGTTTGACCAACATAGAAACAATTTGATATTTCCTGAAACGCATCTTTAAACAGTAATTTAGATTTTTAAAGGCGTGGCCAATTATTAGACTCTTATTTACATTAAATTTTCTATTGCTCATCAAAAGTAAAGAGCTTATGTAATTTAAATCAAGTATATGTAGCAACTTTAATACTTAATCAGTCATAAAATTTAAACAAGCTGGAAAAACTCTAATGGGCAAAACTGGGCTAAGAAGATGCTTATTATTTCCATTTTGTGCAATATTAATTCAAATGTTTATTGCATTGTGTGGGCTAAAGAAGAAACTGATAAGGATTTTTGTTTGCCACATACGGTTTTTATAATATAAATTAATAAAGTTTAAGGCAATTATGCTAAAAACATAAGATATTTAATTTAATAGGATTCACTCTGGGATAGATGTGGAGTCACTCCTTAGTTTAGGGTACCCTATTTTTAAAAAATAGGGTATTTTTTTTTAAATAATGGAAAAAAGGAAGGAAAAAAGATGACAATACCACTGAGAAATTAAAAAGGAGAAAAGGGGTGAAAGGTTTAAACAAAGGAAATGTGAAGTATTCTGCTGACTCCCAAAACACCAGAATATAGCAGAGTCAGCTACTAGAGGAGAGTGGAAAAGAGATCAGCTTTTTTCTGTCTATATTCCCATTCGAATTTTCTAACATTAATGCATTAAAACCCAACCATAAAGTGTCTCAGTTCAGAAAAGGTCAAGAGAGAAATCTTCCAGAGTTGAAAACGTAAAATCCATGAATGCAAAAACAGACATTCTTTTCTCTCCTTTTATTTCAAGAACGAATAAATACTAAGACATAACATCGGACTTTCTTTGCACAACCAAACTGATTTTGTTACAGCACTAACAAATGAAGAAAATATTTTACCTTTCACAAATGCAAAAAAAGGTTATGCTGTAACAAAAGAGAAATGAAGGAAAAAATAATAAACACAAAAGCTTTGATTTTTATGACAGGATGTCTGTTGTTTCATGAGGGAGAGAAGAGGAGAGTCGTCAGGGTGCAGGTGTGGGCGGTTTAAAGAGTCTGGTCTTTCTGAAGTAGCGAACGATGAGAGGTACTGACACCACTGTGATGCTGATGCGAACTGGAGCGAAGAGCTTGTGGACGGCATAGGCAAGGACAAACGTGCTGGTTCCTGCTGCCATTTTAGATTGAACCAACTCCTCACTGAAGCCCAGTTTGCATAGCAATGCCGTCATGTCGATGCCACTACAGGGACAAAACACACAAAATCAGTTAGAAAGCACATAGTTAAATGGGAGCTATTATGCTTCCTTTTAAATAGGTTAGCTTAGGGCTATGGGCTGTAAAAACATGTTCAAATGATGAGATTTCACCTCAGTTTTGCCTATTTTGAGCTCCTTTCAGAATGAGCTGTTAGGGATTCTTGTCACTTTAAATCTAAATAAGCTGCTGCAGGCCACGACCCCAATGCCAAGTGTTTATACTCACATATTATGCAAATGGGAATGGCTACAAATAGATTCGCGGTTGTACAACTGTACGCCTTTGATCCTGAGTCAGACCCAAAAACAGAAGAAGTGGAGTTTCCTGTACAACCACCAAGGAGGTCTCAAACAGTTTCTTCATAGTAAACCACCAACAAAACACTTATCACTGTGCAGCAGCTGAAGTGGTAAAACCAGAAGAATAAATGTGTTCTTCTACTAATAAAAAAGTGGGTGGAGGTCAGCACCAATTATGATGTCAGTATCGGGAGGTTTGTGAAACAATTTGTAATCCAGACACCAAAAAATTGCCAGAAAATGGCTGAGTGGGGATTTGTTAATGCTTGAACTGTTTTTAGAAGCAGTAAGAACCCAAACAGAAGTACAAGAACATGCTAAAAGGGAATTTTGCAAAACAGGTCTCTTTTAACATACCATCAATTTAATATGAACATTGTTTTTTCAAAAACCTGTAAAAGATGCAAACCATAGATGTTGTGTTAATACAACCACAAGATGGCGACAACTTACTGATGATGATTATGACACTAGATTAGGAGAACTGCTGGTATCACATATAAGACACCAGAAAGTGCTGCTGACAATAAACATAAAATTTTATGAAATATGATCTATATTGTATTTCAATAAAAAAAATTGCATTGTCTTACAGTTTTTAAACGGTGCTGATTTGCCAATGAGACAAATACTTTAGCATATTTCCTCCTGAGCAACCTATAAATAAGTAAGAAAATGTATCTAGGCTGAGTTGCAGTAAACATTCAGCTTAAAGATTCAACATGCAGAGTATAGCAATACTATAATTGCTGTTCTCAAAAGCATTAATCTTATTTTTGAGCTGTAGTAGTTGTGTGGTTTATGTGTCTCACAGTCCTGATCACACAGTTAACATTAGCTTTAACATTCAGCTAAATTATGGACTTTAACTAGTTATCCTTCTCTCTGACTTCATAAAATAGTTGTGACCTTTTTGTGTGAGCAGTTTGGAGAAATAAGTATGCAAGGAATGTGGCTTCAAGCTTCCTTTGTCAATGCAGTCTCTCTCATGCTTCAACAGTGCAGCTAATCTCAGCAGCACACTGAACTCTGCTAAAGATGTGGATTCATTTTACACTGTGGCAACTGTTCCCCCTGCCACATGCCAGGGCTCACAGTGATAATGCTTAAAGTCACTGTAAATTACAATGATTATCACCACTTACAGGAGGAAATCTCTCCAGCTTGTCACACTATGTTTTCCAAATCCCTCTGCTATGCGATCACACAGACAAAAGAAGCACAAACTATTTAGACTTGAACTCCTGCCAAAAGTAGGATGTGTTAGGTTAGTATGGTTTTTTATTCAGCAACAGATGGCAGCAAAGCTCAAGGGATACTCAATGTTAAGCTTTGAACACCCTGCACAGCAAAAACACTGCAAACATTACCGAGGTTCCTCACTTGATTAAGGCAGTGGTAGAATTTTAAAACGAATTAAGCCAGTAATGTTTGTCATAAACTAGGAAAATAAGAATACCACTCCCTGATTCTAGTCCTTATACTCCTAAACTAGCTTAAAGAATTTCATACTTTTGTTTGTTTATAAACCATTGAAAATCTGTTGTTCTTGTATAAGCCTTCCAGACCATCTGGTTCAAGTCTCCTCTGCATCTTCAGAGTCACAACCAAATCAGTGACGTGCGGTGAGGCGCAAAGCTGGTGAGGCACTGACTTAATCATTATCAGACATACATATATAGACCACCTGCATGTTATTGTTTACATAAGGAAATTTTGCGCATGCGGACAAAGCTGGAGGGCAAAAAGACAATTCTTCTACATGCCATCCACAGCCGCGCTGCTGCAGTAGAATACTTCCGTTAACTCAATGAAACTTGGAAATTTAGGTATCATTAATTTCGTGCTGTGCTCCACAGCAAAGGGAAAAATTGTTAAAGTACAACTCAAAACCACATCTTTCTCACTCTCTGCATTGGCCAGGCTATCCACAGACTTGTTGCCATAGCAACTGACAACAACGCCCCTAAAAAAACACTGAAATATTTCCCACACAAAGAGCAGAACATTCAGTCTGTTGCAGCAGTATGGTTTTAGGCTTAATGTTTATTTTGCGATTATTAATAAGTGACTGTTGTGATACGAGGAGAAAACTATAAATATATCGCTGCACTTTGCTGTATCAAGTCACAATGTCTGGGATCATGAGCGCCCCCTGCCATGAGTCAAGAAAACTGCCTGCCTCACATCGAATCTGTTCTCTGCAGTTTCTGATCGCTCCTCAGCGTTACACACAAAGTTGGTGACAACAAACACTACAATATATAGAGAAGCTAAATTATGGACAATCAGTTTATATATTAAATGTTTTTAACCATTTTATTGGCGATATACAGACAGGAGGAGCATGCTCCCATAGAATGGCTGCCAGTGCAATTAGCCAGAGGTTGCGCAATCCCAGGTGAGGCTCAGCTCGCTGTTGCCTCACTAGCTGCGCTTCCGAGCATTTGAATGGGAAAATGCAAAAACTCTGCGATTTTGAAGAAAAAATAATCAAAATTGGGTAAGCTAAATAAAAAAATAAATACTTTACAGTATACACCACATGGTGAAAATAGCTATATAAATTATTTTATCATTATATTTTTCCATTATGACAGGTGAGGCCCTGCCTCACTTGCCGCTCCTGACCGCACATCACAGAACCAAATATGGGGAAACAGAATTCAGTTTTTATGTTCCTCTATTCTGGAAAAAACATCCAGAAAACTGCAAAAATGCTTTACATAAATGCTAAAAGCCTATTTATTTATTGCCTTCTATTACCAACTGAAAGATCATCTTATTTCAACCTTTCATCATTTTCCTTTATTTTGCTGTTTTTTGCTTGTTTGTTGTTTTGTTTTCATTATGTAAAGCACAGATTTGAATTGCCATACTGCTGAAATGTGCAATGCAAAGGAAAGGCCACATTGGCTGCATTATATCAATTGTATTTGCATTCTCTGGGTAGGTGGAGCCCCCAAACTTAATGGATTAAATTACTGGCAAATTTTACTTTTTCATAATTACAGCTGGAACTTATGTGAATCGGGGCAGGTTTACTGAGAAACCCACCAAATTTGAATACAGTTTATGTGAACAAAGGTACAAAAAGAGAACTAAGGAGATGTAAATTAGATAGGAAAGGCCAGAATGCAAATTATCCAGGATGACATAGTTTAGGTGATGAACTAATATAGAAACATGAATTTGTTTAGTTGTGAACTGAACTTTGAACTAGTTCTTGTAAGGCTGAACTTGCACACTTTTCACTGCAGTGAAAGAAATATTTGAAACCTTAGACTGACATATTGCTCCTTCACAGTTTTCTACGGTTTCCCACTTCAGTGTTTTAGATCATCAAAACATCTTAATATCAGACGAAGGTAACCTGATACTAGAGGTGTATAATAATTGGGAGATAAAGATATCATGTCAACTTTCTAAAATAATAGCCTAAAACATTTTTTGTGAAAAGTTATTTTTTTTGCAAAAACAAACAAAAAAAATTAATAAAAATTACCATCTCTTTATTGGCAAAAGATGATTTAGGTAAAGAAAAAACTTAGGCCATAATTTAGGAAGGTGACAATGAATATTGAATACTCTATGAGATGTATTATCTATTGATATATATAGTTTGTATATTAAATGTTTTTTAACCATTTTATTGGTGAAATTCAGACAAGAGGAGCATGCTTACATAGAATGGCTGCCAGTGGAGTTACCAGAGGTTGCGCAATCCCAGGTGAGGTTCAGCTCGCTGCTGGCTCACCAGCTTCGCTTCCGAGTATTTGAATGGCAAATACTGTTTAGTTTAGCAAAAATTTAGCGATTTTGAAGAAAAAAATAATCAAAACTTATTAAGCTAAATAAATGTGTTTGATACTTCTGGTAATTTCAGAAAAAGAAATAACAGAAAGTTTTTCTGTTGGTTTGCACATAGCTTCTGGTCCACTTGAAATGCTATGACGTAACATTAAACTGGTCATTCATGCTCAAAAACCACCTCTGTGGATAGATTAAAACATCATAAAAATCCTCATTCCTACAATAATGTCAAAGACTTCAACCAATTATTAGGTTTCACACAGGGCCAGGTTGGTTTGGAGAGGTTTTTTTTTTTTTTTTTTACTCTTTTTAAAGAAATTATAATTTGAAAACAGCATTTTAATTAACTTTTGTGACAGCACTGTAAAGTGGTTCTTGAAAGCTTTTAAGGTGAATTTCTCTGAGGGTTAATTGAGCTGCATTAGATTTCTGGAAGTCAGTCATGTTACCTGGATATAAGGAGGTAGAACATTCCCAGAGACATGAGAGATATTCCAATATGAAAGGAAACTCCCACTGCTCCATATTCTTTAAAGACTTTTTTTAGCTGCTGGGTTTTGTTGGGTTTTTCTTCCCCTGGCTCCGGTGTGCTTCCATGGTCTTTTTCTGTGCTTAAGGTAGAGGAAGCCTCCTGGAGATCCTGAACAAAAGGCAAATAAAATGTGGAGTTAAAAAGGAAGCAAAAAGTTAAATTTCATAGTTGTCAGGGTTGAAGTACACATAAAGTTTAAAGAAATTTGTTAAACTGGTGTTTTTCTGTGCTGTGAATGTGTGTAAACAAAGCCTGGGCTTTAATGAGCTTCTCTGTTAATGGAGCAGAAGAGTCAGCTGATTAAACACATTCTGCTGCTGCTGTGTGCTTTAGCTAATTCACATCACCACACACCCTGTCACACTCATTAAACACGTCTCCCACACACACAAAAAGCCTCTCATCAGCACAAAGGCACACAGATGACTCTGGTCGTGACCTCCTGACACAAGCGCCACACCATCTGCAGACGTCTGACACATCGCCGGAACATGACGGGTCGCTGCGGAGCGAGGCGGGTTACCGCAGAGCGAGTGAGGGGCAGATCAGTGAACCAACATCACACAAAAGGGCCTCAACAAGCGGCAGCCTGCATCAAAGCTCTGAGAAAGCCTGTCAGTTGCCAAACATAGTCATCTGTCAGACAAAAGTCACATGAGCTGCATTTTACAACTGCAGTCATGCTTAAAGTAAGAGAACCAGTGCAACAAGATTCAAGGCATTGAGGAAACGCCACCATGGAGCCCAGACAAATCGAAGCAAATCTCATTGAGCATTGAATTTAAAGTTTTCTTTTTGGATTTAATTTGGAATAAGTATGTCAGTAACAAAGTCAACATTAAGGCTCTTTGGAAAACTAAACATAGCATGTTAAATAGATTTGACTGATAGGATTAATAGGTCTGGATAAAATGCTTTGTTTACAGGAAATGGCAACTATGAAATTAAAATAGGGTGAAGAAAGAGTCCAAACTCTTTCTTCCAACTTTATTCTGCAATAATAAAGCTTCAAACTGCTTGCATCATATAAAAGTAACATTATATATATCTGGGCAAATTGCTGGATTAGACATATATATGCTGTAAAAGTATGCCGTAAAAGTTCTCCTGTGTAAAGCTGAAACATGATTCTCAGTGAAAACAGGAAATACCTCTGCTCTATTTTAAGGCCAACAGTGGACTGTGTGCTTTTGAAGCTGAAAAAGCTCTCACTGAACTGTAGTAGCTGCAGCCTTTTAAAAGCTCAAAAAACACTAAAATAATGGCAGTGAACTCAAGGTGCTGAGACAGATCAAACCTAACATGTACACAATCAACACTCTGATCATGTGGTGTAAATTTGTAGGCAAGTCTTCGAAACTGCATTTCCATGGGCAAATTGCTGGATTAGTCTGGGTCAAAGGTGATGAAAGGAGGGCAAATTAGACAGAGAAATGGGGGAAAGGGGATTATGTCTGTGGTAAAGTAGGTTTTCTCAAGGCTCGTCATCATTTGAGGCAGTCTTAAAGCACAGAAATATTGAGGTGAGATGCTGTCAGCAGCTGTAATGTCATGCCTGCACTCTTCTCTTCCAATGATTTCCTTTACAATAATTCTCATCCTCACAGCGAGGTTCATCAGAGACTAGCTCCACAATGTGGGAGTGGACAGGAAGAAATGGACTAATGTTCTTATTTTAAACCCATAGAAACATTGTGGGAAGAGTTTGGATGTGCTGTTCAGGCCTGAGTGAACAACCCAAGACGTTCCCTGTAACCTGAGCGTTCAAGTTCAAACTTTTCAAACTCTTTTTCTTAATGCTGACAATTTTTTCTTGTTTTTTTTTAGACTCAATCACACCATTTATCTAATTCAGGAAGAGCAGAGCAATAACAAAGAACCCAGCTGATCTTTTGTTTTCACTACTATTTGTCTTGTTAAATTGCTGCCATCAATAGACAATGGAGGAATCCAGAGGGGGTGAGAGAGCAGGGCCCTTTTTCTTGCTGTTCAGCACTTAGACAGGCCGAGCTAAAAGTAAAGACGGGCACCGCCGTGGGGAGGGTCATGTGAGCGAGCAGCTAACCGGAGCTGTGCCAGGAAGGTTGTATAGGACAAGAACAGTGGGACTGCTGTGTCTGATAACAGCTTTTCACTGGCATGAAAACACATGCAAAGTCACAGTGGCATGCAAACAGGGACAAAGACACACTCAAGCTCTGAGTAAACACACACAGAGCAGGAGGGAAGTGGTGGTTCTCCCAGTCAGGCTTCTGAGTCTCCAGAAACTGAAAAGGCTGATTTACCTTACAGTGAACTTTATAGATTTTTCAAGTGCAGGTCAGTACTGGGCAGCTCATCTTTCTCTTGACTATAACAGAGTCATTATTGAAATGCTACAGACTGTGGAATTCTGTCCACTGTCCAGTATGCATTTTAATTTAATAAAATTAAAATGCATTTATTAAAATAAAAAATTCAGGACATTATTGACCATTTGAAAGCTCAGTTTACAGAACACTTTTCAGATTCTATTTAAATATGAACTTCTTTTTCATTATCTTGCAAAAGTCTCTCTCTTGACTTCCATTCTACATTTAGTCATGCAAAGTGCACAAACTTTAAACTAATTGAAATTTTATTTGGCAGACCAACATAAATTAGCACATAAACACTGAAGTGATAGTAAAAGGAAACCTAATTCAAACTTTTCTTACAAATAAAAATTTGAAAACTGTGATGTGCATATGTATCCAGGTGATACTTTTAGGCCCAAGATTCAACTTTTGTTGCGGAAAAAAAAGTTAGCCCAACTTTTGTTGGAGAAAATTAATGACTTTCAGTTTAAAACCTAAAACTACCCATACATTTTGTTATAAATTTAATTAAATTCTATCTTTACATACTAAGGCCAACCTTTTGGTTTTACTTAAATATCCATTAACTGCAGGACTTCCACTTGTTGGGAGTGAACTGGATGATTTTAACCACTGCTATTTGAGCCTTATCTCTAATGGACATCTTAGTGCTGTGGCTTGTCAGTATGGTTGAGATAGTAAAATGTAGCTCCAAACTCCATGCCCTCTGTTCATGTCCAAAAGCAGCTCCACCAACACATATGTACATATTTTTAGGATTTAAATTTTTTTTAAATCTAAATCAGATGTCCTTTTTTCTAATGTTGATTTGCTCCCTGATGGTTATTTTAGTTTTGTTGCATATTGAAAAGTTGTAAATAAACTTGAAAATTGCTAAGAATCTAAGATAACATAATTAGATTGCTTCATTTGTCTGTCCAAAAGTCCAAATTCAAGCTGTTGCTCAATATTCACTACTGTGCAAAATTTTAACCAACCTTAATTTTTTCAGACATTGCGGTGGCCCCGTTTTATAGGTCAGCGGGTTTTTTTAAGATATTTAAAAATTTTTCTTTAGAGAATGACATTTTTTTACCCAGCAATATATTTTTGTCAGAATATTAAAATAACTATTTGACAGGATTACTCGTTTACGTTTTTCTTTTACAATATAAAGAACAAAAATGTAATTATGGCCAACTAATTGTTATGATATTATTAAGTTATAGACTTTGTTTATTGCATTGTTTTAAATTGTGAGTCAAAAGTGAAATACAAATTCAGGTAGCTGCAAAGTCATACCAGCAGGTGACTGAATTGAAAAGAATAACAGAAGGCAAGGAAAAAATGACAGGCTTAGAAAAAACTATTTAGTTGATTATACATCAGCTCTTTGGGGATAATCTTCTTGAATTTAATATATACTTTTCTAGATGAACCAGTTTAGACTTTAAGATTTGATCAAAGTAATGAACTTGTAGAAAGATGCTGTAAACAAAAACCGAAAGAAACGGTGCATAAATGATTGCAACACTAGTTCAGCTCTTAGACTCTATAACCTTTCCACAACTAAATGTTTCCACAACAAAATTCCTGAAAAATCAAGTAAGATCCATAGTATGGATGTTTTGTTTTATTCACTTTAATACTTGAGGGTCAAAATAAGTGATTTCTGCAGCTTCTGTTTGGGCTGTGGTCACATTTTATGCACACTTAATCTTTTAGCAAGGTCAACCGGTAAGTCTGCATTTCAGTCTGTAGATTATTGTGGGGAAAACTCTAATTTCTGCCCCTCCTCCCAACTCTGCTAATACTGTAGTAATTACAACTGGCTAATCAGATTAAATGTATAAAACCTTGAAATGGCACTAGACCAAGAACCACATAAGACACTTATGATACAATTATTTAAAAGCTTATAATTCATTAAAAAATTTAGTATTTTAATCAAAATGCTAATTCATTTGGAGCAATTATTCGTTTACTATAAATTCTTTTTCCAAACATTTTTAAAAATAATGAAAGTGATTAATCCTGTTGTGTGTCCAAGTGTTTTTAAAAATCATTAAATGGTATATTCTTATTCATGTCAATTAAATTAATTGAAATGCTTTAATGTTTTGAATATGAAAAGGATTTTTTTTAAAAAAAAGTATTCGTTAGAAATATCCAAAAAAATTCTTGATATCTAAATTTTCTGACAATTTTGTGTATCCGGCTTAAAATGGTTAAAAGACAGCAAGAAAATATGGGCTCTTGACATTTAAAGAAATGAGGGATAATTCACTTGTATAGTTCTGACCTAATGCAATATCTCAGACCTGTGTGGAATTTTTTACCACTACATTGAAAGTGAAATTTTATTGTCCCTTATATTGACTCGCCATTAAAAGCCACGTGTCAAGGAGCAAAGTGAACCTGTGTTTTACTTAGCACGTAGGCTGGTTTTAACTATGATGACTCACTCTTAATAATCCCCCATCAGAGCTGTCAGTGTGGGGTTTTCTCTGTCTAAATTGCTCAGATACTTGTGTAGCACCGAGCATGTGTTTTTCTTGTACTGCAGGCACATTAACAACATATGCACAGTAGAGAGTTGTATAACAAGCCTGCTCGGTTACATCAGGGCTGCCTTCAGGGAGTTGAAGGGCGCCGCAGCCTTCCTGCTTTCTGAATATTTTATGGCAAAGTTATGAATCCTCTCAGCAGAGGGACAGAGAAATCAGGCACCACGTGGAAGCCGTTTGGCCCCACTTAAATTAAACATTATTAATTACCGCTTTGCTACCGTCAGTCTGCTCCTCGCTCCTCTTCGTGGCAGCACTGGAGGACGCAGCACTGGATGAGGCAGCTCTGGTCTGCATGGTTCTGCTGCCCGTGTTACCTGTAAACAAAGCGGCGCCCTTCGTGGATCCTCCGAGCCTTATGTTTGGGAATTCACCGCCCACTCGGTGCACGCTTCTGGATAAATTCACAGCCACGGCTGCAACCCGGTCCAATAGTGCCCACTCTGTTATTATCAGACAATCCGATGTGCCCCAGTTCTGGACGGGCTCAGGTTTTTGGTGTGCCCGCTTTGGCTGGAGCCCGCCGGCGGACGCGCTGAGGAAGCGGAGCCGCTGAAATGTGTGGCCTGCCCCGCCTGTCAGCGAGAAGTCCCCCCGTCCGGCTGTTTTGGCCAGAAACGAGCCCGGACGTTTGAAAACCTGGTCCAGAGCCGCTGCTGTCAGTCTCTCCGTACGGCACAAAAACATTGTCGGTGCGCCTCTACAGGCGAGTATAGAGTTTCTAGAAAATTAAATAAAGCGAGTTAATCAATCCGAACAACTAATTATGAGAGTGGGTGGAGGTAAACATGCCTGTGCCCTCTCATGTCCCCCTCAGGTCCTCTTGTTGTCCGATTAATGCCGACAGCCAATCCGGACTGACGCGCAACCGCAGATAGTAAAAACCTGAGAGAGGGGAGGGGGTATTTAAAGGCATAACCATATTTATCTAATAGTTACATCGTGATCTGAATATCAAAATGAGAGCAGTTTATGTTATTTTTACGTAATGCAAACACATTTAAAACAGCTCCAGGTGTCAACGATGGTCTTTTCCAAATTTAAAGAACTTTTGCACAGTCAGGAAGCATAGTTTTATTTACATAAAGCACCATGCAAACAAGAAAAGCAAGCAAACCGCTCAGTACATGTTTAAGGAATCCATAAATCATAATTTCTTTGCATCACAGCAGACATATTCTGTCAGTGATCTAGAGGAAGGTTTCTGCATTTGGTAAATGATCCCACATAGACGGACCTGGCCCGGATCGAGCATTCTGCTGGCCCATCTGGCCAACCTCTGCCACAGCAAACAGGATGTCAACCAGGCTCGGATCAGATCTGACAATGATGACGTATGCCACACCTGAGCCAGATCTGTCCATTACGGAAGTAGTTATGACAATTCATTTTCTCATATGTCTTAAAGTGGTGAAAATATTAAGAAACATTTGTATGATTACCAGGCGAAAGGACTTTTAATCAAAAGAATAATATAAGAGTTTAGCAATATAATAAGTATCTCTTTAATATTGGCAATTTAAGTTTAAATTATTGTTTATATTGGCAGCTGCCTTTCATCAGAGATTACAAATGATTTTAGGAAATCAGTTTTTGAACGAAGTTCTATAAAACAAAAATAGAAAAATTATAATCAATATAATAATATTTTTGATTTATTGCACTAGCCATTGTTTTTTGTGTATCTACATTTTCTATATGTTTGTTTAAAATGAAGTTTTGTCAAAGGAAATGCATTTAAGCTTGTAGAAGTTTTACAAAAATCTCTAAGACGTTTGTCTTGACTATTATTTAGCAATAGGATTTGGTATTTACCAAACAGCAATAAATATGGTAAACCTAATTGGTGTAAAACAAATTACACCTAATAGGTGTAATTTTATTAATCAATTTATTTAATTAATACAATTTGATTTAATTATACAAACCAATTTGTTTGTAACAAAAAACGAACAAAAAAACAAAGGGTTTCTCTTTCTTAATGACAGACAATGAGGAAAAATGTTATGTATCTTTCTGTAGAATTCATGAAAACAACCTGGTTTCAGTTCTCTGGCAGAGATTACTATTTTGAAAATGAAAAATAAAAACATAAAAAAGTAGCTTTTTGAAATAGTTATTGTCCAAGCAGACCAAAACATTCACATGTACTTACTATAAATGATTATGTTGATATAGGTTATGTCATGGGGGGAAAAATTAGGTGGGGGATCACAAAGTGGATGGTTGTTATCCCTGCACACAGTGTGCTGTTACATGACTTATCCCTGTTATGCAGCCTCATTGTCTGCAGTTATCTAAGCTTTGAAATGCAGTGTCTCAATTAGATAAAACTGCAGGGGAATCTACACACAGGATAAGAAATTTAACTGAATGTGCAGATCACACAAATCGCATTTTGAGGAAGACTTTAGAGAAAACAAACATTCCTTTATGTTCTCCTAATTGTGCAAAGCTGACAGAAATTTAAACTTTTTAAGGAAGGCCTTCTTTCAAGGAAGTGGTGGCATGGACCAGATAATTTCAGCTTCACTATCTACTTTCGTTATTGTTTTTATGTTATCAAAGCATGCTGATGCATGTATAAATACGACAGTTAGTCATGTGATGAGTCTGACTGGTTTCTCTGACTTTTGAAATATTTGATAAATTTGCGCATCTGCATGTGAATGATATGAAAGCCAGAATGAAAAGTGGTAGTGAGTAGGAGGTGAGATAAAAAGGGTGGGTTGTTGGCAAGAAGCTATCAAAAACATTTCAAAGCAGTGGAGCCCTGAACGTTACTTCAGCAAAGCCACAAAATCAGCTTGTGAGAGGGTTCAAAACTGCTACTAGTTTTAACTATTTCAGGTGCATGACTGGGCTAACACATATAGTGTGTTCTCTGTTGTCAAGTCTCACTCTGACCCATTATTGTCTCGTCCAATTCTAGCCAAGTTGGGTGTGTGTTCACAGGCAAAATGTTGCCTGGGGAGAATGTGGGAATATGAGCAGCCCACGAGTTGTGGTCAATACCCCAATGAAGTCATTTTGTATAGTTTTCTCAAAATTTCTTGGTATATTTGTTTGCTGCCTGATTCAGTTGACAATACCTTTTTCACTATTGTTAAAAAGGTATTGTCTTCAAGACAATGCTTTGTCTTGAAGAAAAAGTATTGTCTTGAAGACAATATCTGGGTATATCAGTTTGCAGCTTGCCACCTTGCCTACTACTATAGTCTTATCATGGATTGTAAATGGTGATTGAGGTGTTGTTGACAGAAAATTCATGGGTTTATCAATAAATGCAATCAAATCATTTGCATTTCAAAAACAGGGACGAACTTTGCAGTATCTGAAAATATTGCGCAGTAACCATCGCTGGCACATCAGTCATCCATGATTACTAACTACAGTGTTGCAAGGGAGCTCCCTTTAGGACCTTTATAACATTCAATGAATTCATCCTGCAAGTCAAATAGTGAAGAGAAGTGAGTAGCTGATGCGTCAATATGTGACTTACAGGAAACCTGATCAAGCATCCATATATGACGAGGAGGGAGTAAGAATGTGTTGTGTAATTTAACTGATTAATGCTACGCCCATAGAGAAAGGCTTTAGTACATCGGAAATGGCCAGTTAAATGATTGAAAATGTTTCTATTTTACCATGTACTGCAATCATGTTTTGAAAATTACATAGACAAAAGTGACCACAGCGTGCACACACTGAGTTGTCATCAAATGAAAAGAGACTAACATTAAATTGAAAGTAAATAGTTTGGAGAGACGAGCCAGGCATGCAGGAAATGGCCCCAGATCAGGAATTGAACCGTAGACAACCACATTGACGACTATAGCTTCTGCACATGTTGCACATATTGTACCAACTGATCCATCCATCATCCTCTGCTTGGTAATACTCTTAATGGTGGGAAGCTCATTTGGTAAAATCCAGACCTAAAAATTATTCTGTGTTCCTGATAGCTATAAAGTTCAACTAGAATAAATCTGCTCACATATAGCGAAGGCTGATGTTAAAAACATTTCTTGAGAATCATGTCACATCTATCTTAGTCACAGTTATATTAACTATAACTGCATTACATCTAGGTTTTTCTCAAGAATAATTTATGCAGTCCACTGTTCTTCAATTTTACCCTCAAGGTTTTGTAACTTCCTTTTTATTTCCCACTGAACTGTGTTATGTGGTCACAGTCTTGTTAATCTTTTGCCTGGCAGGTTTCATAACTCTCCTGCTTTACATCACAATTTCCACAGCAATATTCATTCTCATCCAACCTTCTTCCACTGTTTTTTTTCTTTTTCTGTTTTACAGAGTGTAATAATGTTTAAGATACAAATGTGATAAGGAAAAGAGAACTAAATCTTTCAACAAAAAAAAACACATTGAAAAATTTGTAAACACTGAACTTCTGAAAATGTTTATTTTATTATTTTTTTACTGCCAGTGATTTGATTCATACATATTTACTGCAAACAAAAGGGAAATAAGCTCAGAAGCGTATGTGATGATTCCAGCCTAAGAATAATGCACTTTGCTGTTGGCCTGAATGTGGCAGATTTAAAGATGATTGTGGTCATTCCATGCTGACACAGGATGGTAGGCCACTGTGGTTGCTCCTTTTTTTTCTTTGGCATGCAATTTCTAAACACCAGCAACCTTATGATGTCTTGAAAAGGACAAGTTTAGACATGATGTCTGTGCTGTACTGTTTACTGTACTAATGAACTCCTGGGTTTGATTTTGACAATAAAATCAGAATTGTTGGACAGCTAAAATTCCTAGTAAAATAGTTGGAAACAGCACTTAAAATAAAAACATCAAAAGGAAGGATGTGTTAGGTTCAAGTTTTTACCAGCTTTCATTTACCAGACATTTTGGCTAATTTACAGAAAAATGAACCATAAACACTGAACTTTACAGTGTTTACATTCCTATGTGACATTCTTTCACTCTACTAAAACGTTGATAACAATATCAGGAGTGCTACTTGATCTTGATTTTCTGTTTCAACACAGAACTACAAACATGTCTACTTTCATTTTTGCCTGTTATTTTTTTTAGTTGTGCCTAGACAACATGCAGAAAAGTCAACAGGAGTTAAGGCAATCTAAGTTATATAAAAACTGTAACTGATTCAACTTCAATCAAATTTTCAAACAATGTCTTCAAAACTAAAAATTGTAGTACAGTATATTTCTCATACATCGTATGTATATATAGATGATACAATTATTTTTTCATTTTCTTTTATATTTATACATTAATTGATTTATGCAACATAAGTATGACTTTTGGTGAGATTGTTGTATCATTGCAGCAAAACACATTCAACCCTACATATCTATGATATTCTAGTGCCACATTAAGTGTCATATTTTATAGGAATGTAGACAGCAGCTCTGTCAACATTAAATTCAAATAGTTCAAAGGAAAAAATAAAGTCAGGATTACCAAAAATGATTAGAATAGAAAAAACATAGCTAAAGATTTACAGCTATGTAAATGTTTAGCTTTAGAACTTATGTCCTTGTACTTGTACATCTGCCAAACAAGGACATAAGTTGAACAAACATCTCAGTTTTAAGGCATTAAGTAGAAAAGAACCTATTTTTTATTTTCACATAAAAGTGTTAGTGCTCCTCTAGACATATGCCTGTAATGTTTTTTAACAGATCAGACATCTTGTTGACACTAGGATTTTAATTAGGAAAAGCTTTCATAGGTACCAGTTCCCTGTGACAGAGAGTGTGGCCACATGTCTTTCCATGTATATCTCTAACAGCAAACAAATATAGATTCAATCCCTCAATTAAAATATGTATGGGTTTTTTTTTTTAGGCAATTTAGATATGTAGGAACCACTCAAAGTGCTCTGGAACTTCTGATTTTGGGTCTGGATCTAAAAATGTTCAACGGAGTCTGGTTTCTGCCATTGCTTAGTTGTAGGCTTCACTGCAACATATTTGGGAGCATTTCTCTGTCTTGTTTCAGCATTCCTCCTTTTATCAGCCCCACTGAATTGTTGGTATGCTTTTGCCACTTCTGGATTCAATCCTTGCTTTTCAATGAAGCAGACAGAAGAACCGGGATCAGAGCCAGCTGGCCTGGATTCAGTATTGCTTAGGCACATTAGCAAAGACAGGCAACATGAGGGAGGTTAATGCAGTCCAGAACCCGAGTTTTCAGCACCATTGTCCTCCACTCAGTCTTTATGTTGTGGGTACATTTACTGTCCACTGAGAGGGCTACAGATGAATAGGGGATTTCTCTGTTCATTTGCTTCAACAACATAACAGACTGTAAGCTGATATAGATGTTTGACAAATGAGTTTTGGGTTTTTCCATTGATTCCTTCTTTCAAATCCTTGAGCTGCCTGAGAGGCCACTGTTACTGTTTAATGAGCGTATACTGTCACACTCATTTAAAAGTAGTAGCAGAAGCACAAAGGCTAAAAACAAAAACTGAAATGTTCACGTGTGTTATCTTCAACCCACCACTTCATTTTCCTTTGCAGTCAAACCATCACGATTCTGAGCTATTATTTCTGTACTCATGTTGTAATAATACTGATTAGGAGGATCATTTTGGATATTTTTCTACAGAAAGTGCCTTGAGAAAATATTTGCTGGGAATTGGCAATAGATAAACTGACAGAGGAACTGAATTAAACTGGAATAGAGGATGTTAAGAAAAAAGATGAAAAGAAACATCATTAAATAAGTGACCAACGTTTGGCAAAGACTCCAACAGCTGTGTGCAAAGAACTGAGACATAATCACTGCTTGTTGCACAACAGAAAACTGCTGTAGGGTGGATACTGCTGGCATCTAATGGTGAAAACCACAGATATGTTTATAAAAAGTACTATTTACAAATATTATTTAAACCTAACGCTTGAAGAAAACCTAATTGACAATATTTGTTTTTCTACCATTTCAGACACCATTTAAAATTCTCAAAATATACAATTTATTCAAAATATGTTAATGCAGCCATCAATATATTCCAGTAATTACAAATCAGTAGTTTTTGTTCATCATTTCATCCTTAAAGAGAACAGGGATTGTAGGAAAGAACAAGCATTAATTCATTGCCAGTTTAACAGATTTTGACCCCTTTCTTGTTATAATAACGCTTTATAAAGTCAAAACTCAGACTGAATTTTTAAAAAAATAATACATGTTTAACAGATTGAAGAAGCTCAAGTGTCATTGTATTTCAGGTGACATACATTTTAAGCAATGATATTCAATCTACAGTCACTAAAAACAAAATAAAAAAAATACTTTAATAAAAATCAAATTTTTTTTCTGTTTTAAAAAAGATTTGTTGAATCAGAAAAATGATTCAGACTGACTCCTTTTTGTTGTTGTTGTTTTGTTTTTTAAAAAAACAACAGGCCTAAAAGAATGTAACGTTTTTGATAATGCAAAGAAATGGATCTGAGGATTGAGGGCCAACTAGGAGCATGCAACAGAATTATAACTACTAGATGACTTAAAAAGGGAGCTAGAATATTTTCTGCATTCCAACATGACTGTGCAGACATTGTTTATTAAGACAGGTGACTGTATCAGTTCCCCAACAGCAACAACACAGACATGTAAAGGCAAACCATGAAAACAGATCCAGGAACACTGACACAAACATATTTATGCACTCATCTGTACACTTATGGAACTCTGTACAGGTAATTATAACGGGAAAACAAAAGAGCATCATGGATAAACTTACTAAAAAACAGGTGGCCATGAAAGACAAACTAATCCTTAACTCTCCAAACCTTAATGCATTTTGTTTTCAACTCATCAAAGAGTCTTTGGCACAATCGAAACAGAGGCTGTAGGAAATCAAAAAGATTAGTTCAGCATATTTGGAAATACAGATTCTGAGAAGTAAATAAGAAGGGTGATACTAATTTTAAGTTTTATTGTGAATCTGCAGTCGGTCATAAAAAGTAAACCACATCTCAACAGCAACAATGACAGTTTTTGGCAAATAGGCGGGCAGGGAGGAGTGGCATCATTTGGGAGCCAGTCTTTTTCTATTTTGCGCATTCAAGAACTGTAAAAAGACTCAGTTTGGGTAGCTCAGTTTGGCCATGTCTATAAATGCTAACCCCTCACTAATGCAAAATTATTGTGGTAATAGTGATGGTGAGCTCGGGGTGATTTTCAACAGCTTTTTATTGTTGTGTTGGCAACTTTTTCAAATCCATATACCTAAACCAATACATATTAGTTTATGTTTCTTTTTAGTAGTTTTATGAATTATAAAAATAAACTGAAAAATACTTTATATTTTCATAAAACATTTTAGATAAATGTATAATTTCATTTCACCAGGACTTCTCGCTGGCAGGAAGGAGTGGAATAAAAATGAATTTATTTGTATTTGAAAAGTCAGGTACAAAAAAATGGAAAAGAGGAAAAATGACCAGAATATCTGTGACATTGCCATCCTGTTGACAGTTATTGAACCATATACAAATGAACTGCATAAAGGAAATTTGACATTATTTATGGCAATTAAAAAAAAAAAAACACTGTTTGGTCTTAAAGTGGTAGCATACATTCATGTACCATCTCATTGGATACATGCTTGTTATGTGGAGTAGGGCAAGGATTGCATTTCCAAAAATGTTGCACTATTCCTTTACTTGCATGTCTTATTTTAACTAGAAAGTTGGTATTTTGAATTTGAGCCATTATAGAGAGTTCTAATGACAGCATTGGCTTTTGAAAACTCTTACAGTAATTCACAACAATCTCTAATAAAAATACAGTAACTGGCAGACACAGGAGCCACACACTGGCTACCAGAAAAAAAAAACAAATAACACTGTTATCTGTTGAGACACAAACAGAACCCCACCATAACGAGACAAGTTTGTATTTAACAACATGTACAGACGTCGGACACTGACTATGTCTTTTCATCATGTGATTGATGTTTTTCTTTCCATGTCAAAAGGTGCTCATCTCATACTGCATTCACACTCTCCACATATCCAAATAATAAATACACTCAACTTTAAAGAGCCATAATGTTTTTACACATTAATCTCATAAATAAGGAAATGTACAGCAACCAAGTTTGCTTAAATTATCTATGGGGGTGAGCACAAAGTGGATTATAGAAAATACACAGCATGATCTGTCAGTTAAGGGATCATATAAGAAGATGGTGAAATGTAGCCAACATGTTATTCTGACATTTTTAAACAGTGCAGGTGATTTACATTTGTTATTCACTGCGAAGTACACTTTTTCCATTAGTTAACACTCTTTTCTGGTATTTATTCCTTTTAACAGTTTAAATGCAAAGGAGACTTAAAGACATCATGCTAGGTTTCGTTGTTTCTCAACAATGTTCCTCTAACCCTCAAGCATGGTGTTCCTGCACATTCAGAAATGTCAAAAACTGTTGAGAAAAGCAGAGTGATGCAGCTGAACTGTGAATTTGTGAAAATATTTATAGTTTACACAACATTTACACACCACATTGTGTTGTTTACGCACAACATTTTATAAATGTCGCAATCAGTTTGTTAAAAAAAAAAAATAAATAACAAAATGAGCTTGGTTTGAGGGCGGAACATGCATCATGTTGGGAAATTTCTCGACTCCACTGCATCAAGATTTGTGACATGGTTTCAAAAAAATGCCCAATCTCGGTGAATCTGAGTGTACTCAGGCCCATTGAACCAGTTTCTCCTGTACCTCTGAACTTCATCCAAACAACTCGACTTTGCTTTTTTCCTGCTTTGAGCAGGGTCTCTGACCGCAGGAGAACATGCACAGAATGGAAGTGTGACTTTTCTGGACCGAGTTTAAAGTGGGCAGAGAACAGGATGTCAAAAACAGGATTACTCTTTGTTTTCTACCTTCTTCTCATTCTTTCCTCTTTTTCTGTTGTGTCAACAGTCACATGATCAAGAGGCTACGACACACAGCAGCAGGTTTGCGCCTTTGGTTGCTCCTCCTCCAACGGCTGTTTGAATTTGAGGAGGGGAGGATCGCCGCTGGCTGGCGTGTAGTAAACTGCGTTGCCGTTGGAAGAGACCAGAGGCATCCGAGGGTCCTCAGAGTAAAATTTGGCATCAGAGAAGGAGTCTGTGGAGCCGTTGCCAAGGTGGCCGTTGAACAAAGGGTGATTCAACAGTTTGGCTGCTGCCCTCTGCTTCTTTAACTCTGACAACGTCTGAGCGCGCTCCCTTGGCGCAACGTCCTCCTGCGAAGGATGGGAAGTGACGACTGAGCCCCTACTGGGCGTCGGTGTGTTGCCGTTGGAGGGCGGTTGAGGTGGCATAGACGTCGTGGTTGTGATGAGGCCATTCTGTTTGCCACTGCCATCTTTGAGGATGGTGGGTGATTTGGGCTTTTCTGGCAGCTCCACAGCTACGACAGGCTTCACCTGCAGAATGTCGATAAAGGTTACTATGATCCCTCTGTAGCTTAATACCGTGTAGTCTATTCAAACCCCCCCCAACCTCCTCTCCATATCAAAATCTCTAAATCAAACACAGATGAACTACATTTCCTAATTAGACTACTTCTGAATGGTTGCACTGGATTTTATTTAGCTTTATCAGAATAAAGGTAAACACAAATGCCCACCGCATTTTTCAGATTTTCATGTTTCAAAAAAAAGTTTCAACAATTTTTCTTCAGACACAATTATGCACTTGATCTTGTCCAGAGGAAGTTAACTAAAAATACTAGAAATTAATTTTATTATGTATTTATTTATTTATACAATGTACTTATTTTGTAGGAAATGCAGCTATTCATAAAACATTTTAAAAAGCAACATAAAATACACATATTTTAAGCAACCATAGTTCACATTTATTAACATGACTTTCTGGATCACCTTGCAGAAAATTCCCCTTCAGCTCATGACTGAGTATTTTTAGCATGTTTTGTTTTTCCATTGTGGGTTTCCTCCCGTGTGGCTGTCGGAGGAAGTCTTTATATTTTGATATACCAACAGTCAAACTGACATTTATGACAGATGGTTATCCTTCTTGGCGTTTTAAAAACACAAATTTTAACATGAGAGAAAAATATACCACAATAACTAGCTTCTTAGTGGAACAACTTCCCACCTGATTATTCTCCTGATCAGACTCTTTCTCCTTCTCTTCCTCTCTTCCTCCCCTCCACACAATGGCCTCAGTTTCATACTCCTTGCGACACAAGTTGTGTCTGTCTGACAAACTAGCTCGCCGCACCACTTTTCTGTAAACACAGACAAAGTTACAATAAATAAAAAAAACAGAACGTTATGTTTATCTTCCATCTAAAATTCTAAATCAAACCCAATCAATGCAGTAGCAGACTTAGAACCAGCAGAGGGCAGTACTCACCCACGACTGCCTGCGCTGGAAGTTCTCCTGCACAGTGAGGTCTTGTGTTTGAGCTGAGACTTCATGATGGTGTCATGCTTGTGTTTCAGATCCAGCAAGATGGCTCTGAACTCCTCATCCTCACACAGATCTTAAGTAACAAAGATGACGCACACTGTATGTCAGCTTGGGTAGGGACATGAGATTATTTAAGATTAAGGCAACAAACAACAAGTAAAAGTGTTAGGTTTTCTTAAAACTTTTAAACCAGTTCATAATGTGAATAAATTCTTTATCTTAAGCATAAGAAAGTCCCTGCAGGGATGATTTGTTTTCTTTAACATACCGATGGGTGTCTCCTCTAGGAATGTCTTAGCACTGAGACTTGCTCCTTGTGACACCAGCAGCTCTGCCACATGCATCTGAAACAACCACCACAGGAGTAAATGTCACGAACGGCTCAATGTGAATGCTCAGCTTCTTCATGCTTCTTGCTGTGTTTGCTTTACCTGACCCCAGCACGCTGCTGCATGAAGAGGCTGCCATCCATCAGAGTCCCTCAGGTCCACTCGAGCCCCCGCCTCCAGCAGCAGCTCTGCAGCCTGAACGTAGCCGTTCGCTGCTGCGATATGGAGCTGCAAAGACGGATTATGGATGATTGTGAAAATTCTGTCAAGTGACTTGAATATGCAGCAGATTTCCTCTAGTGTTTATACATTGTGGCTTAAGATTCCATCCACAAAGAGTGCTGCAAACTAATCTTTGTAACAGAGTACAAAAATGACTGGGAGGTTCATTTTCAAAAATCTAAAAATTTAATCAGTTATTATTAGGAGCTTATCTGTGGTCATTATGTTTCCTGTTTTGCTGGTTGCTATCAGGGACCACTGAAAGAGCGGAACAGAGTTTTAAGTCAGGCCATTGAATTCAAAACTCTTTTCACCAGACATTAAAAAACACATTTTACAGGGATGCAAAAATGTTCAGAAACTAGTGAAAATTAGATTTCAGCTAAAAATAGGTACAGTACGTCAGTTGTTTGCTTCAGTTAGTATTCAAAGCTTATTAAAAAACCAAAGGGTTGAAAGTCCTGGCTATAAAGAAGAGAATAGAAGGAAGTTGGCATATATCCCCCAGAAGGTTTCCAGTGATTTTAATACAAATAACATGCATATTTTCTTTGCTGCCCCAAGCCGCTGACACAAATCTATTTATTCCTTTCATAACACCAAAAAAACATGGAACAATATTAAACTTAACAGTTTGGGTTTTTACAAGAACTGAATTTTGTTTATTTAAGATGATTAAAAAAAAAATTTCTCTTTTTTTATTTAGCATTTGACTCTGTTGTCCCCTGCAGGTGGCCTCACCTATGCAGGATCAGCTGGTACTATGGAAACAACATGTAAAGCTGACAGAGACATAAAATCTCTTTTGGTTTGTTTTTGTGTGTTTATGGCTGTCATAACTCTGACAGACTCACGGATAAAAGTACTTGACATCTTCAAAGGATAAGCACAGCTGCACTTTAAAGCCCTTTTCTGTACAGCACAGGGGAAAAAGTCTAATTTTACCGTATAGATCATGCTTTTGGATTTGCAATCTCTGTATATGGATATACTAAACCTGTAACAAGACACAATATCAAGAACACACAATGTAATTTAGTCAGTCCATGCCAACATGCATGTAAAATGAAAAATTTTAAAGTAAGTTCTTTGGACTTTTTAGTGTATTTTTGTCCCGCGTATCAACTCAGGCTTAGCTCATTTCAAACCCGGACTGAAATTATCCTAAAAACCAAAAACGGCATCTGGTGCCAGGAAAAGGAAAATAACCCAAAGAGTCAAATTGAGAAATACTATGTAGTTGAAAAGGGCAAACAGAAGCATGTGAGGAATGTTGGGGTCATCCAGTTCACAGAGAGCTGATCTCTGCTTGTTTTTAGATTTATTGGCTGATGCGGCGAGCGACTGAGACCTTCTGTTTCAAGAAGGAGGTTTATAGAGAGTTTATTATAATCGGAATGAAAAAACACAGGTGGTCTGTTATGAACTGTAGTCATTCTTATTTCATTCACTAGGATTCTTCCTGTTTAAAGGAGGTGGTTCCTCGCCACTGTCACCACATGCTTGCTCAGGTTTATGGATTACAAAGTGAAATGCTCAAAAAAATTAGCTGGGCTTCCTTCGGTTCACTTTACCAACAAACATTAAAGGGTCAACTAAATTTGATTGTATTACAATCAAATTTGGATTTACTCCATAAAATGTAATGTGATCTGATTAAATAACTCAGTTGTTCTGCAGTTATTTGGATTGATTTGAATTGAACTTGTCTGGTAAAGTGCTTTCAGATGACTTTTATTGTGAATTAGCTTTTCATAAATAACTGATCTAAATTATGCTTTTAGTGGGGAAAAAAAGTTAATATTTTAAAATATGCTTTGAAAAATAGCAGTCTTTGCAATTTTCTTTTCTCCTGTGTAATTTTACTTCTTGCATAGAAAAGTTAAAACTTGCTGAATATCCACAATTCATTATTTCTGCTGGGTGTATAGCAGCAATCTTTCACCCCAGTATTAAGAGTTACCTTGATTCATGTTTGTAAAGTAGTGAACTAACCCGTTAATTTTGATTCACAGTCAGAAAATTGTTTATAGAAGTAGAAGTACATTCATCATTTATTCACAAATCTAATGAGTGCAGAGTGATTCTGCACATGAGAGCCAGTTAGCAGGTCTTAATGATCATTAATGACATACAATAACTTAATAACATCTTTGTGGCTCCAAAGGAGAACTGAAAAATCTTTAAATATCTCAAGCTGTTCAGTGTTTAAAGAGTTGCCAAGTCTGTGGAATTGCCTCAAATCTAATAATAAACAAGATAACATGTTTGTTATGCTGGCATGGGTGGATACGAAAGTGCTCTAATTAATATCAAAAGATCTTACAAGTGCAAGCTTTTTCCAGCATCCTTTGAATTGTAAAACACAGAAGTTTTCTGCCCAAAGAAAACAAGATTCAGATTTCTACTGCTCACATGGTAGACTCCAAACAAATCAGAAATGTCACCCTCAGGTTGCCACCAAATGTCCCTTTGCAGCTGTTCTAGCTTAGTTTTTCAAAAGGTTTTGAGTGTCTATATAGGAATTTTTGGACATTTTTTAAGCGCAATTGTGAATTCAGACACTGACGTTGGATGAGAAGGTATGCACCACTCTGCACCACACTGGAACATCCATGTCTTTGTAGAAGTTCCTCCTTGGTTTAGCCATGTCAGACCACAAGACATGAACATCACTACTGCTGAAATAAAATCAACACAAAATGTATTTTCACTGAAAAGCAAAAGATTACAGTTACATAACATCGTAACCAGTTCCCATTTTTTCCCTGTCTTTCCTGCTAGTGATTTTAATAAGGTATGCTCCATTTTGCTTCATCATGCTCAAAAAAGATTAACAGGATGCAAGGCAAAGGGATGAGGAGGTCCAACAGACAATCTGTAGTAAGTATAAAAAGCTTAAGGTTATTTTGGGATACTACCTTACTTCGCGATTTCCACCCAGTGATCCGTCACCATGTTTCCTCATCGTAGCTAAATCCCTGATACATAATGAAGACTTGATTTAGGTCCCTGACATTACATCCCTCTTAGGAAATTAAATGTGGACGATTCTTTTCATGCCCTTTTCAGTGCATCACTGCACTGATCTGCTATGTTGGGGAAGCAGTTAATTCAGTGCACCACTTAATACTGAAAAACTGATTTAATGAGTGAATAAAGCTTTCTCGGTCTTCATGCCAGTACACACTTCTATAAATGGCTGAGCTAGCAGAACAAATACTGTCAAACTCTGTTCCAAAGAGTCTGTAAGTTATTAATCCACATAACAAGAATGTGTGCAAAAATGGCTAGGTTTATAATACTTTAACATTAATTTGTTTTATGCTGTATTGAAAAGGTCTTATACTGATTATTGACATGCATAGCTTTTTAATGCATCGATTATTGCTTCAGGCTTCTTTACATTGCTGATGTTCACCCTCAGATAACCAGTGTATGTGTAGAGGATTTTAAATCTCAGCTGATTCGCCTTAAGAAGGTTTTAATGACCCTCTAATGCCTGATTAGCCCGGAAGGTTTTACAGTCTCCTGAGACGATGCTGTTGAGAATATAATCTTGAAAAGGTTAACGCGTAATGAAGAAATTCACAGAATATTTATACATATTTTATTTATCCTCTCTCTGTTGAAGTCCTGTGTGGAGAACTCAATTTGCGTCCGCAACCAAATGACTCACATTTTCTTCAACACGACAGATTTACAGATCTGTTTTGGTTGTACTTCAGACAAGCTGATTTGTTTGCTTATTGGACTATCAGGGAACTTTGATGTGTAACAGCATATTTGGTTTCACACAAATTAACTGATCTAACAGCAAAAGCATTAAAGTGCAAAGTAAAAGTAAAGAAAAAAATAGTCTGAACAAAAGCTTAAAACAAAATGTCTGCTTTAATAGAGGTGTAGCTGCACAATATTAGAAAATGTATTTTAGGAAAATACTGATGAATATTGAGATGATGATATCAGTTACTATTATCCCATCTCACTCTTCTTTTCCATCAACACAAACTTGTTCAGAATCAACCGAATGTAAGGACCAAAGGGAGCAAAGGTTATCTTACATTCCAACATACAAACTGTGCATGCCTTTACTTCAACAACTTTGATATGGGGAAGCCGTGTCTCTGCATCAACCTCTTGAGGTTGGTGCCCTCCTCAATGGAGGAGGGTTGGTGCCCTCATTGAGGAAATGAGATTCCTCATTTCATGTTTGTTTCTAAGATCTTGTTCTTTACGTCATGATTTATATCTCAGTGGTGTGGATGAGAATACTGGTAAACTAATAAATCCAGAGCTGCACCTCACAGCTCTAGAACCAGGTTTTTCATATGTATGAGGTTTGTAATACTTTGTTACTGGTAGTACTGAGGAGTAGTTTGCTGAAGAGTTGCACTGAATACATAGGTTCCTCATTGTTAGTTTTTATACAGTAAATATTTACTTAACTTATTATTTATGTCCACTGATTTATATTTTAACATGGAAAGATCTATTGCAAATTATCCTTAAGTAAGACAAAACCCTCACAGCCAACTAGTTATGCCGCTGAGCAACTTCTTACCAGCGTGGCTCCCTGAGAGTCCTGTTGGTTGACCTCGTCTCCTACTCTCATCATCTCCTGGATGTCTCCCATCATCTTCCTCTCTGTGGACGCCCGTGTCTCATTGATCATCTCCTGAGTGATGCCTGTGCAAATTGCAAACAGAAGCATGCTTAATAAAAACCAGGAAAACCTTCCAAGGACAGCGTCTAGGATTGGCAATAACATGTTTTTAAATTGCTCCAGGCTGAATTAAACTGATATGAAGAGATAGCAACACTCTTTACTTTTTAATGTGCTGCAGAGGTGATACAACAGCTCTAAGAAAAAGAAACATCAAATTTCACTTTTCTTTAATATTTGAATGGAATATATGAGTAAACTGTTTACAAAGAGAGAATAATATAAAAAAAAGCTTTTAGTTTGAATATTCAAATGAGATTTTAATTTAAGACATGGATGCGTTATTGCCTTTCATTGGGGAGGTGTATGGAAGACAAACCTGTAAAAATGGCACTCGCTCCAGAAATAAAAAGCAGAAGCCAACAGGTGTCACCTGACCATGCGTAGTTTACTGTCAGGGTCTCAGCTCTATGACCTTTCCCATGACACGGACTTGCAGAAGCCCATCCACTCATCTGAGAATCCACCTTCCTACCGAACGTATTTAAAGATAAACCTCTAGTTTATTTCACACTCTTGGCTGCAGCACCAACCCACATAAGACTCAGTGAGTGATTGTGATGAAAGCTTGACTGAATTTACAATCAGAGTCTCAGCGAGAGTAGCATATAAATCAGTGCTTTTTGTTGGTTTCATGTTTCCTCACATTTTTCTTCTTTTATGTACTTGAATTGAAATCTTTCTCTTTAATAATGTCACAAATTCTGCATACCTATTGAGGGACTTGGCCTTTATGAGCCACAGCTTGAAGATAAGAGAAGTCTTTTCACTCAAGTAATAAAAGAGGAAGCTATTTCTAATTCAAGGACAAATAATAAAAACACAGCAGCTTATAAAAGAAATCTGGTTTTTTTGTTCCTCATGGAATGAGATTGTTGTAAATATTGCAAATATTTGGATTTTGCTTTTGATTTTGGTCTAATAGATTTAACTACATCCACACTCTGCAATAAACAAAAACTCTACACTGTAAATCTGACTAAAATTATATACAATTAGGCTTTTTATTGCAAAATTATAATATTTTGGTTAAGTATCTTGTTAAAGATACAATATATACTTCACATTTGTACCACTTTTTCGCAGTTTACCTAAATGATGTGCAAATATCATGATGGAATCACCTAAACTTATATACCGATATACCAACGCTTTCTTGGCACCGATGAAAATTCTCTCTCCTCATCATGCTGAGTGCTTTAACTGTCAGTGGTCCGACTGTTTTCTAATTAATTCAGTAGGGTTCTTATACACCAGATGGTGAGGCAATCAATAAATTTTGACAACAAAAAAAAAAAAGGTGTCAGACAATAAGTAACTCTCTATCCTTGTGCTGTAGCACAATGTAGATGTTAAATCCTTCATTGAGATAAACATGGACTATGCAAAATGACCGCCAACTTTAAATCATGCACACATTACATAGATTTGATTTGACTGAATGTGATCCATATCTTTGAGCTTAGATAAAAGTAACACAACCTTACATGTTAAGTTAAAAAAACAGTGTGACAGTATATTGAATATAGTGCAAGCAGTCCAAAACTTTAACATAATATTAAGGATGCACTGCCACCAGTGTCAGGAGCGAAAAAATTACTGCAGAAACTTACAAAACTTGGAAAAATATGACCTGATAGTACTGCTGCCTTGCAACCAGAAGGTCCTGGGTTTTAATCTTGTTCCTGGGATCGTTTTGCATAGAGTTTGCATGTTCTCCATGTACATCAATGGGTTCTGTTCTTTACTCTAGCTTCCTCCCACAGTCCAAAAACATGGCTATTAGAGCAACTGGTCTCTCTAAATTGACACACTTAGGGATCAGTGTGGGTGTGCATGGTTGTGGCTCTGTGTTGCCCTGTAATGGACTGGTGACCAATCCTTAATGCCTCTCGCCCAATGACTGTTGGAGATAGACACAACCTGCAGCCCTGCAAGGATATAGAAAGTGGATGGGTGAATAGTTATGGTCAAACACTTTGGTGGAAAACCCCGTAAGAGATCCAATAACTATTGTCAGCCCACACTGTGTCTCAAACCTAAGATACACATCTTTACAGCTACACATCTTATGTGTATTTGATAAAAATGTGACTTGTTAATGGTAGATAAATTTAACTAAGGAAGAACCAAACCACTCAAGTTGTTTGTGTTGTGGCCGGTCAACTGGACTATGTCTTCTTCACATACAGGTAGAGAGATCGCCTCATTATCACTGCGACTCTTTGTAGATTATCTCTTCTCTACAGGGGGAGGATCAAGGCAGAGTCGGATCAGTCGATGCTGCATATTAAGAGCTCTGTGTGTTGGGGACAGGCTGTGTGTGTGCCTGTACCCGCAGTGTCTCTGAAGATAGAAGTCTTATTCCCCACCGCTGTGCAGAGAACATTACAAGAGCAATTAGCAGAGCTGGACTCCCTTTGATCAGTGTAATAATCATTCTTCTCACCTACTGTACCGCTATCTGCATTCTGCAGCTCCACTGATCCTTTTGTACACAGAGAAGCTCATTTTCGAGTGTGTTCATCCTCTTCAGACCCCAGTTTGTTTGTGCTTCCCTCACTGGCTCCAAACCAGGATCCAGCCAACACAAGGTGGCATCATGTGCTCCATTTATACGGCTAACAGAAAACCAAAGCTATTAACCCTGCTCTTGTTTGCAAGACAGAGCTGATCATAACAGAGTTCTTCTGACCTTTAATTATCTGAGGGAATATGAGGAAGATTTATGATGCTCCAGCATCGTCTTGCCTCCACACAGTGATGTTTACCACCAACCAGTCCAGTGATTCATTTACTTGGATGCTGAAGGGCACCTTTGCATCCTTTACAAGCATGCAAACAAGCTAAACAACTTCCCACAGACCTACACATGTGCAGCCATGGTAAAAGAAAGAAAGTACACTCTACTTATTTTGTATGTATCCAGGGGTTTTTCCACAAAATTTTAATTTATGTTAAAATTTATGGTGAAATCTGGGATGTGCAGTTTTACACATTTGGTTTTGGATTTTAATAATATCAAAACCTAGAGAAGATCAGATAATTTATACATTAAAAGCACAGAACTGACAGAGGTATGACATCTCTTTTTAGTATGTCTGTATATCACATAAAAGAAACCGATGTAAGCAAAGAAAATTAGCAAAAAAAGGAGCGGGGCTTCAAAGGAAAACTGAAAAAGATTTAAAAAGCTTGAGGATTACATGAAAATCTCACTCCGTAGAGGCAGCATAGAATATAAATGAGTTCAAGGTAGTTTGCGTCAGTAACTGACTTTCAGTCTCAAAGTTTATGTCCTTTGTGGCCTTCATTGATTTTATTTAAATTTCAGTAGAAGCACATGAAACGCTAAGCTTTCATCACTTTGCAGTGTCAACTATGGTCCTTTTCACTTCTTTTCAGCGCAAACCAACATTTTTCCATTCAAATTTTAGCGGTCAGCTCTGGAGATGTTTCTTGCCATATTTCTTGTAGTTCTAATCGTTGTGTGAGAATACATAAATCTGGGTCTCTGTTTGTGGCAGCCTGAGTTTATTTAAATTTCTTAATTACTGCTATACATAAGTGCTTTATGCAAGTACGGTATGAATGCCAGCTTATAGTATTCAAATGCACCTAGGGAAAAGGACCTTGCAACTTTGGCTACATGTGAACTGGGTTGATGAAAGTAAAATTAAAGTGTTTAATAACCATCATCACATCTGGAGAAAAGAGGGAGAGCCTGCTGCTGTACTGGGGTACTGGGGTACTGGGTTTTGGCATCCCTGCATTATGCTGCAGGGATGCCAAAACACACAGTGAAGCTCAGTCTGGAAGAATAGGAAACAATTCCAGAAAATAAATGCAATATCTAAAATATTGTACTCAAGTCATTTATAAAGGATATTATTTCTTTACATCATGACCTCCAAAAGTTCCTCAGTGATCCCCAGAACAGAAGCAGCCTTCTTTACCAAGCTGCTGAGCCTTTTTAAGTCCCTGGTTCTAATGCTGCAGCTCTAACAGATGATAGCAGAAGATATTTCACTCTGCACAACAGGCTTATAGAAAACATGCAGCATCTTGCTGCAAACATGGAGGGATCTAAGCTTACCCAAGAAGTAAAGTCTGCTCAATCTTTAATAGACAACTTGTTGCATTTCCACTTCGGTCCATTTTCTAAGTGAACACCAAAGTATTTAAACTCCTCCACCAACTTTCCATGATGGAAATAGAGCTCGACATACTCATGTTCCTGAAATCTACAACATCTCCTTTGTTTTGTTCACATTTAAAATAAGATGATTGTTCCCACACCATGCCACAGAGCGCTCCACCAACTCACTCAGCTTCTTGATAATTTGTGACAGACTTGATGAATCATAGTCATCTGAGTATTTCTACAGATCACAGGAATCTGTTTCGTATTGGAAGTCTGAAATAACAGAGTGAAAAGGAATGATGAGAGTACAGTCCCCTGTGGTGCTCCTGCATTTCTGACAACCTGCTTTATTTATTAACCATCAGGCAATTTGGCATTGTGGGAATTAATGTAATTTTGATAATCCAAGCTAATGAAAACAGAAAATGCTCAATCTGGTTTAATGTTGGTAAGAAAAAGGTTTTGTGTCTTTAGATGTATGTAAATATTTAGTTTATGTAAATATCTAGTTTCAACTGTATTTCAGCAACAGAAGAATAAGAATTCATGATACACAATCTCAAAGTGTATTGTCCTTCAAGCACTAAGATTCCTCTGTCAAAACAATACTTTTAAGGGTCAAATATCCAAATATCTTCAAGTCAGTCTGTGGGGAAAGACAAAGACCTTCAGAGATCCTCTTTGGAAGAGGAAACACTTTTCCCTCACACCCTATTTTTGCAGTAAATACGACACAATGCCATTTCCTGTTTATACAAACTCCACATTTGCGAATATTGAAAGAAAAAAGATCAGTGTTTACTGGACTTTAAAGGCCAACTATTTCCTAGCGGGTGGCAGGAACTTCCTGCAATCTCCATTCCTTCAGTAGATTCTCCTTGTTCTGGTCAAGTCCAGGAAGCAACCCAATGGGCTTCTTTTGCTCATTAAATTTACAAAACTCAGCCAAATTGCTAATATATCTACAAAAATGCTAATCTTCTCTTGCAGCAGATTATATTTCAGCAGCCAAAGAACATGTATCTAGTCTTCTTAAATGCAAAATTGCTGCCAGCAAGACTTTCTTCCAGCTGTAGTCGCACATGGTAATCTGTAAATGTCACTATTTAGCCAAGAAAAAAACAAAACATTGACAAGCCCTTATGTGGATTTTACTCCAAGCTAAATAAAGCCGTATCTCACCAAAGCACATATTTGAAACACATCACACGCTCCCCTCCTTCATTCTTGCTGATCTGCAGTCTGTCTTGTCAGCACTGCTTTCCTTGAGCTCTCTCTCACTAATATCACAGACAAACTGCACCGGCTGCAGCTGTTTACTGTGCCGCAGCATGAATACACAGCCTCCTAATCTGCATCCCATCGAGAGAGACAGAACGTGTGTGAATATATTAGTAGTTTACCCAGAGAGCCGGTCCTAAATCTGAGCGAGACTCTTAAAAGCTGAGCGTGATCTCAGCTCTGCTGCTGGTTTTTTCTGCAGTCTGTACCTGTGGAGCTCAGAGCAGGAGTGTAAAAAACACTACTCCAAGCTGGAACAAATGCAGAATGCGTCCTGTATAAATTGGATTTACAGTAAAATAATCTAATGAACATGAAAGGTTTATATATATATATATATATATATATATATGAAATTATGAGACATTTTGGTTCGAGCTGCGCCTTTAAAATGATGTTCAAAATAGCAGGCATACAAAATAAATTCTATTTTATATATATATAAAATCAACAACTGTTGATATATAAAATCAACAACTGTTGATGTTGTCTTTGACAACATCAACAGTCTAAACATTTTCCGTTTGAGTACTGTTTTGAAGTCTTCTGAAAGATACAGGAAAATATTTTGCATCAGTGATGTTTAAACTTATTTAAAACCATTAAAGGTTATTTCAACATCTCCTACTGGATGTTTTCTGCAGTCTCCAGCATTGGGGATTAACAGTTCCCTTTAGATTATAGTTCTGTGAAAAACAGAAGCACACACTATTTCTTCATGGCACACTATTGGAGCCATATGGTAATTGCACACAAGGGATATTAAAATGAATCAACTCACATCGATGCATGAACGGTGCGAGTGCTTTAAATAGAGTCAAGACAGTTTTGGGGAGTTGATCTTCATGCAGATGTTTTCACATATTTACATCAATAAAATTTGATCCATTGCATAATGAGATACTTGACACTTTATTTAGAAACATGGTCCACTCACATGCTGTGAATGTGAAAGAACATCAATAATTCAACTTTACCAGCATTTTAGAGTTTTCAAATTGTTTTTGTCCTTTTTTTAATGCCTACATATTTTGATTATTCTTTTATTCTTTCTATTTTTGTGTTTATGCAAACTACTCAATAGTAGGTAATTTGTTTCCAGCCATTGTTTCTGGGATAATAAGATTGTATATATTGTTCCACTTATGAAATGCCTTGAAGTTGCTTAGTCCTAAAGTTTAAGTTATTTAGTAAAATATCTAGGTTTTTAAACCGATTCCCCAAAGATAAATAACTATACTTACCTAAAAATCAGCAGTGATGGTATGAGAAACTTTTTATCCAGTATTCATAAGCTTATTCCTTCCTTCTGTTGGAATGGCTTTACAGCAAAGCTATTTAGTTTTTTTTTTTTTATCTTTTTCATATTTTAAATGTCATTTTATTTCCTTCTGTCTTTCTATTTTCTTTTAACTTAAAACTGCTTAGAGTAGAAATTACACAAACCACAGAAAATAGAAGACATAATCTCAGTATTTAATACTACTTCTGCAATAAGGGGATAAGTTAATAAATTACTGCTGTTAAAAAATAATTTGTAAGATCATCTTAAACATTAAAACTGTGGTATTTTACTCAATGACATAATCCTGTGCAGTCTATTCAAACCATTGATTATAGCTAGACTCAAAAATGAGTCTATGCTTCAGATTTTCCATCTTTATTCATTTTCACACCCTACCTCTGTTGGCCATGGCCGTCTCTATGATGTCCAGTGTCGGGTCGTCCTCACACAGGTCATAGGGCATGTTTCCGTCTGAGTTGACTGCCAGAAGATCTGCACCACTGTAGGAAATGAGCAGATGAATATTTAAACCAATATGTAATATTTATTTGCAAAAGATAATGTGTGGATTAAACACGAAAAATGTTTAACATTATTAATAATTCAGCTGTGATAAATGTTAACGGGTGAGTTAAAAAATGCTGAAAGTTCATCGTCACACTGACCTAAAAAGTAAGAGAAGAAGTAATTTGATGACAAAAATGATATCAAATAACATCCATAATATAAATAAAATGATAAAACAAATATTTGCCCAGTACAGCTTTCTGTCTTTATAAACAGAAACAATGTGTGTGTGTGTGATTAGTTTACTCTCATTTCTCTGAGGTTACTTTTTATGCCTGTGCATATCTTGATGTTATATCTTCATTAAGCTGTAATTAAAGCCTAATAAAAGCCATCTCATTAAATCCTGATTAAAAATGTCAACGTGTGAGTCACACTATCCCGGCTATTCATGGTTAATTTAGCTGACGAAGACAGGAGCTTGTGTCAGCGCTATTGGGTTATTAAAAGCATTTTCATAATAAAGATGGACGGCAAGACAATTAGTGACTGTTCTTGTATGCCATCATGTCCAAGGACAAGACAGAACTCATCACTATATATGTCAAATGCGTCCTCCTTTATTTTTTATAAAAGAAATCACACATTTCTGCCATGAATTGATTCTTTTCTCTTTGTTTTTGTTGGGTTCTGCAGGGGTGTGGTCTTCTCTTTTCACAGGATGGCAGGCTGATGGGATCCAGCTGTTACTCATCACCACCAATCTGCAAGGTCCTTAAAGGGGCGCAGCTTCCCTGATTCAGATGCCAGATGGTTCCGCTTTTTCTGTGGTACTCTCTAACTGTCAGTGCTGAAATCCCAGTGTCCTCCTTGTTCTGACTCCTTTCCATCTGTTCCTTCCTCTACAATGAACCCGTGCTGAATACTGTCTGAGTCAGACCCACCTGAAGGATCTGATCTTCGCTGCTCCGTAGGGCCTTGCACCTGGGTACGTCACGCTCGCCTCTCAGCTGCTGCCTGTTCGCCCTCAGCCCCCTGCAGGGACATCTCCACCTGGAAACTACCACACCACGCCAACTGTTGGAACTCCCATGTACTCTCCTCTGTCTTCCTCAACCTGCAGACCTTAAGCCACCATCAGGTTACCCCGTCATTCCCTTCATTGCTTCCCTCTTTAATGCTCAATCTTTGCAGTTCCTCCACTGGCCTGGTCCCTCCCTGCTGTCGCAGATCGACGCCCCTCCACACGTTTTATCAGTACATCCCACTGTTAAATAAATCTGTTAAAACCGTTTGAGTGTCCGTAGTTGTTGCTTGCCTAAGAGTCCTGGAAACCTCTCATTATGACAGAACCATCTGGCCAATCGGACTCTGCAGCACAACTACGGGCCGCTCTGTCGGAACAGGGCACCCTCTTGGGCAGGCACGACACCATACTTACTAGCGTGCTGCATCAGCAGAACTCCATCCTCCAGTACTTACACCAAATGGCTAATCAGATGCAGGTTTCACAGGACAGGGTTACCCCTGCTAACCCTGTTCCGGCGCCCGCTCCGGTCCCTACTATGGCTGCCTCCGCCACTCCACTGCCCCGTGATGTCATCATGCCTATCCCAGAACAGTACTCAGGTGAGCTGGGGAAAAGCAAGGGGTTTTTGCTGCAATGTTCACTAGCCTTTCGCCGCTCTCCCCGCTCATTCCCGGATGACGCCAGCAAGATTTCTTTTATAGGGGGATTATTAAGAGATCAAGCGCTTAGGTGGGCGGAGAATATAGTGGACGAAGAGAATCTCGGCTATGTATCGTTTGATGAAGTTATAGAACTCTTCAAACAAACTTTTTGTCCCAAGCTTGGGGAAGAAGCTGCTTCTAAAAGAATTTGGGATTTAAAGCAGGGAAATAGATCTGTGGCAGATTTCGAGGTTGAGTTTCGCACACTTGGTACGGAGGCAGGTTGGAATGAACCAGCTCTTAAGGGAGCCTTCCAACATGCCCTGAATGAAAGATTAAAAGATGAGCTTGCATGCCGAGACGAACCTGACTCCCTAGACGAATTAACCTGGCCATCAAGGTCGATAATCAGCTTAGAGCAAGATTCCGATCATCAAATCCCCAGTCATCTCAGTCATCCATTAGAAGGGGTTCTCCCAGCCCAGACTCACCCAGTCCCCCCAGCCAGAATCTACCCGAACCCATGCAGTTAGTCCGAGCCCGGCTAACCCCAGAGGATTGGCAGCGCCGTTTAGCCTCAGGTTGTTGTCTTTACTGCAGCTCCCCTCAACATTTCATCTCAGCCTGCCCAATTTGCCCAAACTCCCTGGCCTGCCAGTAAGTCTGGGGGTCCTGGCGGGCGGATCCACAGAGGATAATTACCGCCGGTTAAATCTCCCTACTACACTCACCATCCAGCAGGAGTCCTATTCCTTCCAAGCTTTGGTAGACTCTGGTTCGGAGCAAAATCTCATACACCCTGATTTAGTTGCGCAATACCAGATCCCGGTCCAGGCATTACCTTCTCCCCTGCGGGTGGCGGCCTTAGATGGTAGTTCCATGGCCAACATCACCCATCAAACTGACCCAGTTTCTCTCCACGTCTCAGGCAACCACCAGGAACTCATTCAATGCTTTGTGTTTCCTACTAAAGGTGCCCCACTTGTTCTTGGGTTCCCCTGGCTTCGCAAACACAACCCACACATTAACTGGGCCGAGGCTCGCATCGACTCATGGAGTCCTTACTGCCTAAGCCAATGCCTGCAATCTGCTAGGCCGGCTCTGCCCTCCGAGCCACCCCAGCTGATTGATATACCCAATCTAACTAATGTTCCTACTGAATACCATGACCTCCATCGGGTGTTCAGTAAAGATCTCGGCCATTCTCTCCCGCCTCACCGTCCCTATGACTGCTGTATCGACCTCCTTCCGGGATCCCCGCTCTCCTCCAGCCGGTTGTTTAACATCTCTAAGCAAGAGAGGGAGACGCTGGAGCAGTACATTAATGATTCACTTAAGGCTGGTCTCATTCGTCACTCTTCTTCCCCCCTGGGCACGGGATTCTTCTTCATATCGAAGAAGGACAACACTCTCCGGCCCTGCATTGATTATAGAGGGCTTAATCTAATCACCGTAAAGAATAAATATTCTCTCCCTTTGTTGTCCTCGGTTTTTGAACCTGTTCACCAAGCCTCCATCTTCTCCAAGTTTGACCTGCGCAATGCGTATCATCTCATTCACATTCGATAGGGGGATGAATGGAAAACCGCATTCAAAACCTACTTTGGTCATTTTGAGTATCTGGTTGTGCCCTTTGGCCTCTGCAATGCCCCCGCCACTTTTCAGAATCTGGTCAATGATGTCCTTCGGGACTATCTCAATGTGTTTGTTTTTGTCTACCTTGACGACATTCTCATCTTCTCCAACAGCATGGATGAACACCACCGGCATGTCAGATTAGTCCTCCAAAGGTTGCTAGAGAACCGGCTCTTCGTCAAGGCTGAGAAATGTCAGTTCCATGTTACATCCATCACCTTTCTCGGTTTTGTGTTCGAGGGTGGACAGGTCAAGACGGACCCGGCCAAGATCAAGTCTGTTGAGGACTGGCCGGTTCCGAACTCCCGAAAGCAACTCCAGCGCTTTCTGGGGTTTGCTAACTTTTACCGGCGGTTCATCAGAAACTTCAGTGTCATCGCTATCCCTCTCACCGCCCTGACCTCCACCAAATGGCCCTTCAGCTGGACCCCGGAGGCCAGACTCGCTTTTCTTGAGCTAAAGAGAAGGTTTGTGGATGCTCCTATTCTCATTCACCCTGAACCTTCTGCTCAATTTACAGTGGAGGTGGATGCATATGAGACCGGTGTGGGGGCCATCCTGTCCCAACGTTCTCCCAAAGACGGCAAGCTCCACCCGTGTGCCTTCTTCTCTAAGAAGTTTACGCCCACCAAAAGCAGATACGACATTGGTGATCGGGAGCTCCTGGCCATCAAACTGGCCCTTGAGGAGTAGAGACACTGGCTCGAGGGTACTGAGCTCCCCGTCATCGTTTGGACAGACCATAAGAATCTGGCTTACCCTCAGTCCGCCAAACGCCTGAATCCACGCCAGTTCCGTTGGTCTCTCTTCTTCTCCCGTTTCAACCTCAACATTACCTATCGCCCGGACTCCAAGAACATCAAGCCTGATGCCCTCTCCAGACTCCATTCTCCAGCTGACCCTTCCAAGACTCCCGATTCCATACTCCCAGCCTCTTGCACCATTGGGTCCCTTACCTGGGATGTGGAGAGAGCCATCCAGGAGGCTCTAACCACCGATCCAGACCCAGGAGGTGGTCCTCCCAACCAGCAGTATGTCACCACCTCGGTCCGGGGTCGTGCCATCCATTGGGCACATTCCTCCAGCTTCTCCGGTCATCCTGGGATTAGCCGTTCCATTGGCTTCCTGCGTCGCTAGTCTTGGTGGCCCTCACTCAACAAAGATGTCATTGAATATGTCTCTGCCTGTTCCACTTGTGCTAGGAACAAGTCTTCGCATCGCCCCCCTTCTGGGCTGTTACAACCACTGTCCATCCTGAGTCGCCCCTGGTCTCACATTGTGGCTGTGCGTCCTCGTGGACAGGGTAGGCAGTACCTAGTGGACTGGGAGGGTTATGGCCCTGAGGACCGGTCGTGGGTCCCTCGGTCCTTCATACTGGACCCGGCCCTCATAACGTCTTTTGAGCACTCCGCTGCATCTTCTTCGGGTCGGCCGCCATGTAGCGTCCGTTGAGGGGCGGGGGTACTGTTGGGTTCTGCAGGGGTGTGGTCTTCTCCTTTCACAGGATGGCAGGCTGATGGGATCCAGCTGTTACTCATCACCACCAATCTGCAAGGTCCTTAAAGGGGCGCAGCTTCCCTGATTCAGATGCCAGATGGTTCCGCGTCTTCCGTGGTACTCTCTAACTGTCAGTGCTGAAATCCCAGTGTCCTCCTTGTTCTGACTCCTTTCCATCTGTTCCTTCCTCTACAGTGAACCCGTGCTGAATACTGTCTGAGTCAGACCCACCTGAAGGATCTGATCTTCGCTGCTCCGTAGGGCCTTGCACCTGGGTACGTCACGCTTGCCTCTCAGCTGCTGCCTGTCCGCCCTCAGCCCCCTGCAGGGACATCTCCACCTGGAAACTACCACACCACGCCAACTATTGGAACTCCCATGTACTCTCCTTTGTCTTCCTCAACCCGCGGACCGTAAGCCACCATCAGGTTATCCCGTCATTCCCTTCATTGCTTCCCTCTTTAATGCTTGTTCTTTGCAGTTCCTCCGCTGGCCTGGTCCCTCCCTGTTGTCGCAGATCGACGCCCCTCCACACATTTTTTCAGTACATCCCACTGTTAAATAAATCTGTTAAAACCGTTTGAGTGTCCGTAGTTGTTGCTTGCCTAAGAGTCCTGGAAACCTCTCATTATGACAGTTTTGGTCTTTTTTTTGAGTATCCTATTTTTTTTCACATTATTAAAGTGGGGTTGCATTTTCCTCCACTGCTTCATGCATTACAATCCATTTTGTCGCTCCATAGTGAAGCCAGTGTAATTTTGTAGACAGAAAATTGTCCTTTTTCTTTCAAGGAAGTCAAGAGAAATGAATTCAGGCTTAAAAAAATTGCTTTTTTGTTATTCACAGCTGCATATGAACCTAAAAACACACAAGCTTAAAAATGTACCAGTGCTGATATATTCTACATGGGCCTTGTGAATCCCGGCGTTCCCATACAGCAACTATTGGTTCTTCAAGTTCAGTTTCAAACTGATTAAAAATCTCTTTGGATTTTCTCTTTCACCAGAAGATATAAAACTAGTAATGGGTGACACTAACCGAAAATGTTGTTATTGAATTTATTGTAAACAATATAAAAGTAATTATTAAAAAAGGTTCACAAAATCTGATCTAAAACAAAACGCACCCATTATCAAACAGGAATGGAGCTCAACTGCCAAACAGCGATTACATTATGTCATATGCTGCAATTATTTACATCTGCATTGAACCAATATAAAAAAATTAGAATAATCCAATTCCTACAATCAGTTTTGGAGGTTAGTGAGTTTTAATAATTAAAAGTTTATGGGTAGAATCAGAAGATTAATTCTTTTTACAACAATTTTTTATTTCAAAGCAATTATAACTGAGGCAATAACTGCATTCCGAGCAGAAACCTAATGTGTAAATCCCTGAAGCTACCTACTTTATTTTATCACTATATCTAGTAAGTATTCAACACTGTATACCTCCTTATATTATTGCTGCTCTGTCGTGTGCATTTTAGTTCCTTTTATTCCTGCTATTGTGGCTCATTCAAAAGTCAGGATTCCTACATAGACTCCAAAAGCATCGTTTTTGTGTGATTTTCTGCTGGATTTGAGCTCAACTCAGGTTCCTTTCCTGTATTTTACTGGTGTTTGAGGGGCTTCTCCAGTATCTACCCATTGTAGGTTGTGCTGGAGAAGCCCTACAACTGCAGATATAGTCCAGTTAAATCACTTTGCACATTCAACAGAACATATCTGGCACTCATGCATGAAAACAGCTGAGCTCAATGCATTTATAATATTTGTTAAAACATGTTGATGCTTTAACTTATTTGAAGTAATATTCATATTTCACATAATTAAAGATTCAATTTCTGGAGTAGATAACATTTTATTCATGTAAAAAAATTGCATAAGTAGGCTTTTCCCTGCTCATTATAATTTATGATTTTGTCTATGTTTATGGGCTGAAAATTGTGGACTTTTTTATTTTGATGCATTTAATGAATTTGTAAAAATATATTTTTTCAGCTATTGATTTGCCAAATAATGGTCACAGCCAATCAAGGGAAAAGTGGCTCGTTTTGAACTCTGGCTGGTTTCTCTAATTAGCAGCTAAGGCAGGGGTCGGGAACGTATGGCTCGCGAGCCAGGTGTGGCTCTTTTGATGATTGCATCTGGCTCGCAGATAAAACATAAAATATTACATTTGGATGGATTAAAAATTGTTTTAATCCATCCATCGATTTTCCACTGCTCCTGTCCTGTTCAGGGTTGCTATTGGCTGCAGGAGCAGTCCATTATTTTAATTGGATGATAATAGCCTACGTTGGCTGTTGCTGGGTAAACAGGTAAATGCCCCCTTTTGAATCAGTCTGCTCGGGCATTAGGTCAAAGCTAACCCTTTGACGAAGAAGATGGCAAAAAGAAAAAAAGACGAGGAGTATCGTACATTTCAGGACGAATGGACAGAAGAATTTGCCTTTGTGGAGAGAGCAGGTTCTGCAGTGTGTCTAATTTGCAATGACAAAATTGCGTCGATGAAACGGTCGAATGTAAAGCGGCACTTCGACACACGCCATGCTACCTTTGCGTCAAAATACCCGGCAAGCGTGCCAAGAACTGCTAGCCAGCAGCAAGCTAGCCAGCAGCAACTAGCCAGCAGCAACTCCGCGTATGGACCCGACAAGGAGACTACAATTCCGCTAGCTTTGCTGGATCTTTAGCAATAGTGAGGAACGGAAAACCATTCACCGATGGCGAGTATACTAAAACGTTCATGCTGGATGTAGCCAATGAACTTTTTGATTATCTTCCGAACAAAGACAAGATAATCAAACGGATAAAAGATATGCCTCTGTCGGCAAGAACTGTTCATGATCGCACCATCATGATGGCAAACCAAGTGGAGGAAACGCAGATGAAGGACATAAATGTAGCGCAGTTCTTTTCCCTGGCTTTGGATGAGTCAACAGACGCAAGCCATTTGTCACAGTTCAGTGTGATTGCAAGATATCCTGCTGGTGACACTGCGCGAAGAAAGTCTTGCTGTTCTGCCAATAAAAGGGTCCACAAGAGGTGAGGATTTATTCAAGTCTTTCATGGAGTTCGCTCAAGAAAAAAATCTACCTATGGATAAACTTCTCTCAGTGTGTACTGATGGTGCTCCGTGTATGGTGGGGAAAAACAAAGGATTTGTGGCGCTTCTCCGTGAACATGAAAATAGACCCATCATAAGTTTCCATTGCATTCTACACCAGGAGGCACTTTGTGCTCAGATGTGTGACGGGCAGCTTGGTGAAGTGATGTCGCTGGTCATTCGTGTGATCAACTTTATTGTTGCCCGAGCCTTAAATGATCGCCAGTTTAAAACTCTGCTGGATGAAGTTGGAAATAACTATCACGGCCTGCTTTTGCACAGCAATGTGCGTTGGTTGTCAAGAGGGAAGATGCTTTGTCGTTTTGCGGCTTGCTTGGACGAAATCCGGACTTTCCTTGCAATGAAAGGCATCGAGCATCCTGTGCTAGCCGAAACTGAGTGGCTCCTCAAGTTTTACTATCTCGTGGATATGACTGAACATCTGAACCAGCTCAATGTGAAAATGCAAGGCACTGGAAATACAGTCTTATCCCTTCAACAAGCCGTGTTTGCTTTTGAAAACAAGCTGGAGCTCTTTATCATGGATCTTGACACAGGTCGTTTACTACATTTTGAAAAATTGAGACAATTTAAAGATGCATGCACAGCAAGTGAGCCCACTCAAAACTTTGATCTCCGCCAGTTAGCTGGCTTCACATCTAGGCTCCTACAGTCGTTCAAAGCACACTTTGGAGAATTTCGTGAGCACACTCGTCTTTTCAAGTTCATCACCCATCCGAACGAGTGTTCACTGAACACAGCCGACCTGAGTTACATTCCTGGTGTCTCCGTCAGAGATTTTGAAACAGAAGTAGCTGACTTGAAGGCCTCAAACATGTGGGTGAATAAGTTCAAGTCACTGAATGAAGATTTGGAAAGCATTGCACGACAGAAAGCGGAGTTGGCGAGCAAGCACATGTGGGCAGAAATGAAAAAACTTCAACCCGAAGACCAGCTGATTACCAAATTTTGGAACCTACTTCCTGTCAGATACCACACACTGAAGCGTGTGAGTATTGCTGTATTGACCATGTTTGGATCTACGTATGCATGTGAGCAGTCATTCTCACATCTTAACAACATCAAGTCCAACCTACGATCGCGTTTAACGGATGAAAGCCTCAACGCTTGCATGAAGCTTAACCTTACCAAGTACCAACCAGACTACAAAGCCATCAGCAAATCCATGCAGCACCAGAAGTCGCATTAATGGTGAGTATTATAACATTATTTAAAAGAATACATTCAAAGGCTTATTAGACTCACATTTAGTTAAATTCAGTCTTAAAAAATATTATATGGCTCTCACTGAAATAAATTTACAAATATTTTGCTTTCATGGCTCTCTGAGTCAAAAAGGTTCCCGACCCCTGAGCTAAGGCCTTGAGCACTACATTGACTTCTTTATGACAATTTAAGTTTTCAACCATATCTAGCTCAACCACAGATTGGGGTTTTCATGTCTTCAGGGAGTTGTTTAAGCTGTTCAAACTTAAATGCGTTTCCACTTATTCAGCTTTTTCAATACAATTGATTTAAACTACAACATTAAAAGTCCAACTTCAAGGATCTGGAGGAAACGTTTCTGGACATCAGCGGAGTCATGCTTTTTTTTCTCTGACATAAGAACAGAAACGTCAGTTAAACTGAGGTTTCTACATGACTCACTGCGTGATGAGTATTTTAACAAGTCCTTCGTGGCCACAGGTCGCAGCAGCGTGCAGCGGCGTCCACAGTTCGTTGTCCTGAGCATTAACGTTTGCTCCACGGTCCAACAGCAGCTTCACCATCTCTTCATAGTTGTCTATACAACACTGTGTGAGGGAAAAAGGAGCGATGAATATTACTGTCATAAAACTAATGAAAGCAAGAGCAGTTTTTTAAGAATTTAGCATGTCAGAAAAAATTCAGGGTAATGGAAAGTTACATTATTTTTTAACATTTATCATCACATTATTCCCTCTTGGATATTTCATGTCAATATTGAGAGGCTGAAGAACAGCAGGAAGGAGAAAATATATTTGAAGCTGCTGTTTTTATTGAGTCACTCTTAACTTGATGTGAAAACTGCTGTGCTTATTTGATGTGTTTTAGAGAAAAACTTTCACATCTTTGTGACACAGACGAAGACTGACTAAAAAAACAGTCAGTATTTCTTCTCAAGACCCTTAGTGGCATATTGCTGGGTGGAAAACTGAGAACACATTAAGCCAAGCTGGAGACACTATTCCTACACATCAGCCATTGTGTGGGCTGCTTCCTGGATCCCAGACAAAACTGGAAAAGCACCCAGAACTCACACCCATCCACAGAAACAGACAGACAAAGGCATGGAGGGGGAGGAAGCCTTGTTTTGTTGGGTGTGAGTGAGAGGCTGGGAGGAGATGTTTCCATGAAAACTGTCAGACAAATTGTTTTCTTCTACATTGGAGCCAGTTGATGTGAGTGTGGCTCAGTCAAGCCACCGAGCAAAGACTGAGATAGAAAAATAAGAAAATAAAGAGACTGCGAAAAGAAGCAGTGAATGATGAGATTACTGTGTCACAGAATGGTAGAGTCAGACATGATATGAACACTCAAAGGTTCATAATAAAAATCTTTCTAGAGGTCTCTGTTGTCATCATCATAACATCTTCAGTCAACCCAACTGATGTGATCTCTCTACACTCTGCTAAGATGAAGTAAGACATTTGTCACAATAAAATGCTGACAATCCTGTTATAAACCATGAATGATTTCAGTAAAGATTGAGACAGAACTGAGAACGGAAAAAAAGAGAAAAAATGTTAGTAGGTAAAAACAAAATACTGACAACCCTCATAGTACAAACGTATCCATGAACAGGAAAACGTAGTTACACTAAAGTAAATGATGACGGACTACTTTCTTCTTGATTATTTTGGTTTTTTACATGTATAAACGTTGCACAGTGGCGCAGTTGGTAGCACTGTTGCCTTGCAGCAAGGAGGTCCTGGGTTCAATTCCCGGCCCGGAGTCTTTCTGCACGGAGTTTGCATGTTCTCCCTGTGCATGCGTGGGTTCTCTCCAGGTTCTCCAGCTTCCTCCCACAGTCCAAAAACATGACTGTCAGGTTAATTGGTCTTTCCAAATTCTCCCTAGGTCTGAGTGTGTGTGTACATGGTTGTTTGTCCTGTTTGTTTCTGTGTTGCCCTGCGACAGACTGGCGACCTGTCCAGGGTGAACCCCGCCTCTCGCCCGGAACACAGCTGGAGATCGGCACCAGCAACTCCTGACCCCAGTAGGGACAAGGGTGAAAGAAAATGAATGGATAGGTGAAGAAGGCCTTGTTTGTCCCATGTGTCTCAGTCATATCTCTAGAGAGTTGCAGGTAGCAGCAAAAGGTAGATCTCAGATTTTCTCTGTAAAACAGCAAAGAATAACCCTGTGTATTGTTTAAGTTGTATTGTTCTATCACATAAAATCACAACAAAATATCTTGAATTTTTTAGTGTGAAGATGTTCAAGAGATAGACAATATCTATATTAATGAGTTACAACAACATTTAATTTCTCTTTTGGATTAATAAACTATTTTTGAATTTGAATCTATGCCTTGGCTGTAAACTAAAGAATAAATTCATAATTTTATCAAGATGAAGAAGTGCAATAGTTTGTTTTTTTTCCCCTTAAAGACAGGTACTGAAAGGAGCAGACATTAAAACTAATATGATCATTCAGCTATTTAATGTCTGTGAATGGCCCTCGGTTGTTCTGCAGCCCCCAGGATAAACAGCAGCAGCATTTCACACACTCGTCATAAAACTTCTTTGGTGCAGAGTGGATGCTTCCTTTTACAAGGATTTTACAGAAGATGAGCTGTGGTGCAATCTCCAGAGGTTTGCCATGTCTGAGAAGTGGTAACACAGTAGAACATAAAAAAAAAAAAAAACACGAAAGAGGAACAAAAATATATTTTTTAAAAAAGCAGACACAGATAGACACATGAATGTCACCCGAGAGAATGCATAGAACAAGCTTGTATTATGAGTCAGATGTAAAAGATTGAAAAGGAATGTTTGGCTCAGACCATTTCCTTCTCCTCTAAAACAAAAAAAAATCACCTCTTTTCAGGGCAACTTTTGCTGCACCTGTGACCTCTGCTACCCTTGCTCATATAAAACTGTGTCCACCTAAAACAACACTCAGCAGAAATGGTGCTATGCTCATTCAAAGCTATTCGCACACAACATTTATTATTTGAAGATGTGGTGGGAGACAAATACGTTCAACACAAGCAAAGGAACGAAATGACTGACAGAAAAGAGGCATGACAGACGACTGACTGACATATTTCCTCTGAGCAACACATTTCCTCGGGTGTCAATGAAAATAACGACTTAAGAGTTTCTATTTTAACCCCTGAAACTGCAAAAAGTCATATCAAAACAAAAGTCTGACAGATGCTAAACTGTCTGAGAGGAACCATGACACAGCTTCATTTGAAGTCTGTGTTGAAAATGCAAATTTCAACATAAACTTTACATACAAGATCTTCACATTCTTACCCTCATAGTGATCTCTGGTTATGACCTGAGAAAAAAACAAAATCATACATACAAGTGTCTGAAATTAGTTTCCTCTGCAGTGGTTTTTGTTAGCCTTTTTTTTTAATCTTCATGTAAAAAAAAAAAAAACAGGAAAACTGAAAAGAAAACCAGTTCATCATTTTTCTACAGCAAATGTTGTAATTTCATGTCTTTTTGAAATGCTGAGCTTTGTGACTCAACATTTCTCAGCAATGAAAATCCAGACTTCTACTCAGAGTTACATGACATTATTTACTGAATATTCTAAGATCAGCATGATAAAAATAAAAAAAAAGAGCAGGAAGCCCGCATCTGTGTGCATTCAGAAGCAGAACTGGCGGTTTAAATATGTCGACTGCTTCCTGTGCTCATGGCGGAAAGAAAAACCAGGTTCAAAGAAGAGAATGAGTCATGCATTTCCTTATTTCAGCATTTTAATGTGGTTGTCTGATGCTGTTTAACTGGCAGTTTTATAAATTCATAACAAGCAAACACGATCATACTCTGATCAAGTAGTATTCTCAACATATTCTCAGTGTTAAAACATAATATAACCTGAAAACCATCACAAAAACAGAAGAACAAGACTTCTAACAAGAACCGCAGAAAAAACAAATGTTTTCAACACACCCAGAGTCCAGCCTACGACTTTTGCATAAAAGATGTTATCAAAAACAACCCAGAAATTAACCTAGATTTTTAACTTACCAGTTAAAAATCTAGGTTAGTCTCTTTGAAAAAACCGTAAACCGTGGCCCGCCTGCTTGCTCAATGCCAGGCTTATTGCTTAGTTTTTCTACAGTACAAGAAGAAAAAAAGGACTTCAATCTACAAACTTGCAAGAAAAAGGGAAAGAAATAATCTGCAATTCATGTAAAGTACTGACAAAGGGATGGAAGTGTGGTCCAAACAAAAACTCAGATTATCCCAGTGTGACTGGAAAACAGCAGCAGCAATCTTGGCGGGTGTCATGAGTGGGCAGAGAGGACTGCGAGGAGCAGGCAGACGAGGAAACAGGGCTAACACTTGGAGTTTTAAATGACTAAAATTGGTTTGAGGCCACAGCTGAGATGGCTGAAGGCAACAAAGACCGCACTAAAGCTGAAATAGTGATGCTTTAAGAGGCACAGGGCCAGGTAAGAAAGCTTACAGCCCAGACTGAAATGAGCTTAAATGGGCTTTAAATTTTACCAGAGCTTAACAAACGAGTGCAAATCACTATGAGTGATGGGAATCTAAGGTTCGGCTGCTGGCAGAGAAGACACAAGAAGGCTAGATTGTTAAATTGAACATTGACAAGCAGCTGAAACACCAGAGGAACAGTTTACCTGAACTCATGGGCAATTTAAGTCAACGCTGCAATGTTATTCGTCTGTCTGGAAGAAAAAATGACTGAAGAATGAAGGCACAGATTTATGGTGTCTTTTGTGATTCATACTCTTTCCTTGTGAACAATTCAAATATGAACATAAATTTTGTGATTTTAGCTACACACCAATACAATATTTTGCAAAAGTGCAAAATAAATAGAATATGGGTAGAAGATTTTAAAAGTTTAAAGAAAATAAAGTCTGAAAAGTGTGAAATGCATTGCTATTCAGCAGCCTAAACTCTGATCCCCTTTGAAATTACACATGTCAAACTCAAGGCTGCCTTCCAGATAACAGTTGTGTACTTAAATATGAAAGTGCTTGTTACACTTTTTATATTTTCAATTGTAAAATAAATATGAAACCCACAATTTCCTATTAATTAGAGTCATGCAATAATTTGCTTTACAGTTTTATATGAAAGGGATGTAAGCCAAGACTTAAGAAGATGATGCTGCAAAGCTTGTGGTTCCTCAAATGTTGAAGTAATGCAGAGCAGAATTACTGATGAAAAGACCAGAACCACACAGGAATGCAGAGGGAAAACTTCACAGCTCAACATGATCAAACTCTGCGGACGATCCATTACAGCCTGTGGAGTCTGTCATGTCTGCAGAAATATTTCAGCACTAAAATTGCTTCAAACATGGCTGCAACAGTGATGTTCTGGGTCACCGTGCACACACAGGCACACCATGGTCACACACACACGCAGCAAAATACAAGAGATTACAGCCACATAACAGCCGGGTCGCTAAAATATAGGACAACATGAGGCAGGTGAATTTAGGAGCAGGAACTGATGAAAGAAAACTATTGCTATTGGATTAAATGTTCATGTTTACTCAGATTATCCTTCTGATTTAAAAAGTGAAACATATCGCAAATGAATCCAGCACTGAACGGAACTGCATTAAACTCAACTTATTTGGACTGTTTTCTTATCTGTTTGGAATAACCAAACTGTTTCACGTGTTCATTAAATGAACTTGTTTCATATCTTTGTCATAAGCCCACAGACAGATATATTTTGAAATCAGCAATTAAGTCTGGGCATGATATGCTTTGGCATGACATACATAAAACACTCCAGCATGGATGAAACCTGCAATTGGTTAAAATAATTCTGCAAAGACCATGTGGGCCAAAACGTAAGAAAGGAAAACAAATGATCTCAAACAATTTGCAGGTGTTGCTGCTTCTCAGTTTGGCCTATTAAGTTTAATGGCCTATTACTCTTTCACAAAGAACTAGATTGATTTGGATTGTTTTCTTCTGTTATAAATTAAATCAACATTTGAAAACTGCATTTTGTTATTTCTCATGGTAATTTTGTGCGGCATTAAAATTTCAAACAGTTTTTGCCTTTTTAAACTCAAATCACACAATAAACCCTTTTTAAAAATCTATTTATTTATTTAAGTTTATTTGATAGGGACAGACACACATCGACATAGACGAACAGAACAAAACAGCAGTCATAGTGCAATAGCAACAGCTAATTCGCAGCACTTGTCCCTAGACGGACTTTTAAAAAGTACCTCTAAAAACTGAAGTGATAATCATTTAAAATAGCACAACATAATGTTGACAACAAACGGTGAAACATAAAACATCAAAAATGAATACAGATCTGTTTTTGACATAACCAGAGTTTTGTTTGTTTTTTGAACGTACTAAAATTGGTTAAAGACTTTAAATCAACAGGAAGTGAGTTCCAAACTACAGATTCTCTCACGGACAGAGCACTTTGCGCAAAAGTGGTTCTTCGAAAGGGGACCTTACTCTTTCCATCTGAAGTCGCTCTAGTAGATCTGCTATTGCCCTGCAGTCTCTGTATGCAATACCTTAATGGTGGAGGTGCATATCCATTTAAACACTTAAAAATCTATTTTAAAAGATTATAATTTAGAAAATTAGGAAAATCCAAAATGCCGAACTTGGCCAAATTGTGACAATGATGGAATCTGATTGGTTTTTGATTTAAAACCTTTATAGAGACTTGCTAATTGTTTGAGGAGAGTTTGACTATACTCAAACAAGGTCTGGTCTCAGGCTACTGCTGGAGACCACACAGTAGCTCCAAAGGAAAAATGTGAGAGGATCACTGAGTTCAAAAACATCGCTGCTCAGTGAAGAGAAAACAATTTCTAATAATTTTTATAACAGGTTATACATAATGGAGTTAGAGTATAAAGGAACAATAAACCGGGACATGAATACTAATTTTGGGGCTTAGTCTTGAATGTACGTCATGGATGATTTCCAGCAGCATTAATCCTGCTCTGCTGGTAGCCTTTAAAATAACCATGACACAAATAATCCATCACATTACTTTGACTAGAGAGGCATTCATGTGGCTTTGGTCACACCGGAAAACATGCTTTTATTTCTGATTGCTTGTATTGTATATTGTGTGTGTGTTGTGGTACATGCTGTGACCCTGGAAGCCATTTTCTTTCATTAATGTCTCATATCAGAGAGGTGAGAGCAGGCCTAGATAGAAATGACAAACCATCTCAAGAAACAGATCCTGCACCTTTCTTCGTTTATGTCACCTTTTGTGATCACATTATTCCTCGTGTTTTGGGACCCAAAACTGTTTACACAAGCAGATTGTGAAAGGTTTTCTTTATGGATATGTACTGAAACTTCAGGAAATGACTCCAAATGTCCTTTGCATTTGGTGCTCTCTGGACAATATATGTGTGGCAGTCACTGTGAAATTTGCGCTCTAAAAGGGTCAAATCTTGAACCCAGTGTGGAGTCAAGCCCATCCAAACAGTGTATAATCAGGAACATTGGAAGCTGAAAGGTCATTCCGATCTCTTGGCCGTGTTTAAAACAGCAGCCTCACCAGTGGTGACTGATGGACTTCAATTTTCTCTTCCGCTGTTCATTTCACTGCCTCCCGGCTGGAGTGTGAATATTAGGCTTTGCACAGCCAGAGGGGAAAAGAGATATGACTGCGCTAGCTCAGGCAGAGAGAAAAGGATGGAACCAAATGAGAAGAGAGGGATGGGGAAGGGATAGAAAGCAATCAACATTTTTCCTTCAGAGATCTTTAAGATAAAGAACCATTCCTGTGAAAGTCAGGCACTCTATTAAAAATAAAGCTAAATCCATCTAGCATTTAGATCTATGCTTCAAGCCTCGCCGGTATTTGACATTTTAGCCTAAGTGGAACAAACAGAACGGTTCCCCCTGTAATAGAAGCATCTTCATGCACATCCAGCAGCTTCACAGGAAATAAAGTGTTTTTTCCAGCTGCTGCATTTTGAGGAATTGGCTCGGATGCTGTGTAATAGCTTTTCCCAGACAGACGCCATTTTTCAAGTTTTCAAATGGAAACGTAAATGTTTGTTTCCTGACTGAAGCATTAATTCGGAAGAGATGGAAGCTCTGATTATAATACCAGTAATGATTTTAATTAGCCTGAAATATAGGCCTGATATCCTTGATCGAAATGAACTAATTTTCCCAATAATTAACTAATTTCCTCAGAATTAAAAATTATTTTTCAGGAACAGAAACCCTGAACACTTCTTTCTACATGAAACTATCCATTTTACTTTAATCTCAATGCCTTAAAACTTGCGTTGCATTTATATGTTTAAAGCAACAAAAAGTCTTGAGGGGTTAAGAAAGGTGGTAATGTGGTTTGTTCCTGCACAGAGTTTAAAATATTATGCGTCTTTATCTCTATTCACTGGGGCAAAAAATTATTTGATAAGAGTTCATACTTGACCTTAGCATGAACAATTCAAGGTTCTTTCACTACTGAGAAAAAAACAAAGGAAAAACATCACAAGGTTCAGGTTTATAGAAATTTTCTAAACTTCACTAAATTTGTTTTTCATTAGAAACGCAAATTTCAGTGTTTTGTTTATATTCATCGAGACTCCAAAATCAGTTTCAAAAGGAGAAGTAAATGGTGGACCAGATGGACACAGCTGATCTTACCTGATGCAGAGCAGTGAGACCGTCTTCGTTACAGAGATCTGGACTCACATTGTTCCTCAGCAGGTAGCGAACTGATGGAAAAAAAGAGACAAAGAAACAGAAATAAATACTCAGAAAGCTTCTGAGTGGCCTCCACTTAACCTATTATTACCTACAGCATCATCGATAAATCTGTATCATCTATTATTCATAGCACAGCACCGTGATTTCTCTGCATTGCCTAAATTATGCCTCCTGTCAAGATGTTTCCAATCTAAGCTAAGAAGTATAAATGAAAGGGGAGGACTGGTGAGGTAGTGAGATGATGCAAAGGATCAGAGTGTCTGTCTAACTCCAGACAGATAAAATTGTCAAACTGGATCCCAATTCAAAAAATACACAGCGTGTCAATCTGCACACATAAACGGATAGTCTCATCTGTTTCCATTTCACGCACACTCAAATAAAAACACTAATAAAAACAGTTTGAACCGAGTCATATAAAGGATATGAGCAAAGTGACACAGGAAACAACAAAAATAATAAACTCAAGATGGTGCTATTTTTAAGGTCACCATAAGCACTTTGTCGCTTTGCTTGCCTTTTGAGTTGAACTGAATATATTTTCAAGTAAGATTAACATATGAAGACAGGACTGATTTGGGTTCCCTGCAGAAAACCACTGATTCAATCTGAAATGACTCACAGTGTAGAAACCCTGCGTAGAGAAAACAGTACTGATTGTTTAGAGTTTATAGTTGCTGGATGAAGGTTAATCAGTGAAACCAACACATGACAGTAAAATTTCCAACTTCCTTCTCTGTATTTGTGTAGAACACTTTTTGCAGAGATTAAAAGAATCAAAAAACAGCAACCCTTAAAACAACAAATGAAGCTGACCTCTGGCATTCAAAAATCCCCACAATAATAGCAAATTAAGGTCTTAATAAAGTAATCATAATATAAATCTTAAATTTTTTGATCACTAATAAAGTAACCTAGACCCACTTTTGAGTAAGTTGTCATTTCACTCCGGACCAAACAAGGGATCGAAGGACTTTCCTGGTGTGAATATCCCCCTAAGCATACCACTCCTTTTAAATTTTACCTGGCTTTATAGCTGATAATCAGCACAGAAACCCTAATTAACAAGATCAAGTTGTCAAAAAATTTTGTGCAATAAAGCAGCTTTCTTAAAAATTAATGCTGCATACAGGGGTTTATTTTTGCTAATGCCTAATTTATTATTACAAGAATAAAATCTGTGATATTTCTTTATTTTCGCAATATAAGCACTATTCCTAACTTCTATGTTTTAACTTAGATATTTCCTCCTTTTCTTGTTTTTGTAAATTAAACAAAACCATATTATTGCATTGTATTGGACTGTCGACCTGTCCACAGACTCTGCCTCTTGCTTGTTGTCTGCTGGCGACAGGCACCAGCATGTTGGAAATGGATGACTAGATGAAAATTAAACACTTCAAAACACTTTAAAACACCCTGACGTGACCAGATGAAAAACTTTATACAGAAAAACTAGAACTCACTTTCTCTTTCTTATTGTAAATTTGACAGATTCACTGGGTTCTTTTCACTTAAAAAGTTCTCACATGGAGCCTTTTTCATACCGTCAATACACAGTACTCCATTAAATTAGTTGAAGTTTATTTTCCAACACTTTCATAGACTCCCTGATTTCTAATGAATCTTTGGTTCCTCTGCAAGCGAGCTCAGGTCTTTCATTACATTTGTCATTTCAGAAATTCTTTCTGAATACAAACACTAACCCAGGAACACTGCACTTGCTTTAAGCCACCTAATACATTGCTATATTGACTGTGAAACTTGGCTTTTGTGTTTTATGGTGTAAAATTGTTTTCCTTTTACATCATTGCTCTTTTGTGCAATGAAACGGTGTGAAATGCATGTAGTCTTTTGGCAGATCTCAATTGATTTTCAATCAACTTTCCCCTTTACAAATAAAGGGGAAACTAAAAAAAAAAAAACATGAATTAGGCTTTCTATAATCACTAACAATGAAAAAATAAAAAATAAATAAAGTTCCATAAGTTTGAATATGTGTTATTTAAGCTCACAATAGAAACAATCTTCCCTTTCCTCTCTTTCATCTCCTCTCCAAGGACCTTTCATTAAGAATAACTTTGAAAAAGCCCATATTAAGTCTCTTTAATAGGTTTAAATAAATAATAGTATGGACAAAAACTATGCACTGCTAAATATGACTTAGGACTTTATTCTTATCCAGTAAAGCTGAAGGATAAAATGAGCAGCTATTATCAACTAGAGGCTTTCAGAGGACAGGCTGAATCCTGCGTCCACTAGACCTTGATTAAGCTTTTTTCACACTTTACTGTCAAAGCTTTCTTACTGCAATTTTTTTTTTTCATTTTGTTTGAACATCTCCAACATATTTCTACTACGACTCGCACAGCAAGTCAGTAGCAATAAGTCATCTTTAAAATCTGAGGCCAAACCAAACCAAATGAGGTGCTGCAGCAGCTATTGGTGGCTACATGCACCTCCTTGAGCTTCAAGGAGTAGACAGTGAACTATTACTGAAATGGGCTCAGGGTTCTGGAGTGAGCGATCAGTCTGGCAGCATCAGGTAAGTGTCACACATCATCTCTGCAGTGCTGTTTTTGTAAGTGTACAAATCTCAGGGGAGCTGCCAACATCCCCTCTGCAGCTGACATCTCCACATTCCCAGAGATCTATTGCCATCAAGTTTGTTTTTCTTAAAGGCCCTAATTACCTCCCCTCAGAGAGAATAAGACTGCATTTAAATTTATTTCAGGCTAACCTAACATGCATGTGAAGTCTCTTCGACATGCATGACAAAATGGGTGACATGCATGTGAGGTTATATTGCTTGTTGAAATGACTTATTATGAGTGTGTGCATGTATGTTTATTAAATATTTCCACTTGTGTTGAATAGGAGATTGATCAAACATCTACCCATCCTCTCACCTACTGACCACTGCTAATGAGAGACTAAATGAGATTTAATTTGTTAATGCAAATCTTTGTGTAGATAACACCACATGTTGCCACATAAAGAAATGAACATTGGCCACACAGTTTTATTAATGAATATACTGACTTGCGAACAGAATAAGATAAAAAGTTGAGATGAAACAGCACTTCTTTTAGATGCAAAAGAAACATATTGTTAGAAATTTATTAATGATTCTTATTTACCAGCCCAGCTGGAGAAACCACAATAAATAATAAGCTCTTTCTTTTTCTACATCGTTAACAAGCTGATCACACATTTATTTCAGCATAAATCCTTGTTATCACAGATTAGCAGTTCAATGCAGTTCTCCTGCTATTCCCATATTGACATGCCCGTGAGCAAAAATCCTTAACTTCTGATGGAAGCTGAGCACTCTGCGAGATATCTCCTATTAAAAGTTGTTTGTTTTGGCAATTTACTGAGGCTAAAGGAAACCGTGTCTGTAAAAATTTATGATTTACTGCATTCATGAGATACAGTCTGTGTATCAAATCCAAAACTGTCACAAGAGGATTTCAGGAGCACATCAAAAGTTTCTTTGTTCCTCTCTTAAAGCATTTCCTATTCATACACAATTTAGCTGATCAGAGACTGGATTAAGGTGGAGAATTGCTCTACAAAGAAGTAAATCTTCCAGTTTAACATTACCAGTACACAAATTAATTCAGAGCCAATTTTCTGACTAATACCAGATACTTCATTGCTTACCTTTAATAAAAAGGCAGAGTATTCACTGATTGACTGAGCTTCTGAGAGCGACACTTTCACAAATGTTCGCAGAAGCAGTCTAAACTTCCCAGGACCTGGATTTTATGCACCTATGGCCAAAGAAATGAGTGGTTCACTTCAACCCAGTGATTTAGATTGGTGGGGGAATTTTTTTCTCTGCAATAGGAAAGCACAGTGTCTTCTTCGCAGTGAGCATGATTGGTTTTGGTGCCAACACTAAAATAAATGCAATACTGCTGAATTGCGTTGTCAGTGAAAGTATGACCATTGATGCAGCAGCGAAGATGAAATGTGCCTGAGTTGTGTTGTGATAAGCATATTTTGGTGCTGGTGGTGAGGGGAGAGGCGGGTAGCAGAGAGAAGATGATGTGAGGAGGAGACCACCGCAGTGATGAGCATAAACAGCCCCAGGAATAATACTGGGTTTTAAAAATATACTTTCTTATTGTTCTCTTTTCTCTTAATATTAATGATTTTTCTTGGTTTCTGTCCTTTAATGAATATTTTATGTTGGGCCTCTTTTTTAGCTGTGAGGCAAATATGACTAGATTTATTTTTAACTTGTCTGCCAATGCATCCTTTTACCCTCCTGACAAACAAAAATAATTCTGTAAAAACCCTTCTAATGAGCTAATTAAACAAAGGAACAATATATAATATATAATCCACTTCAGGAGTTGTGCTATATTACTGAAGATATTTCAGTAATATAGCACAACTATATTCCCCCACCAATCTAAAATATAGCTCTAACTTAAACGAAGTTAGAGCTAAAAATATCTTCAGTAAGATGATGTCAAACATTTGGTATTTTACAAAAATGAGGATGAGCAATCATTGTATTATTTATTGGTATTTAAGAAAAAATATTTAAATATTGAGAAGTGGATGTTTAGTCTACAGCAATGGTTAGCTGAAAACAACATCAAAATTGCAATCATAAAAGCCAGAACTCAAGGTTACACAGCAGAACATTGAATTATAACGCGTTGATCAATGTTTTTCCTTCACCTTTAATCAGATTAGATGCGACAGAGATGACTCAACTTCACAATGACATTAAAATGTGTTGATAATATCTAGACAGATGACCTCCAATAGGTGGATGGTATGCATAAACCTCCTCCAACACAATCCCTAACTGATTGACCACTGAAACATCAACATGTAAACAACAACAAACACAATCTTTAATTAGTTTCTGCAGCAGGTTGGCTGCACAAACCAAATCTCTACAATTACAATTAGAAGTTTTACTGAACTGCAAGCAGAGCAGCAACACAAAGTAACTGACCCAGTCCATAGGAAAAACTTTGTGCATCGCCTTCGTTGGCGTCCTATAAATGTGTGAATGGAAACAGTTTATAGCAGTAGAACCACACAGTTGAAGTCAAAGACAGTTGGCTAATATTGTCCTTTTTGTGTGGAGATCAACAAAAAAGGAAAGAAATAAGGACACAAAGTAAGGCAGGTGGGAGAAAGAGGAGTGGAAAGACACAAACAAGGAAATCAAGGTATATAAGGACAAAAAAAGTAGGAAAAGACACAAAGATGAACAAAAGTAAAGGGATAAGGAAGAATGAGACAGGAAGGAAGTGAAGAAGAGAGGCAGGCCATGGAAATCAGGAGGGAAGAAAGGACAAGAGGAAGGAAGGAAAGGAAGGGCACAAATGAAGAAACTATGAAGGAGGGAATGGCAAAAAACAGAAAGAAACAACAAAGATAGAATGAAAGGAAGGATATAATATTTAGACAATAAAATGGAAAAAAGTCTAAAATAGAACATGCTTTTTCCATGCGCTTATTTTCATTTCTCCTTATTTTCTAGACCTGGAACATGATGGAATTAAATTCCAGACATTAAACCAGTTCTGTAGCATGAATGCAAATGTTAAACTTTTCATATAACTTTGTTGCATTGATGGATTATGATATACTAGAAGAGAAAAACAGAGTTGGCACCATGCAGCAGGAACATGATTCCTATCTGATCCAACACCCAGAGGGATGGAACAACTTCACCAACAACCAAACAAGAATAAATAAAAAAGAAATCATCGAAATGCAATCCATAGCAAGCACGTTTCACCATGGCGACTATCTTCCATCCTACAACACTGCAGAAATGTTGTGCACGCCTTCCTGGGCAGGTCCTGTATCCTCTTATCAGGGGAGGAGATGGATCTGAATGAGATGCTTCCCAAAAGATAAAAGATAAATCAACAACTAATGACGCAGGAAAGAAGCCCTCCCTTTCCTTCCTGTTATCTTATTGAGTTTCTACAGCGACATCTGTTTGTGCATTCAGCTGTATGCGGGAGATGGACCCTCGCATTAATAAGGTCATAACTTCTCAGAGTGCTGATTACTGATAAGATGTTATTAACAAACTGTCCTGTGGGCTCTGAGATCAAACAACAGTCATGATAACTTGCAAATAACACATTTATAATGTTGTCTTTTTTAATCAGTAAATGTATAAAATTAAATTAAGTATGAATGCCAAGAGAAAACAGAATAAAAAAAAGGAAAATATTTTAGATGATTCTGAGCAACAGAGGAAGACAAAAGGTATTGTGAAGAAAACCAAAAAGAAATTTTAAAAAGTCTGGAAACATCCTTCAATGAATGGATGGGTCACCAGTCAATCACATCTGTAAATGTAAGGTTTGGCAAATAACCGGAGAGTGGTCTCAAACTTTCGATGCTTGAAAGACTTTTCTTTTCCTATATTAACTGAAGCTGAATTTCTTCTCTACACTACAGTAAAAAAAATGTGTTCAGTGAAGATAATAGCAGGGATCTTATCTTTTGTATTTGGCTAAGAACCCTGACTTAAATGGATTCTCTTGAAAGCTTACACTCACTGAACCCAGATAAAAGAGTATTGAAAATACAGATTCTGAAACAAGAGAGAATTGAGAGTCTTTAGGAACAGTGTATCCCAAAAGAAGACATGGTCTTCTCCTGTGGATTTCTTAATAAAATAACTTCATTTCACTTTTGTTATAATAGGTGGAATAGTCTATTTTTCCTGTGCTGTGCTCTATAAATTAAGTACATAATATCCAAAACAGGCAATTATTTCTAAGTTTTCACATGGTTTTCATGAGAAATTTATTCCACTAATTCATCTCGACCATCCTGTTTTTGAGCTGCCTGTAATGCATCCCACTGTAATGCAGCGTCCACAGTGGGAGGCAGTAGATGCATTAACGCTGCATTCAATTTGTAGAACAAAAACATTCATTTTCTATGAATGGCATGTTCACGCCAGAGTGGTTGGAAATAAACTAATAGTAATAATAATGATTAAAAACTTTTGTTTAGAATAATCCTGCTTTTTTAATCATCCATCTTACAGTGTTGGTAAATCTGAGATTTTTAGCTTATTTCTTAAAAGTTTTAAAATTTCCTCCAGTATTCAACACTGGGGCAGTGATAATTAATTATCAAAAACATGTTTTCCTTCTAGATGATGCAATAGATAAATTGCTATATTCATTAATTTCTCCAAATAAAGTAATAAGAAGAATTTTTCTCCAACTGTGACCATGAACTGATGTGGAGTTGATGTCCTTCAGGTTTATTTTACACTCTCTCTCTCTTTGGTTCTAACCAGGTGGTTAAAAATTGTGCTTTTGCTGCTTCAGCTTCAGAGTCCAACATTTTGTTCTCGAGGGTCACAGCCTTCCACCTGCATGAAAGAAGCTGCAGCAGCTCTTCATCTTCAGCGGGAATCTGAAGTTTATTTACTTTAAGAAACGAGGCTCTGTAGTTGGAGCTTTCACAGTTTGAAACTTTTTCCAATTGTATCTTTCAGTATATTAAAAAGTCGCCATTTTCAGCTGGATGTCTGCTTTCAAATTAAAATAGCCTTTCAAAGACAATTTGGTGTTCCTTTTGCTTATTTTCAGACTCATTTACATTTTAAAAAGACATCAAAGAAAAAGAATTGGCCCAATTATGCCCGTCACATGTTAAATTTATTTATTTTTTATTCCTGGCAGTTTTTATAGTCAAGAAGCTCGCCTAATGTGCTTTTGGCAACATAATAAAGCAGTTCAAACAATTTCACTGCCATTTACTACAAACAGGAAAAGCCTGATCCATTGTACACAATGATCAGTTCCCACAAAAGAGACATGTTATTCTTGGAACAAACAAATAGCCCTAAACAATGTCTGTGTAGCGTAACTTCTCTTCAGGCAAGGTGGCCTTCTCTGCATTCCCATCAGCTGTGCAGAAAGTAGGCTGCGCTGCACGTACATGCACTGGGTTAGAGCTAAATGACATTGGTTTTAGTAGGACGAAAGCAGAGGAAGATAGTTGGTATAATTAGCAGGCGTTATAATTATCACCCACATGATAAGCCTCAGGAGGCTTTAATTGTAGTCCTAACATATGTTGTTGGATGGATGCATGGGAAAGAGAAACTAAATAATTTAAGAAGTAGCAATGCAATACAGCAGGGTTTTATTAGGTTACTGTGTGCAAAAAACACAAACATGAAATACGTTGAGGCTCAAATAACTGTAAACTGTATAACACAGATAAAACTAAATTACTACTATCTCAGTTTAATTATTTGTACTAATAATTACATTTGTTTGTAATATTTTTGGATCCACTTAATCTGTCCACTTTAATTTTTTATCAGTGGACAAACTCTGCATCTGGAGATAATAATCAGAAAGCAGTGCTTTGGATGAGTGGAATTGATCTATTAAAGAACTTTAAACTTAACAACTGTGTCTTTTACATGAACTGGAACTGAGCACAGCTTTTCCTGGCATTATTAAATAGAGATTGGGAATGACTGATGCAAACTGATAAGCTGTGCAAATTTTAGCTTCTTAATGTAGAAAAAAGAATTATGGCATTTACCCTTAAAGGTAAGAGTGTATTGTTTCTTACAGCTTAAGGTAAGGCGTGTATGGTTGAAAACCAATATTTGCATACACTGTATAAAAAGACACATTACCTTTTATTTTGTCATTAAACCAGTTTAAATGTTTCCTGCTTCGGTCAGTGAGGATTCCCAAAGTTTGTATTTTCTATATGCGAGAAAGTATTATGAGAAAAAGCACGTTACATATGAGCAGGAGTTTGTAATAGTGCCATGAGTTTGCTTTATTAAGTGATTTCATTTTGCAGGGTTGCTGTACTGTATGCTATTTTGATAAGGGCAACTATTGGGATGGTCTAACTGGATTTGTGATGCTCACTTTAAAATATTAACTTTGTGTCCTATTATTGTATTAACAATAAATATTTACTGTTAGCTCATGTGTTTTCATGTGTTCTGTGCACTAGTGTTGCATAATCCTGAAATCACCTTGTTGAACCTGAGAGGAGAGGTAACATCTGTGGTTATCATATCACTACATGCAGTGCCAACAACCATGACTGGCTTGTGGTAACGTCTCATTTAGTTTGCTTTAAAAGGAGGAGGTACAAGATCTTAATTTTTGATGCTGTCTTAATCAAGAATTATATTTCAGGCAGCGTTTGGCTACTTGAAGAGATTAGCCACTTTTGAAATGACACATGCACTGAAGGTTTACGGGCTTTTGGAAGGTTGTTTATATTTGGGGATTGTTGTTTACATTGATTGACGGCTCCTCTGGTTGTAACCAGCTGTTCATCGCAGCTTAGCCACTGTTATCTTTGCACTGCTTAGATTTGTGGGTTTGAATTACCAAGTAAAGGTGGCAGAAAGTGTGTGTGTGTTTCAGCATCTGAGTTTCTTATCTAATATACCCTCTTACTCTGTGGTTCATAGTTTTACATTTTGTTTCATTGCCTTAGTGAATAACATCTTTGCAAGAGCTGCTAAGGTTTTAATACTTAGAAAAAAAAACTCACACTTTTTAGAGTTTTAGCAATTTGAAATTTGCAGCAGCCCCTTTCTAGTCTGTCACAGTCTAATCCTTATTGGATAATCCTGAATGGTTCGGCAGGATTTATAGCTGAGGGCTGTTCAATCACTAAGAGCAGGTGGACAGACTTTGGAAGATGTTACAGGGCGCTTTAAAAACGGGGGGAGAGCAGCAGGGTGCTGAATAGGCATTTGGGAGATTGGCAGCAGGGGATCAACCCATGACGAATGCTGACATGCCTTCGGCAGGCCAGCACCAGGCAGGAGGGCTTGAATCACAGTCACTGATAAGATGGAGCCCTGCTGATAGATTTATCCACCACTTGCTTAAAGTGGCCCCATTTCAACTATGTTTTCCTCTTCTGATGTTTCTTCTTGCTCATTATTAATAAATCAGGATTCTTTGGAAGTTGAGTGGTATTAAAACAAGAATCTCTTTATCTTCTGTTACATTAAATATGTTAAAACTGGCCTAATCTCAGTCAAAATGTGATAAGATAGCAAGATGTGTTAATTTAGTTTTTTTGGGGGGGGGGTTTGCGCACTGTAAAATGACTCATGGCAGCCATGAAGTTTAGGTTTAAATAAAGCTTTAAAGTTGATGGAGAGTTTCTCTGGCATTTCTGATTTTAATTTATGAATCTGGGATTTTTAAGGAAAAAAATTATCGTGGTTCTGTCAGACCTTTTACTGAACTACATAAGAAGTCATGTTGCACAGTTTGTGACAGCTGAGTTGCTCTGAGCCACGGCTGCACAGACGTCTCCGTGTCTGCCTCAGTTACCATGGAAATAGGAGTTAACTCAAGAGTCAGGGTTTTCCCAGGAGAGATAACCGTTGTGAAAGAGACAAGGTGATAGAGAACTCAGACAGCCCCTGTGCAAGGCACCACTTGTGAGAAAATGGCTCACTGAAGTAGCAAGTAAACAATAGAGTAATAATTATGGCAACAATAAAAAAGACGCTGAAGTGAGCAGATTGAAAAGAAGGACTGGATGACAATAAGACATGCAAATTAAATTGTAGTGAAACCAAAGGTCCAGTGGAGGAGGGACCGTCAGTGGCATGCTCAAGCTAAACAAATAACTCGTTGTTGCTTTGATATAATGAGAACACGTGTTCAGATATGAAACTAAATAAGCCAACATTCTGATCATTTTTCGCTCTAGCGCACCTGGTTCTGCTAATTGACTCAACCAGCCACTGACGCCATCTCCCAAACATCTAATCTCCTAACAGCACTGGACATACTACCCAGCAATCAATCACTTTCACTGTTACGTTTTTACTTTTTCACAGGACCGTTGAGTCCAAATTACAACTATAATGAGTCATTTCTCTAAAGAAAACGCAACGGCTGGGAGGAGACAGCAGTGCCGGGCTGTGCCGGGTGAAGCGATTAACCCTGGAGGAGCTGGGTCTCATGAGAGTGAATGGAAATCTCTGAGGCTGAGAGGCAAAGGAGAACAGCAAAATGAGAAAAAGTTGAGTTCTATTGAGCCAAAAGCTGACAAGAAAACTCCCTTAATCACACAGGATTGGGAGGAAGGGAAGGAGGAGAGGATGCAGTGAGAAGCAGCAGCTTTATAATACTACTCGTGACAGGAGGGAACGATCAAACCCCCTAATCAAGGGAGCATTTGACAACCCACACAAGGTTATCTGTCATTGTTGCAGCCCTACTCGAGGGCATGAAGTGCAAAATCCCACTTAAGTAATCAAGCTCCAGGAATGTAACATCAAATCAATAGTGATGACAAGGATGATGATAAGAAGGGAAAAAAGGGGTGTAAAAGCATCAGTGAAGGAGTCTTGATTTGTCTTCATGTGAATAATTCTGTGTGGAAAAAAAACACAAGAGCTTATCCAAATTAAATCATTTGTGAGTTAAACAGACATTGGTTTGGTCAGTGTGTTCACGAGCACCAAGAGGTACAGTTCAACCTGCAACCATCTTACAACTTATAGATAAATAAATAAAAACTCTTTACAGGTTTCAATTAAATACTCTGACTAATCAAAATACATTTTTATATCAAACAATAATAACCCAAGAAAACATAAAAACCAGTTTTTAAATTATTTAAAAACAGAAAAAAGGCGAACTTATAGCTTTATTACATTATGACTTAATGGTGATTAACCAATTATTTTGTACCAATTTCACAAGATACAACCATGACCAATTCCACAGAATAGAAATCACTTAAACAGAAACGTGAAGTTGTCTAAAAGATCTCAAAACGCAACATGTCATCGATTCAGTGAATTTCCTCCTAGTCTAATTATCACAATTTATTTTTCCTTCTTCATAAAAGGCTTAAACCACTAAGAACACCAGGAATTGTGTCTTTAAATCCATCAGCCAACAGCAGTCACTCTGATATTTGATTCTGAAGTTTAATAAGTATCAAATTCAGGATTATGACTTGTACATTCATGCAAAAACCTGTAGCACTTTTGTTTTCACATTCATATGCTGTATTGCTTAAAAAAATGCAATTGGTCAAAGCAGAAATCAGCATCCCAGAACTCCAAAGAAACCTGGATATGAATATTGGCAGGAAAGAGCCTGATCAGTGCATTTCTAACAAAGCTAAGGAGCATTTGCAGCTCAGATCTCCACAGATCACTGCTCAGCCTTGTTGTCATTTGTCTTACAACACATGACCCAGCTTACACAGCGGCTGCAAGGGGTCACGCCAGCTTAGTTAGACATGTGAGCAAACAACCTCATGCTGTTAATTCATATTTAAGGAAAATCTCACTTTACAGGCTTTAGAAAGTTGCTGCTGTCTGAGATGGGTCATATAAAATCTGATGTGTTAATGCTTCAACAAACTAGTCAGATGGACGTTTACTAATGATGATCTAGGTAAGTTAAAGTATATTGAAAAAACTCAGATTCATAATAAAATTCTTCTTCCATGGAGGCTGATTGAGATTATTCTCTTCAGTCATCTGTTCAAAGCTAGTTGTATTATGTTTTATGTCGAGGCTTGCTCCTTTTTCACTGCTTTTCAGTTCAGTCCTTGCACCTGAGCATTGTTTAGAGGAATAAAGCTTTTAGATTGTTAACTGACTTATCTTTGACCTATGAATTACTCAAGAATAGAAGAAAACTAAACCCTCAGGGATTAACCAGTGTGTCCTGAGCTAACAGCAAACTCTACAAGTAAAAGCTTTTAAATTAAACTTCAAGACAAACTTTGATTTGCAAACCATAAATAAATGTTTAGCTGAAAACTTATGAGAGATATCTGCAAAACATAACATATAGAGGCAATGTTGTAAAGGATAGGAAGTCAAAACTGCTTCACAACAGCGAGAAAGATTGCCATTCAGTGAATGATTATACTAATCAATTATGTATTTTATGTAAAAAATTATTCTGCAAGCAAAGAGTGTAGAAGTTACAAAATTTAAATAATTTTTATAACTTGGAAAGTCCAACTTTATATATTTTACCATCCTTTCCAATTTATCTCCAGTCTTCTAGACAATGCTGTGGATTTATCATTTTGTGTAAAATGTGCCTCTGTATTACCAACCGGATCAGAGGGCTTTACATCAGATCCAGAATTTACAGGGTTTAAAAGCATTAAAAAGGAGGGGATGGAGGACACAATCTTAGCATCTTTATAGGCTGATAAATGTGGTTCAAAAGTTTAGCCTTTTACATCCGTGAATGACGTATCTGAACTTAACTTCTTCTTTTTGGACTCACTCCATCATTATCACTATAATCAAACAGAACAGACACATTGATGTTGCAACAGAGAGACCTCCATCATCATGGCACAGACCTGTTTATCTTTCAATGCCAGACCTGTGAGCAGTTCTGTTTCATGTTTTGAGCTCATTTCTCTTTCATCATGACATGATAAGGACATCGTTTCAGCAACACACTGAGACTTTATTACAGGTAGACAACATGGGCTACTTCTCAGTAATTAGTCTCATTACTTTCACAGTTAGTAGTTAATAAATCCACTAACAAAAACAGAAGAATAGAATAGGAGTCTGAAACTACCTTTGAAATGAGAACTGAGAAATAGGAATTGTGAAGTTTATCTAACTTGTGAGATATGCTTCATTTTTTTAAAAGCTTCTGCAACTTTTATTTATTTATTTTTTTTATTTTATTTAATTTTTTAGGTCAACTACTAGGATGGTCTAAAACAATTTTTCCCAAAAGTGACAACTAAGCATTTCACATCACATTCAAAATGCATCACATAAAGCAAATAATGAACAGAAAGAAGAGATATACAGCATACATTAATAAAAGATAAAGCCGGATATGTGATTTACAACATAAAAAGATACATCACCTCATTGCCACCACTTGGTATTAAATCAGAGTTAATGTTATGTTACATCTTTATATATGATTCCCAAGCATTATATAAAGACTCTGGTTCAACTTTCAAACCATGGATACAGAAATAGGGTCCAAATCAGAAAAGAAGGGTAATATTTAAGAGGATTTCAATGGGATTGCAAAGAATAAGGGAGTTTTCATCTGAGCAGCATGAACAGGAACCAGACGTCTCTCTCACACAGAAAAGGTCACTAACTGTGCAGAGTTTATGAAAAAGAGCCAATTAAATTTCTCAGATTTTCATTCTGTTTTTCTTAGTGCCTCGGTGAAGGATGTTTGTGACATTTTTCCACTGGTATTTGAAATGAGAAGTGAAGATAAAACACTGGGAGGCGTGTTTAAACATGAATATGAAAGCTTACGTTAAAATCAGCAGAAGAGTATAAACATTAGACGAGATGGTCGGTGTTTTAGTGATGAATTTCCCTCCCGTTCTTAGCACTCCTTCTCGTCTTTCATTTTTGCAAGACTTTTTGATGCAATTTTGCTGCTGCCACATGCCTCGGAGCAGCTAAGCCTATTTTAGGCCTCTGAGGAGAAGCCCTTACCACTCTAATAATACAGAAGAAGAAGACAAAAGCTCCTCCGAGACCTAATTTGCACACAAATAAGAAAAAAAATTTAGCGTGAACTACATGAGTACTTTCCCTCAGGGAGGTGATACACACTTGTGGAGTATGTTTTTTTTTTTTTTTTTTTTGTATCTCCAGTTGTATTTTTATGGTGATGATATGGCAGGAGAAAAAAAAATACGGAGAAAAACCAAAAGTAAAAGCCACACGTCTAAAACTGGAATGGAATTTTATGGGCGGCTTCTCAGGCTGCAAAGTTAGAAGTTATGAAGTTTCAGTGGGGGGCATAAGTGGTAATTAGAGTGCAGGGTGTTGTCCTTGTGAGTGGGTGGTTAAATGGAGAGCAGGGTGGGAAGAGGACAGAGCTGCAAAACAAAGACAGGGTTCAACGAGAGGCACGTCTGGAAGATGTGTGGAGTCACATAACAATGAGGATACTTCAAATGTCCAAACAGTCAGAGGTTAAAAAAGGTTCTTCACTGGTCTACTAATTTTGCTTGTCTTGCTTATTCATAACATTTTGTCACATTGAAGCTACAAACATTCCAGATAAACTTGCAAATACAGCTGCAAGTCTTATGCTTTCACGGTTTTGGACATTTATACTGTCTTAGAATATTATTCTTTCTCAGAATCTTTGTGAGACTGAATGGAAAGCATGAACATAATTTTTAAAATATTTTCACAGATTCTAAACAGGACATTGATCAGTACTTTGACTAGGCCATTCCTACACACAAATTAAGCTTTGATCTAAACCATTCATCTGGAGCTGTCTTCGTGTTTACTGTTATACTGTCTTTCCTGCACCATGATACAACCACCACCATGCTTCACAGTTGGGACGGTGCGTTCAGAGGTCAGCTTTGCATTTAGATCGGAACATTCAACTTTCAGCTAATTTAATCTATTTCAACATTTCTGCAGATTTCTGCAATGCTTGTTGGAAAGTTTAAACACAACTTTCTTCGGCTTTCTTTCAACAGTCATCTTCTAGTTCTTCCGTTAAGCACAGATTTGTGGAAAGAATGACTAATAATCAATGTGACAACACATTCTCTCTCCAGAGCTGTAGATCTCCTGAGCTCCTCCTTACAACATGTCTTTGGGTTAATTTGTCAATTAGAACTCTACTTTCCTGGTCTGCTAGTTTAGATGGATGCCAATGTCTGGGTAAGTGTGAAGCTGTGCCATTTATCTTCAGGTGGGAAGATGTTCAACACATGTGTTTTTGTTTTCTAACCTCATCCTGCTTCAGTCTTCTCCACAACTTTATCCCTGACAACCTGCTTTGTTCATTAATCTTCATGATTCTGTTTTCTAATGTTCTGCAACAAAGCTCTGAGGCCTTCGGAGACAGATTTATTTATATTGACATTGAATCACATAAAGATGGACTCTGTTGCATGATATCAGAAAAACAATATATTAAAGTTTGTGGTTGTCATGTGGCAAAATGTGAAAAAGGTAAAATTATTGTTTTTTAGACATTTGAATATATTTTATCTGGAATTTCACTGTTTTGTTTTGTCTTTTAAAAATCTAACCACCTAAGGCACTTGTTTGGTCTTCAGTTTTCATCTCAGGGATTAAACCACAATAAAAGGACTAAATTAAAGCTTTGTTGTCCTCGTTTCAATAGAAGAAGGCGCGTCAAAGAGCTTTCTGCAGCTTTACAGTAACAGCATTAATGCTCACTTAAAGCTGTCACAAGCAAAATATTATGAAGATTAGAAAAGTTTCTTCTGAGGAAACATTATCTCTATCTTTTTCATGTCTCACACAAATGTTTGTGGACTGCTTTTGATGGCTGGTCTACAGGAAAACAAGTCATAAATGTTTAGTTCTCCGCAATAATCAGCGATGAATATTCACAGGAATTACAGAAGCATTTTAAGACCCTGCTCTGCTAATGGACACTTTGGGAAGCAGGAAGTGAAAGTGCTGTTCACCATCTTTACTTTCACCACCCACTAAACCTCTTCAAATCACCACAAAGAGTCAGCTGTATCCAAACCTGATGATGATGAACAGCAGCTGAATAAAGGTTTGTTTTCTTCTTGAAGGCGTATTGACCATGTGAACTTCAACACACAAGCTGCTGAAATAACACCCTGCTTTTAAAGTGAAAACATTAGCTCAGTCGATACTGCGTCTTTGTTGCTGACTGTCCACCCTGACCCCGCTGCTCTTCAGTGGGACGGCGGAGAAATCCCATCAGACTCAATGGCCTGACAGCCACACAGAGAGAGGCCGGGGTGATTCACAGTAATTTCACAGCCATCAGCCCTCGACGCTGTGAGCTGATGGGCGCAGGGTTGAGGAGGCCTTGGGACAGAGAAATGGTCTCTGACATCCCTGCTGCACCTCCATCAAGCTATTTTCTTCCTCTTATCTGCTGTGTTACTCTAATTAGCAACAACAGACCAAAAATATTTACATTCATGATGGATTTATGTCTATATTCCTTTTTTAATTTCACCAACCTTTGTGTCCTGACTGCAAAATATATTAACATGTTGGGATTAGGGTGATGGCAAGGAGGTTTTCTCCCTGAACTTGGAGTTAATCGCCAAAGATAAATCATCAAATTACCTGCAGATGTAAAAACTGGCCATAAATAGGAATAGATAGCTCCAGTGCTAATCAAAGTTGTTGCAAAATGTTTGGAAAATCTTTTTGCACTCTACTGAGAGACATCTGTTTAATCTTCCATCAGAAACCAAATTCTGGGTCAAATAAAATTCATTTAAATTTACATTTGCCATGAATATTGTGGTATGACATTCCCTCGGGAAAATATGGAACTACTTATCAGTATAGTCACTAACTTATTGCACCTAAAAACTGAAAAATCTATCTTTAATAAAAGATAAATAATGTAGTTAACATAGCTCCTCAGCTTGAGGCAGGTTTGTAGATTAATTTGTTCCTCAGGATGTCATTACATCATGTGTGTGCAGTAATAAACCCATGAAGAACTCTTTAGAGTGCAATAATTGTTGGCTAATATATTCCAAGCATTGCAACCTTGCATTTCTCACATTTCTCCAGTGTGAAGATGCTCACACTGGACACAAAAGGCATTGGCCAAAATACAAAAAGGTCACAGAGTTTAGAAAGGACAGATGCCATCAACCAATTTTCTGATATAGCACAGTCCCACCAATAAATATGAATGCTACTTCATGGTGTGAGACAAGTCTAAAAAAGTAGGAAGGTTTAGCCATAAAATAAAGAAAAAGACCTGACACCTACTCCTCGGAAAGCAGTCTATATTTTGCCTGAGCTGGAGACACAATCTAAAAAAATAAAGTGACTCAGAACAACATATGAACCCCTCAGAGCATTTTCTGATGAAAACCTGAGTAGTTTGGACAACATGCAGCTCTTTCAACAAGGACTCAGTCTAAACTAACACGCTGCAGAGCAGCAATAGCCAAATGTCTCTTCTCATCAGCTACTTATATAAATCTGTGAGATTGGGTTATTAAATTTATGAATAACAGCATCATTTAAGCAAACTGAACATAAAACTCAATGTCACAGAATTTGCCTGACCACTTTAAAGCCACTTATCCACAAATATGTTTTTTTGTTATTGTTGTCTTCTTTTTTTGGACAGAGCATAACATGCTTTTAATGTAATTTAGAAAGAATATGTTCAGGGGAAATTAATAACACACATTTTCTGAGGTCAAAGCAACTCAGTTGACAGTCATTTTAAATTAGGCCTGATCAAGTACAAGTCCAGTAAAATAAATTCTAAAACCTTCTATTCAATAGGATTAAACATGTTGAGAAAGATCAATTTGAGCTCCTTCCACCCTCTGCTGACCTAATCTTACAGAATCTCAGTGTGCTTGGCATGATGATATCAATTCATAATACCTGCTGTCAAGAAAACACAGAAAGCAGTGACATGTGGTACCTCACCTGATTTACTCTCCAGCCTCACCTGAATGGAAAAAAATCACACAGACACTAACTCATCCAAATGTCTCTGAAAGACGGATAAAAATGTTGCAGAAAACAAGAATTCGAAGAATAACACAAACACCTGGTAATGGTACTTTGAGCCTGAAATAAGGAATTTGTACGATGTAGTTTTTGCTTTGTTTTATGGTCCAGTTGCAAACAAACACATGAACATGAGTTTGTTTATGCATTGTTTGAAATGTATGTCTCCTTTCTGGCTGGAGCGTTTACTCCCAGAGCTCCACGAGCTCCCAGAGCGGAAGTACTAATGACAGGAAAACAAACACACTCACAGAGACACACAAATCCATTAAAAATATGCACCACTGCATCTACACAGATTCAGTTTTTAACACTTTTAGCTGTTTTAATGCTGTGCAGCTCTGAAGTTTACAACAAACAGCAAGTGATTCAATTATGAAGAATGTATACCAAAAACAAGCATTATGTCAACACTGAGAGCAAAGGCAGGAAGTGGAGAATTACAGGAAGCAACCCGTCTACCCCTCCAAATCACAGATTAAATGTGAGTCTCCTTCTGCGTCTCATCTCATTATAGCCTCAGTACAGTCAGCCCCAGGTCGGCGTCTCAACCTCTCTGTTTTGTTTACATTTGACTAAACACCCTGAAGATGCCATCTGCTGCAGCACGTGGGCTTTTAAAACTTTTTATTGGAGACGTGTTGTGCTTTAATGACATTTTAACTGTACAGAAATTCATGTTTAAATATTTATTAGCCTCTTTCTTCCTTGCTTTTTTATTTTACTTCTTGATCTCTTTACAAAAACTGGAATTGTCTTTTTGATTTCCATCCTTATAAGTATTTTTTCACTGCTTATAAGTCACTCTTTCACCACAAACTTTCCAAAAGGTTTAATTTTCTTTTAAATGGGTGAGTGTTATATAATTTCCAGACACACAAAAAAACAGCACAATCAAGTTACCTTCAGTTATAAAAATGATGTTTATATCAAACATAGCCTTAAAGAAATTTGACTTTGCAATTTAAGGCCTTGAAATTGGGCTTCTGTCTCTTTAAGAAGCTCCAACTCTTTCTGACACTCCACCTTCAGCACGTTATCACAACAGTGCTCCTCCATTATGCCGTTTACAACCATGTTTAGGAGCACTAAACTGAGAGGAAGTTTGTATGACAAACTCAGTAGAAGTGCAGTTCAACCTGGTGTTTGTTAAGTGCTGCTGCCGCTAGTGTGGAGGAGCTGAGAGCGGAGGATGAAGGATGATCTGTGAGGCAGAAGCTCGGCTTGGAAACTGCAGCTCTGAGGAGAAACTTTGGACAAGCACCCCTGAATGGTTGCCATGGAGATTCCAGGATCTTGCAAACATGCATGAAAGAATCAAAGCAACACATCCAGGTATGAGGGAATAACACCATAACATGAAATAAAGCTCAGAATAGTTTCCCGCACTTTAAAGATATTTTTTTGGCACTAGTGGCCTTTTGGAGCTATTGTCATTTTGAAGAGAAAGAAGAACAGAGGGCAGCTGAGTCAAGGACTGTAGCACCTGTATATGTGGCACATGCTCTACCTTCTACACCACCAACACCCAATGACTTTTTTTATTTTAAAAAGTAATCCCTTTAACTACTATTTTTTCCTTCCTTTACATAACCCTAACTGAAATCATGAACAAATGAAACGTCGTTGCTGTTGTGAAGCATTTCTGTAGAACAGGTCGGCCTGCCACGCACAGTCTGCAAGAGCAGCACAGCATGTGGAGACACGACGCCTGATCGAGCATTTGGGGACCAGAGGGAATGAGAGGGAAGATTATCAGGCTCCCGAACCAGCCAGCTGCCACTGTGTGGGCAACACTACATCCTGCCTGTCTTCCTTCTGCTTTTTATCTCCATGCCTCTTTCATGGTCACCCTCATTAAACAGCAGCGGTAGCAGACGTTTTTGTGCCCAGGCACTGCCAGCAGGAAGGAGAACTGACAAAAGCTTCTGTGTATCAAACATGCAAAAACCAAGCCAAGAAATCTACTCTCAATGTGTGTCAAGTGTAAAAATGAAGAGTCACGTGCATAACGTCGAAAAGTAACTTTGTTTAAATATACAGGATATACTGTATATGAAATATTCACTTCCAGTTTAAGGTTTCATGAGAAGTTTGAAACCACTAATAAAGAGATTAACTCAAAGTTGTTTGAGGCAGATGAAACTGCATTCATGAAAAATGGCAACAGAGCTTAGAAGCAAGAATTAAGAAAATAGTGAGCAAAGCTTTAAGACTAATATTACACAAAGTAAAAAATAATAAGATCTCTGTATAGTATTTGGATAGATGCCCTGCCCAAATTCACATGAAAACTCTTAAATGCTATTATGAAACAATCCTACAGTGCTAAAAAGAAAGTCCACCTTTGGGCTGTTTTGCACAGCTCTCTTAAGGTTCCTAGCACAGCATTTCATCAGGGTATAGTCTAGACTTTGACTAGGCCATTCCAACACTTTGATTCGTTTAGTTTTTTGACATTTGATTGGGGATTTACTGCTGCGTGTGATCATTGTTCTATTTCATGAGCACCTTCCATTCCCTTCCCCCCTGTGCTCAACAGTATGAGGTTTTTGGTTTTTATCTTAACATCTCATCTGTTCAGGCTCGACTTCACAAAACCTAAATTATGCTTCTCTCTAAATTATTTTTAGAGAGACGTTTTTTCCCATCAACATTTTCACTTCCGTAGAATTTAAAAAAAGATTTTCTCAGTAATCTGTTTATGCAGACTGCAAAACAAGTAAAACTCAGTGACCTATGAACACAAACTGATTCATAGGTCACTGTGTTTATTTCTATGTTTATTTCTGTGTTTATTTCTTTTCATTTAGCTGTAAGGTCTACCACAATATGTTTCCCAACACAAAACTATTTTTATTCATTTGGCCAGTGCTGTATGTTGGACCAAAAATAAACTATGATAAAATATTACCTTTTTATGTCTTTTTAAAAATGTGAAAAAATAATGTAGCAACTTTAAAGGATTTGTTAGTCTGTCCTGTTATGAAAGAGTGGCTTTTAAAGCTCTCTGATGAGCTAAATGCTTTGAAATCACCTTCATCTGGTTTTCCGTGTGGTAATAATTCCTAAAAAGCTGCGCCTATATCTATATGTTTCCCTCCCTGGAAGTGGATATAGATTATTAATTAGCCTTGTGTGGTTTTTCCAGGCCAAACTGAAGACTCAGAGGAAAGTTGCAGCTGATAAGCTAAAAGCCCTAAAGTGACTTTTTGTGAATTGCACCCAGAAGAGCAGCCCAACAACACTCTTTAAATGTTCCCTAAACCATTTCCAAAAATCAATCCGACACCACAACTCTAGTAACAAACAACAACAGGGTCTCGACCACAAACGGCATTTCACATTCCTCAGCTGATGTGCATGTTTCTACAAGTAAATGCAGTCTGTCCTGTTATTATAATTATTACATAAATAACGCAGCCTTGCAGTGGCTTCGAAATGATCAGCTTGCAAACAAAAAGGATAATAGTGCCACTGTAGGCTGGTTTTGTTGTGATTAAAAGAGATCAAACCACTTTCAAGTTAAAATGACATTAAATTAGATATCATATATGAAAGATAGCAGCATGTTATCATTTAGGCATCACAAACTCACTACCAAAGCATTGTGGGAGAGTCTCTACTGGAGGAAAACAATTATTATCTCCAAACAGAGGGGGATTTTTTTAATTAAAAGACTGGCAGAGTTTCATCTCAGTGTGACAACTCCATTATTCTCACAATGATAAAGCGGACTCGTGGCAGAACAAATTTCCAGAAGCGTTTTCAGCGTGCAAGCTGAGCTAATTGTTTTCCTGACATTTTGATACCTCTGAGATGAACAAGGTGCTCAGTTCAGGAACAAAACATGACGGGGCATTTTAACACGAGAGGCACTGAGAGACCTGTTGTTGACTGAAGCTGGGTGATTTTCAGATCAATAACCAGATAACGAAAACGGGATTTTTTATTTTCCAATCAGTGCATGAATCATGCATGAACACTTCCATAAAGGCTAACACTTAAATCTTTGGGTGTCATTACAGAAAGAAGCAAATCTTCTTTCTGTAATTATATTATTTCTGTTATTCTTTTTGTTAATTATATTCTTTTTGTTAATTATATTAAACCTCTCACTGTATTGAGTAACAGTGAGAGGTTTAAAAATGAAGGTTTAAGAGGATATTTAAATAGCATGTACTGCAGACATGCTGTAACACCTTTATATTCAGCAGATAATGAGCAGACAAAATTCTGAGGCTCTCTTCAGATCCTGCAGTGTAGTAAAGGGAACTGCTTTATCAATATATTTTTTCTAATATAAGATTAAGTCAGCTCTTCTATAAAATCCATGGCCATTACATTTGTGAAGTCTGGCCTGAATTTTGCACATTTCCGTATTTTTATTCTGTTTGTAAAAGTTCAAAAAATAGGAGTTTCAGTGGCTTGTCTGATGACTAAACCAGATGATATTTTAAAACCCACAAACAGTTTAAAACTCTCATATAATATAAATGATTAAAGACCCACTTACAGTAGAAGAATAGATTATAAATGATGAAAGCTATAGTTCTTCATAAAAAGAATTATTGTAATGTCTATTACTTTCTGCAATTTACAACATCAGTTACCTTCATCGGGATCGTTCCTGGCTGAAGCCTCCAGAAGAGCCACGCTAGCAGCGAAGGACACCCGTCTCTTGGACTCTGACTGCTGAAGGCTGTTTAAATTACGATTCTTCTTGTCGGCCTTCCTCTTCTTGTTCTGCATCTCCTTCTCATACACGGCCCACCTCTTCAGCTGCTGGGTACGGCGCTTCTGAGCCGCCCGCAGCCTCTCCAGACTGGGCACTTTGTCCAGCTGCTGCAGCTCCTGGATCAGCTCCAGGTGGTTGGCCATGCCGCCGGGTGGGATGGATAGCAGCGGCAGCAGCAGATGATGAGGATAGTGATGGTGGAGGGGGGGAGTTGCTGGGAAGGTAGGATTCTAGCGAGGTATACACCTTCGGCTATGGCCTCCTCCCTTTATCCTCATCATCATCCTTTCATCACCAGTAAACGACCTAAAAGAGTAGATAGAGAGAAAAAATTTGTTATTAGATGTCACACAGAGAATGTTCATATATGCTATCTTGTAAGAGTATTTAAGCTGTTTGAGCTTTTTCAAAGTTTGTCATGTCACAACTACAAACTTCATTGGATTTTACAGGAGTTTCATGTGATAGGCCAACTCAAAATAATACAGAATTATGAACCAAAACAAAAGTAACACATGGTTTTATTTTTTTCCCCCAATAATAGTCTGGAAAGTGCGGCATGCATTTGTTTTCAGCCCCTTTGAGTTTAACCTCTTTCACTTACATTTCAGCAGGAGGTTCTTTATGATATGCCCCCAGTAGTTTTGCATTTCTAGACCCTTACGTTCAGACGGAGTGGGACTTTGTGCAAACATTTTCAGGAATTGCAACATATTTTAACTGGGCCATGAATATGTATCAATTTAAATCATTGTACCTCTGGTTCTATGCCTTTTGTTTTATTTTCTTGCTGAAATTTGGACATACTTTATGTCACCATAGGCAGGATGTGTTCAAGGATTTGTCCAGTCAGTTTCTGTCAGTCATGTGTTATATGAGGAGGAAAATTGCATGGTTATTTTCTTCCAATGATCATCATCATCCTTTAAGCTCAGATATGTGGAGCCCAAGACTCATGGCTGTGAAATTTTAACAGATTGTCCCAATGTCTTGGCATGAAAGTGACTTGTTGCACTGGTTGTAATCAGGGGTGTTAGACTGATGCTTGTCAGTCTAACATCCCTGATTGTTAATTGTAAATAAATATTAAATTGTTTTCTCACTTATTGAAAGTCTACCTGCAACACTCTGCATGATTTTTCTTCCTGAAAAGAGAGAAATATGGTTTCAGGAAAAAAAAAAAAAAAAAAAACTTTTACAACAAAATAGAAAAATTATTCATCTTTATTACTAAACTGATCACTGATGGCTACTATAAATTTTTGTTCACTTTGCAAGCTTTTACAGATCTGACAGCTATTCTTCATCATGGTTAACCGCTTCCCTAGAGCTAGAAGCACAGCACAGAAAAAGTTATAACCGGAGGGAAGAGTGCTACTCCGAGGAGCAGAAGAGCCGCAGAGGAGATTTATTTTTCTAATTCAGAAAAATATACTGCTCAAAAAAATAAAGGGAACACTTAAACAACACAATATAACTCCAAGTAAATCAAACTTCTGTGAAATCAAACTGTCCATCTAGGATGTGTTATTTGAGTGTTCCCTTTATTTTTTTGAGCAGTGTAGTTTTCTGTCCTCTTTGACAGTAAGTCCACTAAAGTGTTTGTGGCAAGTGAGAGCTTCCAGGGAAGCTGGAGAGAGATCAATCAAATTATATGGAGGAAAGTAAACATCTGAAATAAAATTCCCCTTACCAATCACAAATGCCGAAATCACTATTGTAGAAAAGCTGATGAACATTTCCTCAAGTCTGCAGCTGCTCAGTAATGAAACCCCCCCTGCTATCCAGTATTAAGAGACAAATTGTTTCACAAAGCAACCAATAACCGCCTCCAATCTGCCGTCAGACTCATGTTTCCTCTAGACCTCCTACCTAACTGCTAAAAACATGGACAGGAAACACGCTGAACAATCACTTCCCACAGCATAATTTTCAGTTGTGGGGGTAACGGTGCACAAAGTCTATGTCAGGTTTCTTTGTTATTCTTAACCTACAGTAAAAACACTCAAAAGTTCCACAAATTAAACTATAACTTAGGGTTTTTTCAGGGTCAAAATTTGAGAATGTCCTTGATATTATCCTAACAAAACCCAATGTTCAAAGAACTCAGAGAGACACAAAAGCTTTTATGCAACAAATGTATTTGACATTGCAAATGATTCATGAGGACCTGGGCCACAACCTCAAGGCCAAACACATAAAGATTAGTAGCAGGGTCTCAAATTATTTCTGCTTTAATTCTGCTTTCAGCAGAATTATCATCTAGTACACAAATACAGTTTGTGTACTAGATCTGTACAAGAAATCTAGTACACAACTACATTTCTACAAGAAATAAAAAAATTATTATATCTGGATTAAGTAGTTACAGTGTTTTATCCTGGTTAAGTGAACTACTTTGTGGTCTGTTATGCATGAGATGTAAAAGCTGATTAAAAAATAAATTTATAAATTTACTATTTTAATAGTTTGGATTCTGACTGGACTTGTGCAACTAAGAGCCATTTCAACATTTACAAGTGATGTTTAAATCACTTGTATAGAATTTCTTATCAAATTAAAGGAACTTCAATTTGATGTTAGGCAATGGAAAAAAAGAATAAGATATGAACAACTAGTATTTTGAAGGTGTTAATATTATGCTGTTGTTTTTATTTTTTTGCCTAAGTAAAGCAGTATTCATTTAGTAAAATTGAGATCCTGTGTTATTTCTTTTTTTTTCCAAGGATTTTTGTTTTCTGCAGCTAGAAAACAAGCTAACATTCTTCTAACATTCTTAGGGAAAGTGTAGGAGCCTTCTCTCAGCCAGCTGCTTAGCAATGTGCCGGAAAAGATGTGAGAATGGATTGTTTGTGTTTATATATGCATCATACAAGCAGAGAAAAGGTCTGTGACTTTAGCACTTTATCTTGAAAATGTATGTGTAAGCGGAAAAAAAACACTTAAAATCTCTATAAACTTTTGAAACAAGAAATTGGGAAATTAATTAAAAGAGATTTAAGAAAAAACTGCTAACATAAAGCAACAACATCCAAAAAATATTTTTAGATTTTAGACAACTACTTCTCTGCATTCTCCTTCCCCATAATATCATCTTGTCTCTCTAATATTATTAAATCTTATAAAGCCCCTGCACTAATTTTGAAAGCATCACACACTATTTCAAGAAAAAAACATAAGATATTACCTGAACTCATAAACAGTTATTTTCCTTTTTGTTCTCTCATCCATTCTGCAGCATAAAAGCAGACTCGCGAGCCTATCTTAATGCTCCATTAGCACTAAAGAGGAAAAGCACCATGCTGAGTGAAATAAACTGTTTGGAAGATGATGTTCAGTGCTAAGAAAAGGTCACAGACATGCTCTGCACCTGAATTCACCTGGAATATTTATTCATGCTTAGTCAGAGAAAATGAGAAACACACAGCCCAGAAAATGTTTCTCTTATATTGTTCAAGAACAAAGAATACATTGCTTTGAGGTGAAGTTCTAAGTCTTTGATGTTATTTAGAAAATGTAGTGTTCAAAAAGAAAGATACTCTTCAACGGTCTATGCTGGGGGCATTTAAAAGCCCACTGACTTTAAATGAGCTTCCCTAACAATAAAAAGAGTATCTGAATGAGTACCACTGCATTATTGTGATTTATGAATAATGCAGAAAATGCAGACAAATAAATTCCTGTGACTCAAACCTGCTGACTATGAAACATCTCACATAGGATGATTTATTTTATTTGAAGAGGTTAAAATTTTCACCGCTGCATGGTGATCAGAGCAGACAAAGTGAGTTAACTTCAGGCAGGATGAATGACGAACAAGGAGGCGGTCAGTGTTTGCTGTAACTGTCTTTGATGGTCAAAACCATCAATGCTGGGAATTCAAAAACCAGGAGCGACTGCTGATCGAATCAGAGGGAATCAGAGCAGAGGTAATGATGTTACTCACACACAAACACGCAAGTGAAAGTGAAGCCAGAGCCACAAAAAAAGAACGCAAGACACAAATAGACCCACACAGATGAATAGCTTGAGCAATAATCCGATGCCAATATTCAAAATCATTGTTGGAATCAAAATGTTTCTTTGCATCATTGGTAGCTAATAAACAAGTATCAACTTCCTACAGGAATGAATGCTGACATGTGGTCATCATTTATTGACAGAAGCTGATTTCAATGAAGGAAATGCTTAAATAATAAATTGTGTGCTAAAACATAAAGATCAAAATTTCAGACCAAATTCAAGAATATTATCTTAGTTAGCATTTCTGTGCTGAACTTTATGCTAAGCAGATGAAACACTGGTGAAAAGACCTGCCTGCTCCTTTCTCTGGTTTTTGTGGTTGGTAACATTATAAGGTTGTTTATCAGGAGGTTCCTCGAATGTTACATTTTGCTATTTCTGTTTTGGTGATATTGTTTTGCCAAAGTATTATTCACTTTTTTATTTTCTTTTTACTACATATCATAATATATATACAATGTTTTACTGCACTGGATTGTTGAGGACTAAAATCAAAAATCACTTGCTGATATCACAACAAATGTTCAGTTCCTTTCTAATTTCTACATAAATAGAACAAAATAATGGAAACTGCTCAGTAGATTAAGGATGGCCAATGCATCAAACACCTACTGTCACCTAATCATGGTTTTAATACAACTTCAGTCAATAAAAAAAAAAAAAAAGAATTCAAGCCAACAAATGTTTTAGAATTGATTTAAAGCCACTTCTTCATAAGCTGCTCAAAGTAACTGAAAATAAACCATTATTGCAACATCAATATGCACAACACTATGATTCCAAAGGATGATTAGATGTAAAGATGTCTGATGGTGAGGAAAAAATAGAAAAGCAGGGGACCAACACCTTCTACCTAAGAAATATCTAATATATTGATGCAATATTAAAACAGGCCCAATTTTATGTTAAGGTTTATTTGCTACCATTGCTTTCAAGCTTTAAAACCCGGATAAATTATCTGAAGACTACCCACACATTTGAAACCTAAGAGTGTAGGACGAGACTAACAAAGTTTTCCAAGAACAGATTTCTTTTTTGAACAATAACCTCCTTCCATCTGGCAAACTAAACATTGTGTAACCACACAGCGGCAGACAAAGAGCTGAAGTAAACAGCAGTGCGATCGCATGCTGCGACACGGGGAGTAAAAAGAAATTTCCATTTGATGACTCGACTGATGGGCCCACATGCTGATATGCAGCTTTGTTTCCGTTAGATTAAAAACAGGTGAGGAGTTAAATTTAGACAGCACAGCTTTGTTTCCCCTGCAGGTAATACAAGAATTTGGTAAGTAATTTGTAAATTTAAAAGCAGTTTATTTTGCCACTGGCTCTTTAAAAGTGCTTCAAAAAAGACGTGAGACAATGAAAAACCTGACATGATGTCATGGCAAGAGGCAAAAATGAGCTTTTTGATGTTATGTAAAACAGGGGAGCTGTAGGTAACTGTAAGCCCTGCAGCGACAGCACAGCCGTTACCCGAGGCAAAGGCAGCAAATCACAGATTGACCTCAATCAGCTCCCTGGCTGCAGCCATGAACGTTCCCATGCACTCACTTTGTGTTTCATATTATTACGTAAAAGCCCAAACCTACATGCAATGCTGATTATCCTCCAAAAAAAAGCAGGTCAACCCTGGGCACAAAGCTGCTATCAGTAAACAGTTCCTGCTCAAAGAAACCTCAGAAAAACAGTTGCTGGGCATTTTTAATGACTGTTTTGTTTAATCTGCCTTCATAAATTGGCAGCTGCAGAACACAAAGCTTTGTTATGATCAAGGTCAACCAGAATGCAAACATCGCTACAGACAATAATGAATATTAAAATAGTAAAATTAAAAAGCTCCTCTACATCTTTTCCCATTTTCTTTCCTATTTACTGTATTGACATTTATTGGCACCCATGGTAATGATGTATAAAAAGTATGCAAATAAAAGTATGATATAACAAAAGTAAAAGTAAGAAAACTCCTACCTATAATTTAAGCTCAATGAAGAAGATAAATTACACAATCGGATACACGTTTTTAACAAAGAACCATAAAACTGATGTCACTGGAAAAAATTTTAATATTTACCTTAGTAGATCAGAGAACACTCAGTGTGTTTTTCACATCCTGGTTTTCTGGTGTATAAATATGACACAAAGGCCTATTTTTCTTAGACATTGTTCAAAATGGGAAAGACAGGACAACATGCTAGTCATGTCAGGGTACAAGTTAGCTTATGGGAGAGTGTAGGAAAGAAGATAAAATCTTATCCAAAGCTGACCTTTGGAGAAACATAGTGTCTTGGCTTCACAAGGTCACCATAGCAACCATTAGACTCCATCAACGTGCCAACCTGTTGTTTAGCAGCCTATTCGGTGCTTTCATCTCCAATATAAGCATGTCAAGTTTTCTACATTAACTGGAACAGCATAGGTACTTCAGGACAGGTGTAAGGCTGAGCATTTGAGTGAATAGTTTGCAACACAATCAAATACATGGCTCATTACCAACATAACAAACTGAGTAGGTAATCAGCAGCTGTCTTGTAGCGTCTCAAACAAGCACTACATGCTGTTGAGAACTGGAGTCCGGCATAAAGCAAAATACGGACATATGGAAATGTGGAGGACTGGTGATACTGTGGGCCTGTATTCAACATGCCCTCTTAAGAATTCCTGGATATTTAAAATCATGATGTTCTGTCACCATCAAGTTTTTCAAGAGGATAGTGAAAAACAACACAAATGTGACTCATTGTAGATAAAATCAACCAACTTTGATGGCCATCTCGGTCTCCTCATCTGTATCCTCACATGAGAGGTGATCTGATAACAGAGCATGTGAGAGGAAGCAGGACAATTAAGAGATTGTGCAAAGAGGAATGATCAAACATTCCTTTCTCCATATGCCTTAACCTTATAAAATGTTAAGGCATGTAAGACAGCACTGTCTTATTTGCAAAAGTCTTTATAACAGAGCTACCAACAATTGCGGCACCAGTTATTCTATAAATAAAAAGGTTTTTTTTCCCACTGAATTAATTTACTCAAATTAAAGCTTTTTAAAAAAAAAAAAAAAAAAAAAAAAAAAACATTTCGGGGAGAAATTATGCTCTTGCAATAAAAGATGAATTTCTTTGAAGACCTTTCACCAGGAGACCACTAATTGTGGAGGTTGCTGTATATTTTTACCTCAGCTATAATCGACCTGGTGGTTAAGTCTGCCTGTTTCTCCAAGATTAAAACTGTAAAAAGAAGTCTATTGTGAAACAGAGACAGACCCCTAAACACACAGTAGGAATGCAACATTTCTAAGCTGGTGTTTTCTTTTGGTCATAGAGCTTTTTATTGTAGCTAAATTTGCTGATTGATGAAACTGAATAAAACACAGCAGATTACAGAGGCTCACAAAGCATTCATGTCATTATGATCCATTTTCATCTCCCTGACAATTATACTGAATAATTTTCCACATATATGAAGGCCAGTCCTTGCTTGTCTGTGAGACTAAGACTATAATATTGAAACTTAAAACAGTAAGTGCATGAGGGCGTCTTTACTTTTACAATTTTTATATTTTCACACATCAGCTAAAGTGAAATAGATCCAGACTTTCCATTGAAAAACATATGATTTTGCATGTATAGTAATAAACTATAGAAACATATATAATAGCTTTGAGTGCGTCAAAACACAGATGAGCATTAAAGCACCACAGGATTCCCTGTAAACCTCTTACGAACACTAACTGCCCGGCTGAAATTCGGTCCACTCTGTGCTGTTTTAGTGATCCTATTAGTCTTGAGAACCGAAAAATAAACCCGATGAGGTCATTAAATCTATTCAAAGTATCCAGGATTGAAAAGAGCTTGTTCTAAATCTTGTTCTAATAAAACCTTTCGATTTAAAATGAGCAGAAGGTGTTTTTAAACTGTTCAGTATGTTTATAGTTAATACTGATCAAGTTTCATTAGCATTGGCTGGGAATCCACAAAAAAGAAAACATTATGAAATTTTAGGTTGGGAGAAGGAATCAAGGATAGTAAGTCCATAGCAAACAAAATAAATACTCCTTAGCGATTTGATGACCTCAGCATATTACTATTTACTACGTTTCTCTAGCAGCAAGCGTGCAAAACTGTAACACACTCTGTGTGTTGGAAAGACAAATGTGTGTCCTCATTCAGTGTTAGTTGTTACAGATACAGTTGTTTTTAGCTCTTTAATTATTGCTCTGACCATACATCTGATCTGCAAATGCCACACTTGCAAAAATTTCTTACAGAGAAATTACCCTGAGACCAGTGCCATATTTATAATAGAGGAGACAGAAGGTAATTAGTAGCTAAAAGATCCAAGAATCTCAAATAAGTAAAATATTAATTAGAAAAGTTCAGTTTTCTTTCATTTATAAAAATTTGTGCATGACAGTAAGTATGAAAACTAGTTATTTCTTAAAAAGCAAATAGTATTTAACTGACTAAGTCTTCGATTATCCTATATTTTTGAAGTGTTTAATTAATCTCTTGCTTTGGGGGTGCCAATACAAATTGGCAGTGTTGCAATAATGACATGTGTCAATGGATGCTTTTCAGTTTCTCATGCGCAAACAGCATATTTTATTTTGCTTTTTGGTGTGTGTCTTTATGGTAAAACTTTGGGGTCAAACTTTGTTTCTCAGCATGAACCTGAAACCACAACAACAATGACTGACTGTACCACGGACCCTGAACTAAAAGAAAATTATAGTAAAATACAAAAATTCACAACAACAAAATATTGTTGTTGTATGACAATCATTGGGCATGTTAGGCATAATGGTTGAAATTACCTTTCTCCAAGTCGACATTTTCTTTAGAAAAATGCCTGAGTATGGTAAACTTGTCAGTTCATGACAACGGTAATAACATGTTGAAAAGCGCCACAATTGTAGGGGTTTGGATTAAAATGTCAAACCGGGACAACACAAATAAGCAAGACATTTCAAATCTGATGCATCTAGAATGCAGCTTCACAATTATTTATTCTGAAAAGTACATGATGCTGTAGCTGCACTCAGAAACACTTTTTCTGTGTTCTGTGTGAGCTGTGGTCAAAAAGCATATTAACTTTCACATAAACATCCTCCTTAACATCTGAAAAAAGAAACGCTTTCAAAAGACATTTCTCTGAAAGGGTAAATTGCTTCCTGACTCTGAAAACACCACCAGAGTTAGAGAACAATGGAGAGAGCAACAGACTAAATGGTAAAAGGCCATCTTAGTACAAATGTATCAAATTATTAGGACATATCTTTTAAAAACAGACTTTCAAATTACAGCAAATGGAGCCCATATCTTTTCAGACTCTCCATTCAGTCACTTCCATCCCATTAAGAATGCATGACATCATTTTATAATGTTTTCTTACTGAACTTTCTTCTGACGGTGATAAAGAGAGTGGAAAAGCTGACCTTTTGGTTAATACAAAATGCAGAAACATGCTGCTGCCAAACTAAAACGACTCCCCTCATGGAGGCTGTGACCCCGTCAATCAGCAGCTGCTCATGAAGAAAGCTGAGAACAGAAGGCAGCATGTGTCTGTGTTATGTTCACAGGATGTTCAGCTGTACATCTTGTGGTTGTACAAGCAGATGAGCTAATGTTACTCTGTCTGTAGTAGGTTAGAAAAAAAATACAGTCAAATGGGTAAACATGGCATTTCCCAAGAAATAACATGGTGGATTAGCTTGATAAATTACAACTGAAACTGAGATTAGGATGATTACTATAGTGTCAAGTTGGTTTCTGACGTCAATGTAAGGTTTTAAAAAGTTATAGTAGTATTTTCCAGCACACAGTTCTTACAGTTTAAAGTTCTCAAATGCCAGATAAATGCTATGTTTCTCGAGCATTGCCTCTCCCTGCCTGTTATTGTGCACAATCACCATCATGATGTGGAAACTGAAGGATCACCACCCATCATAATTAAGTGTTGTTTCATAACTTGCCATAAAGAAGTCAACTGCAGGCTTGCTACTAGATATGTAACAGTACTGAAAATTGATTATGGTTAACATTTTAAAGGTTTCATGAAAATGAGTAAACATATGCAAAACGTAGGTTAGTTGGTTCACTAACAGACAAGCAAACTGTAAACATAATCATCAAAATCACTGTTATGATCAGTAACAGTGATTACTGTAATAGCCATAGCCTTAGCAATAACCATTATATGTTGCATTTAAAACCGAATTTGACACTTGCTCTTAAGTAAGGTCATGGAACTTAATGTTTTGATTGTTTATTCTATGTTGCATGACTCTGTGTTTCGTGTTTGTTATGATGTAAAGCACTTTGAAATGCCTTGCTGCTGAAATGTGCTATACAAATAAAAATTTTGATGATTGATTGATTGATGGATAAATTAGTCTGCAGACTGAACCCACAGAGAACCAAGCCTTCATCCAGCATGTTTTTATGAGTGAAAATAGAATGAAGATATTGTAAGCAATTTTACAGTCTTAATAATGTGTTTTCTGAAGTTCATAGGGTAGAATATTCCTGCCCAAGGCTGTTATTGCAAAGGCTTCTACAAAGCTAAGTGGTAAAAAGTATAACTAATCAAAAAAGCTCTGCAATGTTTTTATTTTTTGCGTGGTGGACTGGAAATTCACATCTCAATCAAAACGTTGCTTGACCATGAAAAAAAATACCACACATCACTTAAATTCTTGTTTCCTGTATTTGTTTTTAGTTCAAATACACTTGTTTTTTCTTTTTGTCTGAATTAACCAAGCCTAAAATATCAAAGGTATTTTTGCCCTCTCATGTCTACAGAGACCAGTCCACATGTTCAGATTTAAAACCAAACATGGTGAAATTATTTTCAGCCATGAGACTGCCAAGCACTTATATCAGCTTTGCCCCAATCCATTGTTGTTTTTAAATACCTTACTTTTTTTTAGACAATTTACTGTTTTATCTTATTCTTTAAAATACTGCTTAAATCTTGAATACCCTGTGTTCTACACATGAACTCTGAAATCTTTGTTCATTTGACTTTCTGAGCTTCTTGAGTAAACTCTAATTAAACAGAAAGAGTAAACTGCAAATGATCCAATATTAATCATTTCCATGATAAGAAAATTAGAAAATATCTTAAAATACTCCATTTTGAGTTTTAAAAAAGCATAGAAATGGTTGTCAAATTGCTTAAGTGGTGTTCTGTAAAGTTTACACAAGAAAACAACAAAAATTAAAATTAAAAATAAAAAAAACATAAACACCATCTGCTCTCTGCATCAATATTAATGTTAGTAACACTGTGTGACATTTAGCGTTGAAGAGGCGTGTGCTGTGTCAGGACGCTCCATGTGCAGAAACAGAAGCCTCCACTGTTGCAGACAATGGCTTTGTGTGTCCAACAGAGCATGTCTCTGTCTATTTTATCTACATGCCTGTCTATTCATGATAGTTGTACAAACTCATGTATGTCATTACAAAATGTAACTGGAGTGTGTCTATTTGCAGACTCAGCAAAATTACAGGAAGCAGATATAAACTGTGACGTCTTCCCCTGATGCCTTTGCCCCCTGAATCTCTGGGCCCCTTGTTCCAGGTCAGCACTAATGGTTACAGGTCGTATTAGTTCATTTATTTGCTACACTAATGCCACGAGCAGATTATAAATCCCACCAAGACCACTCACTGAGAGTTACAGCTGTCACACAAATGATGTACACAATTTTTCACTGTATATATATATATATATTCCTGCTGGCTCCCTTAATAACAACCTCATGGTCTTCTGTCTGGACTGCATTATGGAAGACAATTTTCCTGTCAGTCACACTAAAAAATAAGAAATGCAAAATTGGATTTGTGCAAGGACTCGTTGTGAAATTGAGGATTTATATCAACTCTTTATAGCAGCTCTGGGGAAAAAACAGTGAGATTATTTCATGAAGCCATTAGCATGGAAAGAGCGCTATCCAATTTCATTTTAAGAATGAGCAGGATACTCAGAAAAAAAAATTACACAGCTTGGCTGAACCTAGTTGGACCACAAATATTTTCAGAAAGCAATGTCTGCTTTCATTCATGAGCCCTAAAACACAGCAACATGCATCAAACATAACAAAAGATGCAAAAATCGAGACTGTGGCAGATAACAGTATTTTGCTGATAAACCCAGCACCCATACAATCACAAACATGCAGCATTTTCATAATGGCTCATGGAAATTGAGAATTTGCAATCAACACAAAAGGGTTAATCTTTTACCAGGAAGTAATCCATATTAATCCAAAGAATAATGCAGCCTGCAGACTGGGCCTTTGCAGAATTTAAGTATTCATCCTCTTTGTTTATCATCTCACACCTAAAATGCTGAGACAGCAAAGCTGTAGGACCTTGTGATAAAAGAGGGTGCAGTGTTTTTTTTTATTATTTTCTCTGAAACTTTACAATATTTTTATATAACTGTGCAGTCATTTCATAACATCATGCCATTTCCACACAAACTAATTTGTCCAAAGTACACAGAATATGCCTTATCAGCAGCAGTAAATTGTTATTAGTTCTGAATGAGTAATTCAGTCAATTGTATGATGATTTTTTTTTTATTGAACTATGCATACATAAAACATAATTTGGTCTGCTTGTGTAGAGACTTATCCAATTATTTTTACCCATAAACTTTTTAAAATGTCACAGAAAAACAAAGGTCAATGTATTTAATAGATATTTTTGTTGGACTAACATAAAGGACAGGATCACTGTGAAGTGGAAAGAAAATGATAAATGGTTTTCAAAATCCCCCTTCCAATAAAAAAATAAAAGATGTGAGGTGTTATGTATGTATTCAAATTCACTAAACTGACTTTTGCAGCAAACGCCTCTGCCTGAGATTTAAGTCATTTGTAGAATGCAATCCTTTGGGGTATGTCTTGAGTCTTGAGTGACTTTAGAGTGACTTTTTGCTATTCTTCTAGGAAAATTGCATTGGATGGAAAGTATTTGTGAACAGAATTTTTTTGTCTTTCTTAATTGATTCTGGGTCTGGACTTTGACTGGGCCGTTTTAACATTAAGTTGGCTTTGCTCTAACCCATTTTATTGTCGCTCTTATTGTATTATTAGAAATTGTTCCGTTACAAATGGACTCTCCACCTCAGTCTCTACTATTTTACATCCTCTTACATGCTTTCATCCAAGGATTTCTCTGAATTTAGCTCCACCCAGGCTCCCCTTAAAATCATCATGATGCCATTAATATCAGAAATGAGTGTGGAGATGGAGTTCATTTTGGTTTTATATTGAAAATGTTTTTTCTATGTACAGATCCTCCCAACTGTGCTGTTAATCTCTGCAACTCCTCTGCTTCTCTAATTTATACTAACTTTGCTTGGCCTGCAAAGGTATTACATTTCTTCCAATTCCCAATTATCCACACCTTTGTTTGAATCTATCGCAAAAATGTTTCTGATGTAATTTATTGAAAAATAACTGTAAAGTTGAAAATGTTATTGTTGGAAGAATTTTATAGTTTATTATCATTTATTTGTTTTATCTTTCTCTTATATTATCAAACATTTATTTACCTTTGTATTTAAATGTTATGAAGTTAAAATGCGGTGTTACATGAAGTTTGAACTCTGAAGAACATGTTCTTTCCTCAACAAAATCATAAAAACAACGCAGCTTGATTAAAAGCTGCCACAAGCTGATATATTGTGACCTTCTCATAATGTTCCATTTAAGCTGGTAAGTACACTGTTAAAATAATTGACAATAAGTGTAACTTTTTATTATTAAAGTGTGACACCATCCTTTAAACCTTCGTGACCTTATCCTTTTAATAACTTAAGTTTCACCTTGCTGCCTCATTATCACATACAACCAATTATCTTGAATCTTCCAGCTGGTGCTGAAAAAGCTTGCACAAATATCTGGAGACGCAATGCGTGGTCATTAGAACAGGAAGGACTTGGTTCTAGATGTTAAGACACAGAATTTGACCTTTCTGACCGCTACGTTCATTAGCCAAAACACAACCCCCAGACGTGTCAAGCTGAAGCCTCTGAAGTCAAGCTGACACAAAGCAAGTCTGTGTTCAGAGAGCAAAACAGCTGCACAAAAATCACACCTTCAGCACAAAGGTAGGTACCATTTCTACATCACTGGTCCTGTGTTTGTGGTTTACAAGACAGTGTCACGGAGTGGATTTGAGTTGTCATTAGTCAACATGCATTCCATATACAACATACACATAATTATTTCCCAAGTAACAGCAGCAACATATTTTTCCTTTCACAAAAACAAAATTCTGATTAAAAACGTCTCAACCAGCAGCAAAGGAGAGAATAGGGACAATGTAGCCGCTGTGTGAATGCATGGCAGAAAAACTAAGCAGAGCTCATTCAGCTGCATGAGGCTGGTGGTCAAACTTCTAACGGTTCGTTTAGATTTCAGTTTGTATGACAGGTGTGGATGAATGATTGAACTCACAAATATCAGAAAACTGATTCCCTCTTAATCTTAAGTCCATCAGAGTCAAAAAAGACCAACAGTCTGAACTGCTCAAAATTTCGAACTACCTCAGCATCTAAAGAACAGTAGTCACGCATTATGACTGACATCGTTAAACCACCTCCATGTTTTAGCGATGGTTTTGGAAAAACATAGCATCTTTTGGTGTGGTGGCCAAAAGCTGAAGTTTGATTTCATCAGTGTAATTAAGATGTGATGGTAGTCATAGTAACCATTTCAAAATCTTTGTCTTAGAATATGCATTATGTTTTAGGTACTGCCTGAAGTTGATTAATCTCATTTTTCTTTTTGTTATCTTCAAGAAAATAGTTTGATACTTTGAAAAAAAGTAAATAAAGTGCTGCTATTGGTAGCAGAAGTTAAGAACCATGTAAATTCACAACACAGGGGGCAGAAGAGTTGATTAGTTACAGGTTTCTGTGGCGAGGTTCTATTATGACTTGAACAAACAAAAATGTCTGCCCAATGCCGGAGATCACTTCAGTGAAATTTATTACGTTTTTCTTCAGGTGAACAAAGAGGAGAGGAGCAGAATATATACAAAGGACATCCAAGACAGGTTAAAAACAAACAAACAGCAGTACCTTCGGTGCAAAAGTCCATCACCTTCAGGGTGACTTTTCAGAAATCTAATCACACACCGACTCTCTGTGGTGTAGAGTCCAGGCTCCGCCCACAGAAAAACCAAACAAGCAGAAAATACTAAACAATTACTTCTAACTCAAGTAAACTCTTAAAGTATACAAAGTAATAATAATAATAATAATAATACTGAGAAAAAAAAGAAATATAAATAAATAAACTTGTGATCAGAAATACAATAGTCAATTTAAAGTAAGTTAGTGGTTGTGCCTATGTTTGTGTGTGTAAACGCTTTGCATTAAGCCTCGTTTTAGTCTCATTTTTGACATTTTTGTCTTTTTTAAAATGACAAAAATGTATTTTTTAAAGTGTATTTAATGTGTTTAGGACAAAAATGACATTTTTACAATGTCCTAATGACATTTTGTCCTAATGACAAAAATGTAATTTTTGAAAAACACACTAAATAAAAATCTTTATCAGCACAGTTTGAATTGTTGTGCCTTCCCTGATACTGATCACAATCCTGCGAAATTTAAAAACACATCAGAATATCAAAAGTACTGCTGGAGCTGCCAAGCCTCCTTCCGTTCATCCTTTCTTTCATACTAAGCTTTAACTTCTTTATCCCTCTCTCTGTAAGCGTCCTCTAAGAGGACGTTTTTATTCTGTCTGGATTACTTGTCCTACTTGGCGCTGGGCGTCCTGGTGGGGCGAGAATTTATTTCCTCTGGTGGAGTCTTGATTTAAAGCGCTCAGGTCAACTTGATTCTGGGTCATCGTCTCCCTTGTTGTAGCGATTCAGGGCGTAGGCTGCCTGCACGCTGCATATCGAGAAAAGCAAGGTGCTCTGGCACAAACGGGATGTCTTTACTGACCACCTGCCAAGGAGAGCTAAAACGATCAAATGATTACGTTTTAAAGCCCATAAGTATTTCAGCTTTAAAAATATGAAGGAGGAAGCTCAACTCTGTCATATTAACTTAAAATTACACAAGCTGACATAAGCTGTTTACCACACACTTGAAGTTGCTAAGGCTGTAATCTCGAATATGTCATTCTCTACCAGGACTCATCCGTCAAAGACCTACTGGCCAACGTAAGGGAGCTCAATTTTAAACCTTGCAGATCCAAACTTACACTAATGTAGAGTGGCTTTCTCCATGTTTGCAAACACAAATAAATCCTCACTTCATGAACTCAAGTTTGAGGTCAAGTCTTTACTATCACTGCTGTTGTTGGATAAAATGCTTTACTGCCCAAGTTCGGTATTTAAAACACATCATCGATCTTTGACGTTGTTCTAGGTGGCTTTGTGCCACCTTAAAATTCATCCTTTTAAGGTGGCATTATAATGGATTTTCCAGGCACACAGTGCAATTTTATAGAACAATCAAGTAGTTATGTTGCCTTCCGATGTTATAAAAATGATGTCATGATCAAACATAACTTTGAAATTTGACTTTGCCTTTACGGCTTGAAATTGGGCCTCTGTGTCTTTAACAAGCTCCTGCTCTTTCCGACACTATGCCATCAGCAGGTCATCGCAACGTTTCTCTATTAAGCCTTTTAAAACCGTTCTTATGATCATTGGAATGAGAATTAGATTTGCAGGTATTTGCTTGTTTCTAATTGTTTTGGATAGCACAACTGCAAATAAAAGTTGCAAAATTTCTGAAATATGTCCTTTAAATGAGAAAAAATATAAATTGATATGTAATATCATGGCAATAGTAACGCACCCTGCCGTGACTCAGTGGGACACTGTGAATTTTGTGCCATTCTTCTCAATAGATATGCATGCTTTACAATATGGAGACACATCACAAGCAGAACACAAGCTTCAAATACATACAAGGACTTTGTGATCCATGTGGTCTCCACATTTAGACACATGTGACATCGGTTTTTCTATTCACAAACATGGCAAGATTGAAGGCACCTTAAAAAAGCCATTTATATTTAGCTTGGTTTGTTTGTAACTAAATATAAATGGAACTTTTATTCCACCCTGTTAATGAATAAAATACCAAACAAACCAAGACAGCTCTGCACTTTGTGCCTGTGAGGGTTTAACAGCTCTCTCTCTCTTCAGGACAAGCACAGGTGTCACCAGCCATTAACTCAAACAGGCCTCCAGAAACACTCTAAAGAGGCACTGAAATAACAGCTCAAATTATCATATGCCTCCAGTAATGGCCCATCTGCTGCATGATGGAGGAACATAAATTTTTAGGTGGCTGAATGATAAAAACGGCCAATGAAATCTGCTAAAGTCTAAACGCACCATAATATCAGGCAGCTGCCACTGCAGTGGGCGATGCGCAAGAAACTGCTCTCAGTCTGCTGTTGGGCTTTAATAAACCATTAGAGCGCCACATTTCTAAATTCTTCCATCAAACTGATTTCATCTGCCACATCCATCAAGTCAAGCTGGAAATAAGTCAGCTTCAAGCAAATAAATGCATTGAAAGCATTTGGGAGAGGGTAATCTAACTGAAGCATGTGCTTTACAACAATAAATGTAAAGTTTCAGCAATCAAAATCAACATAAAATGTGTTTTTTCTTTTGCAATGTAAAGTTAAATTCAAGTGGTTAGTGATTGGATCGACCCCCATTACTGATTCTGCTGAGTATCAGTGGGTGTGTGAGGAAAATGTGACAAAATCAGTAAAAACATTACATGACCCAAAACACACCAGTAAATCCACCACAGACTGGCTGATAATTCAGAAATGGAAACTCCAGGGCAGAGTCAAAGCCCAGATCTTGATCTCATTAAGCTGCTGTGGGGTGACTTGAAGCAAGTAAAACATGCAAGAAACACTTTAAACATCTTACAGCTGAGGGTTTTGTGGAGGATAAAATTCCTCTGACATATGTCGGCACCTCAGTGAAGTTATTTAGCTTTTAAAGAATTAGGCTGTCATTAGTTTTTCCTCAAACAGATTTTTCTTATTGTAAATCTTGTTTTAAAGAGTGTAACAAGGTAATCTTTAAAATTAAAAGTCATTGGATTTTTTTTCCCTGGAGTATCAACAAAACTAGATATTCATTTTTGAGCATTTTAGAACTGAATATAAAATTTTGATATTTTTTTCACATGCTGTAGATACAAGGTAATCAAGCTAAAATTACAAAAGGGAAAAAATCCTTTGAAAATTTTAAGTATACCCATTACAACTATGATTGCATGTAAGTTGTCTAATTATGTTCAATGACAGTATACATGCATGATGGTTAAATTAGGTTTTAAAGGTTTAATCAATATATAGCAGATCAATGTCACGCAGTGTTCAAATCTCACTGGTCACATTTTCGCTCAGCTTGTGTGACATTTATCTATGACCACTGAGCTTTACAGTCTCCCGTAATCTCAAACTGAATTTATGATATTGAAATCAGATTGATGTAGAAACGTTTTACTTTTTTTATCTGAAATTTTTCTTTTTTTCCTGCTTGCAATATTTGTTAATCAAGTTGTAGAAATTTTGCTCCAAAGAAACATATTTCTAGCAAAAAAAAGAGAATAATGATAGGATGTTCAGTGACTTGTAAAGTCTATTCTACAAACATTAGATTACCCTTTTCTTTTTGAATAATATGTCAAACAAAACAAAGATGTTTTGTTTAAAATGGAAAATAATATCAGGATTAGTCTTAGGCAGAATTTAAACAAGCCCTAACAAGCTTTGTTAACCCATCTGCAAATATACTTTTGAACATGGCGTTATCCCGCTTTATTTTCTGTTTTGTTTGAAGTCTTTCGCAGGCAAAATCCAAACAAAAGAAATGGCTAGAAGCCACATACAGTTTGCAAACATTGCATGCAGAAGCCTAAATGCATTTGATTAATGTATCTGAGGAAATAAAAACATTTCTGTTTTCCAGAGTTGGGGAGTGGAGTTGTTTAGTTTCTGCTGTAGAAATGAGAGGGGAGCATAAACTCGATGGAAAGTGCCTGGCAATTCTGCTGTCAAACACTAAAGATAATCTGATTATGACTTTTGAATATAATTTAAATTCGGCAAAAGTCCATAATTGTGGTGGAAATTTATCATTTTGAAATGTGAATGAACATAATGCAGGAATATTCTGCATTTTTAAAGCAGACTTGGTCCTGTAAGTTAAGCTAATGCAGACCATTAAACCAAGCAATTATTTGACCATGGACTGCAATTGTTCCCTTTTCTGTACTTTGAGCAATAAATAATGAATCATCCTGAAGGAACAATATTGTTGCAGTTTTGAAAGCAATGTCATTAGATTAGTGCAAACTGGTGCCAGTCAGCAGACCACTAATAGTCTATTTTTTTCTGTATAGGTTTTAGGGCTTTTAGTGGCCAATATTAAATTAGCCCATTGTTTTAATTCACATTCCTTAACCTTTTTCCGAATGAATTGAAGATGTGTTCGGTGAAAAATAAAATATGTCAAAACTGCAATGATAACAGACAAGGCCAAGAGTTTTCATAACTCATATATTTCTGAAATGAAGTGTGCTAATTGTGGATAAAAAATTAAGTTTATAGCAGACACTGAGAGCAAATAAAAATACTTTTTACTTTTAAAGTTCAGCAAATGTAAAGCAGCAAATATTAGTTTGCTTTCAAATATTCATGGCTCATTTCAAGATAAACCTTTTCAAATAAGCCACGAAAAGGTTTATTTCCTGGCAATCTCATGGTCATGAAATAAGCCATTACTTATTTCATGGTTTAAATAAGTCATGAAATAAAAACCTATATATCTTTTCTTCATCTGAGATAGAAATGTAATTTGCTTTCCCCCTGAAAATTTGCACCACTTTGAATATTCAAACCCAGGGGACCCAAAGAAAATATCAGGGAAAGTTTTTAAAACTTGAGTTTTTAAGCAGTTAGTTCAAAACATTGATATTCTCTCTGAAGTAAGGGAAATGTGATATTTAAATCAATTTTTTATTTTTTTTAAATATGTAGCGTTTCTACTCAAAAGAAACTCTACATGTTTATTGCACATGTTTGTTGCACTGAACACATCAATTCATCTAAGACATGGTCTTTATCCATCCATAAGATCTCAGTTGTTCTGTGTTTTCTCGAGAGTTGCTTTTTTTGTTTTGTTTTGTTTTGCTTTGCTTTATTCATACACAATTACATGAAAATGAATTCTGGTTCTAGATGTCAACAAAAACAAACTTCAAATGCAATTATTCCTAATAACTATATCTAATAACCATTCATTGCTCCTACACTTAATGCACCCATGCTCAATTTTAAAAGTATTAAAGTTTTGTTTTCATCTCTGAATTCATGTCCAATAAAAAATAATACTTTCATTTTCATTTTGTTCAACCTGGAATTAACTAAGTAACATTTTCTACTAAAAAACAGCAAGTTAGCACAACACAAACAAGTTAGCAAAATTACACAAAAAATGCATAAAAGGTAAGAAATAAAGTAGTGAACATGGTCTGCTGACAAAAGTTAGCCTCTTTCTAAACTCTTTTGACAGCACAAGTAAATTAGCTATAAAATTATATCCTGTCTTATTGTCTTACTACTGCCCTTTATCACTACATACTGATTAAAATATATTTTATTTCTTTCTTATAAACAAGTGTGATAACACTTCCACAAACATATTATGAGAAATTGAAGATTTTTTTTTTTATTAAATGAATAAAAAAAAACATCAAAACTTTTGTCTGATAAATAGCATCATGTACTTTTTTTCAGTATAATAAAATCAGGCTGAGGCCCATGCTTTGACTCATAAATGGAGATAATTTTGTAACTCGTCCATCTTGAGCATGCACTTCTTTCATATTTATGTATCCTAATCCTTAAAAAACTGAATCAGTCAAAATTTATATCAACCAGGAAAAGTGCATCTCAAACACAAATGACACACTGAATTAGCAGCTTAAGTCTTCAGATCTGAATCCAGCTCTCTGCATTCCTGCTTTAGAGTCCATTAGGCTAACTCTAAGGAAATATAATTTACTTCCTCTCTGCAGCAGTTATGTTTTGACAAAGATTCATGGCTTGGCGTTGACCAAAAACCAGTTAATTATTCGTCTCATCCTACTTTGGTATACGTGGTCTCCATTTGCTTATCATCGTCTTTCTTCTTTGCTTTGTTGTGGTTACTTCTATTCTTGTGCTACTTTTAAAAAAATATACAGCGTTTATTTCATTTGCCCCCACGTCTATTGCTTTCTGTTGCATCAGTAGAACAGCATGCATGTCAGAGGGGGTTTACAAAGGAAAAAACAAAGGCTTAACGCTTTTAAAATTACATCCAGCGCTTCCACAGTTGAACCTTTCTCAGGAAGACATCCCACTGATATTCCGTCCCTTTAATTGGACAGTTTAATGTGTGAGCATGAAAAATTGGACCAGTGTGGTGTCTCTGGACAGCGGCAGAAGAGCATGTGGCAAGGCCTGCTGTGCTCTTCCTGTCCTGGGTGGAGCCATTTGTCAATCTGCTTCAGACCAACCAGAGAGTCGTGTTTATGTTAGACGTATCTGTTTATTTTTTCAAAGGGTTTGACCACAACACGCCTTGGCCCAGAGGTTCCAAACTCTCCCTCAGAGTCAGCAAATCGAGTCACTTGAGGAAAACAAAGGTTTTTATCTCATTACATGTTTCCTATTTTCCTCTGAATGGTTACTGCTCATCTTTTTGTAGCCACTGCACGACTCGACGTATTTGGAGATCTCTCCCAACGTTGAGTAATTTCACTGCCTAATGATGGTTTGAGTCCTCAGCTAAGACCCAGTCAGACTAAACAAGACTTAAACACAGCCAGCCTGCAGTAAGTGTCACTTCTAATCCACTGCGAAACCAAGAAGTCTGCACACTCATTCCTCCACCATCCCGGTGTCTGCAGGCATGAACAGAGCAAGAGTAGGAGCTGAGTGTGCCAATTTCTCATTTCAGTTCTCAGAAAAACAAAGATGCATTTGTTACTTTCAAAGAGGCAAAGGTCAAAGCAATGCATGAGATTATACTCTGGATTTGCAGTGTGTTATTCCCATCTGAGCAGCATGATTCTCCTAGATGAGCATAATCTGACTGAGTTCAAAGAGCTACGATCTTGATATAGATACTCAAGACTATGGATGCTTTTGCTGAAATTATATTAATTTTATAATTCTACAATTCATTGCAGAGTAAGGAAGGTAACAGTCACAAGGGGTGCTACCATGATGACGATGTTCACAGCAGGCTATTGAACTCCTCTGGGATGGGAGATCAGATATCTGTGTATCAGATTAGGAGTTTGGAAGTCAGGGTCAACGTATTTTGGCTCTTTGTGTTGCCTCAGCCCACCATTGAGCATTGTTTGCAGTGTGTGTTGTAGGAGGCTGCTGCCATCTGAGACTGCAGCAACCGCAAGTAGCATGCTTGGTCTGAACAACAGCCCCATTTTGGATCTGAATACCAAGTGATTTCACTTGCAGAATGTTTTTTTAGGAAATAAAATTTCATTTTCCATGATTAACTTCTCATTTATAAAAGTCTATCCAAAGAAAAATTACGTTTCAAACAGAAGTAAAGCCACATTAAAAAGGAGAATGCTTCAAGTGTGTTGATGTACAATCTGCATAGGTGGTAATCTTCCAACAGGAAGTCCAAAAGTGACTGACGACATATAGAATCCAGCAAAAACATTTCATTAAAATTGCTCTCCTGCCACAAATACATTTCTAACTTTAGAAAGTTAGAAAAGTTACCCGCCTGAGCAAACAATTTCTATCTTGATCTATTTGTTATGCATTTTCTGTTCCTCTAATGCAGCCCAAAGAAGGATGGAACAATCTGAGTAAAACTGAATAAAACTAGAAACAATCAACAATCAACTAGAAATCTGCAGCAGATTTTATATAAACTTTAGTAGTTTCCTTTCCTTTCCCTTTATGAACTGGAATGTAACAAACAGTCATCCTACTGTTAGACGTTATTAGTGATATATGAGGAGAGGCGATGTTATCTGGCAGACCTGACTGTAAAAGAGTGGCTATCTATATTGAAATAAAAATTAAGGTCAGGCACAATTAGTTTAAAACACCTCCATAAGCTAGCTTTATTATGTTTCTTAAGAGGGGCTATAAAGTCAAGAATAGTTTCCTTTAAGGAGTTCGATGACATCATTCTTGTTTTAAAATGTTGACATGCATTTTACAGAGGTCCATTAAACAGGACAAAAATAAAGTGGATCAAATTTGTGTGGGACTAAACCAAAGTACTGAAAAAACCACAGCTCTGTATTTATGGTCTGCTGGCACATTATTTTTTCTTTTTTTCAGATCAAAGCAGAAACCTCCACAAGTACAGGTAGAGTGTGCACAGATGTAAACACTGATACCAGTAAAACCGATACCAATAAAACATGTTTGTTTTCAACAGGAAACGCACACACGAATCACAAAAATTTGAAAGGTTCCTAGAAGTAAAATAAGATTTGGGAAGCAATAGCTGTCAAAATTGTAGCTTTTGAAATTTACAATGGTGTTTGTTTGTTTGTTTGTTTGTTTGTTTGTTTGTTTGTTTGTTTGTTTGTTTGTTTGTTTTTGAGGACTCAGAAGCCCAGCAGACCTTCCATTGTTAACAGTGTGCATCTGTGAGGGGTGTGTGACAGGAGAAAACAAGCATTGAGCAAAGCTTAAAAACAGGGCAAAAGGCAAACAGGCAGGAGCTTCTTAGCTTGAACAAGGAGTATACATGGTCTACAAAGACGTAGCATCATGACAGCACAAACCACAAAAAAACCTTACAGAAACACACGCATTGCAACAGCAGCCTCGGCACAGCCAGGAACAACCAGGCAATGGAGAATGCGGTCAGTTTTATACCAATGCGTGCATGGTGCAGACAGTGAGGCAAGACAGAGCAAAGCTGACATTAAAGGGCCCGTCTCTATCAAAAAGCACACACAGAGACACACAACACACTCACTCCTGGATGAATTTTGCCTTTGAAGCTCAACAGCTGTGTTCATCTAGATAAGAGGCAGTCTGCTCATCAGGAGAAGAGCGCCTCAATGCACAATGATTTAACCATACATTATACTAAAAGCAGCCTGAATTCAGTACTTCAGAAAGTTTTCTTCTGTATTTATCATAAATTCAATGTAGTAACACCAAGCTAAGCCAGACTGTCTCTCCTCTACACAATGTGAGGAAAAAACTTTTTCAACCCCCCCCCACGGTCTAACACCTTCCTGAACAAAGACTGCAAGTCACAATCTCCATGAAGTCACTTCCTCTTCACAACCTCGCTTCGCTGACTCCCACTGGTGGCCCACTCTCTGCAGCAGAAACACACATTGAGCTGTACACACAGCGCCAGGTCAGTATGAAACACTTTGATGCACTGAGGACAATGATTATGCATGAATCAAAGTTTCATTTTTGCCGTAATTGGAGACCAACCAAGTTTTGCACGGATGTGAGTATGCAAAAATGGAGGTTGACAGAGAGCTGATACATACTCTTGTAAGAAAAACAGTTTCATCTTAAATATGCTGAGGTTGGGATTTTACAGATTTCCTGCACTCTATGCTGCAACTCTTAAGACTTTCCAAGTCTGCATATTTAGAAAAGAAAAAGCAATAGCAAGCAATGAAGTGAACCTTTGCTTTATAGGATATTAGGCAGATGGTGACAAGAGACTGAATAAAATTCAATATACCCTGGACAGGGGTGTGGAGCTGAAAGTCAAAGTGAACCACCAATTAGAGACAAGTGTCAGACACTTTTCTCAGCAGAGCAGTTCAGAGAGTGCAGCAGAGCATCGAAAGTCACTTGAGGCAAATTTAGGGCCTTTTTTAGAGACTCGCTGTATGGGTGACTTTGCTGTAGGAAAGCTAAAATCGCTATAACTGTTATATTTGATGCTGTTTGATAGAGGCAACATTACTACCCGTTGAACCTAGATGTAAGGTGAATATCCATAGATTGGACCATCCAAGGTGCTTGGTGAACTCAAGAAAAGGGCAAGACTGAATGTCTAGAACAAGTTCTTCACCTTTTGAGCATCAATCTGCTTGGGATCACAGACCTTCCATTATTTGCAGTGAATCTAATTAAAACGAAGCAAAGTTCAGCTGTCATCATAGTTTTCACTTTAGTTCATCTGTATCCTTTAAACAAAACCAAAGCCATGGCTTGGATAGATGTTGAAAATTATCAAATGGGTCTTATTAAACAAAAGCATCAATCAGTGGAATGATACAAAAAAGGATTTGGCAAAAACATATTGAGTATCTTTCCACAATGCTCTAGCAAAAGCTTGCTTAACCTATTCAGTTCTGTCCACAAACCTTCTATTGGTCTCCAATCACTTAATTTGTCTGTTGTGAATTACTCATCAGAAGCTTACAAGGCCAAAGCATCATCATGAAGAATTGTCTTCTTCATTCTTCTTTAATTTGTGCAGACAGACGTAAATTAAAGAAACCAAACAGTTTATTTATCAAATAAACAAAATATGTGATAATATGTGATGTTGCTAAAAACAACAGACTTAAAATACAAGGTTAGTCAAAAGTAAAAACAAAAATGTGCCTTTTTATCTGAAGTATGTAAATATCTGGTTTTCAGAAAAGAATGAATTTCTGAAATTGATAATTTATCAGAATTGGTTAAAAGACAAAACAGAAAGTGGTCAGACTGCCAAGAAGCCAACAGCAACACTGAAAATGCTGGAAGAGTTTTTCTTAAGTTCCAATTAAGTCATGCACATGACAACAATCTTTAACGTGCATTCTTCCAAGGGAACCATCAAAAAATTTTTTTTTTTTTTTAAATCAGATTTAGAGATTCTCCCAAAACCTTTAGGGAGAATTGGCAGATGCAACTGAACTTGAACAACTCTAAAAGATACGTCTGTTTGTACAACACTCCATCATCATAACAATTCCAAATCCACTATTAAGCAATGACTTCCTGTCAATTTCCCACCGAAAAATCTTCAGGTGGAGGGATTTTATTTTTTTCAGCAGCCCAGTGAGTCAAAGCATAAATCCAAATCAACAATGAAATAGCTTCTACAGAAGAAAATTATAGTTTGACGACGGCTTAGCCAGAGTCTAGAAGTAAATCCAGCAGAGAATCTTTCAGATCCGCTGAAAAAGACAGTCAGCATGAAACGTCCTCCAATTTTGACAGATTAAGATGTTTTGCAATGAAAAGTTAGAAATATTATCAAGTAAAAATCTGGCAAACACAAAGACTGCTACATGAAAACATTGCAGATATCCACAAATTAAAGAAACCAAACAAAAAGCACTCTTTCAATAAACCATCAAAGTTAAAGACAAATTAACCATATCAGAAATTACCAAGATGTGCATTTTTGGATCCTCTTAGACCTTAGTAACTGTCCTGAGATTTGCCTGTCTCTGTACTAAAACCCCAGATTAGCAAGTCTGTGCCTCATCGCTGTCTCTAATCAGATTTCTGATCTACTATAATCTCTTTTCAATAGCGAGCAAACATATTGGTTGCAGGCCCTGCTTACAAAAGACTTTTTTAGCAGCAGGAGGTCAAGGAAAAGATTTTGCAATTCCTACAAAGGAACAAAAATGTTTGTGCACTTATTTTCACTTCTTTAACTAGCCTGTTAAACATCCAGTCATATTAAAGGATTCAGAGACTGGCCGATGTTTTTTGCTGTGTCTCCGGGGATACTTCTTTTTCAATATTTTATAAGCTACAGTCAAATCACCATGTTGGAATAATTTAACATCACTACGGCTACAAAACTACAGAGAATATATTACGGAGGCAGCTTATCAGTGAAGAGAGAGTAGTGAAGGAGAGCAGTGGGGCTCCTCAGAGATCAGAGGCTGCTCACTCAGGCACTTAGAGGAGTCTAATTCTGTCATTAAAAAATAGTTTAGAAAAACTAATGATTTACAGCTTTAAATCAAAGCAAATCGGAATCAAATTTTATTTGTATAGCACATTTCAACAGCGAGGCATTTCAAAGTGCTTTACATCATAACAAACACAAAAACACAAAGTCTTGCAACAAAGAATCAACAATCAAAACATTACATTAAGTCAAGTGCCATCATTAAATTTGTAATTGACTATGTTTCAAAAGCAACTCTAAACAGGTGGGTTTTTAGTCAAGATTTAAAGGAAGTCAGTGTTTCAGCTGTTTTACAGTTTTCTGGAAGTTTGTTCCAGATTTGTGGTGCATATAAGCTGAATTCTGCTTCTCCTCGTTTGGTTCTGGTTCTGGGGATGCAAAGCAGAACAGAACCAGAAGACCTGATCACAGCATCTGCCACATGAAGTCTGGAGGAGAGACTCAGTAGAACAAAAAAATATTAAGATTGTATTTGAATGTTAAGTTCTGAAAAGTGCGAAAAATAATAAATAGCTACTTTGAATCCACTTCGGAAAGACTGAATCAGGGTTTAAATGACTTGGAGAAAGAAAGTCGTCATCAGCACAATATCAATTTCAGTTTTCTTACACAAGCATGCATTCATTTTGTGAATGTTGCCACAACCCCCAAAAACCACAGGAGACTCTTTAAAAACTGTCCCTGAGTTAAAAACCGTATGCACTCTTACCAAATCTAAATGCCTGAGGAATTATGGTGCTCTATTTTAGCTTTGAGTCAGGGCTTGCAGAATGGTCAAAATAATTATTTGTTGATTTTTCTTTTAATATAAAAACATACGTAAATATGCTAATAGCTGGGTTTCCCCCAGAAATCTTGCTAAGCCTGGTAGTTGGGGTGCTCAGCAGTCATTCATCCAGCAGCCCGTCATGTTTTTGAGTTAAAAAATGTTTAAAGTTGACAGGAAATTGCAAAATATCACTTGATAATATTATATTATTGGGAGATTAATATCTAAAGACCAACTATAAAGTCTTAAAAAAATGCAAACATAAAAAAAAAAACATAAATAAATAAGCAGTGCTAAGCCTGGTGGCCCGCCAGGCTTATAATATACTGGGGGAAACCCTGAATAGACATGCAAATGTATAAAAACTAAAATGATTTCACAAATATTTTCACATTATTCATGAACAACTAATTTAATAACAGATATGACCATGTTTAGAAAAATAAAGTTGATTGATCTACTTAAAGTTTCCTGTGGTGTCCCACAAAGTTTTGTTCTGGTCCGAAAACTTTTTATTTTTTACATGAGTGATGCATGTGGAGAACTTACGGCTCTAAAATTGTCCCTATTTGCTGAAGACCTATTCTATTTTTTGGGTGAAAGTCTGAAACAGCTTCTGTGTGGAGCAGGAGGAGAACTGATCCTTTTAAAGAAATTATTTGAATAAATATAGCTTAATTATAGAAAACACAATTTCTAATAATTAGTAATGGTTAGACAAAAACATTATTATCATGATTAATTAATACAATAAAATTTAAACCAATGTGCCAACTTTAATTACGCAGGACAAGATCTGCTTCAACATTAGCTTGCATTTCAGATATATGCAGTGTTCAAGCATAGTTTATTTTGTTGCCTTTGCAATTAGAGCTTCATATATCAAAGTCATAGGTCCATTGAAAACATACCATACAATAAATAAACTCAAAACCCTGGAGGGTGAAAACACAAAGCACATTTTTGACAGCAGAAAAAGATTAATGCAGCCGTAAATCATGAGTCTTCATACATTGTGATCCGAGTCTGTGGGACATTTCAGATATGTTTGCATCCATCAATGCCAATCATCAATGCAACACATTTGCTCAGTAAATATGCTGGCAGACTGCACGCCTCTTTCTCCAACAAGAACCAACAGCTGGTGCAGATGCTAAGAGAAATTACAGGGGGAGCAATGAGAACGGCTTAATGCATCAAAGATTTAAAAGGCCACCAAAGCCAGGAAGGCCTGCCACCTGTCTTAACTGAATCTACATCAAGGGGAACAGTAAGTTCAGAATATTTCATGAATGCTGGAGAGTGAACAAAGAACAGAGCAAGATTCAGAAGTTCACTACTTAAAAGACACTCAGAAGAACTTGCAGTACTGAAAGAATTATGTTGCAGATTCTGAAAATGTTAACATTTTTCATTCAGCTGGAACAAGCAAACGATTTAAAAGGCATAAACAATTAAATATCAGATGAATTAATTCAAACAGATCTTCTGTTTTGATTCAGTTTTCCAACTGGTAACCTCCAGGCACTAAGGTGTAAGCTGGATAAGGAAATTTTATTTAGCCCTAGAAATGCTGTTCTACCACAATGTTTTCAGGATAATTAGAGCAACAAACTTCCCGCCCACAGTTGCACAACTTCTGTTATTCAAATATCAGCTGGAATCTTCAAAAGCAACCATTCCAGCACTGCTGCAAGTATCTTTGATTTAAGGCAAATAAAAAAACAAGTCTAACATTTATATATATAATTTCCCAAAAAAATTAAAAATTGTTTTGATCAGTGAAAACGTCCACAGATTGTATGGAATGGCTAAAAAACTGAAGAATGAGTTCCTATTCTTAGAGGTCACATAGAAAGTTTAACTTGAAACTAAAATTTTATGAAAGACGCCAAAATAAATTTCAGTTTAAATGTTCCCTTTTTTATGGCTGTGCTTTGAATAACAGAAAAAAATATGTTGCATAGAAACAAATTGAGTTAGGAACATTTTATAGGGCATTATTCAGCTTTATGGCTGACTAAAATGTGAAATAAAAAGGGCAATGTTACAGACATCAAATCATCCATTCATTTAGCTTTCATCACTGCTCTTAAAACTGAAATCAGTCCTATAGTGATTTTGTTGAAATGGCTGCCTGTAGTTTCTCACTGCATTTAAACCTTTTTTATTGAGCCTATATTAAGTTTAAATAGCTTCTACAGCACTGAAGTTGGCTGTCTGAGGTTTTCATGACATAACCTGCATGTCATAACTCTCTGTCAGGTTGGACCGTTAAGAGGCATGCTTAGGGTTGCTGCTTTTAGAGTGGTAAAACTACTTACCAGAGTACTGAGGGTACACCATCACACTGTAAAAAAGAACACTTTCTGTTCTTTTACACGTTGTTTTTCAAACTTGTTTGTCTCACGTCTTGTTTCTAGAAACAAACTGATGTAAGTCTCTTTCAGCAGCCAGCATTAAAGAGATGCAGCTTTAAAACGCAGCCAAAAAGGGTCTGTCACACAAACCAGACAGACATAGACACTTATCCTCTGCAGAGGAAGTTAGCTCTTTGTGATGATGCACAGTGAGTGACTTTTTTTATTTGACGTGTAGGGAATGCTGTTTTCTTTGGAAACTTTTCTGTTGAATCTTTATTTCAAGAAAATCAAAACACTAAATCCCTATGATGTTCAATCATGTGTCGCAAGAGAAGAAACTTTAGACATAACTAACCAGTAGAAATAAAGTAGAAAGACACTGAAGGTCATGTTGATAGATATTGACAGACTTAAACTCTTCACTCAATTTATGTCAACGTTTGTTGAATCGTCTCAGTCTCCAAGATGTAGATTAGGAGGATAGACATAAAGGACAGGAACTATCCATTCAGACGGCCAAATATGTTATTGGCTAAAAAGTGGTTCAATGCATATCACATGAAATATAATAGTGTACCAAAAATAGATTAAACTAGTTGTTTGTGTCCATTGTCATATTCCACACATAATGAAATGATAGTTGTGATTCAGCAATTGCTAATTGTTTTTTTTTTTAACAGAATGCCAAAAAATAAGCAAATTGTACAGCAGCTAGTTAAAAATGTAGTTTTGAGTCCATCAGAAAATAGGAAGATTACAGGATCATTTCCATTTAAGAATTTAAGTAGAACTGTATATATTATCAAATATCACAACCACACAGGACTTTCAAAAGTAATGATTAAAAAAAATCTAGATCCTAACTAACCAAGATCTTGATGTGTCGTGGCAATACTGTAATGATAGAAACAAAACAGCAATGAGGTAAATGTGGGCTAAATGCAACCAATTTCATCGTCACAACATTAAACGACCTGCAGCCCTTCATAGTCTTTCTCAGATTTGTATTAAACTTGAAAAACGTACGAGATTGCAAGACGCTAGCTTATTTATATACAGAACATAATGAGTAAGAATTGGAACATTTTCTTATTTTAGCGTTTGACCAGCTGATCACCAATCAGAGGCGGGGAAGGGGGATTGCTCGATATGATTGGTGCTTCTCATACTATTTTGAATTTACAGTAGCTTTTAGGGCCAGCTTTTAATTCCAAATCATAAAGTTTGAAACAAAAAAAAAAAAAACACTTAAAGTAGTAAGATCAAAGATAACACTAGGAATTAGATTCAATTTCAGGTGTTTGTCCCGACACTGCTCCTCTGTTGAAGATTTGATGTTTAAAACCAAACAAAACAAACATTCAGTTGATGAGCGGTCAGCATCTTAAAAAGTGAACTATTTGTGGAGCGCCAAACATTTCAAACAGCGATCCAGCAATCCAGAGCCCCACAGCATCAGGGGAAATACTGTAGTTGTTGCAGACAGAGCCATGTGTAACAGTACAGTGGCGTAGTGGCAGCATGAAGGAGGAGATGTAAGAGCCGCTCTGCTAATCTCAGACCGTGCCGCTGAATGTAACAGGCAGCGGAAGCGGCGCTTTTCTCCGGCTTAACTACAGGTTGATAAACCGTTTGTTTACGCACGAAGGGCGACAAAGTGAGCTATCCGAAACTGTTTCCAACAAGCCGGACATGCTTCCCTCTTCCAGCCTGTCTTCCTCTAGATAGAAAGGAGGGGGGGGGGGAACCCACAGCTTCTTCCCTCAGTTATAACCAGTCCGAAGCTCACCCCCTGAAAAAAAAAAAAAAAAAAAAAAAACAGGCAGCATGTTTGAATTTCTGCACTCACCTCAGTCCGGATTAAGATGTTCACATTGGACGGGCCGAAAGGACGGCGGTATCCAACAGGGTTAAACTTGTCCCGTTAGAGAAGACACGGCATTGCTGGCAAAAAAAAAAAAAAAAAAGAAAAGAAAAAAAAAAGAAGCTCAGAGTGTGTATGCGTGTGTGTCTGTGTGTGTGTGTGCGTGTCTGCAGGGTCGCTGCCTCTCCTCGTTTCAAGTCACTCCTAGGGGGCGGGACTGAGAGGGAGGAGGAGACTGAGGAGCGGCTGCAGCTCCAGAGACACGCAGGAACGCACCTAGAGGGGCCGCACGCCCCTCAGAGAGACCCAGAAAGAAAAAACTCACACAATCTTTTTTGTAATTACTTCTTTGTGTTTATTTTATTTGAAAATAAACCAATAATAATTACAAAGACGCATTTATACTGACAGGATGCAATTTTAAAACATATTAAGAATATAGTAAGGGTCAGAGTAATTGCATTTTCAGCAACCTAGATGTTTTTTCTGAGTTTTGGGATTGGAAACAAAACTACTGATGTGTTTAATGCTACATCCCATTTACCTCAGAAGTTGAATCCCAGAGCAACATTCCAGTTAACGTAGGCAACATGGTGACATCCAAGTTGCCATCGTTCGTCTTACCTCTTACAAGAACTGTTTTTAAGCTACTTCAACATTCAAACACCACTTTTCAATCAGTGGTGTTTAGAGCTGCAGGCGCTAAATGTAGCATTGATTTCAGATGTACTCTTACAAGTGTGTGTCATAAAATAAACATCTTTCCACCATAGCGTTCATTGTGGTGGAAGATCTTAAAGTCAGCATTTGAAAAATTCTCAGCCTTTCCAAGTGAGCAGTTTGACTTCAGGGAGGCTGTTCCAGTTGACTTGTTGGAGTCAGAAGTCAAATTTCCCAAGTTCCTACTACAAATTGAATATAGCTGACTGACCACTGCTTTCACAGCAGTGTCTAGAGAAATGTGTGTGTGTCTTTCTAAAGTCAAAGTCAGGGGGAGTTTGTGAAATTCACAGATATTTAATAAACAAAGCCTGAAAAATGTGACCCATCTGAAACCAAGCACTTTCAAAACAGTATTATCTACATGCTGCTGTGCCTTCTTTCTTGCAAATCTTGAATTAGTTATTTTTATTTGTGCCTTGTAAAATAAGCCATATAAAACCATAAAATATTATTTTGACTGCAGGAGATACTCCATCTCTTACCACAGAAGGTTGTCAAAAAATACATGGGTGATTTTATTTGTTTTGCACTTAAAGTTATCAGACTGCAGGTAAGTAGGGTATGGCTGCATATAAAGTTTAAAAAACCAGAAATAATGATGATCTGCTTTAATGCAAAATTTGACAGCAATTTTACAAACAAAAAAAACCAGAAAACTGATACATTAGAGAGCCTCAGACAGTTTAGAAATGTGTGGATTATGGAATTTCCTCAAATATAACTACTCAAATCAAGCCCTTTCAAAACAGCTGTATATCTATAAAGATAGGAAACAGTGTTGTAACATATAGTTTAATAACAATAAATTTGGGGACTGGGGAATGTTGCAATGTCATCATTTGGGAGGTGTTGAAGGTGTTTTTCCAACTATTAACTTATCTGACTTAAAATTCAAGTGGAACATATGAGAACAAAACAATGTTAGCTTGAAGCTAAGAGTGTTGCAAAACAATTTAATAAGTAACTGGCTGGAAAACCCTCAGATTAACTCCTCCCCCGTATGCCACAGATAGCAGGATGCAGGTGTTATGATTGTTGGGAAATCAAACTGCTTTCAGTTTGGTGTGCCAGAATAAAGTTTGCAATTCTGTTGCTTTTATTTTATTTTTATTAAAGATGATTTACCATCAAACCAAATACGGCAATTAAATGCATCAAACTGGTTGCTGTAAAGGAAAATAGGGCAAGTTTTAGTATTGGGAAATGTTCTCCTACTTTTGGAGCTGTCCTTTTACTTATATATGTATTTTCCTTAATACGTATTTTATTTTAAACGGATTTTCCCCCATTTACATTCTCTTACTGGTAATACATCAAACACTCATCATTCTAAAGAGGATCACATATAAAATCTTATATTGCTGAGCTGTGTTTTTTATTTAAAGATAATGATTTGGGGGGATAATAAATGCACTTATTTCATTGTAATTTTACAAATAGGCAGAGAAAATCACAGATATGCTGCAAAATCTTCAAATTGCATAGTTTAATTTCCTTTCATTTCTGTTGTAAATTTCTTACAGTAAGTCTATCTGATAATACTCCAGGGCTTAGCAGTCCAGACCTGCCTTCTGCTAAAGAGGAAGTTTTCATTGGAAAGAATGATCTTTGATCTACAAAGAGTAAAATTTTTATACTCTCTGAGGCAGCATAACTGGCCTCTTCCTTCCTTTCTCTCTTGATTATTAATCATTTAGTGACTTCCTGGAGCTCTGTAGAGACAAATATATCAGAAATGTCTGTCTGAGGACTAAATTCAGGTCCTAAAAAGACTTAGAAGGATGACTCCACAATGTCAGATATCTATGAATCTCAGCATCAGAAAATTAAACATGAGCATTCAGCAAATAGAAACATTAACAAAAAAGTTCTCCCATCCTTCACTGTGTGAGTGAAGGTGTATGTAGGTCAGCTGTAACAGTTGATGGAGTAACATAATTGTTCATATGTGTTCACCATCTCCTCCTAAACCCAATTCCCAAGGTCCCAGAGCAGTTGGAAGTGGTCTGTGGGTTCAAGACTTTTATTCCTACATATTTCATGGATTTGCACTTGGCCCACTTCTCTCCAGGAGCAGGAAATATTTGGTTTATGTCAGCATAAAGATCTGAAGTAGAAGATATTCATTTGAGATTTTTTTATTCATGAAATCCTAAACAGAAGTCATATAACTTTGCTTTGTTTTTCTCAAACACCAGTGGACATCACCACACAAACATCAGAATAATTGGAGAAAAGTGGGAATAATGGGTATAAATACATAATGTTCAAACTAGTTCCTGGTGTTGCTTCTCCCAATTTCTTTTAATCCGTATCCTACGATTAACTGATAATTTCACTACAATGATCAGACTCATTTCTAGTAACTATGTTTTAAGAAATAATAATCTCTCCTTAAATCTTAAGGTTGGTTGATTCTGCTCCTGCTCACGTGCTTAATCAAAATCACCACAAAGTTATGAAATGAGCTTTCAAAAGGGAATATATTCAACACTCAGGTGAACTTTTCAGGGTCTTTTTATGAAAGATTAACTTTAATTAATTAACTTTAATTCTGTGATAACTTTAACTTTAATTCTATGACACACATTTGTGTTTGTAAACATAAACAGATGTGTAAAAATCCACTCTTTAGTCTTTCTGTCAGCCTTTGTACCCTCCAACGACCAAAATGCATGAGCTCAAGTAGTTGTCGTGGAAAAGTATAAAGGTACTAATGAAGATGATGCAGGCTCATTTATTCCCTTAGCTTTTTAAGATCAGTCACTGAGACCATCATTTCTTATGTAAATTACATTTGAGCATGCTGCTCATTTTAAAGGTGCTCCCACTTACTTCAACATGCTTCTTCTAAAGCAAAGAGAAGTCTGAGGTTTCAGTGCCTTCACAGGATTTCACACAAAGGAAACTTGAGATTTTCATTGAAGCAACATGATATTACTGTGATTTGAGAGATCAGGAGCCTAATTAAGTTTAATAGTTTCAGATTAGTTTATAATTCAACACTACAGAGTTTCCATTGTCCTAATTGCTTTTTATTGGTGGCCCTATTGATTATTTATTATAGATTGACTGCAGTTCCAGTGGTGTAGTTTCATCTTAGCACATGTATGTATGAAGTAGTAAGTGGTTGGGAGGTCAACTTGTTTAAACAATTCACCTAGTATTAGGCAATGTTTACATCATCTTTTATTTGGCTCAACTCTAAAACACTTTCCTCAAACTAATCTTTTATTTTTACTGCTATAATATGAATTAATTTGACTAACCATTGGTATTTATGCATTGTACTGCTAAACATTTTGATGCCAACAATTTTTATTGATTTTTCTGTACAAAGTTTATTGGTGAGCAGTGTGAAGGATGGATGGCCCATAAGCTATAATACTGACAATTAACAATTCCCTTTTTTTCCAAGTGGGCATTGGTCCTAGTTTAGTGTAATATCTTGCTGATTTAAAATGTTAAGGCGTCATCATCTGTGGCATATGGCATGTCTTACATACCCAGTGAACAAATGGCCGTTTTTCTGTTTTCACTACGCAGTACTAAAAGTTCCCTTTATTGAGAGACCTCGACTTTTTTTCTTCTTTAATAAATATTTTGATCCAGGAATCAATATTCAGTCCATCTTTCCACATGCAGTTTTATAGACTACAGTATTGAGTTCGTATTGAGTATTGAAGTATTTTATTAGCATTAGGTCTAGAATCAAAATTGTTTTTGAGTTTCTTAAATGGTTTTGTTAAATTACATTCTACTTAGGGATTCTCTTCTTTTCTACTTTCTGTGTGCTTATTTTTCTTCAGATTTTCTGTTTTTTTTTTAGCTCCCCATTCTTCACAGCTTTTCTCTATCTATTAATTAGTTCCACCTAATTCCCACTTTGTGCATGGAGTCACAAAGTACTTCTATGAGAATATCTTTGTTAGATTTAACTGCATTGAAAACTATTCACTCATTTCTCTCAATCCTGGTTACTTAACACTTAGCCCAGGTCCCCAAGGGTCTGTGTCCTGTAACTTTTAAATGCGGTCCTGGTCCAACACACCAGAATCAGATGACTAAATTACTTCTGCATCATGCAGTCCAGTTCTATGGGTTCCTGCAGGTGCTCTAATTACTCAATTCAGTTATGTTATGGCAGAAACACATTCAGTAGCAGCAAGACACCAGCTCCGGGAGACTAGACTTTGAAACCCTTGCTGAATACCAGCACCTGCTCTTCCAGTTATTTAAATGCTTGAATTTCACTGATGTTTCACCTAAAGTTCTTGTCAGGTGGGAATAAGTCTGACTACATATGTAAGATGGCACAGTCTGAAGCTTTACGTGGTCAACAAATGAAAGTAACTGATAATTTTAAGAAGAACTTAGATCCTTATGGTTCTACCTTTGTCAGGAACTCCTCCGTGGAGACTGTTAAATACTGGGATCATTCAGGACTTTATTTTTGGACTTCAGTCCCTTTGTCAAAAAAAAAAAGAAAAAGAAAACCCACCAGGGAATGTATTTTCTGAAGCTGCTAAAAATTCCACTTGAAAAATAAAATTATTGTGCACTTTTCAGCAGCAATCATTGAGTCCATCCCATCTTCATCCATTACTGTCTAGGCTACTGCTGCAAATGTCAAAGATAAAAGGATGCTCTAGTAGTTCAGCTGAATCCAATCTGCCTTTCTTATGGGACTTGTAACTAAGACGTTATGACAGCAAAGAAATACTGTGGTTGATCCCCCACCATATGGGAAGAGCTGCTTGATCTTCTCCCAACTGCTGAAAGGCTGAGGCCCATCAGAATCAAAACTACACAGCCTGGGAGAAATCTAAGTTTTTTGTTTGTTTGTTTGTTTGCTTGTTTCTTTTCAGGATGTTTTGATGTTTTCTTTTCTTTTTTTTTTTTTTTTAATGTGTATTTGACCCTCCTGGCAAAAATGTTACCTTTTTATATTCAGGCTATATTATATTGTCTTATCATTTATAGCTTCATTCAAAAAGCTATGAATGATATTTTTATTTCATTATGCGTACAAATCTTGAATGCATATAGCTGTGTATTTACATTTGATAATGCATTATGAAAATGTAGGAACTATAGCTTTGCTGTATGGCAACTTCCTCAGATATGAGCTTGATTGGATCAGGTGTAATTGATGACCAGCAGTCACCTCCATGTTTCACCAACCCTATTCTTATGGGTTTGTTTAGAATATGAAAGCATGTACAAACATACTGTGTATATTTTCTCATCAGTCAGCCAGGTTGTGTAACCAAACATAAAAAAAATGATTTTAATTTGAAAACATAGGTAAAATGTTGCACATCATAATTCATTACAACCTAAAATGCAGGTTGTACCAACAATATTTTTGTGCCCAGTTCTGCACAACAATCAAAATAAACAACTCAGTTAATCATAATAAACATAACATCTTCTGTTTTATGTGAGAAAGCACTTCTCTGCTTTCTATACTTTAAGAGCACATTAGTGTCTGAGCTGTAACGATGCAAATTTGACAGCTGCAAATGGCACACTTTGTCATTTAGCTCCAATGGGGGGGACTATTTTCCGCAGGCAGAAGAGTTTGGTTTTTTTTTTTGTTTTTTTTTAGTAGAGAGGCTTTAACACTTAACTGTGAATGTGCCAAACTGAATGAGCCTGGAGAATAATTGATTTCTCTTGTGGTTATATTTATAATTTATCCAGCCAAAAGTTTAATCAAAATCCAAATAAACTTTTTTTAAAAGAGACCTAATCAGTAACAAACAAAAAAAAAACCTGCAGTACAACAATACCCAGAGAAACAAAAATAACATGAATGAAAAAAGAATAAACTGAGATTCAAATTATCCAGATATGTATCCAGATAAGTAAAATTCATTGAATAATTTGCAGCAATAATTATCAAAGTAACAAAAATATCCTCTTTGTAAATGTTCGAATATTATTTCTTCATAGAGATGGAAATTCGAAACTTCTCCAGGGAGAGATACCTTACTAAAAGCCTTTTCTTCATATAAACATAAAACATTTCTGTATATGAAATAAAATAATGAAATGGAGCCTAGAAATAAAGCCATGGTCATATATGACCCAGTTCAAAACCCATGACAAAAACATAATATTCACTTTACAGGCAGGTGGATAAACGTCAATTAACTGTCCTCTCGAGTTTACATCCACATCTACATCATCTACAATACAATGAGTTTAAGTATTTAAATATCTGAATATAGAGGGAAATACATTTTGTATATTGGGACACAAATTAGCTTAGATACACATATCTGTATTTCTATGTATTTATGCAAGTATGTTTAGTAGTAAGAAGGGTGTGGTTGTGAGCAAATGTTTATGAAAGTGTACAGGATTTAAAAGGCATTCGCTTCATGCTGCTGCTGTTTTGGCTTTGATTTTATAATTATTTAGACATACATGCAGTTTACTCAATGAACTGCACATCTCTGAATTAAAACTTTATCAATTTATCAATTAATGTGGAAAAACTTAATAAACTTATTTCCTATAAGGCTGCACAGTAATTGACTTTAATACCTCGATTCATCTGGCTGTCAAAAATAATTTTTATTAAAAACATTCTGTATATTGTCCTGAGCACAGAGATCTCAATATTGCACTATACTGTGAGTATTTTCTCTAGAATCATCACTATGTTGCTGGCATACAAAGATAGACATGCAGAAGACTGTATCACAGTACAAAAGCTTAAACTTCAAATGAGCAGCACAGCTGGAGAATTGCTCTTCTTCACTACCTGGAGGCTGTATGTATTCAGTGTGCCTCATTCAGATTCTGCCACTTACAGAGCGTTTCAGTGCCTCTTCATCATGTTGCAGAGGCAGTGATTACCCATGTACCACGTGTCACGCTGCGAGGAACAACATTGCATCTCTGGAGAATATTTTAGTTTTTATTCTCCTTATAAATGTTTTACTGTAACCCAGATTATGCGGTGATATTTTTTCTCACTAACACCAGCCTGGCAGTTTTGCTGTGCTTCCTGTGCAGATAATACAGTAACTTAAAATATATATCACTATGAACAGATTTTGATCATTGATATCAAAAGCTTTTGCAGATTACTAAGATTCTCCACTTTTTACGTCAGTGTTGAAAAATGTGGCAATACACTTTCAAAAGTTTGTGCACTGAATTATCTTTGGGATTGACATTAAACTTGGGAGTTTGGGTTGTTCCAAAGCTCAATGAAGCTTTGAGAACTCCCGCCCCTGCTGAGCTTGGAAGAGAGAAATTGTTTTATAGAAAAAAGTTGTCTTTATAAACTGGAAAATGATCTCTACGAGTTCTTTAGTTTATCCAACTGGCTTTTAAATTTATATATATATATATATATATATATATATATATATATATATATATATATATATATATATATATATATATATATATATATATATATATATATATATGAATGCATGTATACATGTACATATATACATGTAAATGTATATGTATGTACATATACATATGCACACACACACGTGTTCTACACACACACATATGCACACACACGTGTTCTACACATGTGTGTGTGCATAGGTGTGTGTGTGGGCGTGTGCGTGTGTTTTAACCTATTTTTATATACACTGTAACCAGTTCAAAGTGAGGAAATGACTCTCTCTGCTGGAGTTATGGTGAAATTACATGCAGAAAATTTTACACTTTGTTTGTTTCTTTTGTAAAACTCGACCCAAGTCGTCTGTTAATGTCATTTAAAGTGTGATGCAAATAATGCTATTGTTTTTTTTCTGTCTGATCTGGCGATTATAACATTTGAGGCCCTTTCTTTTTTCTTCTGCTTTTTTTTTTTTTATATAATAAAAACTACTAACCCAGGCTTGGATATCAACTGCAGGATTCACACTGAGACAGAAGAGGGCGCAAGTGTGACGTTACAACACAGTACCAAAAATTGTAAAGTTGTACTGATTATTATAGTGTGTCTCCCAGTTTTTTGCCTAGCAACAACTGAGCTACCGTTTGAGTAAGCTGCTGGCCAAAAGAAACAACCTAGAAATTAGAGTATACAGCAGATTGTGGCATTAATGCAAAAACTTTACATTTAGCCTTTACTTTATCATGAGCCACGTTTAACACGAATTGTATTCACAGCCTGTGAAGTCAAAAACATTAGAGCATAAAAATTGTTTATCAAATTCAAATCTTTGTAATTTTAGGAGCAGCTAAATGAAGGAGAAGTGTTGATGTATTTTCTATTTCCAAAAAAATGTCAATAACTTATCTTTCAAAAACATTTTCTGTTTTACCTTGCAACCATGTCTTAAAATACATGGTTTTAGGTGTTCTCCCCCTCGCACGTATTATCTTGCAACACGTAGTTAAAGATTTCACCTTAAAATAAAAAGAAAATAAGGTTTAAGAAAGGAACTCTGTGTGTACCAATGGGACCTCATGAGTTCATAGAAACATTCTAAACTCTATTGGACTGGTTCATTATTCTGTTCTACATCGCTGTGAAATCATATAATTCCCTTTTCAAATGTCAACACACCCCAAGCTGCTGAGTTCACATTCCACCAATGCACTTTGTGCCCAGTTCAAATCAGGGTTAATCCCACTGTGGGATATTACTCTGAATGAAAAAAAGATTTAGTTAAATATAGCAAGGATTGTTTGCACAACTTGAATAACATCTATTGTGTGCATATTTATGTAAGCACCCTTCTCCTGGTAAACCTCTTGCTTCAAAAGAATCTAAAGTGAGTGATAAACTGTTAGAGATTTTTGCCTGGATGCATTTATTTCTGCTCTGCAATTTACAGTGAGGCAGTGATTCTGAACTAAAAGTAGCTTTTACTACCTGCTGTCAGTTTGGAAGAGGCTTCAAAAAATATTTTCCAACTATAAATATCCAATAGTCACATGAGACAGAGTGAGCAAGATGACAGATGTCTGGACCATTTCCTGGATTGACTGGTGCAAAACTGAGGACTTTAAGGAACTTAAAATCCAACTTAAAGCACACATAATTGAGCATTGGCATTTTCGCAGCACTGCAAATGACCCACTGTTTTCCTGATTGTGACATATTGGTGATTTATTGAGTTTTAGAACTTGACAGTTAAAGAGCCTGACCATGAACACGGGTTGATTTGAATATTTCAGGTAGGATTTCAGTCAGCTGACATCTTGGTTTTATGATGACACATGTCAGAACATTCCAGTTCATACACAGATGTAAACCAGTGAGCTGCAACAATAAAGCTACACATTATAAACAAAGAGGTTAATCAAGAGATGAAGTGTGACCCCACACACTTAATCTCCCCTTGTTGTTTTCAATCCCACTTGGTGCCATCTTTTACATCTTACAGAAGTGCCTCCCAGCAGGGGACGCGATCATCTGCAGGCATGTTCTCCAACTCCATGGCAACACACAGCTGTCGTAGGAGGGAATGCAAGCTGAAAGTTATGGCAAGCTAAATCATAATATGTTAGTTAAAAAAAAGGCTTGTCTGAGCAAAGAAATAATGCCCAACTAAATAATATTATGTGTGAGATTTGAGAATTTTTATAATACTTCATGAGAGAAATAAACTGAAATGTAGCTGTCATAGGTGCATAAATTTGTTATAATAGTATATTTGATTAAATTTTAGCTTTAATAACATAAAGCTACATAATTTTTAAGTCTGTGATACTTTTAGAACAAATTTATGTCAGATCATGATTTCTTGGTTCATGACAAGTTTTTATAACAAAGACATTTTGAATAATGTCAACTTTGTATTAAAAGTGTCATGATTTACCAAATAACACTTTGTGGCAACAGTTATAAATATTCATGAAGACTTACTCATGTTCATGACAGGTGTCTCTGCAATTTACAGTGAGGCAGTAACACTGTTACAGTGTCATTACAGTCTTATTTACAACCCATCAAATAAAATGTTACAGAGGATTTTCTCCCCATTCTTGTATACTGAGCTTCTTGCTTCAGATATCAAGGACATTTGATTTGTCAAATTTACCAGAAGAATTTTCCATTTTGTATGTCTACAAATCATAAGTTAGATATTCAAAATGAACATATTTTTCAGATGTTTTCATTGCCATTTAAAGCGAAGCAACATTGATTCTTGTTTTCTGAAATGAAAGCCTAATATGCCACTAGACGTCATTTGTACCAAGAATAGATAATATCCTAGTCAGAATATTAGTTATTATGACTGGAAATAACTAATATGTTTAGGGAACAATTTCATTTTTTATATCTAAAATGGTCATCAGGAATACCATCGTTGTGTTATTGTATGCTACACTGGCCTGCCATATAGATTTTCAGGAGGCGTAGCAAAAAGGAACCTCTTGAGGGTCAGTGGGATGAAACAATGGCAGGAAAAGAGTGGGATGCTTTTCTGGCCTTCTGTGATCTTTACTTGTTGAGTTATTTTTTTGTATGCCTATCTCAAACACATACATACATAAACTGTAGCTAACAAGACCCCTTGTGAGAAGGCTGTGACAACAAAAACAGGATGTCAGAGGGAATTTATCTGTCCAGGAGGAATCTCTTAACAGCTGCAAAAAGTTACAATGCGTAGGAGGTACTGAAGAGTCACTGTGAGCTTTGCAGTATGTGAGGAATGAGATGTCTGCCCAACAGGCATCACAGGTGGATGAGCATGTTTCCATGATGAGTGGTTTACTCATTGAAGAAGTGAAACAAATTCCAGGGCACAATATTCTGACTCAAATGGAAACACATCTCAGTGCATAGTATTTTTGTATGCGGTAATGAACTTCCAGGCTCAGAATTTTTAATATTTTGTCTATTCAGTTTGTGTTCTAACGGTCTCACCTTTATCCAACATCAGCATTTGTCAACTGCAATTCTTGACTTGATTCATAAATCTCTTGACTAAAAAGTAAATTATGCTTGAATCAGACGTAGGTACGCATTGTTTAAAGATAATCCTTGATCATTAGCAAACTCGTGAGTCAGACAAAATGTTAACATGCAAGACAGTTCTTGGAATTATTTAAGTATTTCTGTAACTCATGAACTCCATGAAAGGATTAAACTTCATTTACAAATTATTTTTATTTTTGTTTATTTTTCTGTGAGCAGATCTTACATTTTCTCTCACTGACATTTAGATTTTAAGTGGGAACTGAAACTGTGCTTTCAGCTCCATGCTCAGCTGAATTAAAAGTTGATCTTCACTTGATTCAAAGCTACTGGGAATTGCATTATTATCATTTCATCTTTACATACAACAAAAAGACACAGTTCTACACACTGATGCACTGAATTCAACATACTGTTTGCAAATCTTCTAACCACCTTCCTGTTATTTTATCAGTAGGAGTACTGATACAGTTATATACCACTATATCATCAAAGGTCATTCAAATGTTTTCATTTTACAGTGAAATGCTCAAGCCTTGTAGTCACAGAGATAAAATTGGGGGTTAATTTGCTTAAACCATATGGTACATGCTCTACTAACATATATTCAGTGTGATAAATGTCTGGTGAGACGGCTGACACCAACAGAATCCCTTCTTCAGAGTCTGCTGCATAGAGCAGCACAGTTTAATGTAAAATGAATTAAATGTAAAGCTTTACCAGTGAATCTTAATCAAGAATAAGGGGAAAAAAAGTGAATAAATGAAGTAAAAGTTTAATTGACCGAATGTTATATGCATGAGGAGAACATACAAACTCCATGCAGAATGAACCCTGATTCAAAGGAAGGACCTTCTTGTTGCAAGGCAAACAGTGCATCCAACTATTCCATTGTAAAGCCATATAATAGTTTTTCCTTTATGTATTAAATGATTTTAAATATAAAGAAATCTGAGAGATAGTTCAATATGGCTATTTTTGGTATTTTTATTCTTTCTGCTCTCTTTTTGATTTGCAGCTCCACATCCACTGTGTGACATTCATCAACTTAAGTTAAAAGAACACTGAGACATCCATCCATCCATCCATACACTAAGACACTGTGGCCAAAACATTACTTTTGGTGCACTAGTCTATTTGGTTATTTTGGATTTATGATGGTCTTTTCTGCTCTCAGACTAATACAAATAAATTACTCAGAACGCATTTTAGCCAGGTTAGGTTTACATAATTTTTTATTTTACAAATTAAAAATTGTAAAGATATTGGCAACTATTTGTATTCATTTCCATGTGTTTAACTCCATCCAACTTCAGAACAACACTAGCTCCCCTGTCCTTGGTTTATGACCCCACAACATGATGCTGCCACTACATGATTCGCTTTAGCTCATCTGACTCTGACTTTGCTCTATGCTTGCTGGGTACTCTACTAATAAGAAGTCTGTGATGACTTTTTTCTTCTTTACACTCATTATAACAGCTGCGTTTGTACAGGAGAAAAAAGAGAAAGAAAACAATGCATTAGCTTCATTTATTTAGGTTTATTTATTTATTTGCCTGACTGTGGTGTATGCTTTATTACAGTGCTAACAAGTTAAAAAAAAAAGTCATTTTATTTAGTTTATTAACAGAATACTGTTAATAAACAGTTAACAGTATTCCATACTGCTATGGAATACTGCTATGGAGCCCCGCGTTCAGAGTGACGTCAGACGTAAAGGCGAGAAGGATCAGGAGATGTTAGCGGAGAGCAGAAAGCTTTCTCATCTCCTCTCACGTCCATCTGGTTGCTGTCACGGCTCTCTGCAGGACTCGTCTCTGTTGTTAAACCTCATGGAAAACGTTTCACTTCGCGCTCAGTCGAGCCTTCACTCACCGTTTGAGAAGACGGCGTTTTTCCATGTAAGTAAGCTGCCATATAGACGCTTCTTATTTATAGTTCTCAATGTGTTTTAGCACACATTTCTCATAGCTAAGTTGTTATTTCAAAGTTGCATGTTGTTCTGTTAGTTGTTGGTAGTTTAAGATGGACTAAATATTTTTATTTTGGGGCTAATTTTACCGTTTTGCATTGTACTGCTCTCCAGGCGTTTGTGGTTGCTAGGATGTAAGGATTTGTTGCTAGGGGCGGTTTTTTGCGCCTGCACGTGCATCTTTCAGGAGTGAGTGGGTTCAGCCGCAGAAAAAATGTTGTGATATTATATTTAACTAATCAATTGAATAAAATTAGTATTTTTTTTATTTCATATTTCCTATAGCCTATGTTTTTAAATACAGTATATGCAAGGAAAGCACCTTTTAAGTATCCTATTTTTTCTTAATATTTTTCAATTATCTTTTGTCTTATTTTGAAGGTGGTTGGTAAGCATGTTTTGATGCTTCAGAAGGACAATGTTTGTGTCCTTTTCCCCAATGCTTTCAGTTTATATTAATTTGAGCTTCCTTTATTTTGTAATTTAACTGTGATCTGATTCTACATCTGCGCTGTATAAAGATATCACTTCTAAACAGCCTTAAAACTGAGTGGTTTTAGGTCCCGGCTGGATCACGTTGCAAGAAACATTATCACTACTAAATTAAGGCAGTGTTTTCCAGACATTTCACTAGCAAAATGACATTGTAACCTACTACTATGACCAACTGAAGTACACTTGGTTAATGAACTAAATACAAGGGCATAATAACTTTAGCAACGACAAGACTATGTATATTTCATTTTAACTATTTTTAAGTAATTATAAATGACTGCAACTAATGATGGCCTGCTGTTAGCAGTCATTTTAAAATTAATGTGTCCTTTTATTTAACATTTCTTGACCCACACTTGATTACACTAAGTATGCGAATCATTAAATTAGAAAACTGCTACTTGTTTTTAAAAACCATTAGTGTATTTGAACAGAGAAGCCAAAGGGTGTGTGATTCAAAAACTAAAAACAACAAAAGTCAACACAAATCACTGAGTGATTGTAATCTACTTTAACTCCATATGGCACGAGAGGAGAAGGTTTCCCAGCTGTCATTAGTACCTTAAGCCCAGCAGAGCTCAGTCAGGCAACTTCTGCGATACTTCTGTGAAGGTATTTACGTGGAGACAGTTGTTTTTGTTTTGATTGACGCAAGGGGCAATCTGTTGCAGAAGAGAGATACATTGACAGATCCATCTGTTAGTTGGACTTTTTGACGTGGACAGTCTGGCTCATTACCAGGGCATAATGAGGGAGGTAGCTTTAGGGGCAGCCTGAACACTTAACATTTACACAAAAAAAATAAAATATCACCTGATTGCATCCCAAATAACTTTTACAGTGTTTGTTCACAAATCCTGTCAATTGGGAGTAGATGCTGTTAGTACAGTTAGTAGCTAATTTTGCAGCTTAATTTCACAAGTTTTTTAAGGTATTTGAACTGATAATCTTTAGTTTATCTTTACAAAATATTTGTTTTAAAGTGTTGAATTTGGGCAAAAATCCAAGCAGGAATAAGGCTATCTCATACTGAATGGCTATTTAATACAAAAATGTAATGCATTTACAGTGGAAGCCTGTAAATGCAATTTAAACGCTTAAATCAAACCTCAACGCAATATGAGGATAATGCAGCAGGCCTGGTAGCAGAAGCCTTTGTGCTGGATGGCACTTATAGTGGAGGTTGATTGCTGAAGCCTGGATCAGGTATGTATAATTAAAATAATGTGCTGCAGCTGTGGAAAAAAAGGCTGTAATAAACAGAAATAATATATAGGGAAACTGCCAGGGGAACATATCCAATTCTAAATACATGTAATATTAAAGACCACATAACAAGCAAACAACAGGAATCTCAAAACACGTTACCTTGGATTGTTGTTAGGGCAGGGAAGGACAGGTTTCTGTCCATGTTCTGCACCTTCTTAAAGGAGCTAACTTTTATAAAAAAAAATATGTTAGTGTCAGCTTTTAAAAATATGTAAAAGCTGACACTAACATATTGTCACTAACAAGCTGTCACTATGTCTTGACAGTATAATATGAGACAGATGAGCTGTTAAAAAAAAAAAAAAAAAAAACATTGATTCTCCCTCATTCTGTTCCTACTGTCGTCTCCCAGTCCCAATCAATCAGAGCCAGGATGAGTGTCTTAACACTGCCAATATTGTTCAATATTGCTGGTTTGCTGCAAATATGCCAGTGGTGGAGAAACAACCTAAAGTTACAGGAAAACTTTTAAATTTTTTCTTTAGACTAGATTTAGAAGGGAAAGGTGTGGGTTGAAAATGTATTGACTTACCTAATATTTTAAAACCTAAAAATGGGTGACATTTTTAATATTATTTTGCAAAACAGAAAATGATGCTACTAAAATGAGTAATTCCAAAAATATGCAAACATTCATAATCAAAGTCAGGAATTGGGTTGTCTTTATCTCTAAACATACTGATGACTTTCAAAGTTTGTGGAAAAATGTACTGTAAGAGATATGTTTCAAGGAAGTTATTATTGTATTGATCTGTACGAGAACTTGGGTTACACACACCTGATCCAGTTCCGATCGTTTGTTGATATTACCATGGAGGTGTAAGATTACAAGAGAACTTGTTCATCCACTGTTTATTTGCATGACTTTATTGTTAAATTATAAGTTGTTAGAATATATAACAGGAATAAAGCTCAACACTAAAAATAGAGGAAATTCCTAATCAAGTGTTGAGACAGGAGCTGATGCCATCAGACCAGAGGTAGTTATTATCTAAACCAACCTGGCTTGAATAACTTTGTCATCAGACCAGAAATCCAAACTGTAACTTAGAACAAGATGTTTAATCTGTCTTTGTTTGAAAGACATTAACCACAGGTGACAGTATTTGATGGGACTTAGCTAAATAAAATAAGATAAAATGTTGAGCTTCACGTTGCAACATGTTCAATGTAAAATTGGTTTGTTTATATGAACCAAGTTTCTCTTCATTACAGTTCCCCTCTCTGCTTCCAGAACAAGTTCAACTACTTCGCCTAGAAGAATGAATCAATGTGCAAAACCTTACTGTCGTAAAAAATGATCCAAGGACACACGCATATCATTGTGGGTGTGTTCCAGAAAATAACTTCCTGCAACTGAGTGTTATCTTTGAGTACGTATGAATTAGAAACGTCTTGTGCTTGCCATCAACAGTCTCATACTCATGACTCGTGAATTCACAACATTCAATTTTCAAATATTTTCTGTTTGCTTTGGCTGTCAGATGAAGAGCTTTCTTGTCTCAGTTCAATTAATTTTATTATTTAATTTCTCACATTTTATCTGTTTCAGTGAGTTTTTTTTATATTTGTGAGCAAGCAAGTACTGTACACTGACGTGTAGCAATTTGCATAAAAAGTGACATTTGGTCATCATTCTCACTGTGTCACCATTCACTTGCTAATCAGACCATCTGGAGGTGTTCAGCCATCCTCTTAATGTTATGCATTACTGCTGTAGTTAGGTGCAAGTATTGAAACCTGTTTTTAAGAATAAAACGCATTGTAACTGGCCCAAATCACAAAAATAAAAAACATAGAATTGGTATTGAAAATAATCTTTAAGAATTATTTGCCTTGTTACAGATATTTGATTTAGCTTTTTTCTGTCATACTAGGATTTTTCACATCATCACATTTGATTTTGTAAAGGACCAGAGTAAATTTATAAAAGCTGCTTTTAAAATCAAATTTTATTTATTAAGCAAATAAAGATATCCAAAACATATGACCCACTGTGGAAAGCAAGACTAAGAGAAACAAAATCATCAACTTCTATAAGTCTTGAGTTACAAATCAATTTCTAAGACTTTTAGGCTCCTGCAAACCAAAGTGAGAGAAATTATCTATTAATGGAGAACACTTTGAGCAGTAGTGGAAATTCCCAGGAGTGTCTGTCTTAACAAAATAATCCAATAATGCATTGACGACTTATTCAGGAGGTGACAAAAGAATCCAGTACATCTAATGCCCTGCAAACCGCGCCTGCTTTATCTAGGGTCGGTCTTCATTATTCAAAAACAAGGCAGACCAGGCAAAATGACACCAATAGGAGAATAGCTAAAATAACTGCTGACTAAAAACAACAGAACACCTTTGTTCTGGAAAAGGTTTTGTAGTGGTTTCTTGAACCTGATTGAGATGCTCCTGCATAACTTTTTAATGTGGTTGAATAGAAATAACTCAGTAAACAGTGAATTCTCTAAATTCTTTCAGGCTGAGGTAAAATATTTACTGCAAATTACTGTAAACAGTTGACAGCAGTTGTTGTTGCCAACAGTGGCACTAACCAGTTCTTAGTTTTATAAGACTATTACTTTTTCACATAGGGGCCGGTTGGTTTGGGTAGCTATTTTCACCCTGTGTTTTACCTTCAGTTAATGAAATCATTGTTAGAAAACTTTTTTCTATATTTCCTCAGCTTATATTTGTCCGATAATGCAACTTGTTTGATGATCTTAAAAGCAGATCAAAGAGCAAAGTTGACAGAAAAGTGAATAAGTGTGTTTTGGGGACATTTTTTCTCTTCTTGTGGTCACATCCTTCCAGTTCTTGAATCATATTATAGTTATCTTTGATATCATTGATCTTTTTCTGTGATCTCTATTGCTTGTTAGTCTACTCTCCTTCCCTTTAATTCCACAAAGGCCCTGCTTGCCAAGAGGCGGATAAGCAGGGCCACGAGACTGAGCGAGCTGTCACATGTCATCTGCAGGGTAACGTGAGGATGTGCCCTCACGTTCTACACTCTACTTTCCCTCTGAACGTCTTTGTGAGCTAAGAAGGATTGTCAGATAAGGGCAGAAGGGGCCTGCCAGGGCAGAAATGACAGTCACACAAAATCCAAGAAAAAGGGGAAAAAATGTTTTGGACATTTGTGAGAGGCGAGAAAATAGCATGTCTTGATGTAGTAGTACAATAAATATTTAACATTTAGTTTAAAAAAGAGGTATAGCATTGATACTTTGACTAATAAAGGAGGCTACTTCTACCTGTAGCTGACCAGTAATACTTAAACAGACAGAAACAAGATATTGCAAATAAAATGAGGATTTGTCAAATTGATTGAAGGATGGGCCTTAGATGAAGTAAGTAGTAAATTAGTTTAGGCTGAAGGACCTGGTGTTCCAAGAGGTATCCTTGTAGTCCATATAATCTGTGCTGATCTGGTCATTGGGAAAGTACCAAAATGACAAACAGGTTTATCAATCCTACCAGATGTCTCTCAGTTTGCAGCAGAGATGGTATAATATTGATGGTTGTAAAAAAAAAAAAAAAAAAATCACCTAGAATATAAAAGTGGTCTGAGTGACTGGTGATTTCTTTAACTTTGTAAAGCAAAGACTAACACAGTGCAACATCTTCCACCTCTTACTGTGTACTGCCAGGCAGCTAGGTAAAATAAGGCTGCAACATTTTTCATTCACTTACCAAACATATTTGGCTCTTTGGAAATACCTAACACTGGTATTAATTGTTGTTTTAAAACTACAATGGCAAGTTTTGAACTCCATTTCTATTAAGCAGGTAGAGTGAGCTACCTAAAAATACATTCTGGCTAATTAAAATATAAGCAGTTATATCATTTTACACATAATTTTAAAAATGTTTGTTTACATACCATGATAAAACTGTGGAATTTTTGTTCAGGGTTATTCTGTCAGAAACTGTCAAGGCTTGTCTTTGTCATGCTTATGCATGGAGTTAGCATTTAACATTTCAAATGATGCAATGTTTTGTGTTAGAAGGGGGCATTTACTGTATCATTTATTGTGATAAAATTCTCATCATGATAAGAATTCTTTTTTTCTGACAGTAGTATTTGTGACTGTTATTGCTGTGTCATTTAGTCAGTCATAAAGTTACCTGAAACAGAAGTATTACCACTTTTATGTTTATCTCAATAATACGAGAAAATATCATAAAATGACTAGCTTGTCATGAACATTGACCTAAATTTACAAAACAATTTTTTAGAGGAATTTTTATTTTCTTTAGGGACATTCATATCCCTATTGTATCCTATTCTAGGCATATGTCTATGTTCACAGTCAAAGAGTGAGAAGCAGGTACATCCTGAGCAGCGAACTACTCCATTTCAGGGCCAACTCGGACAAGCAAGAGTGAACACAAATACATTTTTTACAAAGAGGAATTCTAGAGTCAATAATAACATAACAATTCTCTTCAGGCTGAAGAAAACATCTGGAGTTCCTAGAGGAAATATACCAGGTAAACATTAAAAATCACAGAAAGACCCCAGCTGAGATCTGAACCCTAAATATGTCAGGTTTGAATCAACAGTGCCTCCATGCAGCCCTCTATCACTAATTGTTTGAAATGATTTGACATTTCTAAAGAAACCTTTAAACACAAAAGAGTAGCAGATATGTAAAGGAATAGTGTCACAATTCACTGTGTTTGTATTAAACTATATAAGTAAATGCATCAGTAAGAAGTGGACTGTATGTTAAACCCCAGAAATACATTTAAAAATAACACCTAACACCTTTTACTTACAACAGAAAATCAGTACATTATTTTAGCAACAGTACAAATAATTGTGGCTTATTACATTACATAATGCTGTCATTTATACCATTTGGCATATGACCTTAAGTTAATTTATAGTCTTAACAGTTCAATACAGTTGTAAAAAATTGCTTCCTGTGCAGAATGTGAGTTTTGTCAGTCTGCTCTTTCTAGATTAACTCATGTTGATGTTAGCTAGCTATGTTGTTGGGATATTGGCTCAGATAGAGATCAAAATGGTAGCAGCTTACTAACTGCAGTTTTTATCATATTGAGAGTGATGTTTTGTACTCCTTTAGTTTTTCAGAAAATCTGGAATTTTTTATGAACAGCCAAATGCTTTTTTGTCTGAAAAGAAAGTGTTGGAGTCTTCATTTAGACATCTGACAGGCAATGCCCAGCAACAAGCGCAACACTATGCTTCCGACACCTGGAGCAAGCTCCAATCATGTCAGCACTTTTTTTGGCATCTCATTAAAAGCATTTTCATTGTGATAACATATTTTGGTATGTTTTAGAACCTGAGTTTTTTTGTTGTTTTTTTTACTTAGAAGTGTCCTGACATTGGCAACTGGCTTTAATATATAAATATTTTTCATACACATATTCCTCTTGATGAAGCATAGAGCTGGAAATACATAAGCAATCTGAAAAAACAGAAAAGGGGTCTTTAAAGGGTTACCACTCTGTTCGATCTAGTGAATTTCCATCCCCACTATCAGTTATCGATTATTTCCCTCTGTTTGTCCTTGCGCATCATCAAGTCAGCTACTTAGTTTTTCTCCCTTTTCCAGCACCCCTTGTAGACCTCCTTTCCTGCTTCAGGATATGATGTAGTGACGTGCCTGCCAGACTGTCCTTGTTCTAAAGTGTTTGCACATAGAAGAGATTACAAGGAAACAGCTTGCCAAGGGCAGGCAGCTGCTGTTTCCTCCAGTTTTCAACAATCTGGGGGGACAACTGCAGGATGCCATGGGGAAAAGTGGCTCGGCGGCTCTGCTGCTGCTCGCAGGGAAAACCCTCTGGCGAGCAAAAGCCAGGTAGGATCAGGCGTTATGTGCTTTTGTGGTCTAACAACCAGATTTAGATTAGAAATTACTTGGACAGGGCTTTGGTTTGATTGTCTCTGTTATTAATGTTAGAAAAAAACATTGTTTGGAGGGGAACCTTTACTTAAGTATATGTAAAACTGCTTTCATGTTTCTGATCCATAAAAAATCAGTCACTCTGTGTTTGTGGTTCTACACAATTGACTGGCGCGTACATATGCTGTCAAGAGTTGAGGATAAACATCTTGTTAATCTTGTTTGTGTAGTCTTAATTGTTATATTCTCTCAAAATTAAGAGGCTTTGTTTGGAATTCATTCACTAAGCTTAGTCTGCTAGACAAGCTGCTTTTGCACATTATTTATTGCAGTCCATGAAATTAGCTGTTTGTTGTGGTTACCTTTTGTTATTCCTCTGCTCCAAGTATGAAGATGGACAGCGTTATGTATGTCCATTCTTCTCGGAGTGCATGGCTTCCTGTTGATTCTTTGCGTTTCTGCAAGGTCCATTCAATTAGAAACAATCCCAAACACTCTGACATTTTCAGTAGTCCGTTATTTTAGTTGGCGTGGAACATGTGCTTTGTTTTGTGGCTCATGTCAATATAGATGAGCCACTTTATGTTGGTTTAATTTGCTGCTGGAGTGCCTGAAGTTTAGCTCAGTGTTGTTATGTTTTTATTTGTTACAGCTCTTACAGAAGAGTTTCAAAAGTTTAAGAAATCTGGCATGTTTGGCATGCATGTATATTTTTCTTCCTTAAGTCAACACCTTGTAGAACCACCTCTGACTGTATATGTGGAGCATTCTTCTTTACAAAAAATTTCCAGCACAGAAAAGCAGAATGACAGATGTCTGTGAATGACAAGTTTAAGTCACATGACTTAAATTGATATAAATCCTTCCACTGTAACTGTAAGGGCGTTGTCTGATTGGAAGGTTAACCTCTAAGTTAAGTTTTTTGTGTCCATTAAGAGTTTTCCTCTGGGTTGACCTTATATTCTGCTCCACCCATCTTTTTATGAACTCTGGTCAGCTTCTCTGTCCCAGGATAAGAAAACACTCTCCCCAGCATGATGCTGCCACCACTCCCATGTTTCACGATAGAGATGATGCGTACTCCCCATCATCTGGGTACATATCAAACCCATTGTAGGGGTTTGATATGTCTCCTTAGAAGGTGGAAATTAAAAAGTTTCTCCACCGGCCACTGTGGCTGGTGGAGAAAATTATTTGCTTATTAGTTGCTTATTAGTTGACTTCTGTAGGCAGTTGGATGTATTGGATTTGATTTTGTGATAAAATCTTAATAAAACCTGAATGAAAGATCCAACAAAATCATGGTGTATATTTGCACCACGACGTAGAGGAGTAAAATGGAAATGCCCTGGTGCACTTTTTAGTTTTTTTATTTGTAAAAGATTTGAAACCAGGTAATAGTTTTTCCCCTCATAACTCCTTCCTACTTTTTTGTTGGTCTTCCACATCAAATGTCAATAAAACATCTTAAGATTTCTAGTTGTAATGCTTAATTATTTATATCTCCGTTTATATATTTATTTATTCTCCACATCACAGTAAATTATAATAATACAAAAAAAGGAAAAAAACAGTATGATTACTAATTAAAAAACTAAACATAACCCAGTGGAATCAACTATGTCAGTTTCAAGCTCAATTTCAGACATGAGCTGTATCAGAATAAAGGTCACATCTGGAATAAAATTTGAAAGTGTGATGGTTACATTATGAATACTTTTATAAGGAACTGTTGTTCCAGACATAATTGAACAACAATAAAGCATATACATTTTCTAAATAGTGTAAAATGTAAAAAAAAACAAATAACAGGTCTTTGTCTGAGTTGGTAGGAACGCTTATCTGCCGAAAAGCTCATCTAGGGACAAGTGCTGCAAATTAGATTTTGCTAGAAGCACTATGATGCAAACATAGGACTGCTTTTCTATTCAGTTTGTCTATGTTGATGTGTGTCTAATAAACCTACATTAAATTAACCAAGTGTTGGGGTCATGGGCCTCTCACATTTCTGTTTTGGGGTTTAGAAGCTTAAATCTTTGTAAATCACAGATAACAAACCTGACTTTATCCGAGGCCTATGTCTCCGGAATATTTCCCCATGTTTTCAGTTTCCACTGTAAAGGTATTTGTTTACTAACGTCGGAAAACTTTTTAGCAGTAATACTAGTAATGGAAAATAACAACCAGTGAAAAGTCAGTGGTTTGGTGATGTTACAGGGAACAGCAGTTTTCTCACGTGCAATGTTGACAGACCCGTAGCACTTGTGGAACTTGAGAAACCTTTCCTTGCAAATGTGCCTCTAACGGCTTCATAGTTGTTTACATACATCACACGGACATTCTGCAACCCTGGAGACATTTTTCAGTTGTTTATTTAGTTTCAGGTATGAGATTGAGCAAGGATATGTGCATGAGATCATGGTCTTAGTACACTGTGTGTCTGTCTGCATATAAGGTAATAATTTGATTCAACTCATACCATGGTTAGCTGTCACCCTTTAGGTATGTGGATTGTTAATGTTGATTAGACATTTCTCAATAAAAGCTTTAAAATTATTAAAAGGTTTTTCCTAAGTCCTCTGATTTCATCTTTTGATCTTTTTGATTAATACAATGATAACATAAAGTAAGTCATTGTTCCCTTGATGAATGAGCTCGTGAAAAGCTGTCACTGTGAAAGACTAAAAACCTTCTAGAAATGCCAAACATTAGGTCTGTCAGCTTTAATCCTTGTTTTGAGATAGTTTGTGGTCATTAGAGTGAAACAAGGCTTGTCTTTGTTGTGCTCCAGTCACAGAGTTTATAGGGAGGCAGGTTACAGATTCCAGTTTGAACCAGAGAGCGAACCAGAGAGGGCGTGTCTCCACTCAAAGTGGCAGGGGGAAGGGACAGGTGTGAATGTTTTCATAGTAGGAACCTCGTCACTCACCCTATTGCATTCCAGTCTGCATCATTTCATACCACAGCTCAAAGGAACTCAAACCACTGACAGATGTAGATCATTCTCACATGGTGCCCAGTCAGCGACGGTGGACAAAGCTAGATTTTTGCACAGAGATTGTAATTCCCGGATTGCTTTGGCCGTGTGGATATGGGAGGCAGAGAGGAGGTAGTGCTGAGCAGAATGGAGCCCAAGATGCAGTTGTCACACATCGGGTTAAATCGTTTCAAGCTTGGACTAAATCATAACATGAGGGGAAAAAAACACATGAAGAATACAAGCAGCAAAAAAAAAGCCAGGTGGGTGTTCTAAGGAGAGTTATTTCTGGAGAATATTAGGCTAAATTTATACATGTGTTTGGTTTGGTGAATCTCTGTTATACAAGTGAAGTTGCATAGATGATAGCTGGGTAGATGTGTCATGAAGCAAAACAAGTGCAACATGAGAAGAAAGCCCTGCTATAATGTTCAAAATTTAAATTGTGTACTCTGTTTTATCCAGTCATTTACTTAAATAGATGACAAGTTGCTGTTACATTATGGCTTCAGAGGTTATTAGAGAAATAGTTTTTGTGCGCAATGGTCTTATATCACAAGCCCTGTTTTATAGCTTATCTTAATTTTTTGTGCTGTTTTTTTGTTTTCTTTTATATACTAGGAAATATACTGTATTGTTAGCTTAACTATTGCAGGAATCATGATAAAAGTTGAGAAAACACTTATTAGCAGTGTCATTTAAATCTAGATTTAATTTTGGATTATAATTACTTATGACTATGTGTCTAACAATTTAATCATGCAAGCATGCATGTTATTTAAGTGTAAAGAATGTGACTGCATTTCTGCTGGTCATCTTTACGTATTGTAAAGAGAACAATAGTGTCTAAAAATAGCATAAAAAATCAACTGAACAGCTGGAAAGACTTTTTTTTTTTTAAGTTGAAGTTACAAATGTAATATAGATTTATTTATAAATAGAAAAACAGATAAATTTTTCTTTCAATCAATTTATTTTAATGCTATGATGGTTGATTAATTTAACAGTCATAGCATTACAAAATTTGTAATTCTTGAAATAATTACTTAAATTCATTAGCTGGATGAATTCATCTTTGTTGTGCTCCAGTCACATCTTTGTTGTGCTCCAGTCACAGAGTTTATAGGGAGGCAGGTTACAGATTTCAGTTTGAACCAGAGAGCGAACCAGAGAGGGCTCTCTGCAAAATTTTGTGGAATTTTGCAATTCCACAAAATTATAGCAATTTTGTGGAATTGCTATAAATCCGGTTCATGAAAACTGCAACATGTTTGCACTGACTTAAAATGTTGCTTAAACAAAACCTCAGTTATTTTTATTTACTTGTATTTATATATTTATTTCTCTATGGCTGAAAAAGTTAAAATCTGTTTATCGCTGATAGAAAATGCTAGTAGTTGGCATTTTCTTCCTGTTTCTGATCAGGAGGTCACATTTTAATGCCTGGGAGTTTGCCCCATTGCTGGTGGGGTGCTTTTGAAAAGACCTTACTTTAGCAGTGCATTTGTTAAAACAAAAAACTTTTAAGCAAATTATGCATCTACAAATTCTACTTACAGGTTTCAGCTTGTATTATTAGAGCTTCTGTTGTGGGGAAATAGGGGTGTAAGATGGAAGGGTGTGACCTTAAGGAAGGCCATTTCATGTTGATACAGTGACATCTAGTGGATTTTTTGTGGTACTTTTCCTCCAAGCCACATTTTGCAAGAACAATAGAGATCCCCCTTTGTGTCCGCTCTCGCCATCTCTCTCCTCTCGCTGCTCCTACCTTTTGTCTCTCCATCTTTCTGGTCTCTCCAGGCTAATCCATCTTCTCTTCTCTGCCTCTATCTCTTTCATTTCCTTTGTGTTTTTATGTGCCTTAGTGTCTCAGCTCATTTGTTTGCATGCACGCGTGTGACTTCTTTACGTGTGTGTATGTCTGCACTAGAGATCCCAGCCCCACCGAGATGAGCGTGGAGCCCTGGGCCAGCCCGCAGGACCAGGCAGCCGCTGAGCACACTCGCAGCAAAAACTCACCAGCAGCACAGGAGCAGGAACAGCCGGATAAATTGTGCCTGGAATCGTTCTGGAGCGAGGTTGAGACCATCCGACAGGGGTGTGGCGAGGCAGATCTCGACCCCACCAGGAGAGACTCCAGACAGTCAGAAGGTAATCACTGTGATTCTGCTGCAGTCTCCTTAAGGATGGAGAGGAAGAGGCGAAGCAGGATATATTTTTTTTATGTGTCAGCATTGTAACGAAATAGTCTTTCTGAGATCCTCTGAGCATCCATATTTTGCATTTACCATGGCAACATAACAGGATGTTTGCCTCATATCAGTGATGAACACTATCAAACACACTGAAGCAAAGGAGCATTCGAGCAGAGGACAAACAGCCAGTCACAAATGCTGATTAACTGATGTAAATTTATATTATCTGTTCAAATGATTAGACCCATTTTTTGGCTTTCAATTTTTTCTTTTCATGTTGTCTTTTTACTGATTACTACTAAGTTAACTTACTGGACAAAAACACTCAGTTAGTATTTTAACTGAGGTTAAACTACTTTGTATAGACTGTATTTAGAATTCAAGACGATCCATGAACAGTTTGATGCCGGATTCTTAAATTATTTTGGAAAAAGACAAACTTTTATTCTCACTATTTGGAGACTTTTTACATATTGTTTAAATGATGTGTACTTGTATAAAGTGGGCACAGGCCAGTTACCTGTTTACCAAGATTTTAATTTAAATCGATTAATTTGAGTTGACTAATAAAACTCAAAAGTATAATGCAAACCAGTGAAATAAGGTGTATAATGCTAACTGGTCAAGTTATCTGAGGAACCTTTGGCATAATGTGTGCTCATTTAATTTAAACAGTTTCATTTTCAAAAGGACTAACATTTTTATGCTGTTTCAGTAGTTTTCAATGCTTTCAGTAGTTTTAAATGCTTTTAGGATGAGGTGCAGGAAACACTTTGCTCATACTTACAAGACAATTGGCTGTTTACCTGTATTTTGATATCCCAAACATAGACATGTTCTGGTTTAGAAACAATTGGAGTGCCAACAATCACTCCTATTAAGATGTAAGCCACCAACTGGAGGTCGTGTAGTCAAGCAGAGAGTCAACTAATTAACCAGCTAATATTGGCTTGCTTAATTTATGTTACTCTTTAAAGAGCAAAATAACAGAAAGGTGTAATTTTCTGTACGGCAAATGTGTTTATTTGAAAATGAATACTACTTTTAGCAGGAGTTTGTACTATATTTTTGCTTAACTCCAAAATTTGTTTTAGATGACATTATCACAATAGTTAGAATAAGTATGTTGTATTCATGCGGCAGCAGAAATAATGGTTGCGTGTCTGTTTGAAATAACAGCAGTTAAATTGTTTTCTGGAATCTCATACAGTTCAGTGCCTAATGCTCTTCATGCTCAAACATTTCTTCATCCTCCTCATATACATTTCTTTTGGAACGTATTTACATCGACAGGCCTTCTTTGTCTCTGTGTCTTAGAGGGGGAACAGGAGGAGCAGTGGCTGGCCGATGCTGGCTTATCGACCCTTATCAGCGAGGACAGTGAGGATGTAGACAAGGCTGTGCTGCTCTCCACTCTGACCCGGACACAGGCGGAAGCTGTTCAGCGTCGCCTGGATTCCTACACCTTATCCCGCCGCAAAAAGAACAAGCTGCCGCCCAGAGACGTTCGGGACATCTTCAGCTCCCCCATTGCTCAGGTAACAACGCAGAGAGCATTGAACAGCTTGAATGGCTTTTTTTTACTTATTCTGTGCTCCACATTAAAACACTCACACCGATGTCTATTTTCAGTGTTACTATGAAAAGTGTGGCATCAAAGCTTTTAGATTTATGGCACAAGAAAGCTTGTTTGTGTCAGAGGCACTAACACAAAAAACAAGCTGAAAAGAAATTGTGCATCTAATTTTATCATTAATTGTGAAGCATCAGAGACTTTTTACTGCAGTGTTTTGTTCTGTACACCAAGACTGACCTATAACAATAAAGGCAAATCACATGTAAAGGCCACTCTTTGTCCTCTGGGCTTTCTGTTCGACAGAGGGGACAGGAACCAGGTTCCTCAGATCATTATCAGTGCTTTATCAAAGGAAACACCCTGTATTCCTGTGTGCATTTACTTCCCTGCAGCAAACCAAGTAATACAGAGTTAATATTTAAAACTGTGGATAAAGGATTTTTGAAGTAAGTCAAACCTCTGTCCCTCCAGGCCCTGCTACCAGAGTCTCAGAACAGCAAAGACCTTCCTCAGAACAGTATGGCATCAGTTGCCAAAATGCCTTTCTCAGGTAAGAACAATTATAATCATTTGAGGGGGGGAAAAAAATGATATATAGTCCATTCAAAATAATGTACCACCATGCCGATGTCTTACAAATTATTTAGAGCTTCCTGAAACATTTCAGTGAACCTAAGGTCTTCTGATTTTACTGGTTCAGATCAATCCATGTTTAACCTTTCAAAGTTGTGCCCCTGTGATGGGAAAAATACTTTAATTATTATACAATCAATTTATTATAAAAAGTGACTGATATGTAGTTCATACTTCATTATCTTGTACACTTTGTTGTTTTTGTTTGATGAATTTTTCTTTCTTGTACACCTTCGTATCGCACAGGCATTCTGGGTATTTTTCCTTTAAGACATTACTATAGCAAACTTCCTTCACTAAAATAATAAACCAACATGTTTGTGTGTTTAGCAGTGACACCGGAGCATCAGCGGGCTGCCCCTAAGGAGGAATTCCTCATCACTGACATTGCTTACTGTGAACAAGCCGTGATCTTTATTAAACAGGCCAATTTTCCACTGAACAACATGCCATACAGGAAAGAAGACGGCACCCTGCCTGTGAGCTTGCTTTTCATTTTCTTTGTAATCCTTCGTTTTGTTTGTTTTAAGGAAGTCTTTTTAACATGTCAGTTCCATCTGGAAAGTTTACCTGCTCCAATTAAATGTAAGAAAAACAAATACTTTAAAGTAAAATGTCAACTGGAAACTGTGACAAGTACCTTTTAGCCAGACTAAAAAGTAATTAACTTTAGCACATTATACCATTATGCTCTACTCCACTGTTTTCACTGGCTCTATTTTATACTGAAAATCCAGTTTTAAAATCATTAAAAAATGTATTAATCTAATTAATTTGTACAATTAATTAAACTAATTAATTGTATAAATTAATTTAATTTATTAAGTGTATGTTTGAGCTTTTTTAAGTTAATGTTTGGTTGGGAGAGCTACTATTTTTGTGCTTAGTGTTAATATATTAACATTTTAAAATTTAAACTCAGTCAGAATATTTACTATGTCTCAGTCAAAAACCTATATCTTAAAATGTGTATGTTCTTGTTTACTTCAAAATCTATTTGTGTCTCTTTAGCTAAACTAGAACTCTATTGTCGCTACTAAATGTATTGAAGAATTGTATTTATTTTTACAGAAATTACTCTGGGCCACATTCCCAGGCTGGATAAATGGGATTTTGAATCATAAAGGGTTTAAATTCTTATCCAAATTTAACAATAATATTCACAAATATTGCTGCAAGTTATTTTTAATCCACCCTCGGTCAGGATTAGATAATGAGGTTAAGATCTTAAGAAATTGGCGGAAAACAGAGGCAGAGTTGTTGCGTCAGAGTCCAGCGGATTTATGTTTTTCTATGTCAGGCTAATTAGATTTCCTCTGTGTAAGAGCCGAGTTATGGGCTTTGATTAACTGATGGTGTTTAATATGACTGGATTCCTCTCTCCTTGTCATTTCTTATTTTTTATGCATTATTTATGCTTTCTCTGTTTCTTTCTTTGCGGCCACTATAATGTCCGTAGCGGGTGATCTGCCCTAAGTGCCGCCTCGGAGTAACTCGTATTCAAGATCTCTCCCACGCTGACATGAAGAAGGTTCGTCAGTTGGCTCTTATCGACATGACGGCGCTCTGCGACCTCTTGGAACTTGAGGTTAAAAGGCACAAAACTGGAAAAAGGAAAATCGCAGGTCTGACAGCTCTGCTGAATTAAATACTCACAAGAAACAAACATTGAACCTGGCATTATAGATAGGTTTTATCCTCTCTTTGTTTAAAGATAAAATATTTGCGTTTTTAGTTAGAAATTTGTTTACTTTTAGTAAAGATAGTTGCTAAATATGAAAAGTAATAATATATAAGAGAAAACCCAGCTCACTCTTTTCTTCTTCTGTTTTGGACTAAGGTTTTTTTTTGTATGAACCTCATGGTTGATGTTTCAATCTATTACAGAGAGCACACTGTTTGGGGTACCGCTAGCCACGCTGCTGGAAACTGATCAGAAAATCAGACCAAACACCTCAATTCCTCTCTTCCTGCACACGGTATGTGTCTGTCTACTGTTCATGCATAACTCTGCTTTTCCCTTTGTTGCTTTGCAAATGAATACTTTTTGGAAGTATTCATTTGTGTGACTCTATTGGCATTCAAATGAACCAGAAAACTTTAAAAATCGGAGTGATCTCTGAACATTTAGTGGTTTGACCACACCCAGTCTGTGGAGGCAGTTACTAACTCTAACCAGTAGAGGTGAGCAGGAGATTCACAAATTTTGATGTCTGGTTCTGCTGATGTTTGTTTGTGCAGCTGCTGTCGTTTCTGGAAAAGAAAGGAGTCGATTCAGAGGGGATCCTGCGGGTTCCAGGATCTCAATCCAGGATAAAGGTACAAGTTCTCACCCATGAAGTGACCCTTATGGTTGTCAGAATACTGATTGCTTCTCTGAAATGTCAAAAATGCTTGAATGTCAATTGGTTTTTCAAAGATTAACTACATCTGACATTTACCGTAACAAGGCCCAGTAAGACAGAATCAATTATACTTTTTTTAGCAGCTGCAGCCAAATGGCCCTTTACCATCCTGTACTTATTTTCTCTATTATAATACAGCAGTTAAATGAGACCAGCCACCAGAGGGCGACAGTTGGCACTAAATCACTGGAAGAGAAAATAACCAAGAATGACTAATAACCTGAAAGTGGATTTTCAAACAAGGCTGTCTTTGGTACATTTGTTAACTATAGAATTTTTAATTTTTACTACACATCATTGACTCAAACTCAATATCTGATACTGTCCCTGTTTGAAGACTACCCTTTATGAACTTTCACAACTACATAAAAATAATGTATTATTCCAGTTAACTGAAGTTGCCATTTTAGAAGAATTTTCAGAACTAGATATTAAAAGATAATTTTTGTAGAACATTATAAGAGAATTCAAATAAGACCGCAAACATTCTTTCTATTTAAAGCAATTAAACCAAAAACAGCAAAAGCACAGACTGACATAACTTTACCTACACTTCTCTGTTTATTTTCATTTTTTGTGTTTTTATGATGCTGATATCACTCACTGTCTGCAGCTGCTACAGCAGAATCTGGAGGCCAATTTTTACACAGGCCGTTTCATCTGGGATGAAGTGAGTCCAAATGATGCTGCTGCCCTTTTGAAGAAGTTCATCCGAGAGCTTCCTGACCCGCTGCTCACTGCAGAATACCTCAACACCTTCAGCGCCGTCAGAGGTCAGCAGATCTTACTATGTCTGTTGTATATTTATAATTCATGTAATGTTCCTTTTAAGTCAGTGAACAGTACCAGAAAAAGTAAACACTTGACATATTATTTGATAGTGTCTCATATGTTACTGTATAATGTAATGATATGCAATATTTCTTCTTTCACTTACTCACACAATAATCTGATGGCCACATTTCCTGACTTCTGGTCTGGGTTTTTGTAATCATTTGTGTCTGCTTTATTGTGATGGCAATCCTTTGTAGTCCTTATCTTTTCTGTTTCAGCTTAGAAATCAATCTGAAGATGAACAGGTTGATATCTTTAAAATACATACAGTTCCCCATGAATACAAAAATGCACAGCATCTTCAAAATTCAGCTTTTTCACAAGGGTTTAACTTTAATAAAAACATTTTTTTTTAAAAACACAAATTAATATTAATTTCTTCTGACTGATGGCAGGAGAGTTGTGGTTTGTAAGCAGGATCAGTGCAAGTGATAAATGATTCCTGACCACAAAGACATAAGCTAACAATCCTAATGGCTGCTGGTCACAATGCCATTAATCTCTGGACATCCTATTAATCTTTGTCAAACACAGAGGAAATGAGCAGTGCCTGCATGTGTGTGTGGGTGTGTGTGTTTGTTCAGTCTTTCTTACCGTGTTGTTTTCTTCTCCAGACATCACAGAACTGAGGCAGAAACTGCACATGTTGAACCTGCTCATCCTGCTGCTCCCTGAGCCCAACAGGAGCACACTGAAGGTAAACACATCACAACTCCTGAAGACTTTGATTGATGACTTCACAAAGAAAAACGCATAACATTTGTTCATTCAAGTGTTGTTCTTTTGAGATATTAGTTGGTGCTGTCAACATCTAGCTTGTTAGACAGATGGGTCTGGAGAGGTATAGACAAAGTAAATAGACTTAAGGAACTTTTTTTTGTACTTGAGGAATTTATTTCACTTGAGTAAAAGATCAATCCATCCATTTAAATTGTTTTTGTAAGAGTAAAAATCTGCAGTTTGGCATACATTTGTACAATCTCAGTATTCAACAAAATATAGCAATTAACTGTTTTTCTGATTTTGTCCAGACCTACCCTCCTTTTTACATTTGATAACTTGTAAAGTTCATAATTTGAATGTAGCGTTTCCAGCAATAATAGTGTCTGTAGGGAGTAAAACAGTCTCAATGTTCTTTTTAGTCAATGACCACAATGTGAACTTTTAACAGTAAATAGTAAGTATGCTGGCTGTAACCCACTGCAGTGTTTTTGACAGAAACATGACCCATTTAACCAAAGCATGTTTCATAATGCTCTACTCTGTTATATAATGTTTTACATCTGTCATGACTAGTTTTTACTAATCCAGCTGTGCAGTCAATTTTACGTATAGCAAATGAGAGGAGCACAAAAACCACCTGCCCCAACCACTTCAACTCCACTTGAAGCAGCTGAAAATAACATATGCCTTAACAAGCCAGTTTAGCAGAGTGGATAGGATTCCTTCTCCTAAACAGTTCACTGTAATGTCATCCCTGCCTCATTTAATTGGGCTCATTTATGTTTCGTTTCTGTCAGGCCCTGCTGGAGTTCCTCAGTAAGGTGGTCAACAGAGAGAAGAAGAACAGGATGAACCTGTGGGCCGTGGCCACCATCATGGCTCCTAACCTCTTCCTCCATAAGGCCGTCCCGAGCCGACTGACAGATGGCGCAGAGAAAGGACAGGCGGAGAAAGCAGCTGATGTGATGAGGCTTCTCATTCGTTACCAAGACCTCCTCTGGACGGTAAGAAGAATTATTTACATTAGCCATGACACACCGGTTGTCCAGTGTGATCACACCAGCGTAGTTTGTAATGGCATTCTAAATGCTACAAGCTGTTTTAAAGCTTACAATTCTTGAGAATTTTTTTGTTTATATTTGGCATTTTATTTCATTTTCACACAACTGGAATATCCTATATATTAACAGAAACCTGTTTCTGCAGCAAATGGAAGGCAGTTTGAAGCTGGTCAATAACCTACCTCAGAGTAGAAATCTGGTGGCATCTGCATAAAGAAGCAGTTTTTCTGTAGATGCAGAAAATGTAAATAACATCTGTGGAAAATAAAACAGAGTGTTGGATTAAGCCTAGGTGGACTTCTTTTTAAATGGAGATAAAGTATTTGTAATCTTCATACAATGTTTATTTGTAAAAATGCTGATTCATGTTGCCCTTCTCTCCTCAGGTCCCTAACTTCCTCATGAGCCAGGTGCGTCGGCTAAATGAGAACAGCAACCGTCGCTATCAGTTCAAGAATCTGCTGAGAAAGATTCAGCCGGACAGCAGAGAAAAACCAGAGAAAAACTCAGAGGTGAGCTTGTTTAGCAGCTCTGTTGATTTTAAAACATTGTTTAACTATCAGAATCCCTTACAACGTTTAGGTTGTACTCCAATGTTCCATCCAAGGTAAATATTTGTTTCTGTTCTTTAGCCACGCCGTATTATAAAAATACAAGTGGGAGATCTGGTGAACGGCACGATGGAGTTCCAGCTCAACATTAACTGCAGAACCTCGGACCTGCTCGCCCAGTTTTATCGCCAGTTCCTCCGCAGCCCAGAAAACGGAAAGGGGAAAATGCGAAGGTATGAGACTTATTCAGATTTTAAATTACACTCTCAAGTCATCGAGCTCTGAAACATGAAATAGAATCTAAATCTTCCTGTTAAGATTTAGATTATTTTTGTGTCTTGTGCTCTGTCATTATCATGTTGGCCACCTGATGTTTTCTGTAAGAGTTTAACTTGTATGCATTATATAACACTTTACATAATTGTTTTCTGTTAACAGAAACGGCTCAGTGGGATACCCAGACTGCGCCCTGTATGAAGTAGGAGGGAATATTGGTGAGTTGTTGTTTTTTTTGTTTGTTTGTTTGTTTTTTTCTCAGATTAAGAGTAACACTGACATTTGCATGTCTTTCTGCTCACTGAGCTGATGAAAGTTACAAGGTGAATTGTTCAGGAAATAAAGAGACACGAAGTGTGCATCTGCAGTCATCAGAGCAGATAAATGCTTATAGGCATGTATTCTCATAAGTGTTATCTGTGCCACAGAGTTTTTTGTTAGTTTTATTGCATCAGAAATTTTTTTAAATTGTATTGTTGGACTCACTTGAAAGAAAAAAAATAAGATTAGGGGTTTTTTTGTTACTCAAGATTTTAGATCTACACTCTAAACAAAATAAAAAAATAACTTTTTTCCATAGTTGTGACAGTTCAGCTGTCTGCAAATCCAGACAGCTATAAAATTCTAATTTGCGGTAAGTGAAGTATGTGTTTATTTACAGGAGAGCACTGTTTGGACACCGAGACGCATCTCCTGGATCTGTACAACAGTAACCCTGGAGGAGAATGGGTTATCAAAACAAAGCCCAATGGAGGCAGAGGGCAGTGACACAGAGCCTGCTGGACAACTGATGGACAGATCGAGGAACAGATTTCAGAGGAGAGATGAAGACCTCTTCTTAAAAGCTCCTCACAACTCCTTCTCTTCCTCTGAGCAACAAGCAGGAAGGGAGACAGATGGAGCCGACAGAAGCATTTATCTGCCTGGAGCAGAGTTGAGAAATTCTGATCCCTGCTTTTTGTTTCCGTCTCTGCCTTTCACTTCGCTGCGCTCCATCTTCTCCTCCTCCTTCCTCTCTTTGGATGATCATTTTATTGGTTGCTGCACTGCTGCAAGCAAAAAGCTGCTAACATGACTCATTACTTCAAGTGGAGAACCTGCTGGACAGAAAACAAAACGGAACAGCAAAAAGACGGAGGGAGTAGCCGGACAGTTGGCTTTGACGTATTTTCTCCGAAGCAGTCGTCTCCAGCTATAAGCGAACAGATGGGGATGCAGAGAACCTCTGGCTATGCTGAGCCCTCCACTCACCTCAACTTCACCTCATACCAGCTTCTGCTCCACATACATGTTTTTGTGGCTTTACTCCAAAGGAAATACAAAGATATGGGGGTTTTATATATATATATATATATTAAACTAAAACAGGATCCAACTACCCAAGATGTGTTAGCATAGTATGAATATTTTAAAGAAAAGCAGAACAAAAAAAAAATCTTCCAGGAGATGGAGATAAAACTTTACAAAAAAAAAAAAAAACATAATGCCTTTATTACAAGAGAATAATTCAGTCTGAAATCTAAATCTGACAATTTTTCTTCAGTCAGCTATTATTGGAGGGGAGCTATTATTTCCTCTCCATTTCATTTAATGCATCAAACTAAGAACTTCTCCTATTTTTCATCTATAAATGTGTTAACAGCAAAACTGTTCATGTTCCTTTTTGAGTTTATAGAATGAAAATCATACATGAAAGAGGAGATATGTTTTGATTCTTAAATGAAGATGATCTTGTCATTCCTTCATTTTGTCAGTTTCAGTTTCCCTGTAAAAAAACCTGCCACACATTTTTCTCCTTAATGCGAAATACAATATTGGAAATGTTTCAAATTGAAATCGGTAGATCAGATATCAGAAAATTTAAAATTAGTATTGGCCAGGAAAAGTCTGACTGGTGCAGCTCTACTTTTTTAATTTACTTTATTGTTCTGCTCCTGCAAAAAGGTAATAAGAATTCAGATCATGTCAGAGAAATAAGAGATCCTTCAGTACTGCCTGTTGTTCATGATTTAGAAACAGAAAACCCCTGTGTCTTTATTTCCTCATGCCAAGCGGGATGAGAAAATGCTAAAGATGGAAGGCAGAAGAAGATAACTATGAAATGCTTTTAAGAATCATCCAGATCAATTAGTTAATTAGCCTCATCGATCACTCGTATTTCTCAGCTCCTTTTTTTTTATTTATCTGTGGCATTCGAAGAGAGGATTTGACTGAATTGTCACCTTTTATCCATGAAGCTGGCTCAACTTTGGACCTGAAAATGATTTTGCCTCATCGATGTGTTTGGTGACAGATTTTGCACCTCAAAAGGGAGTTGTTAAGGACACACTGAAGCTGGTCTTCATTTGACATTTTTGACTACATGAATGAAGGAAAATGGTGCCGAAGTGACTCTTAAGGCACACTGACATTATTATTATTATTACTATGAATATTATTTATATGATTGTAATACAGTTGTTGCTTCATTGTGAGTATTGTGTTAGATAGACATACTTGAGGAAAGCTGGCCCAGACTCAGTGTGAGATCTTTCATACTTTTTAAACAGATCTCTTTAAAGCTGTAAGTTGAATGCTTTTTCTGTGTAAATATACACACTGTGCCGTGATGAGAAGCAGGACTGTCGCTTCTTGAAGCTTTTCCAAACACACACAAGCAGCAGATGAATGTTTTAACATTTTGTGCCGATCGTCAGAAGGTAATTGTTATTGCAGCCAGAGCCATGTTGTGGCTCCGCGGCCATTTTGTACGGGGGGAGTGTCTCTCAGGCTGCACTCGATAAACGTGGTAGTGACAGCGGGCCTATGCACCAAAATCCATCAACGCCCTCTGCTCCATCTCTGTCAGCTCCCCATAATGGACCATAATGACGGCATCAGAAATGCACAGAGGAATCGCATCTCTCTGATAAAGCAGAGGGTAATAAATGGGTATTATAAATTCTTCCCCCAACATAGACTCAACAACAGCACTCTGTTTGTGTGTGTATACATGTGTGTGTGATGGGCTTCATTACACATGTCCAACGGACCAGTCGCCGGGTCCGCCCAGGCACAGTTCGTCGCTTCGGCACAAAGCGAACTGATGGGACGGCGTTCTGCTGAATGGCATGGACAAACCACAAAGTGGTGTCACCTCTTCTCAGTACAGGAAACTCTTTTTGTCTTTGTATATACATGAATGTGTGTGTGTGTTTGAAAGAAGCTCTGAGACAGTATTATTAGCAGAAAATTGAATGAACTTCTTGCCGATTTCTGGTGTAAATCCTAGACGTCAGCCAGCAGATGTCTGAATGTATATTTAAGCTCTTGTTTTTAACTTGTCTGTGAAAATACTTTTCATTAGAAAGAAAAACTTTTGAAAACTGTTTGATTTTTGGCAATAAATGTGAGCCTAATGCTGTGCTAAACATGATTTATTTTTTCATTATGAGTGAAGGGGTATGGTGAGAAGATGATATCAGTAAAAAAAAAGCCTCATTCATCAACTGGAGTTGCATTTGTACCTCCAGAGAAAGCAGAAAAACATGCATGTGTGAAAACAAAGGAGATTTAGAGTGAAGTATTGGTTTCTTCTTCTTCTCTAATCAATAGAGAAATTAACCTTGTAATGTGTTTGCAGGTGGAGCGGCCAGAGCTGCTCAGGTCTCTGATTAATCATCAGGAGCGCTCCTGGAAAAAGAACATTTGTGACTAACTGCTTCATCAACTTTGATTATTCAAGGTCTCAGGCTGTCCATGCATGAACCAGCAAGACAAAAGAACAAAAGATTATTGCATCGTTCAGCTTTATCCTTACAAAGGCTGAACTCTTACACAGTTTTAGTGGTGCTGTAAGTTTTACATATTAAATAAACAATATCTTTAGGCGTTTATTTTACAGATGTGTTCATGTTCTCCCTCCTTGTATGCTGCGTTCTTTCTTTTGCTTTATTGAAAGCAAAGCAAATTGCATCCATCTTCAGCAGCCAGACTGCCAGACGCAGCCCCCTTTGGCCTGCTGCAGATTTAAATTACTGTAATCAGTGGATGAATAGCAATCAGCAGCCTTGTATGAACTGCTGGCAGAACGCCTGACCCCCGGCTCTCTCCACCAATCAGAGAGCAGTATCCCATTCATAGCTAATCACCACGTGCGCTAAGAGCTTCACCACTTGCCTACCTCACATGTGACAGAGGAAGCTCTTCTTCGCTGTCTTTTTGTATCGTTGCTGACCGGATTGATGGGGGATAACGTTTTGAGAAGAAGCCTCTTCCTGTGGTGGCAAAGTGCTGTCTCTGAGGAAACGAGTTAAAAATAAAGATTTTATAGTTTCCTTCTCCAAATTTGAATGTTTCTATTAATCTGTTATGAAGGATAAAATGTTAATTGGTGTTTGGTTTCTATGGGGTTTTTTCTGGTATTACTCTCGAAGTTTTTCCAGGATGCCATTAGGGGGTTGGGTGATCACATGGGCAAGTCTTAAATAAAAAGGTTTTTATTGCATTTTTTTTTTCATGTGCAGTAGGTGAGGAGTTATCAAGTGTTGGCATTAGAGTGAGCAGGTTACCAGGCTGCACAGTGGCTCCCCCTCCCACATCGGGGAGGATTTCCTGGTTGTTTAATATTCTAGGCTTTAGGAGGCGATTGGTGATTTCAATCAAACTAGCAAGAACCACCTCAGTGCTATGTTGAGCAATGTGCAAACAGAAAATTTCAAGAAATTACATCTTCACAGGGTATCAGTATCTGTTCATGTTTACGTCATGGAAACAGCCGTGAGGAGGAGAAAAGGTAGAGCTGGTAGGGACCCAAAACGTCTGGACAAGAGGCTTGTTGGTTGTCATGTTAAGCCTGTTTAGTGCAGTTTTGGGTGCAGCTGGAAGATTTGAATTGGAGGATGCTCTGAAGAAGGCAAAATATCAATGCAAACAAGATCAGAGTCCCACTCAAATCATGTAAAATAGACACCATATTATAAAGTAACAAGGAGGTGCAAACTCCCCAGTGAATCCACATGCATGAAAGCATTTTAAAACGTGTTCAATACACATCCAAACAGAGAGGGATACTTTTTATTTATCCATTGATAGTATGTGCCCCTTTCTAATGCGACTCTGGGCATTTGCCAAAAACTCCAATTATGAATATGAAATTTTATTGTATTAAACTCAGAACAGCAGTGGTGGCTTGTTTTAAACAAACATAAATGCGGACTGGGGACAAAAATGTATTTAGCACAACTGACCATAGACCTTGCAAAATGCTGTTTTATATTTATATTCTGAATTTTAAAAGAACGAAGATTTAACCCACATCTGGGTGAATAAAGTGGCCAACTTTAGCAAATGACAGATAAAGAGAGATAAGGCATGGATGGGAAATAAGTGGGGGGTACAAACCCGTCCACCATGGCTGACGACGCCTCTTGTGACTCCCACCCTCCCTTACAGAACCAGTCTCTCTTTCTTACCCCCTGCCTCCGCCCGACTCCTACCCGCGTTCTCCCCCCTGCCAGGGGTGGATCCCAGCGTTTATCTCCACCATCCAGCCCCAGTGTCTCCTAGCAACAGAACATGGATCATTTAACTGCTCCAGCATCCCTCGTTTTATCCAGCCAGTTCAAACATACAATATGCCAACTGCCTTTCATCCACGTTTTGTGCTTTTATTTCCCATAAATTCTCCTCTGGGTCTGTTTTGTTGGTGTTTTTCTTGTTCTACTTGTCTCCCAGGCAGGCCTGCGGCCCTCAAAGCATATCAGTGCCACACTTGAGGGCAGATAGACAGCCAGGAGAGGCTTTTCTGTCAGGATGTGTCTCTCCAGGAACCAGCAGGTGCACACACACATACACACGCGCGCGCACACACACAATCAATGGGGAAAGACATGACTTGGGCCTCAGTCTGAAAGGCCCTCGCAGAATCAATTAGCATTGAGATTAATGAAGCGCGTAATGAAGAGAGCGCTATCGCTCCTGCAGACAGGCAGAGAGATGATTGTGAATCTGCGTGAGGAAGACACACGCTGAAAAGGAATATCAAAGATATTCAAATAGCCACTTTGGCCTTTATGTTTTGCAAGAAAAGACCCAAATCAAAAGCAGCACAGTTTTAAATAAACCTGCAATATGTATGTAGTTTAATATAATCACATTTACATATAAAAAGTGTCATTTAATAAAACACATAATTAAAGATAAAATGATTGCGTGGAAAAAGGTTGTTTTTATCTCTCGGTATCCTTCAGTGCTAATATGCTGGAAGGAGATTGTTTCCGGAGCAGATAATCCTGAGTGATCCTGTCAAATAAATTTTGCATTTAGTTAAATCTGACCAAAAGGTAATAAATTTACATTTTTAATATGAAACCAGCAGGGTCATCTGTCTTTGTCTACAGTATAAACAAAAACAATTTTATGTATCTGAAAATGCCTTTGTTGACTTCGCATGCTCCATATTGTTAGAAATGACACATACTGTCATTTTCAACAACATGACTGGAGACTGGAGGTGATCTTTTGAGCTTTTGCTCCAAATTTGATATTTAATTGAAGGTAATTATTCCATCGGAAGTTTGAGGTTATGAGTCCAACATGGTGACATTTAGGAAATTGTTCTTTTAATATATATGTATTTCTGACAGTAACAGAAAGCTCCTCAAAATCTGCAACTGCATCCTGGGTTTTATAGTATTTTGCAGTAATCACAAACACACACTCTGGTTCATGCTCACAAAGACAGATGTGCCCCCCCGCCCCCATCCCCCAAGTCTCACACACACAGAGATACATTCACAGTGACAGTCTGTCTCACGTCGAACAAATCTGACTAAGTCGGCACAAAGCGATGCCTTCACACTTCAAAAGAAGAATTGAATGGGTTACGTGTGTTTTTGCATGCCGGCGCATCATTCTGACACACACACACACACACCTTATCACTACGACACAGTGACAATAGACAGCTTTTAGCCTGAAGCGGCATGTTGGTGCAGCCTTTTTCTTTTCAAAAATGCCACTAACGGAAGGAGGAAGAGAAGGAAGAGGAGGGCTCAAAATGACTCATGACTCTGGACCAATGCCCCCCCACACCCCCAACACACGCACTCACACACACACAGCAAATGCATCAGTACTTTGACAGTCCTACAACTTGATTACTCATCAAACACACCCACTCCAAACCCTTCAGTTTTATTTTGTTGTTACTGTTTCTCTCTATTTTTATTGGAGCTAGTTTATTCAAAAATGAAAGGGAAAGACAAGAGAGAAAAGGCATGACAGAGTAGAAAGAATAGTTGAAAGGAACAATGGGAGAGAAAAAAGGAAAGAATAGGGAAGAACAGAAATGTAAGAAAAATAAAAGAAAGGAAAACAAAAGGAGAGAAAAGAGAAGATGAGAAAAGAAGAGACAAAAATGAAAAGACAGAAAATCAAGATGTGGAACTAAAAAGTAGTTCTTGTGAAATAATACAAGAAGAATTAAAACAACATAAAGTTTGGAAAATGCCAGAGAA